>CM040474.1:6905362-6998146 GCA_022758105.1 Pangasianodon gigas
GGTTATAAAGACACAAGTTTGGAAAACATCCTTGTACTGTATGGCATGTAGAAAGTAAACCTGCATGTACAGTTTTAACAGCCATTTAAAAAAAAAAACTTTTTTTTTTTAATAAGGATACAGTTGTTATTTATTTATATTTTGCAGGCTACTGTTAACTAGATATTAAGCTCTGACCTCAATTTCAGATATGTACACTATGTATTTGTTTCCTTGCTTTTTTTCAGTTGCAGTTTATTAAATCACAATAACATAATGACCAGTACTGTCAGTCCATAGGTATACAAGTGATCCTGTACAATAAAGTATACATTGTTCCCCAATTTATATCAATGTATCATTTTTATAATGATAAATCTCAAAGACACAATTACAGTGTACCTTAGAATATATTTTAATATCTCTATGGTAAGTACCAAAATGAAAACGTCTCCTTTAGAGATACACATATTGCATATATTATTGTAAAAAAAATACGTTACAATAATTTTAAGATCTACCAAAGCATCACCATCATAAAAATGCTATAAGAAATTAAAACTACATCACAGCTTTGATCAGTTTTTCACTAGATTAGCATTTTAACACATGCCTGCTACACCATGTAAACACTGTAGTGTATTAAAAAGCTTCATAGGATGGAATGTTAAAATCCAAATATTACAATTAGAAATCTGTGCAAGTAAGTAAAACTGTGCAATTTGTAAAGTCAGCACAAAGGCACACAAAGCAGGTAATGGTGAGACTATAGTACGCAAAAAACACTAAATCTTCTCAAGCTCTTTTAGCAGCTCTCCGAAACTTGTCACGTACCAAGAAGACTTCTCTTTTACTTGCTGCCGCACCACGTTGCCACCGAATCCAATGAAAGCACTCTGAAAATATTACAGCAGTACACAGTCACTCACCCATATGATGAACATAATCTCTGCACATATATTAAAAATATTTTTTGTGGAATACAAGTCACATTTCTTCACTCTTTTATTTACACACACACACACACACTGCCCTGCCACTAGTAGGGTCTCCAAGTATGACAGAGAATTTTGTGTTTAATTTCATATGCCATATACTGCTAACAGCTAAAATAAAAAAAATGTGCCCTGCATTTTAAAATGTATTTTACATTTCAAGACCTTGGAACTATGACGGTCTTGAATCAGAAAATTCTGTAATTTTAAGATATTGTGCAATATTCTGGTGTGAACACATACATTCAGTAGCTTGTAAATGCCATTTATAATTTTAGCTAATTTAGCCACAAAAAAAAAAAAAAAAAAAAGCTAGAAGCTTGTAATTCCAAGGTCTTGAAAAGATATGATGTGCACTTACAGCAGGAGGGCAGGCTTCTAGGTCAGTGGCACCATCTCCAATCATTACTATTTTTTTGAAGCCATACTTCTCCTTTAGCAGACTTATCACTTTGCCTTTGCCTCCCGATTCTGCTGTGGGCTGAGTCTCATCAAACCCTGCATACTCTCCTAAAAAACATTTTAAATAATGAGTTGGAGATCATTCAATACCAGGTACAGTGCATGAGTTAGGCCAAGTCAGGACAAATAAAGCTGGAAGAATCAGGGGCATGAATTAACAACTAAGAGGAACCAAAAGCTATTCAGAGGATATGAAAGAGCTTGAAGCATTTATAAAACAGGAAACAGTGGTCATAGTAGTTATTAAAAGTGTTTTTTTATATACAGTATACTACTACTATCCTAACAAAAAAATGGCCAAATAGAATGTTACTATTAAAATCTGATGCCTGATACACAAACGTCTAGTACTTCCCATGTAGCTTGGATGGGGTGATCAGGTATATTGACAACAGTAATGATTCTGGTAATGATTCTCCTTCCTTGTTCATGCTTGGACATTACCCTCACCAGTCAATGCACGATCAAATACATCAATCACCGGGGTGGTACAAAGTCAAATAGTGCTCTCTACTTTGCAAGAAAAAGCTCCTCCCCTCCCACGGTTAGTCTACTAGAATGGAACAATGGTGTGGCAGACACACTATCGTGGCAGTGCATAACCCCAGGAGGGTCTTCAGTGGTGTCCCAGATCTGGGAAAGGTTTGGCAAGGCACCAGTGGACCTCTTCACGAATAACAAATTGATTCATTGTTGAGTGTGTTTCTCCCTGGTGGAGACACACATTCAGCTGGGACAGAACACATTGGCCAATGAGTGGCCTCACCATCTACTGTACACATTTCAACCAGTCCTGCTGATTCTGCCCATGTTGCAGCTTCCTCCCCAATCACAACAGTTGTCCCAAATAGAAGAAGAGACTTGACCAGGAACATGGGCCCCTGGTACATGGGCCTTGTGTGCGCTCACATGGAAACTATTCTGCAAATGGTGACTCCATGCAGGGACTACTAGTCAGCAGCTAGCCTCCTTCTAGACTATGGGTGTATGTGATAGCTTCATCTTGCTGGGGATCATAATCTTATCACCTGGAGGAAGCAAGCTACCTCTGTCCACCATGCTCCCCAATGAACCTCTCTTTACGAGTCCTTGCAGGATGCTTAACTGAAATTGCTTTCTCTAAAGACTGCGTTTTTGCTAGTGATCACCTCAGGAAAAAGAGTAGGAGAACTGAATGCCTTGGCAATAAGCTCACTTTGCATGCGTTGGTGGCCAGATGAGTGACCTTGTGGTTAAACCTGGGTTTCTGCCCAAGATTATATGAAACAATTTTGTCACCCAATCAATTTACAACTGGACCAGACGGTGGCTTTTCAACCATCAGATCAACTGTCCAGCTGCTAAGACATGGGATTCTCCTCTGTCTAAACAGAGACTGGTCCATTGGATGATAGACATCAACACGGTCACCATGGTCCACTCTACAGGGAACATCTCCTCATGCGCATTATTTAAAGGTGCATCACTCCAGGAAGCCTGCACTACTGCAACCTGGGCACCACTGTACACCCTCTCCAGGTTCTACAAGGTTAACTTACCCCTCCCAGTGGAGTACATGTAGCGGATATCTCTGAAAACCTTGCTAGTCAATCCTATGGTGGGTTGGATCCTCACAACGTTGTGGCATACTTTATACAAACGATTTTCACCCCTGGCAATTACGAGGGGTGAAATAGAATGTTAACTGCATATATAACTGTGGTTCTATAAACACCAGGTAACTGCTAGTCAACACTGTCATTCAGAACCAGCGCCAATCTGGTGGGAAGTCAGCAAGAAGGTTGCAGGGAAAGATGCCTGTGTGGCAATTTTATTTATTGCAAATACCATGTAATAAATCACTTCATGACTTTGTTAGGTCTCACAGCATGCATGCCCAAGCACAGAACATGGTATCCAGATGATTTTATCCAATATTTGTAGAACCATGGTTACATGAGTAACTAGCATTTTGTCATGGACCCATACACAACATGCTTTATAAAGTCATTGTGAGATTCTGACCGAACATCATTGTGTACATCCAGGTTTTGCATTATTCAATGTACTGGGTGATCAGTGCTTTTTGTAATGTAATGTAATAGAACAGATTAATACATATTCTGGTGAAAAAGCTGCGAAAAGGCAGGCCAAGCTGATAGAAATAATTTACGAGTTATTGCTACTTATGCAACATCATAGACAAGTTGTTACACAATAATCACAGCGAGGCAATTAGAAAATCTGGCCTATTATTCTCAATTTATTCAAGTAATAGTGAAGGGGAAAAATGCCAGCGTGACCAGCTCAATCTGTGTTTTAGCAGCTGGTCAAACCAAGCTGGACTTGTTTTATTGCAGTTGTTCTTTAAAAAAAAAAAAGTTTCCCAGTTGATGTTTCCTGACAAGTGCCCAAATGAATAGGTGTTTATCAAATTGTGCTTGTAGATTTTTCCTTGTGCTCGTGTTTTCCTCAAGTCAGAAGGATCACTGCTCCTTGGCAAAAAGCTTACCATAGGATAATGTTTAATATATCAGCATATGTCCAGGTATATGCAGTTGCTAGTCTATTGTATTTGTCCATTTTGTCAGGTAAACCTACTATATATAATTACTGGTTTATAAATACTGTTATGCAAGATTTGTCAGCCCCCCTCTACCCTGTTCATCAGCTGAAAGAGACCACCACAGGACTACTACTGATCAGATAAAATGTGCACTGGGTGGTGGACCAGTCTCTGCACCACAGTGACATTGACATGGTAGTGTGGTATGAGTGTGTCAGGCACATCAGGTTTTTAAATACTGTATTGACTGTTTTACTAGACACACCTACCTTGTTGGTCTTGGAGGTGTACAGTTTTTATAGCTATTTTATACAGAGATTATAGCTCATGTTTTTCCTTGCAGTGTGTTAATCATCCTCTTCTCTTTCATCAGTGTTGGTTTCTGACCACAAAACTGCTGTTGACTGGATATTTTCTCAACCCAAAACTGACATGAAGATGTCAGGTGGACTACAGTCAGTAATTATACACCTACAAACTGGCAATTTAGTGTATGTTAATGACTGTGTGTGTCTGAAAGAGCTGTGCTTTTCTTACCATTGAAGTAAAATTTCAAGCGGTTGGCATAGACATGGTCAAGAGGAATGCCAAGCTGAGTGGCTACATGCTCCACAATGCAGCGAAACCCTCCAGAAATGAGGAAGACCTTCACACTGCGCTGATGTAGCCTCTCCACAAGTTCCCTGTGCATGCAACATTTACACTTCAGTATCCTCAGATAAAACCGGTCAGTTATTCAGGTTGAAAAATGTTTCGTTTGAAGTCCTTGAGGCAGATGGCACCATATTTGTCCACCAAAGTGGCCATGTTAGGAAACTGAATCAACACCAACTTACTTAATACCTGGAGTCAGCTGAGGAGGGTGGTCCGTTATCAGTTTGTTAACTTGCTCCCGTGAACACTTGATAATAGATAGGCGCTCTGTCAGAGCTGTTTTGAATGTTACTGATCCTCCCATGGCCTTGCGAGTCCTGGGAACAAAGATTATCTGATCAACAGCCACTCGTACGTCTGACTCAATGGTCTGAAGATTAAACATTACATACATACATGCATGCAGACATACATACATACACTTTTGCTTGACATTTGTCATACGTTTGTTTAAAATGTTCCTTTTCTGTACTACACTTAACGTTACCCAAATCAACTATATTAAAGCACACACATACACAAAACACAAAACAATTACATACAGTACAAAAGCATACAAATTCTCACTTCTAAATGACAAAACCAACAAAATACTAAGTTAGATTACACATTAGCAGGTAACAAAAATAGTAAAAAAAATATATATATGTATGAATAAAATTTCTGAATGACATAAATGGCATATAAATGTGGAGATCCATTCATCTCTAAGGACTTGTTGTTTTAGATGCTTTTTTTTCTTCCACTCTTTTTTTCTTTTCTTTTCATTTGTGTTTCTTCCATTTCTCGGTCAAGATTTTTACTGTTAGTAAGCGTATTGCTAAACATGTTGATATAATTTTATATATAATTTTATATAATTGCCCTTCTCCGGTTCTGTGGTAGGCCAGTACTTTCTGTTATCCTATTGCCACTTGCTCTTAACCGTTCATAGCAAACTACTCAGGAATTTGAGCCTGTTTGAACTTTTTTGCAGCTACCTAGTTTGCCTATGCATAAATCCAGGTATGATGATTTGTGTCAAGGTGCACATTCGTGGAACTAACAATTAAGTCATGACTAACATAACTAATATTTAACCTAATTAACTAATTAATAATTAATTGTAACCGTCATGTACGAGTTTAGTAGCATTAAACTCATGTACATGAAGATTACAGTGGAAGTATAAGCATTAGTAGCGTAAGTGCATTTACTTCAGATAAACCTTTTTAGAGGTTTATATTTTATCCTGTAGAGGGTGCAAGTCACTCAGACCTTGCCAGCTGTTTTCTATTATGGAAGAAGCTGGTTAGGGAAGGTCAGTACTACCCTAAAAGCAGCCTGTTTTTTGTTTTTTTTTCTTTCAGGAGAGCTTGCACTGGTTTTGAATCCAGAGTTTCCTGTTTGAACCTTGATGGCGAGCCTGTGCACTGAGCGCACTGGAGGAAGCATTTTAGATGCTGCCTGAACTTGATATCCTTAATATCATCAAACTAAATACCCATAAGATACACAGAATTTACACTTTCCAGGTAGTTATTTTTTGGATACAGAAGCTAATTTGGTATCACGTTCCAATCATGTAATTTTATACTTTAATATAATTCCATTATTAATTCCTTATTAACTACCTGTCATCAGGTGTGGTGATCAAAATAAATATTTAGCACCAAACCTATTTAAATCTTAGGAAGCTACTCAAACCTTAGAGCCAATGTGCTACACAGGCATGTATGATTACTTTTAAAGTGCAACTCAAGCTGCACTTTTTAACCTGTTGTCACAGCCCAGGGTGCAGACATCACAGGTGTCACTGGACGCCGTATGCCATTACGTAAGCAGTGGTGTGCGGCGATACGACAGAAAGCCATGTTATTTACCTGCCAGTAGAAACTATACAGTGCTGTGTGGTTTGGTCATTTTCAACGTTCAAATACTTAACAGACAAAATGGGAGAGTCTGTTAATTCCCAGGAGCTGATCACGACTTTATAAAGCCTGCTGTGTTTGTGCACTCAACAAAACTCAAATGCCAGAAAGTCTCTGACAGTTCTATAACAAAGACTGTGTTGTCGCTCACATCTATACACTTCTTTTTTCTTTTTTTTTTTTTTAAGTAAAAGTAAAAGCCTGTTGAAGCACTGTAACTGGCTCCACTTTCATTTTAAATTTAAACCTGACATGCAGAAAGATGAGTTGCGAACGCTAAGCTTTGTTGGGCTAATAAAAGTTATTTGATTGTATACAGTGGTAATGCATGTTTATTTAAACTGACAGTCCAATACAGACATTTTGCACAATGTATTTACTTATGTCCCCAATTTAATGAATGAGTTGTGGACAGCGTGAATTGAAAAAGCTTGACTTGGACAATAATTAAAATTTTAAAGCTCTGTTTTTCATAATTTTCCTTATTATGGAAAGCAAAGCAAAAAACAAATACAAAAAAAAACCCAGCCTTAATGTGTTTTGAACCCAGGACTAGATGTGCAGCAGCGGTGCAAAAAGTTATGTATTAAGACAAGTAATTGATTTATCTTTGTAGTTTTTCGTCAGCATCATGTGATTAAAAAAAATTATACAAGATCTCCTCTTTTTTTTCTGGTTTCTCATTTATAGCCTATAAACAACCCACCACTACCTAGGCTCTAAAACTATACACTTACGAAGCCTGATTTTCTGGGTTCTCTCACTAGGGTTAGGTAGATGTGTATGAAATGAAGTAAACTCTGCTTCCTGATGAGTTGCAGTTGACTGAGTTGACTTCCAGTCGTCGATAAATGTTAAGAAATAATACAGCTTAAGATAATGCTTCATGAAATTCACTGGAGTTGCACTTTGACAGGTGATCTGACAAATTAGCCTATCCATATGTTCTACCAGTGGTTGACTTTTGCAGACAACTTACTTTATACTTTATTCATTATTTATAAACCATCCACGGATCAGACGTTAGCAAGTCCAGAATTTAGACTTAGAGAAATAACTTGACCAAAAATGAAACTTCGCTGACCAAAAAACGAACAACCCTGTTGTGCAACTCCTATGATTTTCTGTCTTCTGTGGAACACAAAGGGTGAATGTTAAATTAAATAAATAAATAAACAAACAAACAAACAAACAAATACAGGATTTATTTGCTATATAATTAAAGTAAATAGTGGCTCTGGTCTGTCATGCTCCAAAAAGGAGAAAATATCGTATCAAAATATCACAATAAAAGTAATCAATATGACTCATGCTTTATATTGATTACTTGTGGTTTTATTTGAGGTTTTTTTTTGGCCCCTTTTTGAGCCTGACAGTCCGGAATCACTATTTCCTTTCATTGTATGTCAAAAAATCTGACACACAATGACATATGTGTCACATACGTGTCAGCTTTTTTTAGGTTAAGACTTTTTTTTTTTTTTTTTAGGTTAAGGTTACCTTTTTTTTTTAGGTTAGGGGGCAAGGTTAAAGCCTGCCCCCTAAAAGCACAGCACAAGTGGCCCTTGCCTGCCCCCCTCATTGCCACCCCAGCTACTATGCTCTGCTTTTCTCCTGGTTAGGTTTTGTGTGCAGAAGACACTCACATTTCAGTGACAGCATCTCCAACCCCGCAGAACTTGGCGAGCTCATCGATGCCTTCCTCCCGGATCACAGTGCTGTCCACATCAAAGCACACCGCCTCAGCCAGGCGGAACGTCTCCTTGGTCTGCGCGAGCGTTGTCATCATGCACCAAGTCCTGCAAAACGCTTACAAAGCACAGAGAAAGCACAGAAAAACATGTTTGTTTTGGGGGGTTTTTTTTATCGCCCGAGCTGATAGCATGACCTGAACGCATTGATTAGGCGTTGGTTGGAATGACTGCTTTTGCATACTAACTCGTAAACATGAAGACAACTGGACAGATTTCTTTTGCACGTGAGGTAGATACAAATTGCCAACCACAATGCAAACCGGTGCAGCTGCACAGATTGTAATGCAATCAAGAGTCTCACAAGTGCATCTCATCCTTCCCTGATGAATCATGATGAATAATGATGCATAAACTCAAATCTGCCCCACAGTGAAGCAGTTCGCTGCGGATCAGATTATTGCATCACCCTCAAACAGGCGGCCTCTGACAAGTTAGCTAACCGGCAATTTGGCACACAATGCAAATAAAACCTGCAACACGCCCAAAATAATTGTAAAAGGACTAGATATTTATCTGTGTGGAAAGTTTTAGGTGTGTATTCCTTACCTTTACACTCCGTTTATACACGTCGGAATATTAATTATGAGATATCGTACACTGCGTGGGAAAAGCCCGGTGCGTGCGCTGGTACCGACGGCAGAGAGGCAACCGCCACTGTCTCTAACGCAGGGCTTTTCCACACTCAGCCGGGGGGGAGGAGCTCTGGCCTAAAAGCTCCGCCCTTTCTGCGGCGACCTCCAGGTGCGCTAGCCAATCAAATCACGGTCAGGTCACAATGATTGGTCAGTCTGTCGGCGTTCATGACGTTTCTTTAGGTTGTCATGACCGGTCGTCAAGCCACATTTCTCCTGACGTATAAAGTTTCCCATAATTCCTGGAAGAAGCCGGTTGTAATTACCGGTCATAGTTTTGTTTGCATTGTCAGTAGATTTGTGGTGTTTTTTTAAATATAATATATTAAATAATATATTAATATATATTTAATATAACATATATTAAAGCGAGTTTATCATTTACTATGTTAGTTAAACACTCTCAATTGACTCGCAACGGCTTTACGAGCAAATCTCTTCCTTTCCAATATGGCGGACGCGTTGACGTATCGCAGTAGCTGGGCGCAGCCCCAATAATGCTGCCTTCAAATGCTACTGGAATTATCTTCAATACGAGTTTCCCACTAGGAAGTTGCACATGAATGACCCCTCAAGTCGTAATGGGAGAAGTCCTAAACTTTCAACATGGCGAAGGAGAGTACAATTTCTGTACTGAATAACAGGCTTTGTTCATTTTTCTAAATGCAGCTAATTGTTAGCGCTTGCCGTTTTGGTCATATTCATTTATGTACTGTATCAGCAACCATTCTGTGCATGTTGTACATTTTTACACCGTGAAAATAGATTGTATTTGAAATGCCATTATCGCCAGCGAGCTAGCTAACCGTGTTATGGTGTCAAAATAAAAGTAATATTAAAAAAAAAAGAAAAAAATAAATATGTATGAATGAACCTGGCGTCCTCCATGTTTCATGTTTCACGACATGCTCGTAATTACCACTTCAGAAAGGGGAAGGCAGCATAATAATGGTCATGGGAAGGAGCAGAAATGTCCAGAAATGTTTCCCTGCTCATTTGACTTCGGATTTGTTCTTGGTAGCAGCTGTGTGGCCCGTTAACAAGCCGTGAATTTTAGACAGTGCTGATGCTGCCTCCATCGTAGACCTAAACAGATGTCGGTCTTTGGGTGCGTTCACGCCATGTCGCTATTACCGTAATTACGACATTCCGACTTCACTTTCCTCGTAGAACTCGTAATTACAGCTCGTAAACTAGGAATTTTCTGACTTGTACCACGTGACCGCTGCAACGTCACACGGAAACACTCAAAATGGCGGCGGCTTCAGCAGTAAAATGTAGTTAAGCAGTTATCTCGTAATATTTGCGTAATAATTCATATAATTGACTATTATTAATTATATTAATTATTAATGTCTTAATAATGCAAGATTAATCTGAGAATAAACGAAAGACATACAATACAGTTTAATGTAGCTAGTACAGACTGTTACTTGTTATATTGTGGTATAATTGAAGCAATTATAATTTTATATAAAAAATATTGTTTAATTTTTCATACTGCTATTACTGTTCTTATTATTTTATTATTGTTGTTGTTTGTTTGTTTGTAACAACACATTACCAACGCCTGCGTTATTAATAAACAACATGTTATTGTTACCTGATGCGCTTTCTCTATTCTTCAATATTTAGAAATAGCATAAAAATGTGATTTAATGTTGTAATTATGTATTTTGCAACATCTCACACGCATTCACTTTGGCGTATACAAACGCATAATTCCGAGTCTGAGGACATGAACAGCTCCGAGTAGGACTTCCGGGTTGTCATCTAGTAATTACGGTAATTACGGTAATTCCAACATGGCGTGAATGCAGCGTTTTGGGGGGTTTTTTTCCCCTCCCCCGACCTCGTAGGGGGCGTGGCTTAAGTAAGGCGGGGACTTCACTACAACCCGCTGGTAAATACTTCCAAGTCTTTATCGTCCACAGTTTTAAACAAACGCGCTGAATTAAGTCGTTTGAATGCATGTGACATACCTCGGATGGGATAGACTCGCAAATTCATCTTTTAATATGCAGTTGAATAGACGTCTTCACTGCGCTGTAAACTTTTAAGCACCGCTATACACACGGGTTTGTTTACGGGAGGGAGTAAATGGGCGGTCTTAAAGGTTCAGGGCGGGACTTTCTGCGGACAGACAGGCGACAGGAGCCATCGCATCCAATCACATACCACTACATTCAGTTCTATAACATAACCTCACTCAGTGGTGAGAACTGTAATTGCATATAAAGATATGCATCCAGATATATAGTATGAACATTGAAAATTCTTGCGACTTTTGTGATTTGCTGAGAAAACGTTTATTCGTTTAGTTTTCAGTTCAAGATTACTAATAAATTTTGGTCTGATCAGATTACTTCAGATATCCTGTGAAAGTTAATTGTCCCTTGAATGCCAAAGACATAATCTGTTATTGTAATAATGCCAATAAGAGTGTAGAATATGTTTTAAATGTTTTAGAGGTATATGTTAAATGTTAACTGCCAGGGAGAATCAGTGAGAATCACCTGGATAATGTGTGCCACAATGTCATGAGGAACCGACACACTTTTAGGATTTAGGAGTAACAAAAAAAAAGGTGTTTGGACCACTGAGAGACAATGTTAACATTGTAGAACCTTGAGAAAGTGCATGGTGATGCCCAGGTAGCAGCAGGATGCATCAAAATAATGCCCGTGATTAGGAGACACTCCCTGTAGAGTGACATGTACACATTAGCCACAAGGTCACCCCAGTTTCAAGAGGAGATCATCACCAGATCATGCAGTGTTCCCACTCAAAAAGGCAGGGTTTTTTTTTGTGGAAACCCATCCAGTTTGGCATCTTGTGTAGACTCGTAAGGTACTCCAGCACAATGGTTGGATCCCACACCAGGCTCTTGGGGAATTGTGGTAGATAGACATTCGTTGTCCCTTTCAGAAAAGCCTCCAGAGAAATGCCAACCCCTGTGCTGTGACATGCTGGAATTACTCATACACACATCCATATTCACCTGCATGCGTACAAGAAGGTATTCAGGTGATTCTCAGCCTCCGTGGCAGTTAAGAGGGGCAAAACAGCCCCTTTGAAGCCATAATAACCCCTTTGAAGCCATATCTCTTTCATTAATGCTGCTTAAATTTTGCTTTACATCTAACAAGTTAAATAGTTTTACAAGTATATATAAAACACATTTCTGGCTACACTGTACATATGTGGGGTAAGTGAAAGCTTATTAATGAGGTGTTAACATACATCTATTGCTGAACCCTTAGAGATATACAAATATTTTGGTATCCATAATGTCAAACAAAATGAATTAATTTAGAACGTATTTCTTTTACAGTACAACTCAGAGTTGCTCTACTTACTTTCAAATAAATTATAACTAAACAATATTTGCACATTTACCATTGCAAAAAAAGTCCGTTTCCTGAATTTAGCATAGCAACACATTCCAGAAAAAAAGGATTTGCAACATTCTCGATGAAGCCACGTTCTTATTTTCCAGTTTCCTTCATTTCAGCTGTCTCATTTTCGTCTACCATGTACGCAATGATGAATTTTCAGCCTCAGCTGCTATAGAGAGTAAAAAGGCCTTTGGGCTGTTCTCGAATAGGGCCGCTCTGTTCTGCGTCTGGCCCTTCTTCACCCAGTGTCCATAGATCTTGAATGCACAAGCATCGATGAGTTTGCGAATTGGTTTCACTGCATAGGGGTCACTCTTGATCACATCCTTGGTGACGGGTTTTGCACGACGATAGTTGCAGTAAATGCGCACTGAAGCAAGGACGGTCAAACAGATGACCTGGGAACAGAAGTGGAAAACAATTGTACTTCATTATATACTTTTATATATGATATAAATAGTAATTAAAATGCAATACTCCCAAAACCTATCCTTTTAAATTCTTACATTTTCATTTGGACATTTATAGTACTTACAGAACAAATCTCTAAAATCATAAATCTACCAGGTTTCTCTGGATATTAACTTTAACTTATTAACCTAAATCGTATGGCTCACAACCAATCATATATATGAAAGGATCGCCTAGTTGATTCACTTTCTCTTCAAACCTGAAAATTTGTACACATTCCAATGAAGGACGGTTGGATTTTATTAGATTTCATATAAATGAAGTTGTAAAAAAGATACCCTAACCCTATCCTTCATACACTATAAGGCCAAAAGTTTGTGGACACTCCCATATGCGGTTCTTCCCCAAGCTGTTCCAACCACAAAGTTGAAAGCACAGAATTGTATAGGATGTCTCTGTATACTGTAGCTTTACAATTTCTCTTCACTGGAACTAAGAGGCCCAAACCTGTTCCAGCATGACTATGCCCCTGTGCCCAATGTGAGCTCCATGAAGACATGATTTGCCAAGGTTGGAGTGGAAGAACTTGGGTGTTCTTCACAGAGCCATAACCTCAACCCCACTGAGCACCTTTGGGATGAACTGGAACGCCGACCGCGCCCGAGGTCTCCTCACCCAACATCAGTGCCTGACTTCACTAATGCTCTTGTGGCTGAATGAACACATATCCCCACAGCCACGCTCCAAAATCTAGTGGAAAGTCTTCCCAGAAGAGTGGAGCTTATTATAACATCAAAGATAAACAAAGAAATAAATCTGGAATGGGATTTTCAAAAAGCACATATGGGTGTGATGATGAGGTGTGCATATACGTTTGGCCATACAGTGTAACTGTTCATGCCAGTTGTTACAATTTTGGGAAGGTGTGAGAACATTTTGGGGAAAATGATCTTACTTAGTAATTTCAGTTAAAATAATTTACTTTTTACTTGGACATGTAAATGTGGACATTAGTAATTATACTCATATAATTATACTCATATAATTTTCACTAGCAATTCAAAATTATATGAGTATAATTATATGAGTATAACTAGTAATTATACTCATTAGTAATTATACTCATATAATTTTGACTAGCTATTTTCACTTCTAATTAATATTTCTTCTATATAATATCCATTATCCACCCATATTTACGTTAATTATGTATGCATATTCTAATGTACTTTGTCCACCAATTCCTGGTAAAATTATGTACTGCTGGCAATAAGTAACAATAAAATAAGTAATTTAATAAATTGTTAAAGATTCTTAAAGATTAAAGAACCCTTAAAGGTTCTGTGTAGACCTCAACAACTGAGTGTTTCCCTATTAGAGAAGGTTCCAAGTGGAATCCTTTTAGGACACCAAGAAACTATCCCACCTATCCAAACTACACTATACTAAACTATCCAAAGAACCCTCAAAGTATTTGTTTGTCTATACATGTGCATATTTTGTTGGCTAGCTTTATGCATTGTTTTCTGTATCTTCACAATAAGACATTTTCTTATTTCTCATTTATTCTCTGACAATACTTTTGAATACCATGTTGAAATATCCTGAGTAATATGATAAATCAAAGGTTTAAAAAAAAAGGTAAGCCTTAAGTCCAAATAATCCCAAATCAGTCACAAGTTACAATCAGTTACTCACTTTAAACTTCCTGTACGGACTGAAATATCGCACCTCCTCGACCACATACTGCTGAAAGAATGGGTGATTTAAGGCATCGATGGCTGTGTAGCGTTGCTCTGGATTCACAACCAACATTTTGGAGATCTGAAAACAAAAATGCTATACATTTTTATGTTTTGTTTAATTTTCAGTGTAATTAATAACAGCTCTAACAGTAGTGCTGACTGCAATTCAAATGCTAAGTTTCTATTCATGTCATTAATGTTACCGTTTCTATTCATGCCATTCATGCACACTTGTATGGCAGACAATCTCCATAATCCAGGCCTAATAATAAACAAATTTTTAAAATGTCGTTTATTATTTTAAAAGTATTATTTAACAAAGAAAAATGTCATGTGAGCTTTTCTGTTAGGAAACATTTATTTATCGTTTATAGAAGGAGTCTCCATTGTCAGTACGTTTTCCACCACAAGAGAGTCTTCAGGCTAGAAGGCTTTGTGTTTTGCGGTTTCTCTGTAATATGACAAGGTGCATTTTTTGTCTTATTACCTTCACAAGAAGGAAAAAAGAGAGGCTGGTGAGGTAATGACTTTATGCTTACTTATGACTGCTATAAAGTAAGCGATAACAGGAACTAATTTGTGTCACAGGCTTTTCACAACAATAAATGTAACTATAAACAGATAAAAATGACATGATGTGTCATTCATTAATAAGTAAAGAATTGTAATTGTTGGCAAATTGTTGTGGTATAAGAGCGAAAAAACACTTTGGGATGTTGCCGTTATAGGAAAATAATCTAATAAATGTCGTGCTATAGCACGCTACCTGTCATTGTGTTTTACTCCCTATTCCAACTGCATATTTAGTATATTTAATTTAAAAAAATTCATGGCACAAAACCTGAGTACCTATGTGTGTGTATCGTCCTGTTCTCCTTTATTGCATACCAGATCTTTGACAGTGTCTGAGCGATCGTCCCACTCTGGCGATGTGAACTGGTAGTTTCCTTCCAGGATCATGCGTAGCATCAGCATCTGTTTCCTGTGCCAAAACGGAGGAGATCCGGCCAGCAGTGTGTACATGATCACGCCAGCACTCCAGCTATGGCAACAACAGGTCATTTCAGATTAGGGAGCTTCTTATATCCCAGCGGCGCAATAGTCCAAGATCAAAATCACTTAAAATTAGGTATGGAACAGTTAAAAAAAAAAGTGTTCATATGACAACTGTAGTACCCAATATCTTAATTTCTGTTTACAAAGGCACATTTTGAAAAGATGACTTTTAAATGAACAGATAAGCCTACATATTAGCTAAAATATTCTTTGGGCTTTGTAAAAATGTTCAGTAGTGTGTTAAAACAAGGTAGAAGTACTATTTTCTTAACTTACATATCCACTGCAGTGCCATAGCCTGGATGATGAGGGTCCATGGAGCACTCAATGATTTCTGGAGCCAAATAACCCGGTGTTCCACATACCTCTGAGGTTTAAATGAATAATAATAAATTTATTATAAATAACTGAGTAGCTGACATACAATGGTCCTAAAAATTATTAAAAGAAAATATTCATCTTATTACAAAATAATCACTAATATTAAATAACAATTAAATGAACATTTATATTGAGTAAAAAATGAAATAATAATTATTATAATAATAATAATAATAATAATAATAATAATAATAATAATAGTAATTATTATTATTATTATTATTATTATTATTACTGTTGTTAAATTTCTATGCTTATATTAAAACAGTTAATATAGGGCATCTAACTGTGTATTTAAACATAAACATTTAAACGAACATTTTAAATGATTTTTTAAAAACTTTTATTAAACTTTTTATTAAAAAAAGTATATACAACTTCTGCAGCAAACAAAAAATACATTTTTTTCTGCAAATATTAATGCAGTTATTTTATATTTAATGAACTTAAAAATAGAAAAAATAAAATAGTAATTGTGGCATGTGCAAAGGTTTGGACACAATTCCAGTTTCAGAACTTAATTAACTCATTAGGCCTTCATTGACTCATTAGGACTCATTGGGCAGGTCAGAAATGGTCATTAGGAATAACAATTCCAGAGTGTAATACATTCTCTTGGTTTTCAAGCCTTGTGCTAACAACCATGGGCTCCTCTAAGCAGCTGACTGAGGGTCTGAAAACTAAGCTAATTGATGCCTGCAAAGCAGGGCAAGGCTAAAAAAAGATATCAAAGCAATTTTCACTGTCAAAAATGTTATTAAGAAATGGCAGTTAAGGAGAACTGTGGAAGTCGAGGCAAGATCTATAAGACCAAGAAAACTTTCAGTATGCTGACCAGAAGAGGCAAAGCAAAGCCTGCATATCACACTAAGGACCTGTGGGAAGGTTTAGCTGACACAGGAGTGGCTGTGCACCATTCCATTGTGTAGCATCGCATGAACAAACATGATCTGCATAGAAGAGTCATCAGAAGGATGACTTACCTGCATCCTTATCACAAAGCAATATGCAGATAAGCCAGAGGCATTTTGTAAACAAGCACTGTGGACTGATGGTAGGCATGATTGGAGATAATAAAAAAAAGAGTAGATTTTGATGAAAAAAACACCTTGCAAACTATAAAGTAGGGGGATGGATCTATTATGTTTGGGGTTGTGTGACAGCCCGTGACACAGGAAACATTGCACAGGTGGATGGAAGAATGGATTCTAGGAAATATCAGCAAATTCCTCGAAGCAAAAGTGACACAGTCAGGCAAGAAACTTAAAGCTGAAAAGAGACTGAATTGGCTTCTACAGCAGGATCCAAACCATAACGCCATAAATCCACCATGAACTGTTTCAAGGAAAGCAAACTGAAGCTGACTTGAACATCATTGAAAATACACAGGTAGATTTTAATTAAGAATATCTCAGAACTAGAAGCATTCTGCAAGGAGTAGTGGTTGAAAATTCCTAAAACAAGAATAGAAAGACTCCTAGCTGGCTAGAAAAAGCGGTTGTAAGCTTCGATATCTGCCAATGAGGTGTTACTAAGTACTGACTACGTAAGGTGTCCAAACGTTTGCATATGCCACAATTTTTTTGTTTTTTTTATTGTAAATTCCTCCAATATAAAGTAACTATGCATTAATATTCACAGAAAAATTTAATTTTTTTAAAATAGGTTGCTGCAGAGGTTGTCTTTACTTCTTTTCAATTAAAAAATCAGCAAAATATGTAATTTGGCCAGAGGTGCCCAAACTTTTATATACAATTGTACTGAATATCAGCATGGCTATGATTCGGCCATATCCAGGACAACAGCACAATTGAGACTGTGATATTGCTTTTATATAACTGTTCTATACACAAGAAATTAATATAGAGTAACTGACATTTCAGACACAATATGACCAAATATTTTTTAGCTAGACAGAGAGTCGCAACTGTGTAGTAACGCTTTCAATGTAACAAACTACTGCTAGGACTGCAATTTTATTTAGCGAACTCAGACAACTGGAGTGATACAAACAGTGAATGTACCAGTGCTGTTATATTAAATATCAGCACTCTTGGAATTGCCGCTTGACCAATTGGTAGACTGGAGCTAATAGTTGTATAACGTGTATACATAGGAAGAGTTGGATGAATATAAATACTGTTTCTTGTCACAGAAAACTGAAATTATATATAAATTAGCCTTTGCATAGCAAGTGTATGACTAGTGACCAGCAAGGGAAATATAGATTCTTAAAAGTGTGCACAAGGTTAAAATATATGATCTTGCTCTATTTTGGAAAAATATGATATAAAATATACCCCTCTGCATTTTGCCCATTTCTAGCATAGTTACTGCAGTTTGCCTTTGTATGCCAGAGTAGTGACAGTACTATTACCAAATTATATTTCCTCATCTTAATGAAGCTTTTATCCAAAGTGACTTACAGTTGAGACAAGGTACAACTGAGCAGTTGAAAGTTAAGGATCTTGCTCAAGGACTTAACAGTGGAAGCTTGGCAGTGTTGGGATTTGAATTAACAACCGTCCAATCAACTATGTTACTTGCATGAATTATCTTGGTGCACAGAAATGTAGTCTGAACTGCAGAAATGTAAGAAACTACAGAAGAGCTTCTGACTGCATTCAAATTGCTTTCACGTTTCTAAAATTTCCTAGGAAATCGTGGCATGAAAGGCATGTGACTAAGGTTAATAAAATAACAAAATCAGATTACGAGGGATAAACATAAAAGACTTACCATTGAGCTTCTGCTGTGGAGCAATCTGGACGGCGAAGCCAAAATCGGTCAGTTTGATGTTCATGTTGTCATCCAAGAGGATGTTCTCAGGCTTCAGGTCTCTGTGAACTATGTTCTGGGAGTGAAGGAAGCTGACCACTTCTAGCAATGCACGCATAATCTTTCTGAAAATAGTACAGTGTTATATGTTATATACAGTATGCCAAAGGAACCAGCACACTTAGGATTAACTGGAAAGATGTCTGGACCACAACAGTAACCTTGCAGAACCTGGAGAAAGTGCACCTTGACGCCCAGGTAGTTCCAGGACAAACTTTCTGGAGCATCCCGCACATAATTAATCCTATGTAACTATGATTATCATATAACTATGATCTGGACACACTCCCCATAGAGTGGTGTGTCACAATACCCACAAGGTCACCCCAAAGTCATCTGGCTTTGACCAACACATTCAAGCTGAGCTTATCACCAGAGCATGCAATGTTCCCGCTGGTTTTGCTGAGGTGATTGCTATCAAAAAGGCAGATGTTTTGTGGAAACCTTTTCACGTGTGGTATCTTGCATAGACTCATATGGTACTCCAGCACAGTATTTAGATCCTGTGTCAGGCTCTTGGGGAAATAGTGGCAAATAGACATTTCCCTTTCAGAAAAGGCCCAGAGAAATGTCAAATGTGCTAAATAATATTCATTATTTAATTTTAACTCCAATATACTGGAGTAGACAGTTAAAATAACAACAACTTTGTCAAGGTCCAAATATTTATAGACCAGACTGTACATGTTATGACACTATTGCAAGCTGATCTTCAATTTGCAATAAGATTCAAAAGATTTGAATGATGAGTAATTAGTGAATGTAGCACTGCTGAGTACTATTACCTATTCCTATCCTCATGGTTAGTTGTGCCATTCTCTGGCCATGATATAATAAAGGTTGATGTGTATAAAAACCAAGGATTGTGTGTTTCAAATGAGCAAAACTACCTATCTCTGAAAACTTTTTCCACACTCATAATTGTACATTCATATTATATTTAAACAATTTATGCACAGTTTAACTCAGGAAGTCTCTTAGAGATTCAAACTTGCCAAAACTGGCACACTTAAAAACCTCATTCAGATATTTTTTTTCCACCTCCTTTGGATTTGACATGATTTTTACATTCTTTGTAAATCAGCCACAAGATGCCCACTACCTAAACTCTTAGATAAAATGGTTCCTTGGATAGTTAAAGGTTTCTTAGTTTCCTAAACAGGTTCTACTTGGATCCCCTGCCTGAAACGGAAACACTCTGTTTAGGGTTCTACATAGAACTCCTATTTTGCTAAGACTGTAAATGTGCAAGTACTCTTTATTTGGGATCTAGGTAAATCAGGGCCTGTGTGTGTTTAGTTGTGTTTATATTCAGTTGGTCTTGCTCTATACCACTGTTGACTCCTTTAACAGCTCTGTGCTCAGATTGAATTATGCTCAACTGTCTACTGGCTTTGGATAAACACGTCTACAAAATGAATAAATAAAACTGTCATACTGTGCCACTGGTCATGCAGATGGATTTGAACTAATAAACATGGCCAACCTTGTCTCTTTCTCGCTCAGGGTAACTTTCTCAGTGAGATAATCGAACAGCTCTCCTTTTTTCATCCTGTTAGTAAGAAAGTAAAAAGAAATATCACATTTTTATGTTCTTCTACAGTGCATAGGGACATTTTACTGTATATACAGTGAAGGTGTTTAGAGATAATGCCTACTGAGTAGTGTCACAGTTGTAATGTACTCACAAGTCAAAGACCAAGAAGAAGAAGGCCTTTGTCTCATAGCAGTCCTTCAGCTGAACTATAGAGAGAAAGTATAGTGTATATATACAGATTTATGATATGAAACAGTATATTAAAGTACAGATTTATACAGTATCATAAATATTAGTCATATAAGCAATGTTTAAGCTGTACAAAAAAGACCTTTACACTTGCCTAGTGGTATAATACTATAAACCTATTCTGAGTGGTGGAGGCATTGTGTTTTTTCGTTCAAAAAACTCGTTGAATGTTTGTAGGATTTATTTGGAATTATCAGTGTGACTAGCAGATGAACTGATTAGATTTTGGAACTGATCCAAACAGGATCAAGGTCACAGCAAGGTCAAATGTCTAAAATAGTTTTTCTTCAATAGCTTCCTTCCTGTTTGTCAAACAGAGATGTTACGTACATGGTCATGTTCAGGAATCAAGTTTCATTTTTTGGCTAGCTATGATTTTTTTCCATCTGTCCATCCATGTGTCTGTCTGTGTGTCTGCCCAAGATTCTCATTAGCATGACATCTCAATGAATAAGTGGTTGAATGTTTGTAGGATTTATATAGAATTAAGAGATGAACTGATTAGATCATGGTTTTGATCCAGGGTCAAGGTCACAGCAAGGTCAAATGTCTGAAATATATTTTCTTCAATAGCTTTCTTCATGTTTGCAGTATACTTTAAGGATATTTCTGGCATACAAATTACTAACACGAAGGAATAGACTTGTTGGTGGAGACATCCCCATCGACACTGTTGGCATCGAGTTTGACTTGTTTATATATATGTTATGGACGTGAATGCATGACTGGCTGCAGTCTTCTCATGCAGTGAGTGTAGGTTTCTCTCTCATCATTACAGAGGAACACATTTTACTGGTCACCAGCTAGGGGAGCTGCACATAGGAAGAAGACCACAAGTGGAAGAAGGGCCACTTTTGCTTCTGATGCAGGCTTCCGCTATGTTCCTGGTTCCCAGCTTAGGCCAGGCAAAATTTTGCCTCACTTTGCCTCAGGCTGTGTTAATGTTTGTGTCTAGTTCTCTTTGGCGGCACTAGTGGTAGCAGAGGTTTATCAAAGTAAATTGTAATCCTTGTGAATTTGCTGTGGTATAAGAGGAATAAAACACTCCACTTTGTGTCGCATCCCATCACCCCAAATCGCTGATTATTTTCCTATAACAGCATGCCCATTAGGATTTTTTGCCCCATTTTTCTCCATACAGCTACGACCCAAGGAAGGTGAAGGCTCCGAGACACATAAAGCCAGCCAACCAAAACTTTTTGAACTGCTGTTCATGCTGCATCACATGGCAGCATAATACACTCAAAGAAAAGCATTATCTGCACTGCTTTGCGTTCATGAGCCCACAGACTCCCATGATTGGCTAGGGTCACTGTGATTGACAGGGGAGAGAGAGTACACTCCTCCCACCCAGAGAGCACAGCCTATTTGGCTCCCTTGGCTCCCGGCCACAGATGGCTGTGGCATAATCGGGATACAAACTCGCAATCTCTGGACAATAGGGCAAACTGTGGAACATTTTAGGAACTGGGAGGGGATGGATCTTTTTGCGTTCATTTATATGATATGGCCTGACCCTAGACCAGGATCTAACAAGTTCTATTTTTCCATGTTTCTATGCTGTAGACTTGAAGATACTTATAATATGTTGCAGCTTATGAATGTTATAGAGAACAAGGCATCTATTCAGAAGCATACAATGACATAATTGAGAGCAAAGGTTTGCATCCTGGATGTTTTTTGAATCAGAAAAGGAAAAATGTACCTCTATTTTACAATATGTACAAAATATCCAAAGGAGATATGCAAGGAGCTATCAGGCCAAATGTGGTTTCACATTAATCACATTTAAAGCAGAGGCTGAAAACTTTTGACCTTTTTTTTGTTATTTGTGATAATCAAGGAACAATATCTGTATCTTCATTTTGTCCTAAAGATGTGCAAAGTTTTGCTCTCAGCTGTAAATGAAAGAATGCGTGTCGTGATTGTTCTTGGATTTGGTTGTCTGCTATCTGGTATGAAAAGAGTGAATTCTTACTTATGTTCTTTTGCCCACACACTTTCCTCAGGATCTCGATCTCTTTCACCGTGGCTTCCCTGATCTCCTCAATTTCCTGAGGTGTCATTTTATCTGATGGTGTTATGTCGATGATTTTGACTGCGTATTCCTGAGATGTGCGTTTATTTACACAGCGTCGGACCACGCTGCTAACTCCCCTGTACAAGAAATTAGAAATTCAGAAAATGTAGAACATCTTGCCCACAATGTAATCCCAGGGCATGTATAAAAACAGGCAAATATCTTAAATACTTACATATTCACTGTTAAAATGATTTCTAAAGTTAGTATACTTTTACGGTTACAAAAGTATAAGGTATGAGAATGTGAAAACTTCTAGGTGAAATAAACAGTTTAAAAAAACATGCACTTTTTGCCTTTTACTTTTTTACATGCTACCTTTTTATTCATTGCTAAATTAAAAATACTAAATTTCATGCATTTGCTTGGCCCACTCTGGGCCAAAAAATGGGCCAAGCAAATGTCTGAAATTTAGCATTTTTAATTTTGCAGTGAATAAAAAGGTAACAAGTACACTGAAGACTGAAACAAAATGCAACATAAGTTAATACATAATAGCTTTCCTTTAATTTTTTTTCTAATAACGAAGTCTTTCAGGTAAACACATAGCATTTTATATGGATGTGGATTAGTATTCTTCCCCACCCTAGATTGCCACCCCAATAAAGTCACTGGGTCTAACCTGTCCACACCACTATAACAGGTCTGGCTACGCCCCTGCTGGAGGTATGAGAGTACTCATATATGGTTTGGCACTGACCAGTCATATTGCAATGATGAGCAACTGTGCTGTCTTTTTATACATTCACAAGTGAAATTACACTTGAATTACATAAAAAAGCCCTCATGGCAATACAACATGAGATAGGAAATATGAACACATCAGATTTCACTGTGTTAACGAAAAATGCTCGAGTGTTCCAGGCACTGGCAGCTTATATTTACAGGTAATATACAAATATGCCGCAATAAAAATCTACATTTGTGGACTTGTGTAGATTAAAAACCATCACTGCTACCTTCCGAGGATCTCCTTGGGATCATATTTTTCGTAGAACTCCTGAGCTCCCACCCAGTCTGGGATCTCGTCGTCTTTGGTCATGATGATGGTTTCACAGATTATCCAAGCAACCTTAGTGAAAGCAGACAACAGCAATATACAGACAACACTTCAGTGTTACTGTAGCAATTATGTAAATGTTATTAATTTCTTAGATGGTCTACCAGTTTGGCCAGCTTTGATTAACAATAACTGAGGGTCTTGGTGGTGCAACTGAATCAGTTCTCTTTCAATGGCTTGGTCTGAAAGTGTACACTACTAACTGCTGCTGCTGTAATCTTAAAGACTGTCCTGTGCTCATCCCAGGGCTCTTTCACATTATACTCATACTGAACATCCTTTCAACACACTCAGCACTGTTTGGCTAAATGGTATAAAGCTGTAGAAGAGTTGTTGTTCCTCTTTCGACTGCTCCTGTTAGGAGTCACTACAGCAGATCATTGGTCCACATATTTGATTTGGCACAGTTTTTACGCCGGATGCCCTTCCTGACACAACCCTCCCCAATTTTATCCAGGCTTGGGACCGGCACTGGGAGTGCACTGTCATGTGCAACCCCAGTGACTGGGGTTGGTTCCCTGGCCGGGAATCAAACCCGTGCCGTGCCGGTGAGAGCACCGAGGCCTAAACACTAGTCCTCCATGGACCATAGAGCTGCAGAAGAGTAATGATTTATAATTGCACTAATCAGTGCCACCTAGAAGAAGATGTGTATGGTATGTGTATAGTTCCTCACAAGGTTTCTTCCTCATGAGCTTTTCCTTGCCACTGTCACCTCTGGTTTGCTCACTAGGGACAGAGGCGTAGCAACAGGGCAGGCAAGGTAAGCAATGACGAGGGCTGATCATTTAAATAATCAGACATTTTCATCTTAAAATAATGCGCAGCAACATCTCAGCACCCCCCTTTGTGGGGCGGGGCACTATCTCGTTTGAAGACTCGTTTATGCTCCTGCGCCACCCCATCAATGTACTGTAAATAGTTTAAAATGGACATTTTGTTTAGTCGCTGAGGTTTGATTTCACCATGAAGCTGTAAACACTTTATGTTCGGTTATGTTTATGTTCTCTGGGTAACATGAAGACATAATGACAACAAAAATCTGTCAGAAGGGCCCCATGCATTTATTTTGCCTGGGGCCTCCACATAATCTATCTAGGTTTGCCTCTGATAGTCTAGGGATCTAAATCAGCCAGATTTTCTGGAACTCTGCTTTGCGACAATGTCTATTGTTAACGGTGCTTTACAAATAAAACTGGACTGACCATAGGTAGCCTTTGTAGCCCACTATAGCTAAAGAGCAACTATAAGAGCAACATAGTAGTAAGTGGTATATCAAACTACAGGCAGTGCCATGCACTTATGGGTCATGATGACATTCTCAGCTGTCACAGTTTTGACATACTGTTTATTCCTGTAATACCCAGTCTCCAAAGGAGCAATTGTAACAGCTAAGAAAACCCTAAAAGGACAAAAAATTCTCCTGCATAGATGATTCATTTAGCAAACGCACTGAATCTTCATAATATAATATCGGAGTTTTGTATGGAGTCTGGATTGCAGTTATGTTTACTATTATGTTTATTATTGAGCCCCAAAATGGTGTGCAGGTTGCAGGCGCTATTCTGCAGCGCGCGCTACGCCGCCGAACCGGCGATTTACGCAATGGCTGACATAACAGTGCGCAGTCACGACAAAGCTGCCAAAAACAAATCGCATACCTTGCTGCATCAGTATTCTCTGCTGTTTTATCTCAATTGTAGGTCCGATTTCTTGCTTTTCTAAGACGTCCGAATCAGTCCATGATGCAACAACACTATGTTCCGGTGCACGCGGGCGCGAGCACAAACTGCAGCACGCGAAAGGACAGCGAGAATGTCACACTCCAAAAATAAAACCGTCCGAGCCGCTTATATAGCCTGCACGCGCGCGCGCACACACACACACACACACACACACACACACACACACACAGTGCCCTACACCTCACATTGACTGATTGAGAAGTACCCCTGTGTCAGGTCTTTGATAACAAATCTGCTAGTTCATTCATTTTATTGAACAATAAGTGACTTTTTCATTTGCACTTCCTAATCACATTTCAGTATCCTTGTATGCTCATTGCATGCACAATGACATGTCAGTATCCTTGTATGCTCATTGCATGCACAATGACATGTCAGTATCCTTGTATGCTCATTGCATGCTCAATCACATTTCAGTATCAGTATCATTATCATTGCATGCTCAAGTTACTGACTTCATGGAGCCAGTCTGGTTCTTTAAAGTGTGGATCTTTAATTATAAATAAAACTTAATTGCAATGAATTAAAAATGCAAATATGGTACTGTAAGAAGACGCGGAAGTCTGTGTGTCAGAGAAAAAGAGGAAGAGAATTAGGGCAAGACAGATAATGACTTACAAAACCACTGACTAAGAATGACCTAGAAGAAATGACCGTTCTGGTTATATCCAAACTTATAAATCATTTAGTACGAGTGGCATGTTGTCTTCAAGCAGTATAATACAGGCTGACCAGAATAGCTATCAGCTTCTTCATTCTGCATTGAAAAGATTCCTGTAACGATGCCGCCTTGTAAAGATGTCCTCTGGATGTCATCAGTAGATGTTCATCAGAAGTCTATAGAAAGATGGCTACTGAGTGGGCTCGGGCAGAATTCTCCATTTCAAAAGACGAAACAGTGGTTTTAGGGTTTATTGTGTTTTTGTTCAGTCACATGTTCGGTGATCTTCTGAAACTACGTACAATATGCAATTCTGACATTCATGGCAAGTTAACCAATATATATATATATATATATATATTTATATAAATCAAACATTAAGTCTTGAACAATCATACAGTGCTTCATCCTAAGAAATGCATACAACTCGTACTATGCATTTCTAAAGTTCTCTTTGTTATGTATGTTTGTAAATTAAGAATAAGCGTCCTTGTCGATGTCTCCACTCCAGTCTCAGGGCAAACCTACACAAGAAAAAGACAGATCAGATTAGTGTGCAGCTCTGCAAATATACATGCTAAATACACTAGTGAGCTCTTTCTTTTTAGTAAGAAGGAATTCATGATCAAACAATAAGGTGAAAGTAATATAAACGCACACTTTATACCTCAGTGGAGACAGAAGTATTCATGTTGTTCAGTGCTCAGTTAGGAAACGTGCAATAATCTTACAACAATAAAACTGTACAGAAATTGTTGGTGCCTCTGGTGAGGGTAGCTTGCTTTGCTAATTTGCCAATGAAGCTAGCCCAAAGTTTAACATCCAACAACCAATTTTCACACTGATTAATGCATTATTTCATTTGTGTTTAACTAGTTTGTTTTAGAAGATATATATAATGATTACTGTTTCTCATCTGAACTAATCTGAACAGTGCAAGGTCACAAGTGACAACAGGAATAGTCGCTACACGCCCACAAAAGAAAAACTGTGACCCAAGCAATGCTTTCTACTGTGTATGTAATGTAAGGTCAGGTCTGCTTGCTAAGTGGCTCATACTCAAAGAAACCATTCAAGTATGAACGCATTGTTTTGCTAAAGGTTACGTGGGCACTGTGAACAATAATTATTCAGACTTGTGCAGATTGTGGCACTCATTCACTTCATGAGAAAGCAATTCCACATGCCTGGCTCTTATATCTAATTTGTGTCTTTCAGGTTTTTAAACAGGTTCAAAATGTCTATTTTCTCATCTAACACTCCAAAGGAACTGATATTGATAAAGATTCTGAGATATTTACATTTCTCTCTTCATAAGGTTTTGTTGAAAGCACCAAAGACAAATTTCAAAAGTTAAGAAAAAAATCTTCATTAGGCTGCAGTCACACTAGACTTTTGGCTTGCGAGACCGCTGTGAATACGGGAGGCAACCGGATACGACATCATGTGCCAGGACACTGGGTTTTTTAATCCACACATCATGGATTCCGACGTGCTTGCACTGTTATTGTTGCGATGGCGACAAAATCGTCTGCAAAGGAGAAGGCTGTGGGTTCACTCTATCCTCCGGTCATGGAATGAGCATGGAGAGTTTCACTCTTTAATCCAGGAACTTCACCGCTATAATCAGTGCTTCCTCCATCTTGGATTCTTCTATTGATCACACGTTTTCACGTGATACAAATTCGCAGGTCAGAGTTCACCAAACTTGAATACTTAAGACATGTGAAAAGAGTGGCATTTCAACAACACTTCACATCCCAAAGCGGTCCAGACAGATAGCTAGGAATCTTAAAGATTCCATCATTGCTTCCACACTTGGACGGCATGTAGAACCAGACAGCATGTAGAACCAGACAGCAAGGACCCTGTCTTGGACAACATGCTTGGGGAAATGGAAAGACGTTTTTCAAATACCAATTGCAACATCATGAAAGGCACCCAGGCTCTAAATCCGTCAAGCAGTAGCTTTCTGAGGGAGGAAGAGATTGTCCTTTTCGCAGCGAAATGTGAAACTTCTTCACACCAGCTTGCGTTTCCGGTCTCCAGCACTCGCATGCGTATGAATGGAAGTCAACGGAACGAAAAGTGTAGTGTGACCGCCCCTTTAGTTGGTCACCTTAAAACTGAAAGAACCCTACATCCTATTCCCCAAGCAGGTAAAGCCAGGCTTATGCTGTACAACAAGAGACAGCTTGTCTTCTGACTACTGCTTGCACTGCACACAATTTCTCCATGTGATGGTGAAAATCACATCGCAGGTCCTTACATCATGTAGCTATCCAAAGTTAACTCCTAATGATGCCACTAGTCACCTCAGTCTGAAAATGCTGACAAACAGGTCATGCAGTTTTATGCAGTGAAACTTCACAAGAAAAGAAGTCATATAAATATGTAGGACACAGTTGCCATTTTTTCCCCTCAGTGACAACCTAGTTTTTTCACGACAAACTCACCGCTCACAGCCTACAAAGCAGACTTTAATAGCAAAGACTTTAAATAATGATGCTATCTAGACTTCTGATATGTCTATCACATCATGAAACTGCACACACTACACAACTTTTGAAGAAATTTACCATCCAATTCACACACAAAATAATACTGTCTGAATCGTGCCAAAAAATCATACAGCGTGACCCTGGCTTAGACTCCTATCACGAATACGTACCATTGGAGAATCTGCATTGTTTGAGCACCTCGCTGAATCCTTCACACAGTTTGAGGTCGCTCTGTGTCTGCGCACATTCGAGGAACTGTTTCAGCTCATAGGAACAGGGATTCTGCTGCACTGGCTCCTGCTGATACATGGGCTGCTGCTGGTACTGAGGCTGATAAGGCTCCTGGAGGATTCATTCAGTACATGTTATTTATTACCCACACACAAGCATGTGGCAGATAGAACAAAAACTGAAGACTCTTCTGAAAAAAAAAAATGATATAAACCACATAAACCTATGGCTATGAAGTTATTTCTTCATGTTATGCATTTACCTGATAGGTGACATCAGGCCTGGCAGCCTCGGAGCTTCCGCCACCGCTGAAGCCGCCCGTCATGGCGTGGCCGATCGTGTGTCCCACAGCAGAGCCGACTGCGACGCCCGCGGCAGTGCTGGCCATCTGGGCAAACAGACCAGGCTGTCTGGGGGCAGCTGCGGCAGGGGCAGTCACAGCAGACGCAGGGGCAGGTGCAGGAGCTGGTGGAGGTGCTGCTCTGGCCACCGGTGGAGGTGCTGCTCTGGCCACCGGTGGAGGCGGGGCCGGACGGGAGGAATAGCTGTGATTGTAAAGGTCAACATGACGTTAAAACTGATGCAACAAGCGTAATAACTAATAACAACCCATAACATGCAGTGTAACCTACTGAAATATGAAATATTGAAATATTAGACAAGCACATATTTCAAGGGACTGTCAAGATTTCAGTCATTCAGGTTCTTTTGAATGTCAGCAATGTTAGTTGTAAGAATGTGATTAGACTTCTGCAATAACACTGAAGCTGTTTAAGCAATCAGAGTTTAATTAATATACTAGGATAAGGGCTGAGATTCTTTTAAGAAAAGCCTTCTACTCCTGATATTATACCATTTTACATATTTACATAAGCCTCACAAACAGCATTTCAATGTACATTGTCACTGACACTTGTATATATGACAAATAAACTTGAAACTTGATTTAAATAATGTGCCTAATGTTTAAATAGCTGGATGATGTTCATAAAAGAAATCTATACTAGCTACAAAATAGTTTAAGGAAAACCTGATGTAGTCAACTCACTTTCACAAATGGCACTGTTATTACATATAACATTAAATTACACGTGGTAGGCATTTGGTCTTCAAGAACTTCATTATTTTGTTTGCTAATCACCTATTAGTTTACATCTAGCATCTAAATAAAATCTCAGCAAGAGTAAGGTAACTAGCATGGTAGCTAATGTGGCAAGACAATTCACGAATACATTAGCGTAATTTAGCTAGGGCTTGCTAAGCTAGCAAGCTAGCTAGTTGGTTGAAAGTTAGCATAGCTATCTTACCTTGGAGGAGCCATCCTCGAAGTTCGGCTGCGACTTCCTCTAGGCATTTTAAATGTTATAAATATTTACAACCAATGTTTAAAGCTTTAAAGCAACGCTATGTCGGTATCCTCCGCTCTCCGTTTCAGTGGTCAGGTTCTGTCTCTCCGACCTTCAACCTTGAGAGCTATGCGTCATGTGTCGTTCGCGAATGAGTCGATTCCTTGAGTCGGCTCATTTATCTGAAGATGGGTGGACTCGCATATATGAGCCGTTTGTTTTTTAAATAGATGTAGGCAATACTGTGACTCTAGGAATATAATGTTTTTTTAGCATATGTTCATGAGTGGTGAGGATCTGTAGCACTGCTGGTTGTTAAAGATGTACTTAACCGTATTGCATGTGTATGAAGTGATTATCAGGAGAAATGAAAACGAATCTTTTTAATGAAGCACAGATATAGCAGATACAATAACATTAATGCAAGGAGGCTTATGCACTTTTGTAGTGCATCCAGACTTTTTACTTTGTCCGGGTTAAATTTAATTTTAAAAAATAAAAAATAAAAAAATAAATGCAAAAGCCAATGAATCGTTTGGGAGGCGAAAGAGTCGGCTCTTACTCAGCTGATAGAAAGTTCATCCGGGGAACTTTCCAGGCTGTTACATCATTCAAGTCCCTTAGCCACAGCTGTTTTTATTTTATCTTGTTTTAAAGAAAGCGAGAAATTTATCTCAGAAAAAGAAGTGTTTTAACTTTATCCTATTGGTATTTTTTAATAAATACCCATTCCCAAACATTTTGCAACCTTTTTTTTCCCCAATGTAACATAATCACTGATCCCTTTTAATCCAATCCAATAATTAAAATATTATTCACATTATGCAGATATATTTCTTTATATTTATTTATTACAGCCATTAGAGTTTTATTATTCCTGAATTTTACACCCTAGAACCCTGTGTTAAAATGTAGATATGAAACATTTTTCATACTTATATGAAAACCTATATTCCAAATTTAAGTTGTTATTATTTATACTTATTAAACTTTAGATTAGGAAAATGGATAACAGTAGGAAATTCCCTGTATGTCAAAAGTATGTGGACACTTGGCCTTCACATCCATATTTGTTTCTTCCCCAAACTGTTGCCACAAAGCTGGAAGAACACAACTGTATAGCATGTCTCTGTATGCTGTAGCATTATAATTTCCCTTCACTGGAACTAAGAGGCTGAAACCTGTTCCAGCATGACAATGACCCTGTGCACAAAGCGAGCTCCATGAAGACAAGGTTGGAGTGGAAGAACTCAAGTGTCCTGCACCGAGTCCTGACCGCAACCCCACTGAACACCTTTGGGATGAACTGGAATGCTGACTGCGCCCCAGGTCTCCTCGCACAACATCAGTGCCCGACCTCACTAATGCTCACAATGATGAATGAATGATCACAAATCCCCACAGCCACACTCCAAGATCTAGAAGAAAGCCTTCCCAGAAGAGTGGAGCTTATTATAACAGCAAAGGGGGAATAAATCTGGAATGTTATGTTCAGCAAGCACATATAGGTGCAATTGGTCAGGTGTCTACATACTTGTGGCCATAAATTAGTGTTAGTGCTGCAAGATTTTAAACCCAACTGGAGTGAGAGATTTAATTAGGCTATAAGGACAACTATAACAATAATGAATTTCTATCTCAGTCAATTAAACAGAGGCTATTAAGAGCAGGTAGTGTTGCCACAGTTCCAGGGATGCTGGGTAGATCCCGAGCTTGGGTTACTGCCTGCGTGGAGTGTTTACGGACGTTCTCTCTGAGGGTTTCCTCTGGGTTTTCCAGTTTCCTCTCACCTACCAAAAACCTGGTGGTTGGTGGATTGTCTATTTAAATTGCTCCAAGGTATGAATAAGTGTATGCACATTCCTGTACAAATATGTAATATTTCTTATTTCTTATTCATTTCTGATTTTTACATTTCAATTTGAATTTAGTATTTAATGCACAGTCTAAAGAGAAGTAGGCCAGGCTTCCATTTCACTGCAAGTTATATACTGTATATAATTATGTATGTGACAAATAAAATTTTGAATAGATGCATGTGCCCTGTGATGGATTGGTGTCCCATCCAAGATGTATTCCAGCTTCAGTCCAGTGTTCCTGGGACAGACTCCACATTCACCATGACCCTGACCAGGATAAAGCACTTGATGGAAATGAATGAATGAATGAATGAATGAAAATGTGGCCTCCTTGGAAATATAGCACACATATGTGTAGTCCCCAGACCCCCCAACTGAATTAGCATGAAAATACTAGAATATCTGAAAGAAAGACTGTATAAAGAGACACTATTAATCATGCTGAAGATATGTAAATATGTCACCACATACTATAGAACATAAAAGCCTATGGTGCAGATATACCTGAGATACACCTCAGCCCAAGCACCAAAAGATTCATATTTTATTCTCTACATATAAATATAATCCTGTATTATCACACCACACAACTCATCCAACTAATCTCTAGCAGAAATGGGATTAGTTTGTGTGCAGTAATGGCTCTCCATGCCTTCTCCACGGTGTGAAGCCAAAAGCACTTGTGTTGTTGTTGTTGTTCCTCCCACTGCAGCGGGAAAGCTACAACCAGCTTCTCTCCTCTTTATCTCTAGCTAATGCTACTCATAAGCCTTGAAAACCAAAGTCGTTATCGTTTCCGGTGTACACTTTTTTAATGTTCATTTTGGAAACCTGGACATAATAATTAACGCAAAGAGGTAAGAGTAATTTCTAACGACAGTATCATTTTAGCTAGCCTGCTAATTTAGCTTGTAGCCTACATTTCGAATTAGCTAGCTAGTGTTGCATATTAGCTTATAAGCTAATAAGGAAGAACTAGCTAGCTGTATTTTTTCAGTCGAGGAAACTGAAATATCAGGTTAGGTATTTAAAAAATTGTTATTTTTAGCTATTTAGCTAACATTTAGCTAGTACCCTTAGCTAGTAATAGTAACACATTAACACAATTAACACATCTGTTTGGCAGGATAGTTAATTAGCTAGCTAGCTACCTTTTTAACTAGAACATAAAGCTCTTGTGAATCCTTTGCTAGGTAATTTAATCAGCTTGCTAATAACCACGGCTGGTTTAGAGAAATAGACGATTTGAAAATAGTCTTAGAAGCAGGATATTTAATCGTTTATCGATATTTATGTGCGGTTTATAAATAAGAGATTGCTAGCTTGTTGTTGAAGTTAGACATGATAGACAAACGTTGCGCAGTTTCAGTTCTGCGGTGGCTTCTCATTTTCTTTAATGGCCAGGTTTTCTTTAACTTGCTTCGTTTACTGAAAATATGTTTTAGAAACACAACTCAATATATTTTAATGAAGTGAGACACATTTCAATTTACTTTTATTCAAGGTTGTTTATTTTATTAGTGTTTCTTTAATACAGTGGACAGAAAATGAATACACTCCCTTTCAAAAATTTGTACATTTTGTTGTTGGTTTCTGTAAGCATCATGGGTTAAAATGGGACTTGTTTTTCCTGATCCAAACAACACAGCATAGCACATGAATGCAGTGTATTAATTTTAATTTTAAAAAGTATTTAATTAACAACTGAAATTTCCTCTTTTCTTAAGTATACCCCCCGCCCGAGTCAGTACTTGGCACCTTTTGGTCACCATGGCGGATCATTGGTCCGCATATTTGATTTGGCACAGTTTTTACACTGGATGCCCTTCCTGATGCAACCTTTCCCCAATTTTATCCAGGCTTGGGACCGGCACTGGGAGTGCACTGTCGTGTACAACCCCAGTGGTTGGGGTTGGTTTCCTGGCCGAGAATCGAACCCGGGCGGTGGCCTGACCACTAGTCCTCTAGGGACCCCACCTTTGGCAGCGACTATAGCTCCCAGTCTTTTTGAGTAGTGCACCACAAGGTTGGCACACCAGGATTTGGAACTGTTAAAGCTGAGAGAGCTTTTTTTTCATTGATGGACAGCAACCTTCATGCCATTCCATAGATTTTCAGTAGGATTTAGGTCAGGGCTTTGATCTTCTTCCTAGCAAGCCACTCCATGATAGCTATGGCTTTATGCTTGGGGTCATTGTCCTGTTGGAATATGAATTTCTGACCCATTTTCAGACATTTTGCAGATTTACTTTCCAGATTCTTCTCAAAACTTTTCCCGTACTTGGCTCTGTCCATCCACCCATCAGTCTTGACAAGTTTCCCATTCCCTGCGGATAAGAAACACCCCCATGACATCATGCTTCCACCACCATGCTTCACAGTTGGGATGGTGGTGTTTTGGTGATGTTACGTTTTCGCCATTTGTGCCAAAACTTTTTACTTAGATTTCCTCTGAATACAAAATCTTCTGCCAGTTTGTTGCTGAATCTTTCAGGTGTCTTTGTGTCAAACTTCAAAATGGACTCCAGATGGACCTTTTTGCGAAGTGGCTTTCTTCTGTCCACCCTCTCATACAGGCCAGATGTGTGTTGCACATCTTTGATATTGTTGTGTGATGCACATGTTTTCTACAAAATTATGTAAATTCCTCAGAGTGCATTGAAAGAATTGATACTGAATTGAAAGAGTTGATGATTAGCCTGTGACGCGGAATTGATTTTTGGGTCATGGGCTAAAGGATGTAGGTTCAAGGAGAGTCCAGAACATTTTGGTGATAGTCTTGCAGAGCCTAGAAGCTCAATAACTGCTGAGGTGGACCAGGTGTTTTCGAGCAGGTGAATCACCAAACTGCGCCGGGCTCTGCCCCTCCAGTACTGGAGTTGGGGAATCCTGTGCTATGACTTCATTATTATACTCTGACACTGCAGATCTGAGTATTTTCTTTCTGTGCAGGTAAAGGGAGAGATGTCGTACTACTCATCTTCATCATCTCGCAGTTCCTCCAGAAACTTGGAGTGTAAGGTGTATGTGGGAGATCTGGGAGGAGGAGCTGCTAAAGGAGAAATTGAAAGGGCCTTCGGCTATTATGGCCCTTTGCGCAGCGTTTGGGTGGCCAGGAACCCTCCTGGTTTTGCTTTTGTGGAATATGAAGATGCCCGGGATGCAGAGGATGCAGTGAAAGGAATGGATGGAAAGTAAGTATATTTAAACATGTGCATTTTGGAAATTTATGAAACCTCATATGTAACTATGAGACTTTAACTTTATATTACATCTGCGTACTTTGGGAGCTTGTAGAGGAAATCTGCCTGGAGAACAATTTAGGAGATAAATTTCCACTGCACTTTCTTAGAGATTGCAGCTGTCCTTTCTTTTCTCACCAGAGGATAGGGATGCTGGCTCATGCATCTGTTTTTTTTTCTCCTCACACTTCAGGCTACTGGGTGGGTCGCGTATTCGCGTGGAGCTGTCCACTGGCATGTCTAGGAAGAGCCGATATGGCCGAGCCAGTCGCCGTCCGTTTGATCCAAATGATAGATGCTATCAGTGTGGAGACAGAGGACACTATGCCTACGACTGCTACCGCTTCAGCAAGCGAGGACGTCGAAGCAGGTGCAAAGTGTTTCAACACTGTTTCTTTGCCAATAAGTGCTTTTCAGATTTATTGAGGTGGTGTTAACTATGAGCCAAGAAGTGCATTATCCTTTTTTTCCTTTACAGATCCCGGTCTCGATCTCGCTCCAGGTCAAGGAGCCGCCGCAACCGTTCGCGATCTCGAAGCCGCAGCTATAACCGGTTGGAATTTTCATTATATTATTGTTCACAGCATTCAAAAATGACTGTAATCTGCTCAATGTGTACAGTAAGACAACAGCGAAGTTCATACTCATTTCCACTACAACCTGAAACGTACAGCAGGATCAAGAACTGGAACCAAAAAAAATTGATTCAGTCTCTCAAAAGAACTATAGTATGATTGTTATTATCGTCATACTACATACTGTACAGAACTTGTAGCTTATGCTGATGATGTAAAGTGTAGGCAAGGGTTATAATTATTATCATATCTAGATAATACAGGCTCATAAAAAGAAAATTAATACATTAAGAAAACTAGCACAACTGTGTAAAGATGCACTGGCGTGGAGTCTCGGAGGTGCTTTCGCCCACCCAGATTGGGAGCTGTAGATGTAATTCCATGATTAAATTCATTCATTTGTATTCAGTAATCCTGGTCAGGATTGTGGTGGATCCAGAGCCTATCCCAGGAATGCTGGGGATGAGGTGGGAACGCACTCTGGATCAGACACGAGTCCATCACTGGGCACCACGCACACGCACACGCACACACTCTCACTCACATTCACATCACACTGAGGGGCAATTTATTGTAGCCAACCGCCTACCGGTCATTGAGAGTTAGGAGAAACCCAGAGAACCTGGAGGAAAAACATGCAAACATGGGGAGCCACTATGACTGAAAAAAAAGCAATAGAGGTGGCGTGACACTGCCCAAACTTTCCAGGTTCTCTTGTTGTTCCAGGCTGCATTAAGATGGCACATTGGTAGGTGAAGTAAGACAGAGTGCTTATAGAAAACCACCATTATACTATAAGTATAGTAACTGTTCCCCATTAAATGGACATTTTCTTTCTCTGTCTCTTAGGAGGTACCGTTCTCCATCTTATTCAAAACGCAGGAGCAGGTAAGTGGTTAGAAATTTGTTAGATCACAGTGGCGGTAACTCTCATTGAAGTTTCTTAATTTTTTCATTGGACCTAATATAATTAATAAATAAATAAGTAATGTACATGATTTTTTTTTCCTTTCAAAACCACCAAGGTCTGGCACTCCAGCTCGCTCAAAATCAAGGACTCCTGTTCGGAGGTATGACACCAGTCTATGATTGTTATTTCTTTTTCTGCTTTCAGTGAGCCTAACCCTGACGCAAGAATGCTGTGTGATTTATAATTTTTCAGTCGCTCTCGGTCTCGTTCTCGATCTGGATCTGCTTCGCGCTCTCGCTCCAGATCTAGGTCCCGCTCCCGCAGCCTTAAGAGGCGCAGGTAGGTTCCTGGTCTCCAACCATATCATATCTGCATTTCTATAACTGCCCTAACCTTGTCATTCTTCTGATCAAATATCTAAAAGCATTATTCTTGCATAAGAAGTTAAATTATGTGAATTAGAATATCTTCAAGGCCCCAGCTAATTGCAAACTATCATGTTTATGAATTGACAGTCAGCTTAGATAAACCTGTCGATCATAGTCAGAAAAAATAGTATTCCTTGGTTAGTTAAAAATAGGCTACTATATATTTCATAGTTCGTCCTGGAAGCACAGCTTCCACCAGAGGTAAGACCTTTAGTCTGACAACGCAGCTCCAGCCATGGATGGACGGATTGGTGATGGAGATGGATGGATGGATGAAGCAGGGGCAGTTAAATTAGATGCAGTAGAGAGGGATTCTAACTAAGTCACTCCAAAAAAGAGTGAGGGAGCATCGGCCCAGCCCTCCATTCCCACTCCATATTTCAATTCCTAACATTGTTTGAAATGTCTTTTACTTTCAAGGTCACCTAGTCTAGATGATCTTGGTCAGGTCGTACTTAAGGTACTAGAGACAACTCGCACACACAATTTATGAAAGACTCCAAGAGTCAGGATTTTGTTCAAGGGAGGGAGGGTCGGGGGGGGTTAAGATTTGGGGCATCTTCTCATCTCTCTTCTCCCTCAGATCCAGTTGATTAGCTACAGAGAGTGAACGAGATCACCGGCCAAAAAAAAAGAAAGCAAGCACAAATCTGTCTTGATCAGACTCCGGTGACCAATTGCTGCAGGCTGTTCTTGTCTTTTCTTAAAGAGTGCGGGAGTGGATGGCACTGACCAGGGCTCGTCCTTGCCATGTTAAACGTCCTCCAGGAGGGTGACAAAAGAGCTTACCCGAGATCAGCCTCCTGCCGCGCTGCTTTAAAGAGATCGTCCAAGGGCATCCTGCGCGTACTCAAACAGTTGTTCCACCCGCCCCACTCCCATCCCATGCACTACTACTGCAGACCAGAAATGCTGGGCTGAGAGTTTTGGGCTCCCCCCCCTTCCCTTTTTTCCTTCAAAGCTCTGGCTTCATGCTTAGCTTCTGAGAAGGGTGTGTGAGAGAAAGAGAGAGACGAGAGATCAGTCTTCAAGACCTCTGCGAGTGTGTCTTCGAGTTCTAGCATCCGTCGCTTCTCTGTATGTTGTTTCCGCCACTATCTGCAAAGGTAACCAACCCAAGAGTTACTGTCCTTCTTGATATGAGCCCTGGTTCTAATAAAGCCAGATTCTCTGTAAACCTTTACTTAATGCTGAACATGTGCAGAGCATGTGATGATTAACACCCCTGTGAGAGTGAGTGTATGCAGCTGTGCGAGTGTGTGTGTGCAAATGTAAGAGAAACACACATGGTTTCACGTGTGTGTGGGTTTTTTTTTTTTTTTTTAAGCAATCTAACCCTGGTTTAGAGAAATTAATTGGGTGAGATTTTCACATTAATTTCTGGATAATGTGGTACTGTTAAATAGATAGGGGATTTAGACATTTTGTAGATGGCTCATGTGAGATGGTGGCACTCTTGGGTTCTAAAATGGTCTATCATTAGGTGAAGCAGTCTCGACCCCGTTGCAGTCAGCAGCAGTTTGCTTCTCATCTCATCACTTTTAAGTAATACTCCAGCGTTTTCCTATACACCTCATCTGTAGCGTACGTGTCTGTAACACGTTTCCCTGTAACTAAGCAGAGAACAGAAACCTGTGTATGCAAAATTTGCTTAGAATAGAAGGCTAAGGGCAGTTGGTGAATTCCATCAATAAACATTTATGGAGAAATCTTTGTAGAGCACTTTCATGAATTCTTCATGTTGTGAGGTTCTGATCTCACAATGACACCACAAAACGTTTATACCACAAAGGCCTAAGTAAGCAGATTGACTTTTTATTGTTTTAGTGTTTAAATAATACTATAAGAACAACTTGGGTAAGATATTCTGTTATGGCTCTCACCTTAATTTTGGTGAACACTGGGGTGGACAAATGATAAATTTGTTAGCGAGCCCATCAGGCAAGTAAAAGCCCAACTATGCTGTCTACGTCCATTTTTGGTTGCCTGGAAACCTAACTGACTAGGCTAAAAATACTAGCTAACATAACGTATATATACCGTAGAACTTATAACCAGCTAGTTAAATGCATGAATACAAACTAAAGGAAATGAACAAAGTTTATGATCATGATAAGATGAACTTTTTTGATCTCAAAGGAAATTCTTCAGACAATACAAAACAGTGAAGATAACAATTTACTAGTAAATTAGTAAAAAAAAAAAAATCTATTTACCTCTCGATAGATAGATAGGTAAATAGATAAAGACATACTAATAAGATAATAAAAATAGAAAGTGATTCAAACTGAAAAAATACCAGTTTAACAGTGTAAATAAAATGTAAGTAAAATGAAACATAAATGTAAAGTAAGTGTCGAAATATAAGTATAAATAAAAATGAAAAGTAGGGTTTATTGTCTTTTTCTGGTAGTTGAACCTACTACGAATAAAAAAAAACTAATGTACTAAGACAGAATCTGCTTGTTTCAGGCATGCATGCTACTGATTTGTCCATCCCTAATTATATTTCACTGTTTATTGAGAGCATTTAACATCAGCCATTTGGCCTTCATTGTAAGTGATTTCTGATTACAGTTTTTCGTTCTTTTCTCAGTACAGAGAAATGTATCAGTATGGGTGGTAATTACACCTGCCCTACAGATGCAGAGGAGTCAGATTAGAAATATGCTGGAGTATTTCTATAATTTTGTTTTTTAGTTCTCAGCTGCTTTCCAGGTGTTTAACATTCACAACTATGTGACAGATTTAAACAAGACAGTTTATTTCAGTTTATTTTTTAAGCTTTCAATACCAGTGTATTTGTAGCTCATGATGTTTAACAGTCCTGTTATATCTAGATTTAACATGTTCTGTAGTTCTCAAGCAGCACTGAAAGAGGTCAAGCTCAAACATTGGAATAAGAGCCATCCATGAGGAATATGGTTGAAGCTGTGCAAAGTTCATGGCTGATTTTTGTTAGCCTTGGATATATATTCTCCTCACTGAAGGCCTCTTTCTCTGTGTTCCAGCCATTCCAGGTCCCCCAGCCCGAAAAAAAGCCCCACATCCCCAGATGAAGATCGAGTGGAGAAGAATCCCTAAATCCAAATCACTTATCCACCTTTTTTTTGCTTCCATTGCCCTGTTTTTCTTCACATAAATCTTATACAATTATAGAATCTGTTCAGTTCTGCTTGTCTGAAAGAATTTATTCACTCTAATGTCTGTTTATCTTAAAATTATTGATTGTTACTATAAATATTATTTCCCTCCTTTAATTATAAATTGACATTTGTATATTTTTGCTTTACATATTAATTAGAAAGGAATGATAGTACTCATAAATCGACTGTACTGAGTTTTCTGTTTTGCCTGTAAGTTTACACTGGAAATGAACAAAAATGAATAAAGAGTTCTAGCATGACACGAGAGCTGAAAGTGTAGGAAGGCTTTACAGACCTTGTGAACCTTTCTTATTTAAGTACAGTGTATATAAATTATGTAAACTCTCAATATTTGCACACACAGTCCGCATATCCATAGGCAAATACATTTAGCATGAAGTGGACATTTGTCGTTTTGCTTCATTTAACAACAATAAGTGTTGAACATAGATTGGAAGATTGCATATTGACATCTTACATTTACAATAATCTTTACATTTACATTAATAATATTTACAAATTCAGCATTTAATGCTGATTAATGTAGAGGAGAAGGTAATCCCAGTCATGAACTTCTTAAGTACAGTCTTATACTGCTTTTTTCATATCGTATATTATATACGGTATGTTGCCAGGATATAATAATAATAATAATAATAATAATTTAACTAAAAGAACATAGCTGTCCAATCACAGAGCAGTGGAGCGCTCTTGTACGCTCCTCATTGGTTGAGTGCTGTGATTTTCTGACCAATGAGAACTCTCAGAAGGCAGGTACACTTTCTCGTATTTTTTCTCGTCCATTTTCATTTGGTGCGTGGGGGAAAAAAAAGAAAAAAAAAAAAAAACCTAACGGGACAACATGGCTACGCAAACGGCCCGGTACTACAGCGAGGGAGGCAGGGCAACAAAGCGCCAAAAAACCGACAACGACGGAGGAATGGCGACTGTAAGTAACACACTCGTCCTGAGAACATCTTACACTTTCTGCTCTTTTTTTTTCTTCTGAAAGCCGTGAACGCTTTCCGACCTCGCGCGTCAGTGGCGCGAGCTAGCTGCACAATCCTGTTAGCTTGACTTGCTTAGCTATACGTCTTTGTTTCTTTTTTTTTTCTCTCCGAAAGCTCACCGGACTATATTTTACTGCACTCAGATTACTCTGTGAGGTAAAAACGTTTTAGAGGCATTGCCTAAAATTAAGAAAACCGCGCTTACACACGTTCATAAATCTGCACGAATATGTCACCACTACGTTGCTAGTTGGTTAGCTTTGTGGCGCTTTGAAGGCTAGCTAGCATGAATGAATGTAGTTAGCTAGCAAGTTAGCAGAAGTCGCGTGGAATAACGCCCCAAGAGGCCACACCGCTTAAACAGGGCCTGTCTAGTACAATGTTGATTGATTGCTAAAACTAACAAATATCCTCTGTTTTTTTTAATGCAGCTTAGCTTAACATATGCATTCCATGTATTTATCACTGGATGGATTGAAATATCTAGCACATTAAATACAATACAATATAATAACACACGCCTATATTGGTCTAGGTTGCAAACAATGCAGAATCGCAGATAGGTCCCTAATAGCTCCCACAGGTTCCCAGCCCTGCCTCTGGAAAACCCCAGTGGTTCTCTGGCCTAACACACCTACTTACACCCAGGAAGGGTTGTGAAATCACTAAAAAGAGCAGGACAGGGGTACTCCAGGACCAGAGTTGGGGGAAAATGTGCCCTAAAGGATGTATAGTGTAAAGAAATGACTTCTCCAGGTTCATACACCGTTCATATAGGGATCAGGAAGCTGTCTGGGTTTCAGCTTGTTACTTTGCATGGCGACTAATAGTCACTGTGATGAAACCGGTTAAACAACAGCTAAACAGAAGTGAACTTGAGATGTAATAATTATTCAAAATTACATATTAGGTCTCTTTAGACCACATCATACAGACTCGTACTCTGCACAATGTTAATAAAGTTGAATCTCATCTAATCTAATCACTGCTGAATTCTTGATTCTAATTGGTCGGAATGTGTTGATTAATTTTCTATAACGGAAACGTTGGCAATAGTTCTGGCTGCATTCGTTCTAACATGTTATTGTTTCTATAGTAACAGCTTACACAGGACCTAAGCAGATTTAAAAAAAAAAAAAAAAGAAAGAAAAAGAAAGAAAGTGTTGTTATTTAACAAAGGAGTATAATCATTAATATGGTGAAGCTTTCTTTACGGAGACAGTTATGTAACATTTATGGAAGGAGTCTCCGGTGTCAGTAAGCTTTCCACCACTAGAGTGTCTACAGGACAGGACTTTGCACTTTCTGGGTTCTCTATAACATGTCATAACGTCAAGAGAGAGGGGGGAAAAAAAATGAGAAGCCATGAGGAAACAACTATTTATAGATGCTGTAATGTAAGTGATAATAGGAATCAAGTTGTCTCACAGGCATTCTGTAATATTTAAAGGTAACTATAAATGGTTAAAAAGCATAAGAGGAATAAAACATTTCAAGGCATGCTGTTATTGGAAAATGTGCCTCGTCCTATTTTACTCCCACATAATGGGCAGGTGTAGATTCGATTCGAGCTTAACCATAGTTACATACGTAAAAGAATAGTTTTGCAAAAAATAAATAAATAAAATTCACAATTTTCCATTATTCCAAATGTGGTTGATCAGCCAAACATGTTTATTTCTGTAATTTTGCGTTGGAGTTATGATATTAATGTAATTAACAAGTAATCACCCAAGTCTCACCCACAATCTTTTCAGTACAAGCTTGACTTCAGCCTTACACAATCCTATTTTTAAATAGCTAATTTTGTTATCTAGCCAGGTGAGTTTGCACTTGAACCTTAGCGAGCCTGTATTGTTAAAACTGTAGTAGATTGTGTGCATTTGATATATTTTTTTTCACTGAACTGTTCATATTTGTATTGCAGCGTTGTAGTGAATCATATTTTTAAAATGTCTCTCTTCGTAAACTGTAACGTGTATGACCATTGTGTATTACAGGAGGGCTACGAAGACCCTCACAAACCTCTCCCCTCCCTCGTGGTCCACATAAGAGGGTTGGTGGATGGAGTTTTGGAAGCAGACATCGTTGAAGCCCTGCAGGAATTTGGAACCATCAGGTACTGTACATCTTATAACCTGCTGTATTACAATATCTTCAAGGCTACATCTGGCAAAAGAGTCGAGGTTATGGGCAAAAACAAATAAGATTTTTCAGTATTTTGGAGAGTAACTCAATATGATGGGGTCCACCTTTTCACCATTTATTACTGTACGCTCTAATAGTATAGCAAATAATTGTCTGGTTTGCTATTTCAATAATGAGAATCAACAATAATAATACATTTTTATTTAATAGGACACATTTAAAATATCTTTACAACAACAATATCCTAAACTGTAAACTTGCACATTCAGCAGCTATAACCCTGCCTTATAACCCCTTTATACAATGAAAACGTGCAACTTTCACTGGGACGATTGAATCCCTCGTATTCTTGTAGTTTGGTGTCGCCGTTTATTTTCTTGTGCCAAAATGCTGTACAGTGTGGTGGCATTTTTTGGAGTAAATCTTAGCTGACACTTTAAATTCCATTCAAATCAGTGAGCTGCACTTGGATAGTAGCCCTGTTAACATGTCTGGTTTTAAGCTGGCCATCAAATGTTAAATGCATTTTGAATAAGAAAGATGGTTTCAGGTTGTACATTGTGTGTTCGAAAGCTTCCAAATTATGAGATGAGACATTTCTCTGACTGCAGCTGGTCCAAATATCACTCGGTTTGATATCCGGATTTGTTGTTTGTGTGTTTGCTTGCGGTTGTGAAAGCAGCACAACAATCACGTGCATGTGCAAACAGGGAAAATGCAATTATCCCACCATCATCTCCATCTCTAATCAGTGTTTGAATTGCCAAAACCAACTGGCACAATAACTGGCATCTCTCTGCTGCGTTTGTGCCTCATTCACCACCAACACGGCTGCTTTTTATTTGGTCGGTTTGTCAGTGTGGCCATGTCTGCTTCCAAAGCCAGCCCTATACTCGTAATCTGTTCCTTCCTTTTTAAAGTCTAACAGCAGGGCTGTTGTAGCAAAATGCATTGTCCTGTTTAAAAGGAACACCATGCAATACATTTTATAGACAGCATTAAAAATACAGACTTTTCCATGGCAGTGGTTCAGAAGCGTGTTTCAGAACTCCAACGATGCGTTGTTATGAAGTCTGCCCAGCTCACAGCCTTTCTACCCCATTCTGCCAAGTTAACAGCCTTAATCACCAACTAGGGTGGGTCTGCCGTAGAAAGTTTGGTGTTTTTCAGTTGTTGGGTTTGTTTTGTGTTTGTGTAGTATCTAATAGATAGATGTATGTAATTGCCCAAATTCTCCCAAATCCATCCATCCACCCACCTTCTGCAGAGACTCCTTAGTTGCTAATTTTGTGGCATTGTTTTAGGGAAAATACCCGAATTGCTTTTGTAATTTTTTTTTCTCAACTGCATTACATGTGGTATTTGGAAACTGAACAGTTGTGGTTCCTGTTTCTACAGTTATGTGGTGCTGATGCCCAAAAAGCGCCAGGCCCTAGTTGAATATGAGGACATGAGCGGCTCCTGCAACGCTGTAACGTATGCTAATGACAACCAGATCTACATTGCTGGAAATCCTGCTTATGTGAATTACTCCACCAGTCAGAAGATCTCCCGGCCCGGCGATTCCGACGACTCTCGCAGTGTTAATAATGTTTTGTTATTCACAATCATGAACCCCATTTATCCCATCACCACGGTAATACTCTCAAGCACTCTCTTACATTAGTATTTGCACATTAAACATTACAGGATGAACAGTCAGGGCTATAATTACATTTACATATACATATATAACCACAGCCACAAATATGTTCCTTTTATGTTTTTTTTTTTTTATCCTGCAGGATGTGCTGTATACCATCTGCAACAATTGTGGTCCTGTTCAAAGAATTGTCATCTTCAGGAAAAATGGTGTCCAGGCCATGGTAGAATATCCTTTACTGCTTTAGGCTAGGTGTCAAATCCGCCTACAAAAAGCAAAGATACTTTAGAGAAGAACCTGGCACTGAGGCCTTTCTACATTTTGGATCAGTCATACAAAACCTGTGTTACACAAAATCAGTCATACAAAACAAATTACACATGTAGCTAAAGAATTTGCTGCTTTATAACACTAGGGTCCCCTGTTCGATTCTGAACTTGGGTTTCTGTCTGTGCAGAGTTTCACATGGTCTCCCCAAAGGTTTTTTTCCGGTTTCGTCCCAACTCCCAAATGCACTGAATGGCCTGTATTGGCTACAGTGAATTGCTGCTCAGTATGAATAAATGTGCAGATGTGCTCTGCGGTGGACTGGTGTCCCATCTATAGTGTGTTTCTCCGTCATGCCCAGTGTTCCCCGGATAGGTTCCAGGTCCATCACAACACTGCCCAGGATAAAGCGGTCACTGCAGATAAATGAATGAATGACTGACCTTGCCTTGTAAGGGCTTGTTGAATAGCGGTTGTGTCATTGTTAGAATGTACTTTTTCCTTAATTATTCCCACATTTGATTCAGTCCAGAGTGCACAGCGGGCCAAAGCCTCTCTCAATGGTGCCGATATATACTCTGGCTGCTGCACACTCAAGATTGAGTATGCCAAGGTAAGTGGAGCTCTGTTTTATTTAGATATATTTAGAATACATACACACATATAGTATCCATTTGTTAAAGGCTGAGTGAGGGTAGTGTGTCCATTCATCTGCTTTAACATGCTTTTATGCTATAGTAGGGGTGGACAAATGATTAATTTATTGTCTAGTCCACCAGGCAAGTGGAAGTGCCAGTGTGCTGCCGAGTTTATTCATGTGCATACATCGATGTTGTCCCTTCAAGGTTCAGTCCTCAACTGCCCACATACCAAAGAGCTCTTTCTCAAAGCATCTTAGCCAGGCTTCTAATCCTAGGTCAGCGCAAAAATAAAACTGTCTATTCGGCTCTGGCAAACACATTCCTGTACACTCATGAATGCATGAATCTAGAGAAATGGTTAACATACTCCTGTAAATTAAATTCTTAGGGAAATGAACAAGTATATGAATTTGTGAGGAGGATGACTGTATAGCTGTAGTCCTTATGCCCCCCGATAATGTTTCTAATGGAGCACATTGTGTTCATTGGCAAGCATTTCAGTTATGTACTGCTGTTTTTCCTCCTTGTATTGCAAGTAAAAATATTATGAGTTTAACTACAACCTCATGTATTGTGCTAACAGAAGAGTTATGACAGCTTTGCCTGCACATGTTTTATCGCTGTTTCCACATACCTAAGTCTTCCTGAATTCTGAAAAGATCATGTATCATCCATTCATGCTAATTATTCAGCTTAGTTAAATAGATAAATTCTATCATTAACCAGATCACATGTCTGCTGATGTGTGTAGTGCAGCAGAAGGGGGATTTGGACCTTGACTGTAGTTACAGCATTGTGATGTGTTGCGCCACAATGTAGTGCGTTTAGTTTAAGCACTCATACCAAATTAAAACTTTTGCAAAAGTCAGTAAGATTTAAGGTTTTTCTTCCTCCATATCTATGAATAAATAACTAATAGGCCAGAAACAAACTCTGCTTGTCCCAGGATACTAGTTTGTTTACTCCTGAGTATGGTACAGTTTAGTTTTATTCTCTCTTCAGTATATTTGGATAACATTACTGGATCGAAACATGAATCATTTTGATAACATTGTAGAAATGGTCTCGAAGTTCGTGTACTATTTGTGTGGAAACAAACCTAATGATTTGCTTTCCTCCTCACAGCCAACACGCCTCAACGTATTCAAGAATGACCAGGACACGTGGGACTACACCAATCCAAACCTGAGCAGCCAAGGTAACGTGAGCAGCTGGACATTATTCTATTCTGACACAACTCAGCACCCTTACTGCCACTGTGGAGAATAGCTAAGCGGGTGGGAGTGGGTCATGTTAGACTTCAGGAGCTCCGGTGCTTAACTGTGCAGCCAGTTCCTTGCAGACACTGAGGCATAGCAGGTAGTAGAGTGGTTGTTTGTGACCTTGTTTCTGAAATGTATGCAGTTTCTCAGAATATTATGAGCTCCTTTTCTCAACAAGGCAAGGATAAAAGGAGCAACTGGACCACTGAGTATGCATCACTGATGGAAATCGTTTTCCAATTTTAAAGTATTACTGCTTTGGCCATGTCACAAAAAGCATGTTTCTAATCCTGGAACATTTTGAGGAAGCCATTTCCGGAGCTCTGGAAAATTCTACAGAGGGAATCTGGGCCAGTTTTTAGTTCTTGGGGAAACTAAGGTGTCCCGTGTGACCATAGTTCCAATAACCACTTATAGCGCTTTATCACTTAACGATACAGTGACTCATCTTAATCCAAAACTATCCAAACTCTATATGAGTTACTCAACCTCTATCTGTTTGCATCATGTAACTGTATCTGAAAGTAAGGGACGTTTTGTGGAGATTAGTAAAGCTCTACTGGAAATGTCAGTCCCTTGTCAGTGTAACTTCTGTTATGTTATATAATGTTCACCAGTCCTGCAGTGCAGTGGAAATGTATAGCAGGAATTTGTCCAGAAACTGGGTAGATCTCATTTTGGATGGTTTCAGATTTCTTTAGCTCCTTAAAAGGTTCTGGAACCTCGAGGCGAATGACATGTGCATTTTGCCTGTTGTATTTTACCCAATTTAGCTCCTTAAAAGGTATTGGCAGAAGTGCCTTTGCCCTGTCCTGTTAAAAGGTATCAGTTTTTAATTTGCACAGTTGATGCCTGCTTATGGGCCAGTTGCTCCTCCACATCTATGCTGTACCAAAAAAAAAAAAAGTGAACTGCTTCAAAACATCAGCTGCAACAACACACTTGGACAATGAAGAGTGCACTTTTCATACACGTCGAAGGCATTTCAGTTTCCTCAGCTACACCTGCAAGAGCATTTTCTCCTTCAACAAGCAGAAGGAAAACATAAGCATGATAAAGAAACCATGCATTCTGACACTCCATACAAGAGAATACACGTTACACTCATCTTCTCCTGAACCACCACTGAACCACTACAGCCACGAAGATACGCCATCCTATGGCATGACACATATTCTGATTAACTGTGTTAGAAGAATAAGATACACGCAGCTGAGAGAGTACCATCACCACCCCACTGTGACACAGCACCAACACCACCACCAACTGCTGATAAAGGAATCTTCAGGGGGGGAAACACATGTTCCAAACAGACAAAAATAATCCAGTCCATGCACACAAACAGAGGACAAGTCACTCAAGAAACAAAACACCTTCTCTGAACCCTACTCCTCTATGGCTGTATATTTTGTTCCCTGTTCCTCACACTCGACTCCTCGAACAAAATGTGCTCACATACCACATAAAAAGCGTCTGTGCCGACCTACTGATTATAGCTCTGATTTTTGCAAGAAATGACACACCACCAGTATGAGGAAGATGTCACCCACACAGACCACATGCTGACACCTTTGATTACAGAATACTAATTGTCCAGCGTACCTCGCACCTCTAGATCTCCCGAACTATTTTACCTCTCAATGTGTGTGTGTTTTTTTCCCTTTCTATTTTTAGTCTTATGACCTACTTTGTAACACCTTCCAATATGATGCAGGTTTGGCATTGTCTCTAGTGGGAATCTGAAATGTGCAAAAATCCACCACGCTGCAAGCTGTGTGTGATGACATGGACAATATATTTAAATAAAAATATGGACTTCTGGAAGAATATGGAAGAGCTGCGGCAGCACTTTGATCTCGGACAAAGAGGACAGCTACTAGCGTGTTTGAGACTAAACTGAGTTGGGAGGAAAGTGGAAACGTGTTTTTTAACTTTCAAGTGGCAGAGATGAAGAGGATCTCACCTGTGGCTAACTGACAACCTGTGCCACCTGCATCACCCTCTACCCCTCCCCTTGAGTTTGAGCTGTAAGTATCCCCAAGCTTGTGTTGTCTTGGAGTGATGCTTTGATGGTTTTATTCTGACAAAATGATATGTACCTAACTTGCTATCGCTTTCCCTCTCCAACCTCCATTTGCCTGTTTATCCAGTGGACTCCAGTTTCGTGTTGCTGTGCTGCATCAGTAGTACTGCTATATTCTTCTATTATGTTCAGGGCATGCGACACTTAAGTCCCTTAGTTAAGCCCCTTGCTAAAGAACTGTTGTCTTGCGTTGAAGCAAATGCCACAAAACTGGTTGGAGATTCATGTTTGCAATGTTTGTACCTGAACAGGTGCAGACGCTGATGGCGATGGGGGCGAACAAGGTGTGTGTGCATCCCAGGCTTTTTTTTTTATCCTTCCTGTTTTCCTCTCTCAATACACCATAATTATTGAAATTATTGTTTATTTGGCGATTGATGATTTGAGCTAGTTGCTCATACTTGTCTCCATTGCATTCCTTTTTCACACATATTGGTGCTGGTCCACATTGTCTAGGGTTCATCCAACAATTGCATATTCAGTTTTGGTGTAGCTCTTTTTCTGCCGTCTATTTCTGGCCCCCTGTCTTTCCTATCCAATTGGTTTTTAAGCTACGTATCATTTTATATATTAAGCTACAGAGTTTCCTTTTATTTTTGGCAAATTCATCTTCCACCCTTTCTCCCTGTCACTGTGTATTCTTCTTTTTCCTTTCACGGCCTCCTTCCCTCTCTTGCCTCTCAGATATGAATGGCCACTCCAACAAGCGCCAGAGGCAGCCGGCTCTGCTGGGACACCACCCTACAGAGTACGGTAAGGCTCCTGGCGGACACCAACACGTTCACTCACAGAATCGGGGAGTGATTGTGCTTGTTTAATTCGGGTGCATAGATCCACAGTGGCAGTAAGACGGTGCTGTGTTGAGTCATTCAGAATTGCAATATGTGAATGTTAATTTTCAGCCATCATTGTTCATGTATCTGCTTGCCAGGTGGGTACGGTTACCAGGACGAGAGTTATGGCGGGTATGACGGACGCCGTGTGGGTCCATCAATGGGAGGCCCACGGAGGGGCGGGGCTAGTCAGCGCTACGGCGGCCAGTACGGAGCCCCACCTCCACCACCTCCAGGGGAATACAGTGCTCATGCAGAGTCACCAGTCATGATGGTCTACGGTCTGGAGCCTTCCAAAATAAATGCAGACAGGGTGTTCAACATCTTCTGCCTCTATGGCAATGTTGAGAGGGTAAGCAGAGAAGGCTTAAACAGCCCAAACTTTTAAATGTCACTTTAAGGTTTAGGAAGAGATGTTGATTTTACTTATGGTGATATCCAGGTGAAATTCATGAAGAGCAAACCAGGTGCTGCCATGGTGGAAATGGGAGACTGCTATGCCGTAGACCGGGCCATTTGTCATCTAAACAACTATTTCCTATTCAACCAGAAACTTAATGTCTGGTAAGTGTTTTGACTGTGCATGTCTGTTGGCAAATACCAATGTTTCCATTATGGACTATGTAAGTAGTGCTTCCAAAAAACGTTTTGTATTCTGTATGCCAAAACTTAACTTCTGTTAACTACGGGGTGTCTGAAAAGTCAGGAACCAGTGAGAGTAAAACTACTTATATTTTGTATTTATTATTTACAACATAGGCTGTACATGTTTATGCTTATGCTCTATGCATTTTCTCAGCTATTGTATCATGTTCTTGCTGATTTTGCTCAACATATTTGAATCAACATACTTGCTCAACATATTCCCATTGGTTCCTGACTTTTTTGGACACCCTGTATTATAATAATATGGTAATGAAAGGAGTCATGTTTGGTGTAGTTTGGTTGTACTGGCTTTTATAGATGCTTCTTCGGATTTGCAGTAGCTGACTGGCAAGAAATTACAAACTCTAGATATGGACAGATTTAGCGTTTGCATCTTCTGATGTGTTCATGTGTATAAAATCCAACAAAATCACTCTTATCTGCTAAAATTTCTACAAACTTGATGGGTAGGATCAGCATCAGACTCTGTTCATCCTTGCAGTGTGTCCAAGCAGCAGGCCATCATGCCAGGTCAGTCGTATGAGCTAGAGGACGGCACCAGCAGCTTTAAAGACTTCCACGGCAGTCGGAACAATCGCTTTGCCTCTCCAGAACAGGCAGCCAAGAACCGCATCCAGCATCCAAGCAACGTCCTGCACTTCTTCAATGCTGCCCCAGAAGCCTCAGTTGAGGTCTTCTCTGAGGTCAGTTCAGCAGCCTGAGGGTGCAAAATGTTATTTATTTATTTATTTATTTTTTAAATTGGGTTTAAATTGAAATTCATCAGCATCTGTTTCTTCTGTTGTCAGATCTGTGATGAACTCGGCTTGAAGAGTCCATCTAATATAAAACTGTTCGCAGCAAAAGGTGAGTGACCCCTTGAACTTATCTCCTGAGGGCCATGTGTGTTTATGTGGTGGTGCGGTGGACAATTTGATAATTGACAATTAGGGGTGTAACAATTTGTTGTAACACGTTGCAAAAATGTGAGGATGTGCATCGTGGAAATGTGTGATAAGTGAACTGGCACTTAATTTAGGAGGAAATTGGAATTTTAAAAGTGTAAGAACACTTCAGTCATCCAGATTTGAAGTCTAATGTACGACTGATTTAGCAACAAATATCACCGGTTCAGTACTTCACACTGTTGCGTTATGTTCTGTTTGGATTATGTTTAATACTTTGTGTCCTCGCTGATGTGAATCAATAACCTTAAGAAGAATTACAACTTCAGCCACTGTACCACCCAATAGTATTGCAGACTTTCTGAACAACTTTACATACTGTTATTTTACTGACTCCATATAAATCATCAGTTTCTGACGACTGAAAGGTGCCATAAACTTTACAGTTAGAATCACTTGGAGACAAGGTCGTATAGGTTTTCCCAAGGTTGAAGGACATTTGCTCTGCATGCACGTGCATCAACATGTGATTTATCAAGTTATTTTTGCACATGTGTATGTGCGTATATTTAGAACAGTTCCTGACCATGCGAATGCAGAAACCCCTAGTGGTCGAAAAGTGTAATCACGGGTGATTGTGATTGAAGCCTGATGATGAGGTGCTCTCATCCCACTTATTGTCAATCAAATCAGTATAATTGGCAGTAATTGCTGACTGACACAGATGAAATGTGCCTTTCATACTATTTTAATTTACATCTAAAGATTAATTGGGATGATAGTTGATCTTGCTTTGTTTGAGGATTTGTCACACACAGTTTGGAGCTTGGAACATGCTTTAAGGACCGCAGGAACCTCTTCGCCGAGAGCAATTTCGTTTGCCCAGGGCTGTTTTAGTTGATCTCTGCCAGTAGCTCCCCCCGACGAAAAAAACACAGCAGTAGCATCACCAAATCCACACTGAAATCCTTTTTTGCGCTGAAGTTTTTAACCACGGGCACATTTCAGCGAGACATTAGAGACAAAGCCGGCATTGCCCAACAAACTATGAGCTGAATAATGACATGTACTGCATACATTCGTAACTCGCACACTGCAAAACATTACATTTCCAAATATGGCAGCAGAGAAAACAACAATATTGAGGAAATTCCATGCTATCACATGTTTTCCAAATGTAATTGCTGAAATAGATTGCGCACATGGGGTCTTAAAAACCCGAAGCTGTTTACCATATATGGCAATTTGGGGCATTTCTTTATGTAAATGAGTGTGGCCTTACACAAGCAGAGCAATTTAGAATGTTTATCGATGTCCATTGCGTACAGCTGTGTGTACCCAGTTTTCTAGTGCATTCTGCCAATTCTTACACACACAATTAGAACTTGTTCTATGCACATTTTAATAAATTAGATCCCAGGACTTCTGGGGAAAAGTGCGCAATTATATTTTTGGTTCTGTTGTTGGTGTCCATACTTTGCTTTTTCTTGCAATTCATGTGCATGTGCTTTCCAGCAAGGAGAAGTTAACAAACATTGCCTTCTGGATATTCCCGGTAGTATCTGCCAAGACAACACCCCGCAGGGAGTTAGCACTACAGATCATATTAAGACAAGCCAAAATGAGTATAGACCTAATGTGACTTCAAATGTTTAACCATAACTGAGCATGATATTGCACTGTGTGTTTTAGTATCCAGTTTGACTTGTTCAGGACTTATTATTTGTCTGAATTGTGAGCTTGAGGATGGTATAATGAAAGTTGTGATTATTAGTGCTGATGATTCCTTTCTTATTTCAGGCGGTGCTTCATCTGAGAGAAGCTCATCAGGGCTTCTAGAGTGGGAATCTGTTAATGATGCCATGGAAGCCCTTGCCATGATGAACCATTACCAGATGAAAAACCCTAGTGAGTGCTGGACAGTTCATAATGCTGGTGAAATGTTTGAACAGATAAATCTGATTACTCTACCACTCTAACCTGCTATAATTTGTGTTCCCGTTTTCCCATTCTAGATGGCCCATACCCCTACACACTAAAGCTGTGCTTCTCCACTGCGCAGCACGCAAATTGAAAACCGGCCATCAGCAGAAGCTCAGCACCGCCACAACTTCACTGTCCCATGTTCATCGTCCTTCATGTGTGCAGTCAGTGTCTTTCTATTGAGTGAGCCACAGCGTGCGCTGAGAATCAGCTTGGCAGAACTGTTAAAATCTTGTTTTTATAGAAGAGGAGGAAGGTGAAATGCTTTTGTACCAGTATTTTTTTTTTTTTTTTTTTGGGTTAATGTATTTCTTTTTTTTTTTCTTTTTTTTTTATTGCTTTCCATTATTGACTGTTAGCTGTGTGCTCAGCGCCTCACTTTTCAAAATGGCAGCCTGTAAAGGAAAGCCTGCATTTTTCTCTAATTGTAAAATAAAATAGTGACGATTAGTCCTTTGTCATGGCTATTTAATATAGTAGCTATTTAGTGTGAGAAGCTGTTTTCAGTGACTTTGCTGAATTTTAATAAATTGAGAAATATCCATAGAAGTGATGTATTCCCTTCATGAGGCTCAGTTAACTAATCAGCTATAAAATCTGATTAAAGAAATTTTACCACTGAAATGACACAATAATAGGGACCACAATGGCCAGTGACACAGGGCTGTATGAAGCTGTGAAGCAATACATTTATAGGAAAATAATCAAGGAGGAAAGTTACTGTTACCATCCTGAAGTTGTTAATTTTCTAATAACAGCATGTCTGGAAGTGTTTTATTCCTCTTATACCACAGCATTTTTCATTTATTAATGAATGAGGTCTCATTTTTAACCATTTATAGTTACATTTAATGTTATGGAATTTCTTGTTATCATTTGCGCTATAACATCTGTAAACAGTCATTCCCTTAAAAAAACACAGCTTGTCGTTACCGAGAAACCCAAAAGCACAAACTCCTCTGTCCTGTAGGCTCTCACTGACAATGAAGACTCCTTCCATAAATATATAAGAAACGTCTCCTCGGAAATTATAACGATAATTTGTCTTTTTTTTTTTTTTTTTAAACATTGTGTTTTTTTAATCTTTTATTATTAGCCTTAGATTGTGTGGAGCAGCTTGCCTTTCAGCCAGCACTACTGTCAGCTGTTACAGAAAATTTAGCAACACCTTCTGACCAAACAGAATCAAGAATTCAGCACTGTGGTATAAGAGCAATATAATGCTAATGATTTAAAAAAAAAAAAAGCATAAATTCACTAATTACTGCTACAAGTTCAGCCTCTGGTGATGCCCCTTACACTGCATTTTTTTTTCTTTTTCATTCTTTTCCTCTTAAACACAAGGACTTTGCTGCACATTTCATTCAACTGATCATTAAATACTCCATTTAATAAACAGCAGAACTTTACATTGTGGATCAATTATTCATTGTTGGATTATATTCATTTCCAGAAAACTGATCATTTGTCACCAATTAGCCATAGCTATACAATAGGCTTGGTACTTAAAAGAGCTGCTGCAATAATAATAATAGTGCCTGTCTTGCACTCATCCCTGGCCTCTTATTCACAATATGTTCATAGTGAACATCCTTTCATCACACTTAGTACTGTTTGACTTTATAGTATAAAGTTGTGGAGGAGTAATGATTTATAATCCCACTATCTGGTGTTTGGATTCCCTTTTGAGTCTGGCTCCTCTCAAGTTTTCATCATCATGTCTCAGCGCATTTGTCCTTGCTACTGTTGCTTTTGGGTTGCTCATTAGAGATCTAGATCTATATCTGAATTTCTATAAAAGTGCTTTGTGATAATGTCCATGGATAAAATTTAGAGATATAGAGTATTTGACATTTTATGCCATATCTGACATTGACATGACACAACACCAGTCACACATGCATCCATGTTTTGCATTCTACACTGTCAGAGCATTGAATCAATAACTAATGACGTCAGTATCAGGTACCAGTCAGTAGTCTTGGTGTCAGTATGGTATAGGAAATGAAAAAGTGTAGGACTGGTGCATCCTTTAATATCTGTGAATATTCTAGCATCAGCAAGGAAGCTTGACCAGGAATCATTGTTAAAACAGTATCTGTACTCTTTTATTGGCAACTCAAAGATGGTTAGCAACAGAACTGGCTCAGTAAGGGGAAAAACTCAGGGTTGTTAGGTCTCAATACAATTTCTAGCCTAAATACATCTTAAAAACAACACAAAAAGACCCAAGATTAGTCTGAACGTGTTGTCGAAATATGACAGAACAGAAACGATATAGTTTACGTTTGCTCATTCATCGGTTGAAAAAACACAAGTAATTGTTCTACTCACCTGATTGAACGCACATCCTCTTGGTGTCCTCTTGTGTCCTATCTATCTTTATTTGGGGTAAAAAACACTTAACAAAACTATATACAGTCTCTGATTCTCATTTCACACTTGAGTGCTGGTGTATAGTTCCCACAACATCAGTAATGTTTCTGTACATTGTGTATACACTGTCTGCACCAGTGAATACACACACATTATTCGGTCTGAACAGATAATGTGTTTTAAACAGATATACTGTGTATACAGATACAAATAGAAAGTGCACTATTCCATCCATCCATGGAGTCTATCCCAGGGGACTCAGGGCACAAGGTGTGGGACACCCAGTACAGGGTACCAACTCATCTCAGGGCACATTCACACACACGCTCACACACTACAAACAATTTGGAAATGCCAGTCAGCCCACAATGAATGTCTTTGGACTGGGGGAGGAAACCGGAGTACCCAGAGGAAACCCCCAAAGCACAGGGAGAACATGCAAACTCTATGCACACAGGGCAGAGGAATCGAACACAGGGAATCGAACCCCCAACCCCAGAGGTGTGAGGCAACAGTGCCCCCGAGTGCACTATTAAAATTTTTTTCCAAAAAATCATACCAGGAAGCAAGGAAGGAAGGAAGGTGTGCATTAGTACTGGGTTCCCACAGGAAACAGTTAGTGCTCACCATGAAGCTTGCTAAAAAAAAAAAAAAAGAGAGAGAGAGAGAGAGAGAGAGAGAGCGACCATGTTGCACGACACTGTATGCGGACTGCTTATTTCTACCTCTTTTTTCACACCAGTGCTTTCCAATGTTTCCAGGGGCACAGTGGTTGGGTTCATATTAAACAAATAAAAAAAAAGAAATCCTTACAGTTTAGGCCACGCCCACTTCTACGTCACAACCCTAAGTGACACAATTTCCCTTTGTTTGCTATAAGACTGTTGTTTTTTTCCCCAGAAGTTGATTAGATATCATTTATTTTCAAACTAGCAAAACTCGCCACATGCAAACAACAAACTTTTCCAAATTTAGCCCTATTTGGCGGGAAAAAAAAAGAGAAATTGAGTTACGAGTGTATAAAACTCATTTATGCATTGCTTCCATTTTAGTTAAAAAAAAAAAAAGAAAAGTAAATGGGGTATTTTTGACCAGAGCAGAAGATAAGAGTTCAATTTGCAGATTGCTTCTACCACTTCAGTGAATACATGTGAGTTTATAAAGTGTATAAATCGCGAATATCATTGCACCATGCTAAAGAATAGCCAATAATACCGAGAGTTTTATGTCCCTTCTCAGGCACCGTAGGAGGACAAAACGGTCAAACATGGCGTCCGCTATAAGTATTTACACCGCGCGCAGACTCCAGGCTGAGTCCCGATTGGACAAGTAGAAAACTAAGTAAAAGTGTACAAGACATAGCCTACATAGTGCGTGTAGACAGACAGGAAGGCGTTTGGACTTTGTGTCTGGAAGTTTAGCTGAAAATCTGGTCATAGAGCAATGAACTGCATTCTGAGATCTGCTGTTCTGGGAAGTAAGTACTGCAGATATGTGCACTAGCATGAGACTAGTATTACTGGTTTTAGTGAAACAGAGTAAGCAATGTGTTGTGCACTTGCCTTGGATTGTCCTGTAACTTCATCCTAATCCTGTAACTAGCTTTACTTTAGCATAATTGCTATAGCTATAGTAACTACAGTAGCTCATTTGTCTTTGTATATTAACAGTAGACTGCGCATTGAACACTAGTGAGTGAAACTAGGTGGAAAGTCACAGCCTTCCCTGGGCTCACTCACACACTCACTCACACACTCTGTGGCCGAAAGTATGTGGACACCTGACCATCACACCTATATATGGGTCTTCCCCAAACTATTGCTACAAATTTGGAAGCACACAAGTGTATAGGATGTCTGTATGCTGTAGCTTTACAATTTCCCTTCACTGGAACTAAGAGGCTGAAACCTGTTCCAGCATGACAATGTCCCTGTGCACAAAGCGAGCTCCATGAAGACATGGTTGGAGTGAAAGAACTCATTCGTCCTGCACAGAGCCCTGACCTCAACCCCATTGAACACCTTTGGGATGAACTGGAACGCTGACTGCGCACCAGGTCTCCTCCTTCGACATCAGTGCCCGACCTCACTAATGCATTTATGGCTGAATGATCACAAATCCCCACAGCCACGCTCCAAAATCTAGGGGAAAGCCTTCCCAGAAGAGTGGAGCTTATTATAACAGCAAAGGGGGAATAAATCTGGAATGGGATGTTCAGCAAGCACATATAGGTGTGATGGTCAGGTGTCTACAAACTTTTGGCCATATAGTGTATCATCCAATATCATCCCTGCACTTACAAAACCATGATATGTTTGTCACGAGTTTAGACCTCAGGTTTTCACATTGAAAAATGATGGACATTGTATTGAAGTATTTAGCAAAGTAGAAAAAAAGATAATAAATAAATGAAACACGACAGAGAGTTGTTATAGGAAATGATTTAATGATGGGGTGGTGTTCTGCAGCCCAGTGTGAAGTGGAGTTGATTATTTTCCTATAACAGCACATCCCCAAAGTGTTTTTATTTTAACTGTTCTAACACAGCAGTTTGGCAGCACTAACAATTTGTGTTTTAAAAAAAAAACATAATTTTTTTTTATCCATTTATAGGTACATTTAATGTTGTGGAATGCAAAACGGGTTCCTGTTATTACTTGTGTTGTAACAGCTGTAAACAGCTCTTTAAAAAATGCAGTTTGTCATGTTACTGAAAAGCCACAAAACTGTCCCCTGTCCTGAACACTCACCCTGACTGTTACAGTGCTGACACTGGAGACTCCTTCCAAAAATGCTGAATTAACGTCTCTTAACAGAAAGCGATTAGGATGATTTATGCACTTTGTAGCACCAAAAATAATAATCACTCACTTTCTGTCTGTAATTTGTCATTCACCATGTATGGGGCCATAGTCATGTGTCTAATATTCTGTACACATTCATCATATTGACCTGTTGACTGGTGTTGATCAGGCAGGGGCCTGTGGTTTCCTACTCTTAACGCTGTTAGAGCCATGTCGACTTCAGGAGGCCCCACTCCACCCTTCACCACCCTGTCAATCACCCACCCAGCCAATCACATCACTCATGTAGAGCTGCACCGACCAGAGAAACGCAACGCCATGAACAAAGCCTACTGGAGGTATGTTCTTCCATCACCATGTTTAAGAAAAAAAAGGACATAACTATAATTCTGGATGATGCATTGGACCTCTCTTTATTTTGTAGCCTTTATACTCCATTATAGTGAACTGTGCATGATAACATCAATAATGCTTTATTTTTTTTCTACAGTGAAATGGTCGAATGCTTTAATCAGATTGCTGAAGACTCAGAGTGCCGTGTGGTTGTGTTCTCGGGTGCTGGGAAACTTTTCACTTCAGGTACAGCAATACGTAATTTTTGTTCAGAATAGGAAATGTCCTTTCCTTTTTATGCAGGTTTGCAGTGCTTTTATTGTCATTGCTGTTCATTATTTAAGCAATGGCTTCATGTGCAACACTAAGTGAAGTGAAGTGAATTTAGAACAAGGATCCTTTTGCTTTTCTACTGCAGAATTTATTCAACTTAGAATTATGTTTATAGTCTTTCGAATTAGAGACGTGCCCGGGTCTAATTCGAATACACAGTTAACCGTTTGTGCTGTTATTCGAATATTCACATGTTTGGGTATTGATTATGCCCGTTATTGGTAAGATGTCAGTGAGAAAATGTCAGGTCTAGCAGAGTTACACCAGACATTACGTGTAAGTTATAGGTGTTCATCAGCACTAAAGAAGTCTTGGGAGCAGGCAGTTTACATTTTCATGCTGATGGTCAACGATTAAGCCTGCGGGACAGACGAGAGCTACAGTAAAATAATATAATTATAATAACACTCAGTATAGCTCCATTAAAAATATTAAACAACAATGGACACAAATCAGGCGCCTTGGGTTTGCAAATTATGCGCATTTTACACCAGACGCTAGAGTGCAAGCTGCTACAGCATGACTGCAGGCAGAAATATTGAGCTGACATTCAAAAAATTATTAATGTGCATTATTCCTGTGCATTCTGTTCAATATTTCTCTATATTACATCTGTCAAACACATGTTAATGATTCTTGAAAATGATCCTGACTTTTGGGATATTAAATACGCCTTTTCCCCTCCTAGCAGTTAACCGAATATGAGTTCATTAACTCAATATTGGACATCTGAATAATTACATTTGCCAACATTCCAGATTGAAACAGCTATGTGAAAAGTCCCAAGTTTCTATGTGTGAGCATTTTCAGTACATTACACCAAACACGAGGTTTCCACATTAAGATTAAGCTTCAACTTTGTTGTCATTGTGCAGACTACGAGTATAGAGCCAGCGAAATGCAGATTTTCACATATCCCAGCTTACTAGGAAGCTGGGATCAGAGCGCGGGGTACGGCGCCCCTGGAGCAGAAAGGGTTAAGGGCCTTGCTCAGGTGCCCAACAGCAGCAGCTTGACAGTGCTGAACCCCCGACCCTCCGTTCAGTAACCCAGAGCCTTAACCGTTCAGCCACCACTGCCTCTAAATGGGTTCATAAACCAGCATGTCCTACGACATTTTTTCCTCATTCATGTCTTCGTTGAAAGAATCCACTTTCATTTTGTATAGGTATTGACCTTATGGACATTGCTGGTGATTTGCTGCAGCCCAAAGGAGACGATACAGCCAGGATAGCATGGTATCTTCGCCACATCATTTCCAAATACCAGAACACGTTCTCAGTCATTGAAAAGGTAGCCTTCATTTCTCTTACACTGCATGAATTTTAATTTTTGAAATCAGTTTTTTTTTTTTTGGAATAGCATACACTCTGTGCTTAATCTAGAGCAGCATACAGTTAGTTATTACTAGGGCTGGGCGATATGACAACATCAGAAATATTTATTTATTTATTTATGAAAGAATCACTTGTATTGTCACTTCTAGTTCTCCATTGTTCCTCATTGTAACCAGTCGCTGATTGGACATTAGAATATAATTTTGTACCAAATATTTTATTTTTTAAAGTATAAGTTCAATAAAATGATCATTGTTTTCAGGAAGTGTGATTTATTTATTTTTTTATTACCAACCTCTTGTTATTATCTTTTATACCACGGCCCTGTTAAATACTTGATTCTCAATGGTCAGAAGGTGTTAATTTAATTATTTTTCTATAAAAGCTCTGACAATAGTTTCATCCTCAAGGCAAATCACAGGTTTACATTAATGTTGTTCTAATATGTTATTGTTTCCATAGTAACAGCTAATTCACAGGGCCTTGTATGGTGTGCTCCATATAAATAGATTTTAAAAAAAACATTGGTGAAATTTTCTGTGAGGAGACATTTAGTTAGCATTTCTGGAAGGAGTCTCCAGTTTCAGAGCTTTGTATCAGTTAGGTGTAAATCTGTTCTGTTTTTCGACACAGGAATTCCTTCAGGATGGAGAGATTTATGACTTGTTATGCGAACGTTTCACAGCATTAAGCCTAATGGATAAAATGTATGACGTGTTTTTCTTTAATTAATAAAAAAAATGCACTTGTTGGCAAATTGCTGTGGTATAAAGGAATAAAACACTTCAGAATGTGCAGTTATAGGAAAGTAATCAAAATTCAAGATTTAAGATTTTTATTTGTCACATACGTAGTTATATACAGTATATAACTTGCAGTGAAATGAGAACCTGACCTACTCCTCTATAGATTGTGTGTTAAAAAAAAAAAAAATCAGAAATGAATAAAAAATAAGAAATAATAAGCAATATGAAATATATGTACAGGAGAAATATGAAATATATGTACAGTAAATGTGCAAAAAATACACATGCAACAACTTTGGGATGGTAACAATAACTCCACTTCACTGGAACGTTGATTATTTTCCTATAACAGCGTGTTTTATTACTTCTGTAAATCAAACACAAAGCACGTAGGGGTTCTATATGCATACAGTATTTGCACTATCAATAACCTATAGATAGTGATATATGTAGATTGGAGTAATAAATTGTCATATATAAACTGAACTTTGCGTATGTTGTGTCTGCAGTGTCCGAAGCCCGTGGTGGTGGCAGTGCATGGCGCGTGTGTGGGAGCAGGTCTGTTGGGAGTGTTAAGTACAATCATCTCGTACACACAGCATACAATATGGATAAACCTTTTTCCAGAGTTGTGATGTCACTTTCCCTGCAAAGCTTTAACCATCAGACAGTTATTTTCACTGGGACTGGAACACTATATTTAGCTGCAGAAGAAAGGATTACTGACAGTTTTGTGTGTATCTGATTTCTTCTTTGGCAGGAGTGGATCTAATCACAGCCTGTGATATCCGTCTGTGCACACAGGACGCCTGGTTTCAGGTGAAGGTATGAGGAACCTTAACCTGCCTTACATCGCTTGCTTACACGTTTACACCAGGATCTGTAAACAAGTTATTTTTGTCCATATGATCATACACATTTAGATATATAGATAGTAAATGATCAGAATCGATTAGCTGATTATTTTGACTCGTAAAAGCGCCCGTGAAAGACTTGACCACAAGGGGGCACAGTGTGAACAATTAATTACATTTGCAATTTGTTGACGTTCGAATAAACCACAGTGAGCATCAAATGTCTGATCCTAGTCCAAAGTGGACGATTTTATGATATTGCTATTTTGTCATTTATCAAAGAAAAACTGCAAAATTCTTACCCTTAGTTATCAAGACTGTACATTGTAAAATGGAGAAATGTAGTTTTAAAAAGTCTTGTATAAAATTGAAAAATCTGAATATCCCCTTCAGACATGATTTATGTTGTTTTCAAATTGTTGTGTAGCCATATACATCTATTGATTAACAATACCTAAAGTAATACCTCAATCTTGCACGATGCATCAAAATTCTATCAAGTTTTTCATAAGTGGTAAAAGAAAAACAGCTCTCAGTAGTGGATTCAGACTTTCAGACCCTGCTGCATTTATTTACATAAATAGTCTTTGAATATTGAATTGCTGCTGCGTGTTATTCAGGAGGTCGACATTGGCCTGGCAGCAGATGTTGGAACTCTGCAGCGTCTCCCTAAAGTGATTGGCAGTCGTAGGTAAGAACGATGGACTCCGGAGTAAAGTAAAGATCTAATGGAATACTTTTCTCTAATGTTTTCTTTTTCTTGCTTTCAGCTTGGTGAATGAGTTAGCGCTTACTGCAAGGAAAATGTATTCTGACGAAGCCAAGAGCTGTGGACTAGTAAGGTAGTGTGACTCCAGAATTAGGAAACCTAAATAAGAAATTGGTATAAGTGAACTGAGGGAAAAAAAAAAAGCCTGAGTGCACTTACCTTTAACACAGCACTTATTTAGAGCCACATTAGAATCTGAGAGTGGACAATGAATATGTCCTTAAATACAAATTATAAAGTGTAATAAAATTATAAAATAAATAATCCAATTCCAGAACAAAGCATTTTGCATGTAATAAACAGAGCTTCCAATCTTGATAATGTCTTAATACAGAAGTCTTAATATATAAATTACAGGATGTCTTCTACAATGCCTGGTGGGTTTTCATAATCTGAGCTTTCTTAGATCCATTAATGCATTTACTTTATAAAAAGGTAATCTTGAGAGCTTAAATCTTAACCTTAGAGCTTATAAAACTGCAAGTAGTTTGATAGTTTGCAAGATCTAATCTTTAGTCTTGTGTACATACTGTAGAAGTATACAGTGTGAGATTGGTGGAGTGGTATAAGGTGTACTGTGATGAGGATAAAAACAATGAAGTCACAAAATTATTTATAAGCAGAGCACCTTAAGGGCAACCCTTTTGAAATCGGAACAAACATGCCATCATTTTTGCATTTTTTGCTAAACTACTGAGGGAAAAGAGAAGTCAATTTAAAAAAAAAATAATCCAGCAGTTTCCCCCCCAAAAAAAGATTTAATACTTGACCATCTGCTGCAGTGTTGTCATGTGATGTTCTTCCCTTTAAATAGCTCTCTTATTGGAAGATAATATAATAACAGAAGAAACTGCAGCTTCGTTATTTAGTATAAATTAAAGTAAGTGTGTGTTCTGTTCTTCATCTCTGCAGTCGTGTGTTCCCTGATAAAGAGTCGATGATGGCTGGAGCTCTGGAGATAGCAGGCGAGATCGCAGGCCGGAGTCCTGTCGCTGTCCAGGGAACCAAAATCAACCTCCTGTACTCCAGAGACCACAGTGTGACTGAGGGCCTGGACTACATGGTAAGAATCTGCTTAAGACATGTATAGCATTTTGAGGCTCAAGGTAGACCCATGAGCAATTCCCAGACACACAGTATGGCCACAAACACAAAACGTACCACGGTCGAAGCATTTGGTTTATCGTCAGGGGGGCGTAAGTTTACTTCCTGACAATGGCACGGACATCTATTCTAGTCTATTACCTGTATATACGGCTACCTTCTGTACACTGCGTGACCCCTTACATAGCTGTACATAGCATCTGTACCATGTCTATTCTGCCTTAAGCTTATCATGTCTTCTTCTTCTTCTTCTTCTTCTTCTTCTTCTTCTTTTTTTTTTTTTTTTTTTTTTTTTTTTTTTTTTTTTTTTTTTTTTTTTTTTTTTTTTTTTTTTTTTTTTTTTTTTTTTTTTTTTTTTTTTAATTTTTTTTTTATTTTATTTTTTTTTAGTTCTTATTATTATGTGTCTTGCTATCATATTTGTGTACATACTGGAAGCTTCACTTACCAAGTCAAATTCCTTGCGTGTGTGTGTGTCTGTGTGTGTGTGTGAGAGCACACTTGGCAATAAAGCTCATTCTGATTCTGATTGTGATCTTCGCTTTTTTACCCCTTGTTCTCTGGTTGATGTTTACAGCCTCTCTATCTCCCCTGTCAATCTGTACAACAGCAACCAGTAGCAGGCATTTTTATATTATTAACTTCAAGAGAGAGAAAAAAAGACAGACTGGAGAGGGAACGAATGTATATAGCTGCTATAACATAAGCGATAACAGGAATTAACTTTCTAAGGAATTTCGCAACATTAAATGTAACTATAAATGGATAAAAAGTATAGTGTGTTGTTTGTTTTTTAATACTTTTTTTTTGTTTTTTTTTGTAAATATTGCTGGCAAATTGTGGTGATATAAAAACTTGGCACATGCCACTGTCTGAGATCTCTCCTCTGCGTCTCCAGGCTACTTGGAACATGAGCATGTTGCAGACCCAGGACCTTATGAAGTCAGCACAGGCAGCCCTGGAGAAGAAGAGCCCTAAAGACGTGCCCTTCTCCAAGCTTTAAAGTAGGAGGCGAAGAAGATCCAGGGCTGTCGAAGCTGCCTGTTGACTCGGCTGAGACTTCATCATCCACATATCTTTAGTTCTTCCTGCTAAGTCTGAATATTTTAGTCTTTTTATTTTTAGACTGGTTAAAGGGCTGAATACTGGACGTGAAATGATAGCTTAATTGTTAATTAATTGGTTTATTATTTGCAGGTGCCTTGGACAGTAAGATAATACTCCAACTAATACTCCAAAGCTTGTTTTGAGTGTTAACATATACAGTAGAAGTACATATTTTCTTCTGTTCCTGTGTGACTGCAGAATGTAGTGCACTTAACACATTAAATTTCCTTGGATGCTCACTTTAATTTTTATTTGAAAAAATGTCACGTTATGTCTTTCATGTGTGATTTATGGCTGAACACCTAAATGTCTTGTTGCCTTATTTTTGTGAATTAAAAAGCATGTAATATAGAGTCATCTCCAGAATTATTGACACCATTTAAAAGTATGGGCTTGTATACAGATGTTGGTGTAAATGTGTAAGCAAAAGTATTGTATGAATAAACATTGGAATATTTCAATCATTATGTTTCAATCAATAATTTGTAACCCTAAAAATAATTCCCTATACCACAAAAAATATAGCTTAGTAAGTAGAAATATCTTGAATATAGGCAAATTCAGCTAATATTTCTCTTTATGAGATTGTTTTTATACAATTACTATTATTAAACCTATTTCTAGATATTTTTTTTTTTTTACTAATTTCAAGCTTGATATTGTCGTATGCAATTGGCCGATATTTTTTATTTCAAGTGTTTAGAAGCAAAATGATCTGCTAATAGAATAAGACATGTTTAAGCTTGAAAAAAGTAAATAGGTCTCAGAAAAATAGGCTTAATGGTCTTATATTTCTTATATAATAATCTCATAATGAGAAATGAGGAACTTTTTTCCTTTATTGAAGATATCTTCACTTGCAAAGATATCTGTTTTTCAGTGTGTAAATCCATCACCATGGGGAAAAACAATGAACACCAATGAACACCAAAGAAACAGATGATTGTTGACCTGAACGAAACAGGTAAAATATGTTAAAAACAAAAAACAAAAACAAAAAAAAAAGCATTTATTTACAAACCTTCTGTAAGTTCATTTGGATAATGGCATCTACCAAATGCCATAATTTATTATACAGTTAAAAACACCATTAAGCATCAGGGCCTTAAGAGAAAGTTTTAAAATTCAGTTAGACACCACTGCATGAGCAACTTACCCAAAAGAAGCGCTTTCTGAGTACAAATCCAAAAAAATGCAGCACCTGAACTTCATCAAGCATTATTGGAACATCGATTGTATTGTACTGTATTGTATGTGCACATATGAGACCAATATGAACCCATGCCCATGAACGCATGCCCATGAACGCCATCAGAATGTTTGACTAAACAATAGGGACAAGGGGAGGAAAACCTCCATACCCACTGTAAAATATGGTTTTGGGGGCTGTTTTGATGACCTCATGAATTCTAACCATAATATTTTAGCCCGAAAGCTGGCTGCCTCTGCCAGGAGTTTACTCTTGTAACTGGAACTTTGAACAAGACATCTTGGATGTGTCCAAATCTACAATGAAGTGGTTGCTGGAACGCAAATCAATTTCAGCAGCTGGTCTTCTCAGAATCCAGATTTGAACCCTTTTAAAAACCTAAAAGCCGGACTTGAAGTGTGTAATGAGCTTGAAATGTTCTGCATGGACGAGCGTGTCTCCAACATGACCTTAGGATTATATCTTAGGTCTATCTCCCATTCGTTCATTATAATACTAAGGTCTCCAACCTTGTTAGACATTACAGGAAGAAGTTATTCTCCCCAGAGGAGACTTACCCACGTGATGATCATTTCATTTTGAAAGCAGTGTTTTGTAGAACATGACATGTTTAACCTCAAAATATCACTCATTGCATGTGCTATTCTTTATATATTAATGTTGGCTCATTTATTTGAAGGGTGCCAATAATTCTATGAAATATGATAGGAGACCATAGCATGGGTATCATATGGTTATTTGAGCGTCCTGGTTTTAAGTTAGCATTACTGGCTGCTCCTTTTAAGGATGTTAATGTAGATGTTTAGACAACATAAAGCTCAGTGCTTCGAAGTTCTTCAGGCACTTCTGAGCAGGGTTTAGTTGCCCAAACTGAATAGAGTAGTGTCTAGTAGATTAGAGAGGAGGAGAAAAAATAATATTCAAACCTACTTTTAGTAGTGAAAACTCTCCCACCATGCCTCTATTCATGATTCAGTGGGGGGTGATGATCCTCGTCTTTGATTTTGCTTCCTCAGGTAAGACTAATTCTTCATTTTAACATGTGTATATTACCTTACAAATCTAAACAATTAGCAAAAATAGTATTGCTTTCTTAATTAGGTTGTTACAACTGAGAGTGATTTGCTGTAATAAATGTCATTTGTTTTTAACTAATAAAAAAATTATGGTAAAGGAAGGACTCAAGGAAAAGATGTTCCATGCTTAAAGTATTAGTATGAAAATATATTGTTTTTTAGTGTAAAGAAGAGTTAAACTAGAAGTCTAGAATTTAAAAGGAAAACTCCACCCTAAAACACATGAAATATTTTTATATTGAATTATTTGTCATGTATTTACTGATTCTGGCGTTTACCGTCTCACCGTCTCTTACCGTCTCACTCCCATAAGACATTAGCAGTTCAGTGCTCCTCTGATGTAACAGGGAAACATTGCTAGTACAGTTACAATAGTGTTCAATAGGAAAAAGAATTTCAGTAATGTCAAACATAAAGGATAATGGACATTTGAACTGCATTGTGCATAATATAGGAAACTGTTAACCAAAGGTTATACAAAATAAAATCAACTCAGAATTTCATTCATTCACTTTCAGTAGCTGCTTTATCCTGATAATCCATGTATTATTATCCTCAGAAATTTTATTACAAAATAAATCCTGGACAACACTGAAGATCACATGTTAAATATGTAAGAAATATAAAGATTATGCAAGTCGTTCAGGGTGGATATTTCCTCGGCATTCCTAATGCCATTAAGACTCAAAGACTAGTATTGAGTATTTATTTATTTATTTATTTATTTTAATGAAACTTGAGCCTAGTGAGATCATGGTGTACTGAATATCACCAAAAGTGAAACGTTTCTTAGAAATAGACACATATCACATAACGTTTAGCCATCAACAATGCTTGGCCAATTTTTTAGCAAGTCAAGCGCTTTTTGACGCGCTCATCATATGGCAAAGCGCTTGTTTCCAAAAAGCAAAAAGCATTCATCATTTATAGATAGAAATTAAGACCACACGTTTCATACTTTGGCAGATTTATGATACTTCTCAGAAAATCATTTTTCTGTTGTCCTTTTTTAAAAAAATCAATTTTAAAATGAAGCTCATGTCATCATAAAAAAAGCATTCATTCATATGCTTGTATTTTCACAGATTTTGTTAACCAGCTAGTCAACCTGACATAATTTCACAATATTGAGAATCTTTACTGCTAATGCTAGCTATAAAGATAACATAAGATTAGCTGACAGAATTTTCAGTGATTTTTTTTTTAGTTATAGTCGCTGCTTATGCTAGCCAGCTAGCTGACATTAGCTCACCACACAGAGGATTTTTAATCATATCAACTAGCTAAGTTAAGCTAAACTGTCAGGATTTCACAACGTTTAATATCTTTACTGCTAATGCTAGATAGATATATAACATAAGCTACACTCACAGCATTTCTGTGATGATTTTTTTTAGTAATATTCATTGCTATCACTAGCTAGCTAGCCGATATGAACTAACTGGACAGGTATTCTAGAGAATTTTAAGTCATATACAAAAATGTTCGTAATCCTTCCTTATAGGGCGTGTGCTTTGGAAGTTGAAGGAACGTGTGCATTCAGTCCATGAACAAAGAGCTGAACAGCGCTTGCTGATAACGCACAAATCTCATCTCATTGAGGGTCAAATTCACCAGAAACTTGACCATTTTAACGGAAGAAACACGGAAACCCTCCCTCAGGTCCAAAAATACATTATTTAATAGGAAATATGACTAGATGATCAAACATTCATAATCAAGGATGTAAAAAAAATGACTCAACATGTATGAGTAATTATTATGTACCCACAGCATGTTAAGACTGTTATTACATGCTCTTTTCTTTATGGCACAGAAATTCATTGTGAATGAAGCTTACTGGAAAAAGCCTGATGGTCCCGTGTTTCTCTACATTAGTGGTGAAGGCCCTCTGACAAAATTCAGCGTGTTGGCTGGTACTTTATCTTTTTATTGTTGAATATAGTGATTTATTATAGACAGAGCTGGAATGTATGCATGGCCTGTTGTTAGTTGTGATTCCTGTTATTGAGTCTCAGGGCTAGGGGTTTGTAAGAATTAGAAAATACAGTTAAGGTAATGGCGTAGGGTGGGATTTTCTGACTAAATTGGTAATTTATTCATACTGGCCCATGAATCAGAGGCAGAAGACATGCTACAGTAATTTGTAACAAGTTTTTGTTAAAACCACATTTCCCACATGTCTGTTATTCTCTCACCCGGTCAGTGAAATCCAAACTCAATCTGATGTTCATCTGTCCTTCAGGTCACCATGTGGCCATGGCGGAGAAGAATGGAGCACTGCTGGTGGCACTCGAACACCGTTTCTACGGTTCGAGCATCAATCCAGGCGGCCTGGAGCTTTTGAATCTGCAGCACCTTTCCAGTCAGCAGGCGTGAGTGGCCATCCTTGGAAGAAGATTAGACATTGCACATTTTGGTCATTAAAATCTCCACCGATTTCTCATGTGTATCTTTTTCTTTCGCTCAGCCTTGCAGATCTGGCTGCTTTCCACAGCTTTATCAGTCAGAAATATGGCCTTACTGACAAGAACATCTGGATCAGTTTCGGGGGCTCATATGCTGGCGCTCTCTCCGCCTGGTTCAGGGGAAAGGTGATAAATGATTCACAAAGTGATTGATTTTTTTAGGTGAAAGGTGATTTAAAGGTTTTTATTCATTTACAGAAGAAAACAAGTACAGTGTTGATGGATGATAAGCTGAAACATACTTTCTGCACTGTATCCTGTATGTGTGAACAAATGATGCTCTACATGATCAGCAACAATGCAGTTTATTTAATGGCATTAAAATGAGAATCCACTGGTCTCAAGGTGCCAAATGTGTGCCATGAAAACATTCCCCACTCCATAACACTATCACCTCTGGCTTGAACTATTGACACAGCAGGACAGACCCAAATGAAATGAAAATACACCAATATCTGACCCTACCATCTGCATGTCACAAGCAGAAATCATGATTCGTTAGACCAGGAAATGTTTTTCCAATCTTTAATTCTTATTTAGGTGAGCCTGTGGCCTCAGTTACCTGTTCTTAGCTGACAGGAGCAGACCCTTGAGTTATTTTCTGCTGCTGTGGCCTATTTACTTCAAGGTTTGATGTGTTGTGCACACCTCTTTTGTAATACATGCCTATGGAGTGTTGTTATTTTCCTCCAATGTCTTTTATTAAGAAGGCGTATTTGCCCAAAAAACCTGGACATTTTTGTACAATTTTCCATAAAAGGCTGTTGTGCATGAAAATTTTAAGAGCTCAGCAGTTTATGAGACTTGTTTAGGGTCCAAAATTTATTCCATAGATCACATTTGCTGATCTCAGCTCATGCCGCATGATTGACTGATTAGAAATATCCATTAATGTTCCCATGTACAGGTGTATCTAATAAACTGGCCACTGAGTGCCATGGTCTGTGAGCAGAAAGTTTGAGGGTGTGACTAGACATATTGAGACTAAATACAGAATGGCAATGCAAGTTGAGTTGTAAAGAACTGTAAAATAACATTATTATGTAAAGGATAAAACACAACTGGGCTAAAGAATAGTAAAAGAATGAACGAAGGGATGGTGTGATGTGTTACCACCCTGAAGTTGATGGGTTTCCACTTACAACACATCATGAAGTGTTTCATTCCTCTTATAGCACTGCTTTAAGTTGCTTTTTTATCATTTTATAGTTACATTGAATGCTGTGGAGCATCCATGAAACAAGTACCTGTCATCACTTACTTTATAGCAGCTATAAACGTAATATAAACGCAGCTGTAAGGCATTGCTCATTTCAGAAAACACTTAAAGTTACAATACAGTACACTGGATACGCCTTCCAAAATGCGAAATAAAAATCTCCTCACAGAAAACTTCACCTTATCAACAATTAGACACATTTCAATCCATATTTTATGTAGATTGTCCACTATACAAGTCCCTGTGTATGTTGTTACTATAGAAACAATAATGTATTAGAACAAGTCAAGTCAAGTCAAGTCAAGTGGAGTTTACTGTCATTTCAACCATATACAGCCAGTTAGTACACAGTGAAACGAAACAACGTTCCTCCAGGACCAAGATGCTACATATGACAAACACAGAACAACACAGAACTACAAGGGACTACACAAATTTATACATAAAGTGCACAAGTGCAAACATGTGCAGGCAGCACAAGACAGTACAATATACAACAGTACAATAACAAGCGCGTTGATATAAGCCTGTGATTTACCTTACAGCCAAAACTGTCCTACTGTCAGAGCTGCTATTATAGAAAACACATAGAGCCAACAGCTTCTGACCAATCAGAAACAAGGATTCAACAGTGGCACAGTGCTGTGGTAGAAGAGCAACAACTGGATTTTGAATTGTATATGTGGTCGGTTTTATTGTTATGCTATAAAATTCTGTTTTTCACAGAGAAAATAATGTTATTATATAGAAAAAGTATCAAACTGTGAGTATGGTTACTGATATTATATATTATATTATTATATTTTTATATTTTTCCTTTCCTATCTGTATAGAAGTAAATTCTAGTTTATGTAAATTTCATTCCATGTCACAGACAGTCGAAAAAAAAAAGCATTTCATTGCATGTCGTACTGTGTATGGTTGTGTATGTGACCAATAAAATTTGAGTTCGAATTTGAATTTGAAAAGGTAGGTGGTTGACATTGGAGCCTGGTTAAAATTTAAATTATAAAATTAACCCCCCCAGATTCAAAATAATTCCTAACAGATCGTTTGAATCATATTGAATCATAAACACTGTGGGATTAGTTCGCAGTGAGTAAACTCTTGTATGGATCAGTTATCATGGGCCGTTATCATGTTATCTGCTACCTTTCCTTCACTGTTTGCAAAATTAGCATATGTGGACGCATGTTTGGGAGACATTATTCCTCATTAATGAAGCTATAATCACTGATGGTGTTTTTGGGTGTTGTAGTTTCCTCACCTCGTCTATGCGGCTGTGGCATCCTCGGCCCCTGTTCAGGCCAGACTGGATTTTTCTGCTTATAACAAGGTAAAATCCTACACAACATGCCACTATTATCGATATGCTTCACAAAGTTTTAGCCAAGGTACATTCTCTTTGCTAGAATGCTGTGCATGTGTTATATTATTGCATTTGTTGTGGACTTCTGACTCTCTGTGTATGGTAACCCAGGTGGTGGGACATAGTCTTACAGAGGAGAGTGTAGGCGGCTCTTATAAGGTGAGAATTTAATCTCGGTACGTGTCTTAAAGCGTATTACTGTAAGAACTTACTTATTCTTCTTTAAGTGTATTACTGTGTGTACTTGCTCATCTTCTCCCATGTGTACTTGAGCTTGTTTATGTGTTTGCACATTTTACTGTGTACATTGGCTAATGTGTGTGTATATTTAAGTGTGTATCACCTGTCTCGGTCAGTGTTTAAATAGTGTTCGGAAGGCCTTTGCGGCCCTGGAGGCAGCTCTGCTTGGGGGGAAAGAGATGAAGGTGGTGAAGGATTTTGGGTGCTGTGATGTGCCTAAGAGCCCAGAGGACCGCACTGAGCTCGTGCAGAGCGTGGCTGACATCTTCATGGGAAGTGTGCAGTACAATGAGGAAGGAGTGATGCTGACCATCGCTCAAATCTGTGACATCATGACCAATCAGAGCCAAGAGGAGGCCTATGACAGGCTGGTCGAACTTGCAGCGGTGTGAAATTCAGCATTTTCCTGTTTTTACCCTTAGGTTCTTTACTGAGTATCAGTATACTCTATAAACTGAGATCGAATTAACATTAATTGTATCAACATTAACTGAGACTGACAGACAGATGCACCCACAAGCAGTAAAATGGGTTTACAATGCAACTTTTGTACAATCACTGTCTCCTACGTACCTTATTAATTAATTAGCTGGTAAGGAGCTAATTAGAATGAAATAATAACACCCTAAACACTTTTTTAAATTTAAATGTAGATAGTATTTGTGTGTAAAGTATTATAAAATAATACTTTAATAAAGTAATTTTATTAATTTTATAAATTAATAAAATAATTTTATAAATAATTTTATTAAAATAAATAATCTAGAGAATAAATAATAAGAATTAAATAATTTTATAAATAGTATGTAGTTTTAAAAATTATTAATTTTTTAAAATTTATTCTCTAGATAATTTATTTTAATAAAATTATTTTTTCTGCTACTACTAGTAATAATAATAATAATAATAATAATAATAATAATACCTTTTTTAAGATACATTAATAAGACAAAAAAAAATCAAGTCTTCTTTTTTAATTTCTAATATTTTTCTACTGTTAATTACCAACTTATTATCAGTCATGGTCATAAATCGAGTCATGTCCTGGTTACCAGCTGTATTACTCAGATACATTATATACAAATATTTGTCCTGTTTGTTTCTTATTATTAAAAAAGATTTCATTATTTATGAACTGCTTTAAAAATGCTACTTAGTGATAGTAGATAATAGATACAGTGGTAAAATGTGCATTCTGTAAATAATAAATTATGTAAGTAATAATAATCTAAGGAAACGTATGTCTACAGTAACTCTACTGAGCACATAGATCAGGTTTTCTACTATAGAGTTAAGGTATAATATATTATACATATGATAATATGTTATTTTTGGGGGTTGAAATTTGCTAGCCTCATCAATAATGTTGATAGAAGAAAATTATGCTCTTGATTTTTTTAGTTATGCAGCAGTTTTCCACAGAGGCTTATTTCATGTAATTAATTGGGACAAGCAGCAATGAATTAAATCTGTAATTAAGAGTTTGTTAGGTCTGGCACAATTCTGTATTGCTCATTTTCAGTCACTAATGGGATTTATTCATTAGTGTAAGCAATGTAATAAATGAGGTCTCTAAATAGGCAGTGGAGACTCCAGAAATGGACAGAAGTGAGGATATGAACAGAAGGTGGTGCTGCTGAACTCTAAATGCTTGCGTATTGCTTGCTGAGTTGCTGTACATTAGTACACTTTTTAATATATTCAGGTTTCCCTTTGAAAATGCCCCAGTTATGTGATGAAATGTGTTTATAGTGTTGCATTTTCTCAATACTTTCCTTATTCATTTTGTTAGATGTATCGTGCTATGGCAAAGGAGCCATGTCTGGATATCTCTCACCAACACACCATCCTGAACCTGAACAAAAGCACCAGTGGTAGCTTCGGGTATAGACAGTGGTACTACCAGACCTGCACTGAGTTCGGCTTCTGTATGAGTGCCTTTGGATTTCAATAACACACACACACACACACACACACACACACTAATTTAACTCAGTGCTGAACCAGGGAGTGCATGTGATACACTGTTTGTGCATTTTATTTAACATGAAGCACTGAGAAACAAATTAGGAATAAAACATGATGGGGCATGCTGTTGTAGGAAAATAATCAACGACTGTATGGTGTTACACCGTTCGACACAAGGTCGATTATTTTCCAAAAAGAGTGCATATAACAGCATGTCCCTAAGTGTTTTAATTCCTCTTATACCACCTCTTATCATTTGCCAACAGTTATACTTTTTTATTTATTAAAGAATGAATGTTCATTTTATCTGCTTAGAGTTAATTTTGATGACCATCAACGAAACATGCAAGTTCCTATTATCACTTACGTTAAAGCAGCTATAAACAGCGAAAAAAGGTCTCATTGTCTCTCTTTTGAAGTTAAGACTGAAAAAATGCAGCTTGTCATGTTACTGAGAAAACCTAGTTACAGCTTTACCTGTGACTGACAGCACAGGTAAGCACTGACACTGGAGACTCCTTCCAAAAAATGCTAAATACGTTTTCTCCTCACAGAAAACTTATGATATCAAACTTCTCAAACTGTTACTATAGAAACGATAATGTAGTTATTAGAATGAGTGCATTAATATAAATCTGGCAGCCAGAAGCACTGTCAGAGCTGCCGTTACAGACAATTAATCAACGCCTACTGACCAATTAGAATCTAGAATTCGGCAGTGCTGTGGTATAAATCTGTTTCCTCACCTCATGGTATAAATCACAAGTGTGAGTGTCTTTGTTCTTATCTGATTGCAGAGAGAATTCGTCTTCCTAAAGGAGTTGAGCAGACGTTAGAGAGCTGTAATAAAAAAAAAGTCAACTTTCTCAAGAGTAGATCAGAGATTTCCTGATCAGCCTGTAAACAGAAGTGCAGAGAGAAATGTACAAGAAATGCAGAAAGAAAGAAAGAAATCAGCCAATGATGAACAAAACTCTTGCTTATGGAAATAATGGAAATAAACAATAATCTGATATGGATAGTTGTTGTTGTATTGTTGTACGGTTGCTCCAAATGTGTATAAGACAATGCGTGTATATTCATCGATTCTCAAATCCTAGCATGTCGCACAATACACAACATAGCTTTTGTTTTTCGTGCTTTTTTTGGCATCTAACTGAAAACTTGGCAGATTCCTGAATTCCTGCACTAAATACATCTTATTATATAGTATGCCTTAACTCGAGTAACTATTAAATACCAGGTTTCAATATAAATACATGCACACTTGTACTACTACTACAAATGGCATACTTTAAGAACATACTGCATGTTGGGCTCTTTGTATCTTTCGTTCTTTCTTGTTAAAGTTTCTGCATGTGTGTATATGTGTATGTGCATGAATGTGTGAGTATGTGTGCAGATCAGACCTGTGACGATGCTAGCTGCCCATTCGTGCGCACGCTGACTCTGCAGGACCAAACTCGGCTCTGCTCCCAGCTGTTTGAGATTCCTCAACACACACTCCCCATGAACATCGCCTTCACCAACCAGTACTACGGAGGAGATCAGGTCCAAACACAGCGTGTGCTCTACATCAATGGTAATGTCACTTATTACACAACACACTAACAGCTACTAAGTGTGTCTTGCTATTATACAATAAATAAATAATGGCACTAGAAAAATGAAACCTTCTTTTGAAAGATGCCGTAGAGCATCGAAGAACTTTTGGATGAGCAAGAGAATCATTTCCCATCACAAAGAACCTTCAACATAAAGGTCATTTATAATGGGAAAGGATAAATGATAAAAAGAAGAGTCCTACAAAAGGTTCCCCAGGGCACTGGTTCTCAAAGTGGGGTCCGAGGACCCACAGGGGTCCATGAAGCATAGGCAGGGGGTCAGTGATTTATTTATTTATTTGTTTTTTTTTTAAATTTTGTTACACTGGTGGAAATCACAAACCCAGCATTATTAAAGCTATTATATCTGTATAATATACTAATTGTTATTAGCTTTTTTGACTGCTCAGTTGAACTGAATGAGTTTAATTCAAAGCTCAATAACTCAAAAACAAGTAACCTCTAAATAATGTTACGTTGGTATTAATGTTTTTAGTCTGTGAAAAATTCAGAAATAAAACGCTCTATGGCTCTGATAAATATCCAGAATATTATTGTACATATTTGAGTAATGAACCTGATATTTGAGATAGTTGGATTATGTTCATAAAATAAATCTCTCCTGAGGTTCCTTGGGATTTATTTTATGGTTAAAGGGGTCCCTGACTGAAAAAAGTTTGAGAATCTTTGCCGTACGGAACCAAAAAAATTTTTTTCTCTGTGGCATGACTGTAAGTAAGATTGCCTTGCACCTTCAGTTTAAGACTATTTATAATAATAATAATAATAAGAAGAAGAAGAAGAAGAAGGAGAAGAAGAAGGTGATGATGATGAATTAATCCTTAAGTTCTGTGTAGAACAACACTTAAATGTTTTTCCAACATGCCCTCAAATATGTTCAGGTCATTTGACATAACAAGGACATAAAATGGTAAAAATGACTGACATTTTTAAATATGAAAAAGGGAGATTTTTTGTCACGTTAGCTTTATGACTTATTTACACACACAACTGTCATGAGGAGGATCCCCAAGCATTTCCATGAATATTTATTTATTATTTATTGTTATTTATTAATAGGTCATTGCTAATAGATTAAATAAAGGTAAGAGATTTAGTATTGTTATACTGTAGCACTGTTGAATTCTCAAATCTGATTGGTCGGATGGTGTGGATTAATTGTATGGTGGGCCAAAGGCTGATGAAGGAATGACTCTTTATAGCTGATATAATGTAAGTGATAACAGGAACTGACTTGTCTCACAAGCATTCCATAACATGAAATGTAACTAGAAATGGATAAAAAGTATCACATCATTGACTAATCAATTAAAAATCATGCTGTTATAGGAAAATAATGCCCGGTCGAGGTTCATTCCTTACTTAAGAAAACTTACAATCATATTGCTATAAAATCAAGAGGTGGTCTGGGTAAACAGGGCATACTTTTTTAAAAAGTAAACTGAACATAAGGTTTAAGTGCAACATAAGACATCTGGCTACTCCAGCACTTTCTGAATGACTGGTTTAAACTGCAGTGTTTGGAGTTAAGTGAAGGATATTTTCAGTATTGTGGGCTGTAATGGCTGATCAAGCTGAGTGTTTGACCACCTTAGGTGACATTGACCCTTGGATGGAGTTAAGTATTGTGCATAATGGGACTGGAGTGGATAAGGACAGAGCCATCGTGATTCACGGCGCTGCTCACTGCGCGGATATGAACCCTACACACTCCAGGGACAAGCCCTCACTGCGCCAGGCCAGGAAGGTGAGAGAGAGAGAATGATGGAAGCACAAAAACTGAAATAGATTCTGTGGGGAAACAGTAGTGGCATGTGTGAGAACAAAGATTGATTACGGTAATACTTCGGGTGAAAAGCTACCCTGACGTAATCCCCGCCCCCCCCCTCAACACACACACTCTATCTCTCCCTCTCCATTTTTCCACACACCCACACAAAAACCACAAACGCACACTTCTCATATTTTTCCTCTCTGTGCAGGAAATTGAAAGGCATGTTGTCATGTGGCTGAAGAGTGCAGCATGGGAGCACACGCTCTGACCAATCAGCATGCTTGCAAGTTGATCACCTGACTGAACCACTTTGCTCTGCCATGACCCTTCTCTTCTGCCTTCTGTCAAATTATCTTATCAAGCTGCATGTCTGATGTGAGTGTGTGTATGACTGTGTGACTATGTGTTGGGATAGAAAGTTACTAAAGGTGTGTAGTTTGTATGTCTGTCAGTTGGCCATTACTGAGAAAGAACCTTCAAGCTGTGTTTTTGTGGTTTGTGTGTGGTGTGTGTGTGTGTGTTTATACAATAAAAAGACATTTTATGCTATTAATATTAGTTCTTGAGTAATATTACCATTAACATTATATATGAAGTCACAGTGAACAGTCTAACATGCATAAAGAATTTATCATTAAGAAGTTCTGTGTCTCATGCTTTTTGAATCAAGACAAGAAGTCAAATAAACAATAAAGTTATTAATTGTGGTGTGATGATTGGATTTGTCTTTCACGTTCTTTAACAATTTAACCATTGAAAAATAAACTAAAAAGTAAACTGCAATCAAACTGCTAACTGTAAACAAACCAGATGACAGATGATCATTTCATTGCGACGTCAGACGTATATATAGTCACTATGTGCTAATAAAATATGTAATATATTAACTCTACTTTTCATTTATTTCGCATTTCTGCAGGTTTTAGTGGTAAGTGGTAATTCTAAATTGTTTTCAAAAACAGCAAAAATGACATTCTTTATAAAACAAATGCTATACATATTGTGACTTAATTATTTTTTAATCAGTTAATATTGGAACTTTAATGAGGGTCATTATTTTGAATAATAATTGTGCACTTTAGATTGTAATTTCTCACTTAATATGTATTTTTTTCCTGTACACACTATAATGAGAGTCGTAATAGCAGAATTATATCATCAAATATTTATACTTTTTGTTCTCTGTAAAAATAACAGCCATTAGATGTAAAAAAAGAGAAACATCTCACATCTGACCCTTGTAAAGAAGAGAAAATGCTACTGTTAAATTTTATCTGTATGTTTTACTACATACCACTGTGTCAGCTCTTATAAATTTGAGTCACTCAGCTAAAATGGTTTTAATTTGTATGAGACGTTTATGTGTTTATATGTCAAAGCTCTTCAAGGTCATATCTGTGGTACACACTTTATGTCATCGTCTGTGTATAGGTCAATTCTGCATAATGTTACTATGCACAAGGGATTTCACTGTGATATCTCTATACCGTGGCATTCAGCAAGCAGGATTTAGCTAATGGATTCATGCAAAGTGGCTACAAATTGGGCCGTATGAAATACTACACGAACACAATCAGAAACAGAAAATCAATGGCAGCAGAATCTGGAAATCTATTTGTGACTGAGCGAGTGTAAGGTGAGGAACAGCCAGTTGCCCCATGGCCATCTGTTTGGCTGTGGGTGGGAGGGGGTTGGTCAGAGGCTATGTGTGTGTGTGTGTGTGGGTGTGTGTGTGTGTGAGTGTGTGTGTGTGTGTATTTGTGTATGTGTGCTGGGGGTGGTTTGGGGGACAGGGGGTGTGTACTGCTCCTGCTGCTCAGTACTGCCTCTCGCTGATTGATGATCTCCACTCCCCCAGGGTCGACTAGGTCACGACCTCCCATCACTGACCCCCCCACAGAGAGAGAGCACCCGGGGTCCACACACACGCGCGCACACACACACACACACATACACACACACACACTTACTTGCATGCATACACTCTCTCTCTATGTCTTTCAACACAAATACACTCACTCATCTACATTATTACTCTCTCTCTCTCTCTCTCTCTCTCTCTCTCTCTCTCTCTCGGGCGCATGCATCCATCGATAATACATTAGAACTTCATACAACATTTACAATTTGCTTAAAAGTCATATTAAGCCTTTTACATAGTCAACAATCTTTATATAGATAGTTGCAGAGTCGCTAGTGCCAAGGTTTAGCATAAATATTCATAACTATCTATGAAATAATTATTAGCAGGTTGTATGTGCGTCATGAGCTGCTACTAATCACTTTATAAACTCGTGGCCTGCTCATTTCTCCTTTCCCAATCTATTCTTTATTTCCTGCTTGTTGTGATATCAGGGGTTATGAGGTCACTGGGATAACCACGATCCTTTTATCTACTAGCCAAGCCCTATCTACCAACCTTATCACATCATGCCACCTACCAGTACCAATCATCAAAGGTCTGAACTGGTGAAGACATCTTGTAACAATGATTCACCACTGACACCTCATGCTCGAGGTTTGCCATGCTGAGGCCAGATCAACTCACATGATAACTGGAACATTTAATGACAGGCTCTGACTTTTTTTTTATTGTCACAGGTCAGGTTACAGATGTCAGAACATTCATATTTACAGTTATTATGACATCTTACAGACTTTCAAAAAGTGTCACTGAGCCTTCACCGTGCAAAACACATGCAAGCTTGAAGAGGGAGCATGATGGACAACTCCGACTCAGATAATAAAAAATACTTGAAAATTAGTAAATAATTAAAAAGACATCTGAAACATCTGAAAAAGATTTTTTACAGATTATGTTTAATTATTAATTTCAAAATAAAATATGAATTATTTAAATACATGTATTAAAAAATAAATTAATAATAATAATGATAATAATAATAATAACCTTACACTATGTATATATATATATATATATATATATATATATATATATATATATATATATATATATATATATATAAAGGAGATGACCATAAAACATAAAATATTTTGCAATGATATCTCTTATTTCAATGCTGTATGTCTGAGTTATACAAAGCTAATATGAAATATTTTTACATATAAATATTTTTACATATTGATTTTAAATAATAATAAAAAAAGATTTAATAGTGGGCCTGTAAAAGTACTCTTTTTGTAAAGTACTCTTTTATTTTTTATTTATATTGTAGTGACCAGACCTGGGCACATTCATACTGGAAGTAGAGCACTTTCTGAAATAATGAGACCTTGCACTTATGCTAGTCTTTATAAAGATTTATAAAGATTGCTGAGCTGGCAGAAGCCAACAAGACTATTTAACACACACACACACACACACACACACACACACAGTCCATACAACTAACTGCGAAACAAACAACAAAACATGAAGTACTGAAAAAAAAACCTCCATAATGCTCAAAAATAAATGAGTTTAGAGTTCCTCAGGCCCATATGCACACTGAGTGCAAAAGCCACGCCACTGTCATTACTACAACATGCAATATTTTATTTTTAAACACTAGGCACTGTGGTAAAATGTATAGCATTGACTGTAAATTAATATACAATGCATCCTGGGATGTCTAGCTGCAACAACGTCATCCATGGCATCCAAGTGTTTCATTTCAGTCAGAAGCGCTTGAGCAGTGACATCGAGACTCTTTCTATGCCTTTAGTGAGTTCCATCAGTAGGTTAGTTGTTGAAACTAATGAGCTAGGTCCAACTAAAACATATTCATCTAAATGTGCTGTTTGCTTCAGAAGTGAACTTTCAAATCATTTAGCTATGTTCGCTAGCCAGCGTATTTGACTGTCTGGAAATATTTATGAGTCGTTCACCTACAAAGGGTTCACATTAACCAAGACTTACAGAATTAGCTAACTCAGAGCTGGCGAGTTCCTGTGCTGGTGTATCCTGAATTACTGTATTACTGTTAGATAGCTAGTTAGCTTTAAAAAAAAAGATGTTAGTCTGGTCAGATACTTTGCCCCACCTATTAAAAAAACGTTTTACGTGAATGGCAGTGGCCACTGGTGTCTTCTCACTGGACTGAGTTTCAACTTCTGGGGATAAAACAAATTCCGTTTCAAGTTCTTTGTATCAGGAATGTTCGTGGTGAAATGGTTTTTATTTAAGATAAAAGATGAAATGGTTATTATTGAGATAAAAATATATATTTTTTGTCACCTCTGTTGTTTTCCTTGTTGAAAATGCAACATAAAATGTCTTTTGCCTTAAAAATCAAAAGGCACATAGATTTGAATTGTAGTAATCAATCAATATTCATAAAATAAAAAATATATAATGCTTTAAAAGAAAGTGCACATTTTATAGTTGAGTAAAATATAAATTGGACTTTATAGTTTTTGCAGAAATTTCCAGTAAAATAGAGTTTATTTACAGTAGCACATGTACAGTAGTAACAGTAAATTATTGTTTTATTTCTTTGTACAGGTATAAGTTTTATTTACTGTAAATTTTAATTGTTTTAATGTAAAATCCGGCCTTTAAAGTGCTACAATCTGGTTTTCAATTTGCTGCCGAACAGCGATCATATTAAGAGAAACCTCTGTATGAATGTGGTTACTAGGTTAGTTAGTCTATTTTTAAGTGATATAATTTGCAAAGTAGGGGCAGATCTGCATTGCGTTGAAATTTTTTATGAATTTTTAATGATATGCACGTTTGCTCAGGTGTTTTAACAACAACATTAACCAGATTGTTAACCTACACTGTAAAGAAGTGTGAATACATTTAGGAGCATGACACTCTACCGTTAAAGGCATTTATACTATTAACCTTATAGATTATGACATTCTCTTCAATATTTTTTTTTTAAACAGGTGAGTCTACATTTGAATGAAACACAACAGCTAAAAATCTAAGAAAACTGAAATGCTAACCTCTTAATTACAAATCTTAATGAAGCCTGGCTACCAGTTCAATCAGTTGTGTTCCTATGCATTTTAACTTCATTTATTAACCATATATCAAACAGACAACTAAATTCATACCAATTTATATAGACGCCATAACCACTCATGTCTGAGCAAGGACTGTTTATTGATCTCACTTTCTCTTCATACGTTCAAGGTACTTTAATGAAAAAAAAGGATGTGATGTAATGAAATATGATGGCAATGCAGAATGTGAAATCTACACTTGTGGTTTTTAGACACTTCACAGGTTGTGTCATGCATTTTTCACATGTCATGGATTTCTGCATGTAGGGCAGGTGTTTTTATTTTCACGTGTGATTTGCCCAGTCTTTGCCTCATGCCAGGGTTCCTGGAACAGGCTCAAGTTTCACTGCAACCCTGACCAGAATAAAGATCCTACTCCATTTGAATGACTGAATAAAATGTTAATTTTCCACAATTAGGACATGTGGTCGGTTTTATTTCTGTGATTTTCTCACATGATTCATTTATTATAAAATGTGATCACATATTGTTCACGTGTTTACTTGAATACATTTGTGCCATTGCAGAGCATAATATGGGTTTACAAAATTTTTCTAAGGTGATCATAAATCACTCACATAATCACATGTGAAAAACATATGAATTGTATGAGGCATGATTTTTCCATAATGGCTGAATTTGTGTGTGAGAAAAAACATATGTCCTGACATCTAATTTCAGTTAAAACAATTTACGCTGCACGTTTACACTTTTTAATTAATTAATGAATTAATTATTGTCACAATCCACATCTTTCATAATACATTCATAATTTTTCTGTACTTTTTCCACCCTGATTACCTTGGAATGTATTGATACTAAAAAAAAATGAACTGATATGTGCTAAAAAAAAAAAAAAAACAGAATGGTGGACATGGATTTATCCGTCAAACTCAAACCACCACTATATGCAACATGCACATTAAACTTTCATGAGCCATATATTATTATGCGCCCTTATTAGCCAGTTTGGAGATGCTTTAAAGAATCCAATTGGAAAGCCTTAAAAAAAAAAAAACACAGGATTTTATCTCATCATCACAATCTGATCATCAGCCGAGTCTGGAAGCTTGAAAAGAGCATGCTTCTCTCTTATTTCACTCTTCCTCCCACTCCCCATCCCTCTCTCTCTCTTTCTCTCTCTCTCTTTCTGCCTTTTGCCTGTTCCCTTGATCAATGAGCAAGAGCTAGAGCCACGACTATTAATCAGAGCCTATCGGCGATCTGTCTCCCACAACAACCAATCACAGCAGCCCGACAGCTGCCCCATGACAAATGGATAGAGGAGGGATGGAATGGGGCAGTGTGTGGGTTGGTGTGTGTGGTGGTTGGGGGTGCATTTTATCTGATCCTCACCAGGCTGCAGACAACAGCACTTACAGATGACTCCAGATGCTGATTAAAAACACACACACACACACACACACATACACACACACAAGCAAACACATATAGATGAACAAAATGATGCATATGAAGCTCCATATATTTAAAAGACAGGTACAAATGTATCCATACTAACTGTAAATAAAGTACTATGCCATAGGATTAATTGGCTTACAAGATTCCAATGGCGCAGCTCATTAAACTGTGATATTACAAAAACATGAACTGTTAATTAAATCAGCAGACGTGTTTCCATGATGGGATTTGTATGCAAAGTAATGTTATAATGATAGACTATATCTGTTTTAGTGTTTTGTTTTTTTTTTTAATTCATGTTCGCAAGGCTATTCGAGGTTCTCCCAGAATATGATTGTCAGGTCAGTTCAGGTAGTTCAGCACTCATACTGTTTACATATCCAACACTTTTGCACACAACCAGTCACAGCTCTCATCGTTGGGGAAGAAAAAAAAATTCAATCCTGTTCTGTTACTGCAGTTTGCAATAATCCAATTGCTGATCATAACACCTCGCCAAAACTCGGCGTACATGTGATGCAAACCAGACCTTGGGTCAGATTTATGAACCACTTGACTTAGCGTTTCTCCTTTGCCCTGCTCCTTACTCCTCCCCTCCTTCTGTCCTTCCCCACATCTGTCCATCTATCATCCCCATGGCCAGCGGAAGAGCATTAATCCCCCTCATCCCATCCCTCACTCTTTTGGACAGCAAGAGAGAAGGAGGGGTTGGAGAGGAGGAGAAGAGAGAACCTGGGATTACTTTTTCATAACATTGCTCTAAAACTGTATCACAATGCATGCACATATGATAGCAGTCCATGCTTTCACTTATTACACAACCTTTTTTAGGTGACCGTTTCAGGATTCCCTTGCAGATTGTGTGTGTGTGTGTGTGTGTGGGGTGACATTCTGTCATCTCCATGCTTGTTTTGATCCTACATGTTAATGTAAACCTGGACCACCCGTGCTTAGAAAGTGTGAAAGCTTCCAATTGGCAGCTGCAGAAAACATGAAACATCACCTCAACCACACAGAGACCCACAATAATATTACGAATACTGTTGAGACAACAACTTCATGTCGACAACCTGTCCAGTGATGAGGTGACTGGGTCAAACAGAGTTCGTGTCATGCTCTTGCTGGGCTGGTTTGTCTCAAATGTGTCTGACATGTGGGGAGATTTCAGCCATCCTGGGAGGTAAATGCCATGGAGGACGTTAAAGAGAAAGTCACATGTTTAGCCCAAGTGTGCTAGACGGGTGAAGCCACAGCCCTAAGCATACTGTAATTGCAACAATTACTATACTCTTCACTTAGCACTTATACACTTGTATATACTTGTATAGTACTTATATACTTAATACTTACTGTATATATTGCTTGTTTAGTTAATGCTTTTTTCCTTTGGAAAGACTTTCTATGATGCCCATGTTCATCAAACGTTATAAGTATGGTTTTAAATACAAGTAGTTTACCAAGCATTCATAAACTCATTTATAAACTTCATAAAGTGCTGTAATTACCTCATTGAAGTTGAACGTCTTGGTTTATTTTCACTTTGGATAATGGTTATATTTCCCATAATGCCAGTGGGATTTAGCCTTTGCTTCATCTCTACCTAAAGAGAGCAATGCAGTGGCACTTTAGTCCTTTAGTCTGTCCAGCTCTCTCACCTCCTCACCTTTACACTTGATCAAAGCTTCCAAAGCTTCAACTTTTGTGCTAATATTGTCCAAAATTTACTGTCTCTACTACTTCTATATTGGATTTCTCATTACACTATATGGCCAAACGTTTGTGGACACCTGACCGTCACACCCATAAGTGGTTCTTCCCCAAACTGTTGCCGCAAAGTTGGAAGCACACAACTGTATAGAATGTCTTCCTGTGCTGTAGCATTACAGTTTCTCTTCACTGGAACTAAGAGGTCCAAACCTATTTCAGCATGAAGAAACAGTGCTCGCTGTGCACAAAGCGAGCTCCATGAAGACGAGGTTGGAGAGGAAGAACTCGAGAGTCTTGACCTCAACCCCACTGAACACCTTTGAGATGAACTGCACCGCTGACTGCGCACCAGGTCTCCTCGCCTGATATCAGTGCCTGACCTCACTAATGCTCTTGTGGCTGAATGAGCACAAATCCCCACAGCCACGCTCTAAAATCTAGTGGAAAGCCTTCCCAGAAGAGTGGAGGTTATTATAACAGCAAAGGGAGGACTAAATCTGGAATGGGATGTTCAAAAAGCACATATGGGGGTGGTGGTCAGGTGTCCACAAACGTTTGGCCATATTGTATGACATTGAGTGTCACTGGAAAATAGTGAGTGAGAAAAGAAGCTCGTGCTCTTTTGTTTCCAGGAGCTAATGAAAATTGATCATAACCCTTATGTTTCAGATTGTTGGCATTTTCGCTCCTATTAAACACCATTATAACTGCAGTAGCAATGCCAGCACATCACACAACCTCTCACAGAAATAACAAAAATACAGCACCAGCCAGCAAATTAGCAAGCAGATATTTCACGCATATTTCAGTGAAAACATATTTAATGTGTTTCAGGGTAGACTTATCGTTTAATGTTCACAATTAATCATAATGCCATGTGACATACTACAGTGATGACATGTTTATAAATCACCTTTATGATTTAATAAGACTTATTAACACATTATAAATTGAATAGTATGTACTATATATACAATTACAACCATGTATTAATTAACAGGCTACTTAGTAAACATACTAATTTCTTTAGCAGTAACACACATTACTGTGAAGTACCAGGAAAATTAGTTTAACACCAGGTTTTCTACCACATTACAATTCTCTCCGTTTCTCCTACTCTCCTTTCTCTGCTCTCTCTCTCCTCTCAGCCTTCTTCTTTTTCCCTGCCATGCACCCAGAGTGACAGGTAGATTAAGGGGTGTGATAGATGCACCTCTCGCTGTCTCCCCTTCTCCATCTCCTCCCTCACTCCCTCCCTCCCTCTCTCCCTCTCCCTCTCTCTCTCTCTCCCTCTATCTATCACAAGGCCTGGTGTAATTGTGGCTGCGTCGGCCTGGCACTGCGAGCTGCCATCCATCTCCTTAATAACAAACAGTCAGGAAAACGGATGGGGCTCAGGCTCCAAGTTAATCTCCATCTGTAAGGGGACCAGGCGAGGGAGGCAGTGAGGGAGGGATGGAGGAAGAGAGAAGGATGGAGGCAGATACAGAGAGACAGAGAACGACTCGAATATGACCGCGTAGGAAACCTTGCCTGTCCTAATCTTTCCAAATGAAAAAAGGAAAGCTAAACACAAGGCGAGCAAGTGAAGAAAAATAAGTTTCTTAAAGTGTTTAAAGGATAAGATGATGCAAGCTTAAGGTAAAGCGTGCAATAGTCTCACTTTCAGAAACTGATGGGTGATTTGTGAAAGATTCATTTTTTTTGAACGACTCTTTTAAGCGGAGTGGGTAAAAAAAACAACTCACAGGCAGGATGTGATTCATTATTTTTTCATCGAAATCAGGAACAGCAAGCTAAACATCTGACACCAACATTTCCTATCACGGACATACTGGTGATAAACATGCTGTTCCCTATCTGCCTTTGGTTTTCTCATCACAACCCCACTCTGGTGCTGTGCATGCATCATCAGATTGCCATTTTTAAGTAGGAGTTGTCATATGCATGTGTAACTGTCAAACATTTTGTTCCCTAATTTTTGTTCTTGAAATGAAGCCACAACATCTGGGGTAATTTGAAAACATGCATGTTTATCGTTAAATACTGCAAATTTGAAAGACTCAGCTCACTAAAGTGAGTCTTAATGTCCACACTGCATAATAGGTTCTCATTAAAGTCCTATAAAACATGGAAATAAAAAAAAGATTGATATTAAGAATCAAGTATTATATGAAACATCTAGCAAAGTCTGAATGACAATAACAAGTTAACAATGTGATGAAACACTGCTTAACCACCAGCTGAGCTCCCTTATCCGACTGATCTGAGAACTGTCTGCGTGTGGCTTAATACTGTAAAACAGCAAGCTTGATTGGCATGCTTCTGTCACTCCAGCCTGCTACGCCACTGAAGTAGAAATAATTAGTACGTCACAAGCAGAGACAATCGGGTTTGTTCAAGTCAACGTGTAACAACGCGATTATAGAGTTAACAGTAGCATGGCTTTCACTCACTAGGTTAACTTACGGTCGCTAGGTTAGCTTTGGGTCACTAATTACCTCTCACTCACTAGTTTGCTCAGACTCAAAGAGACTGTTCAAGCATGAAAGGTGTAAGACAGGTGAATCAGGCAGATGATTGGTGAGGGTCAAACTCATGCAAGCTTTACCTAAGATTAACCACTTTACAGTGAAAGGGGAGAGATTTTGGTGAAGTAAATGGAAACATTGGAAAAGTCACAAATTATTCTTTTCTTTTTTTTTTACAGTAGATTATGGCCACAGGATCAACATTAATTTATTTGAAACCTCTGATTCATGGCACTGGGTGCATTGCCAAAACTGAAACCACTGTATTGTTAAATATCATTTGTTTGTATTGTATCTTTTAGTTTTATTAGGTTGTTCAGTTTGCCTTGTAGAGCACTGACTATCAAAGATTATGTATTATTAGACCTTATACCACCACAATGTTGAATTCTCGCTTCTGATTGTTCAGAAAGTGATGATTTTATGGTTTTCTACAACAGCAGCTCTGACAGTAGTGCCTGCTGCAAGGCAAATCACAGGTTTATGATAAAACACTCCTTCTAATACGCTCTTGTGTGTATAGTAACTAATGATTCACAAAGACTTTTATAACGAACGCTCCACATAAAGGGATTTTAAAAATGTGTTGTTATTTAACAGAGAAAAATATATAACCCTTGATATGATGAAGCTTTCTATAAGGAGAAGTTTATGTAACATTTATGGAAGGAGTCTACAGAGTCAGTGCTTGGTTTTGCACCACAGAAAATGCCAGAGACCTTGGAGCATTCTTGGTAATATGACAAGCTGGTTTTTGTCTTATTAACTTCAAGAAAGAGAAGAAATAAGCATGGTGAGAAAATGACTGTTCATAGCTGTTATAAGGTAAGTGATAACAGGAACTAACTTGCTTCGTGGACGTTCCACAACATTAAATGTAACTATGAACTATGTTCAACAGCATAACAGCTCATTCTTTAAAGAATAAAGAATGTAATTTCTGGCAAATTGCTGTGGTATAAGAAAAATAAAACCCTTTGGGATGTGCTGTTATAGGAAAATAATCAATAACAGGGTGGTGTAAGGCATGGAAGGCTCTTAGCACCCTGTTGTTGATTATTTTCCTATAACAGCTCATCCTATCATGTTTTATTTGTAGCTTTTATAAGGTAAGTGATAACAGGAACTAACTTGCTTCATGGATGTTTCACAACATTAAAAGTAACTATGAACTACTAAAGAATAACAAATGTAATTTCTGGCAAATTGCTGTGGTGAAGGAAGAATAAAACACTTTGGGATGTGCCGTTTAAGGAAAATAATCAGCAACAGGGTGGTGTAAGGCATGGAAGGCTCTTAGCACCTTGTTGTTGATTATTTTCCTATAACAGCTCATCCGATCACGTTTTATTCCTTATTAAACTGGATTGTGTATTGTGTGAAATGTGGGCTGGGAACATGGATATGGTAGGGTATGTAGTCGTCACTGTAACCTGCTCAGTGTTGAGGTGCCGCTTGAAATGATGATTCAAATGAATCAAAACACCGAACTTAATTCATATAGACAGGTAGTGAGTCAGTACGAAACATTTCTTCCTACTCAGAGAGGTGTACTGCACTACACTCGTGAAAAAGCACTCTACTTCTCTGAGTCAGGATTAACCCTGGTTCTTTGTTGAACACAGCAGCAGTTCATGGGCGGCCTGCTCGTCTTTGACGTCCTACAGTGTGCTGGGGCATGTGGGGGTCATGGCAGCCGTAAGAGTTTACAGCCGAGTCAACAGTGTCAAGTAGCCTGGGTGGCCAAGGTTAGCCAAGCCGGGACATGAAGAACCCACAGAACAGCATGATCTGGCTGATATTATGGAATATTTTTTAAATTTATTTTTAATTCATATTTATCCTCTTAAAGTAATAGCACTACTCAGCTGATTCAGACTTAACATTCCTCACTCTTGTAAATATATAAATTTCCTATACATTGAACTGTATAATAAGCGTTAAGATAAGCAGTAAAATAATTTCATAATAATTACATCCCTATTTCTGGTGATCTACTGGTCAGAATCCAACACCGCTGATCTGGCAAGCTGAGGAAAGGTAGATCTCCAGGAACCAGCTGGGTGATGACTGGTGTAGGCTGTTCGTCAGGATACACACATTCCACTTTAGATGCACTTAAACACTTACTCTGGAACTAGTGCTGTGTTTTCCTTCAAACCTAACAGAAGACTCCGAGTAACGGTATAGATGAAGAAGAGAAGGATTGTGAAGGTGAAAATGTAATTAAAATTGGAGTTTTTTTTAATTTTATTTTATTTTGTACCGTGTGCAAATGAGTATATAGTGCATTGCTGTCATTTGCCTTCCTCTGTCTCCTTCATTAGTGTACCTTTGAATATAGTCTGATGTTAGTAAAAAACACACACACTACTGAGTGAACAGAGAGAGAAAGGGGGTGCTCAGGCGAGTACTGAACACTCCATCCAAAACAAACATTCCCACTCTGACAGTGGCTGACAAACAGGCACATAAAAATAAAAGCATTCTCCATTTCTCAGTCCCCTTTCACACCCACGTCCTAAATGGGTTTATTCAGTCACATTAGTGGCCTCCACCTTCAGCTGTGGACACACACACCCACACACCCACACACACACACACACACTAAAACTGGGTCAATTCAGCAGCATAAACATTATCCTAGCAGGCAACTGCCTCTGATCAGACTGTATAGAGGTTTGTGTGTATTCTGGTTCTACTACAATATTGCATAAATCTTCCACGTTTATCTGGTAAATAAAAAGCTCAGAGTGAATAGGTGCACTTGGAAACAATGCCGTTAATCCGGACATTCAAAGGGCGTTGCTCCATTCACGCCCTTGTTAAACCGCCGTTGTTCGGCTGTTAAAGAACCTTTCTCAGCTATGATCATCTCCATCGGGAAGGCGCCTCCCGGAGAGTTAAAGGGGAGCAGGTCGCTTGATCTCACTCCGCCCTCATTGCGCATGCGTGCGCATGACGCGCATGCGCGGTGCGCGCTGGGCCGCGCGGTTAGTGACAGTCGCTCCCGTTCCCCTGGTGTGTAAAATGCGTGTGATTGTGCGCGCATGCCGCTTTCTGCTCATTGAAGTTGCGACTTCCTGCTGCTGTTCACCGGCGGGAGGCCAATAAAGGAAACGTTTTGAATAATTGTTGCGTTAGTTAGGGGTAATTTACAACACAAGGCCAAGCTTGGGGTTTGCACCGACGCTGCCGAAGGCTTTCTTTCTTCTTCTTCTTTTTCTTTTTTTTTTTATGTTAGACATAAACTAGGAAAATAAACAGGTTAGATCATCTTAGATTCATCAGTTCATATAATCTGAGATTGTTATGGTTATTTAGGTCACTAGTTAATTACTTCAGCCTAAAGCAAACTTCGCTATGTAGAAATAGTTTATATATGTATATATACTATTTACATTCGGTTATATATAAGTTATATATATATACATATATAGCCGGTTATAGTTGATTATAGTTGATTAGTCGATTATATATACTATTTACATTCGGTTATATATGTTATATATAACCCATTACACACACACACACACACACACACACACATACATATATATATATATAGTCGGTTATAGTCGATTATATCTACTATTTACATTCGGTTATATATGTTATATATAACCCATTACACACACACACACACACACATACATATATATATATATAGTCGGTTATAGTCGATTATA
>CM040474.1:6998246-7023931 GCA_022758105.1 Pangasianodon gigas
GGGGGGGGGTTGTTGTGCGCGCGAGAGCGTGCCGTTCAAGATAAAACGCAGGGGTCTTGCGTTTGTAATGCGCGAGCGTGTGTGTGTGATAAGAAGGGGGGCGCGAGAGACCCCGTCGCGTTTTGACCCCCGAAACGACTCCCGATCTCCAGCATCGCTCCCGCCTCCATTCGGCTTTTTAAACCGGGCCCACTGATCGCTTCGCATCCACACACACACACACACACACTCTCACACTCTCACTCACTCACACACGCGCGCGCATATCCTTTTACAGCTTGTTGTCTCGGTCCATGGATGTGGTGATACACGGAGCAGATCGCCACACTGCCGCCGCGATCTGCGTCTCTCCAGCCCGCCGAGCAGCACCGATTCACCGCGGAACAGCCTGACACACACACACACACGGAGAGAGAGAGAGAGCAAGAGCGAGAGAGAGCAAGAGAGAGAGAGAGAGGATCCCCGCGTCTCAAGGTTTGCTGCGATCTATAGGTTACACCACAGGGTCGAAACAACACGTACAGTAGCGTCCAGTGAGTCCAGAGAGGATTCAGAACCACTGACGCCTCTGCTGCAAGCCTGCTTTCTAACCAGAGTCATGCATATCCAAAATTCCCCATCACTTCAAAACTTCATTACATGCAATGCTTTAAAATACGGATTTTGCACGCACACACTCACACACACACACACACACACACGCGCGCACGCACACGTGTTGGCAGTTGTGTTTCTGTAGATTACAGGCCAACATGAGCGATCTGATTTAGAGAATCATCTCGCGCTTCATCGCGCTTCCATCATCCATCTAGACACGATCATACATTTCGCAGTGCATGCTTGTATTTTGATGTATGTGCATTCTTTTTTTCTTTTCTTAAAAAAAAAAAAAAACCAAATCTCTCTTAGTGATTAAGACTGGTGGTGTGTTCTGTCCTGGACTGCCGGATCGGTGTGTGTTGTCTTCCGCGAGAAGAGCGCGGCTTTCCGTGGCGCATGGAGAAAAGGGTACGTCTCTGCTCATGCATGCTTGCTTGAAAGAAATAAGAGTGAAAAAAACAATCTTTTCGGCATTAGAGTCTTCACTGAAAGCTGGAGTGTTGAGCTCGGAGGCAGGCGGTGTCTGGGTGGGAGACAGATCCCGGATCTCTCCCAGTTTTGCTCAGCATCCTTCCTGCTTTCTCAGCGCGCGCTCACGCGGGGTTTAGGGCCACGTCCCAAATCACATATTCCCGTATTCTACACTATACCAAAAATAGTAGGGGCGTGTTATTTTGATATCCAGTCTAGGACTGCATAGTGGTTCTAAGTGGCAACAGAATGCAAAAAAAAAAAAAAAAAAATTAGTGTAAAATATACTATATTTATTTGGCCATGTTTAATTTGGACATATGTGGCAGCAAATAGCATTCAAAACAAAATATTTCCAAAAAAAAAAAAAAAATCAAGGGTTTTAGAAAGCCTGTGTGTTTAACACAAAAAGTAAATAGAAATGTAAATACAAAGTGAATTCAGTTTAATGAACATTATTAGAAATCACTTTTATAATGCATTCTTGGGACTCAAAATATTATTGCATATGGCAAGATGGTAATCTGAGCATTTAGGTCAAATAGGTTTTCTTATAAAACTACACTACTAAACCATAAGCAAAGAGAAAATGACGTGCAGCCCTTTCTCCAAACTCCAGATATCTCATCACAGGTTATAGTTTAAAGCCTAAACATCAGGATCAGAAATAATAGGCGCAAACAGCGGAAGAAAATAATAGACATGGCAGAAGAAAAGCAGAGGAAGTCAGTAAGTAGGTCAACTTTTTTGCTAGACTGAGCTGGCGAGTTGAGCAGCTATAAAGACAAACTGGCTCAGACCTTAATGCAGAAGAATTCTGGCATGTTACCTTATTATCCAGCCATAAACACCTCTACAGCTCTCTGTCTGCTGCCTGAAGTATAGGCTTATTATGTTTATGATGTGATATACACTGAGCTTCTTATGCTGAGCGAGCAGCTGATTAATTTCCAGGTCAATATAAAGAACAAATGAAAGTTTTTACACTTTTCCACACTTTTCTATGCTTTTCTACACTTTTCTGTCAATCCAAGTGCAAATACAGGTGTTTCAGAGGTTCAGTTGCCTTACAAGGGAATATTTGATCAGGTATATAGGCTGCAGCTCGTATAATTTGAACTTGCTTAAGAAATTAGTTTTGTTGTTTTTGTTGATGGTTCAAAAAAAAAAAAAAAAAAAAAAAAAAAAAAAAAAAAAAAAAAAAAAAAAAAAAAAAGGAATAGTGCTGTTACTGTTCTTATAATCTAAAATAGCTGTTATATAGACTGCATCATGGAAGTAGGAAAAAAAAACGCTCACATTTTCTGCTTTCTGGAAAACATAAAGTATAATTCATGATATCTTTTGTGTGTAATAAAGACGTGTAGTACATACAATGTAATTCCATAATAATAATATTAATAATAATAATAATAATAATAATATTCTAGTTATACTACTCTGTAGTGTCCAAGCTAATAAATATCCAACACTGAAGCCCTTTTTTTGCCCTACTGACTTTAAAGCAATGTATGCGATTATGAATTTGTGATATGATTTATTTATTATATGATATATTTGAGTTATAAATAAAAATAAATGGGCTTTTAAATAATAAAATAGGTGTTCAGAGCTATTTTTTGTGGACATCTACAGAATAACACACTAACATTTATGCTCAAAACGTTTAGCTCAAAATGTAGGAGCTTGTTTAGACAAATGCAGTGAACTAATTAAAGCAGCAATGCATTATTTCAGTCATATTTAAGAGAAACAGAGTGACTGCGCACGTGCATTTTGGGCTCCATTGATCCAACTGCAAAAAAAAAAAAAAAAAGTGGTGAAGCAGTACCTAAAGTCTGAAGGCAGTTCAATCAGACGCACTGAAAGTATATTTAATGTTTATTAGCACTGTGGTTATTTCTGTGTAGATGTCACTTTGATTCTTATTTGTCGTGCATCATAATCCAGGCTGCTGCGTATTAATGTGATTGCTGTAGTCTAATTATTCCAATTTGTCAGCGTTCAGATTGCAGATTGATACCAAGCAGACCAAGTTATAACGATGATCAGCAACTGTATGTGGATCAGGCTCAGTGTTTTATCTCTGCTATAATCTATCACCTTGAGCTTTGTTTTGATCACGTCATAAAAAAGCGCGCGCAGATCGTGAACTGATAGGATATTAGTCAGATGATCAGATGATGATGAAATTAGAGACTGATTACAGACTATTCTGCAACAGCGATCCTCTTTATAATTCATCATATCATATCCCTAACCTTTTATATAACCTTTAATAAACATTCCTATTATTATAGGTGATTCTTTTATAGAGACTTTCCAGAAATGCACATATTGCAATATAGCCTGTGGCAAAATAACGACAATATTTACTAAATCAGCTAATGCATGTTTACATCAAATGCTTTTAAATGGCTTAAAGCACCTTAATGAGGCTAATGAGGCGAGACGATACAGCGCATGCGCAGATTTACATGTTTACTACGCGATATTGTTGTTTTTCCCTCTTAAATGTCCATGAAAAATTGCACATCAAAACAAGTCTTTCAATCAAATATTACCTAAACCTAGCTACAAATATGATCCTAACAGCATGCATGGTGCTGTAGCATGTATAATTATTATTATTATTATTATTATTATTATTATTATTATTATTATTATAAAACTGATGAATTACAAAGAACACACCAATAAAGATCTTGCACATAATATAAACCTGTTTGGTAGAAAAAAAGATTCTTTACTTCTGTGTAGAAACTGAAGAATATTTAAAGAAGCACAAATCTGTAGAGAACTAAAAATGTTTCTTCTGTGGCATTGCTCTCAAGTAGAACCTTTCCCAATATCTTTCATGAGGTTTTCATTATACACTATATTAGTACATCAGGTTTTACTTCTTATCATTTATATTATAATTTAATCTGAATAGCGTGACTACCGTATCGGCTTGTGTTTATTGCGATGTCTTTTGTACTGAATTATCTGTACTAAGTGTTATATGTGCGTTTTTAATATACTGTACACTTGTCTAATGACATAAAATAAGGTACATGTATTCTCCAAGGTACAAACAATGTCAGGTTACTCAGAAAGGAAGCCTAGTGGTCCTTAAGGCTCAATTATGTACCATAAAAAAACCCTGAAATCAAAAGTAATCCTTTTTAAAGATAGTTACTTTATGTCTAATTGTTCATAGTTCTCCAGTGTCAATCAAATTTTTTTTCGCTGTAATTTTGCATCATAATGACTCCTCACTTGTAAATCTCTTGAACACATCATGATGCACATGCAGGCTGGGGAAAATAATACTAACCAATTAGATAATAAATATATCCAGGTCTGATGCCAGGTTTATTTCGGAATGCTCGCTTTTCATTATCCAGTCAAGTTCTGATGGATAAAAGCTGTACATTGTTTCTCACCCAGATATCATATTTTATGTTATCTTTAAATGATTGTGCTAAAACGTCCTGTAATTAAAGGTGCAGTGATGTGGGTCCTGCTTTATTGACAATATATGCAATCTGAAATGTGCAGTTCAATACGTCCATCTCTTTTTTTTTCTCAGTATGAAGAGCTGGTGCAGTACCCAGGGTCAGAGGTCATGCCCGTGGGGGGGTACGGGGAGGTGATGAGGTCACTACCGCCGCCTCACTATGGCCACGGCGTTCCTGACTCTCTCAAACACTACCGTGATCAGATCTACGGGTGAGACACAACATAAACATGATAGGTGTCACATGTCACATGACCGCTCCCTGTTTAAACACTGGGAGGTTAATGTGTACACTCTAAAACTTTATAATATGTGTGCAGCCACCCTCTGTTTCCGCTCCTGGCCTTGGTGTTTGAGAAGTGTGAACTGGCCACATGCTCACCACGCGACTCCAGCTCGCTGTCAAATGCGTCCCATCATCCCAGCATGACGGGTCACAGCGACGTCTGCTCTTCCGAATCATTCAACGAAGACATCGCGGCCTTCGCCAAACAGGTGAGCGGCAGCACTGACAGCCAATCGGATTCATTGCAGTTCGATAAGTAACAGAGATGAGATCGAGGCATCAGATAATGTATTTGTGTTTATTTTTAGATCCGTTCAGAGAAACCCATCTTTTCATCAAATCCAGAACTGGACAATCTGGTAAGATGTACTGCCTTAACACACATACACAAACCTGGATTCATATATCTTTTCTTTTCATTTTTTTTAAATATTAGCTTAGATTGGTATTTGCTTGTATTTGAATTCTAGTATAGTATTAAACGCAGTTGTGATTTTCTGTTAGTTTTTTAGAGATATTTCTAGTCTAGTTTTTATATATGCCATGTCAGCTATTTTTATTTTATTTCATTTACATTGAGAGGTAATGTTTCTTGTTTTAGTTCAATGGTATTTTTTTTTGGTTCCTGAGTGGTGCAATAGAAAAGCGGTTGTACTATTAGCTTGTGTCACACTTTCCGAGTTTGAATCCCGACGATGCCACATCCGTCCATGGTCAGGAGTCAAAAGAGCGAAACTGGTGGGAGGGACGGCATTCCTCTTTTTCTCCTGTCAATCAGTGCGACACTAGTGAATTTTGGGTGTCTGTGAGCTCATGTACGTGGAAGGGGATGGGGATAACGTTTTCCTCCGAGTGTGTTACGCTGACCTGTGACAGCATGAGCAGCAGTTTGAAAAGATGCAGTGTCTCAGAGGAAGCATGTGCTAGCTTTGACCCTCAGCTGGTAGCTGGCGTGGGTGGAAAATGGCAAATGACCAAATTGGGGAGAAAATGGTGGGGGGGGGATACAGACCCATGACCCGTGATTAATCATATTATCAGAAATCAGATTTCAAATTCAAATTTTTTGAATTAGTACCTATATTTTTTAAATTTTCTGCTGCAGATGATCCAGGCCATCCAAGTACTACGCTTTCACCTACTAGAGCTAGAAAAGGTACAGTAATATTGCAGCATTCTGTTTGTTATTAACTAGTGACTATTTTCTATTTTATTACATTTCTCTGTGAGCCATTTTGAGTTATAAAGAATCCGTTCTCTTTCTGACATTGCAGGTTCATGATCTGTGTGATAATTTCTGCAATCGCTACATCACCTGTCTTAAGGGCAAAATGCCCACTGATTTGGTGCTAGAGGATCGCGAGTCGGGATCCAAATCTGACATGGAGGATTTCACTGGTTCTTGCACAAGTCTTTCAGAGCAGGTGAGGGAATAGGATGGACAGATGGGATTTTGAGTTGCCAGCTGCAGTTTTGCTCTCCTTCTGCAGGTGATTAGTGATGATGGCTCTCAGAGTGTATATGTTTAACTGTGTCTCTTTTGTGTAATCTAGAATCAGTCTTGGCTGCGAGACACAGACGACTGTTTGTCAACGCCGTCAGGCACCCCGAGCGCCTCCTGTGGACTCGCCACGCACGGTGTGGACGCTTGCAGCGACGCTGGTACTTACAACAACACACAAACACACACATTTCTAAAGGTTTTCACTTCTCCAGAAATTTTGAGTGTCTAATATGATAATTATGATAATATATGAATATACGAATATGATAATTCAAGGTGACCTGAATATTTCACCACATTATGTAGGGTTTCTTTCTGACGTCTATCTAATGTCATCAGTATGCACCTTCGAATCCTGCCATGCCTCATAATTTAATTACTGTACTTTTACACTATATTTACACACTTTTTTAAAGATTTTATACATATATATATATATATATATATATATATATATATATTATATATATAAAATATATGGTTATTTTCTTCTTTGTCACTGCTGTTATGTATTTGCCTATTTTACATTTTTATTTGTGAGTCCCTTTTGTTTCTTTATACTGATTATTATTATTATTATTATTATTATTATTATTATTACAGATAAAAAGTAAAGAGAATCCACAATTAAATCAATGTAAAAGAGTCAATATTTTCAAGAATTAAGAACTGAAATGTGGAGCTACACAACAGAGTTCCTTTCTGGCCTTGGGCTGGTAGATGAGGAAATTTTCGGATCAGGAGTGGGAGAAATCAGAGGCGCGCACTGATGACATGAGATTGCACTTGAGTAAAAGCAATGTAGCTCCAGGAACAGAAAGATGTTGATGCATGAATGTGGTTGCAGAAAACACGTTCACCTGCATGAGATTTGACATAATGGCACTAAACACACACACACACACACACACACACACACACGCACTTCAACAAAAACAGGGAAATACATAGTTACAGTGACTAATTTCACCCTTGTTGCATGTTACAGGAGATGGACTGGACGGAGCTGTAGCGTCTCCTAGCACAGGAGAAGAGGACGAGACAGACCGAGACCGACGAAACAACAAGAAACGAGGGATCTTTCCCAAAGTGGCAACCAACATCATGAGAGCTTGGCTCTTCCAGCACCTATCAGTAAGTCAGACACAGAGGCACTGAAAAAAACCCAAAAGAATTGACTTAGTGTTTATTATAGTAGGAAGACAAATAAGAGAAGTATATGAGCTGAAGAAAGTTTCAAGAAGAGATGCTGGGGATCTAATAGAAGATTCCAGTGAGGAAGTCAGGGCGTCTCAAACCAGTCGGTGTGAAATCTGAATTTTATGAACTCGCAGCCGGGGAATTATCGCACAGCTGAATGGAGTTGAAATGAGAGGTGCCGGCGCAGTACAGTAACGAGCATATGGTAATTAGCCGCTAATGAAGCTGCTGTAATTACGCACATAATTGAACTCCAGCACATTGACTATAAATAAAGACAGGAGAGGCACTATGCAGACGGCATTGGCTCTGTCTAGATTGAAGATTCATGCCTGCTCGATTACTACAGAGTCAGATTGTACTTTGTTACCAGTGACTTCATGTGCACTTCTCAAATGTTGTGGCAAGTGGATCAGCATAAGGACATGAAAAAGACATGAATGCCATTGGCAATTAGCATTCCTTGCTTTGTGTTTTTTTGCTGCCTTCACATGCTCTTATGGCAAAAAAAACCCATTTCCTTAGTGTTTTATTCCAAAAATAAAGAGCTACTCACAATTGACCACTAAAACTGTCCTTTCCTCTGCTGTGATGCCATGAATTATAATAATTATTGCATAATTATAATTATTTGTTGCATAAAATTCTTCTTTTTTGTCCCGTAACAGCATCCGTACCCTTCCGAAGAACAGAAAAAGCAACTGTCTCAAGACACAGGACTCACCATCCTTCAGGTCAACAACTGGTAGGTACACCTCTAACCTCAATCAGCAACTCCCTCTTTCACACTGCACTTCCTTCTGCCATCGCTGATGAATGGCATCTGATGAACCAGCTCCTGCACCGTAATCAATACTCGCTTTTAATGAGGATTTATGCTAGCTGTGGAAACGTTAATAATGCCAATGCTTATCTGTGTATCTATTTATTCAGGCTTTATGAACATTTTCATTTACTCAGCATCAGTTATGGCTCTATGAATCTCATTCCTTCCAGTCAGGGCCTATGTATTGCATTACAAGTACAATATAATATATAATAGCTGGGGGCCATTTTGTTTCTTATACAGAAATATCTTATATATGTTTATTTTTTTTTTAAATTTGAGTAGTATTTATGAATCATTGAATTTCTTGTCATTCATCATTGTATTAACATAATGATCATTAGTGGTTCTTAGTTAAGTGAGCAGAACTACCAGACTCTATCTGAAATCAAATCATTTTTTAAATCACTATTAGATCTCATTTGCAACATTTCTGCACTATATTTGTGTGTTTGATGTGTGATGTCTGTGCTCACGTCTTGCTCAGGTTTATAAACGCCCGACGCAGAATAGTCCAGCCCATGATTGACCAGTCGAATCGCTCAGGTAACTTGTATAAAATGCCATTGTAATTCAACTGGATTTGTGTCTAAGTGCTCTGGATCATTTTTGTTGCATGTGTGTGTGATCACACAGGTCAAGGTGCCCCGTACAGTCCAGAGGGAGGAGCGCTAGGAGGTTATGGACTAGACAGTCAGCCTCACTTAGGCCTTCGGACAGCAGGTAAATGCCACATATACTGTGTATAGTGGCTAGAAGAAAACCATTCCCAATGTGTTATAATGCATGCCAAGGATCATACTGTTTTCTGATTGGCTGAGTCTTATTTTCTTATGTCGGGATGCGTCTAAATCTAAGCTCTTGGACGTAACAATGACAACGAGTGTGAGTGATTTAGGCTAGACCTATGTTATGTCAGTGTAGTGCCGCTCAGTAAGGGGTTTTTAAACCTTTCATAGCCAGCGACCCCCTCAGTAAAGATTTATTTTATGAACATAATCTAGCGAATCACATATTAGGCTCATTAATCAAATGTTTACCATAATATTTTGGCTATGATTGAATTTTGACATTATTTATAATGATTTGAGGGATCGAGGTTTGGATTAAACACATTCAATTCAAGTGACCAGTTAAATAATATAATAACAAATATAATAGGTTTAATAATGTTGGTTGTGATTTTCACCACTGCAAAAAAAAAATTAAAAAATCACAGTCCCCTGCGAACCATGCAACTAAAAAGAGTAAAACACACACACAAAAAAAGTGACATAAATTTTGTTTCAGTTTAAAGAGTCAGCTTTAGACATGGTCCACTTACCAGTAACTAATGACGAATTTCAACATCAATGTTTAATTTTAGTAGTCATATAATTTTATTAATGATAAAAATAGTAATGATTATTAATTCTATAAGGAATGAGAAAAATGAATGCGAATCAATTAAATAGAACAGCAAGGACAGCTAGTAATATGAGTTCAGTCTTGAAATAACTGTAAATAATTATAGACTCTCACCATATTCCATCATTCTGTCTCCACTCTGCAGGTCTTCAGGGAATGCCGTCTCTGTCTGCAGACTACCCCGGCGCGCTCTTGCCCCAGCCGGGTTACACCCATGCGGCGCCGTCGCTGCACCCTTACCCCGGCCCCCACCCTGCCATGCTACTGCACCCACCCCCCCATCCGCACTCCGCCGAGCCTCTAATTGGACAAGGCCTGGACATCCATGCCCACTGAGAGCGGGGGAGGGGAAAGAGCTAACAGGAAACCGGGCTCACACACTCCGAGTGCACTAGTTTCACCTCAGTAACATGACGGCACCATGTGTAACATTGACACCATGTCATGTTATGACACTAACCCTTTATAATCACTGTCTTAAAAACTGACACAACCTTCTATGTCTTTTTTTTAATATTACAAACTGATATATGAGTCAACACAGAGTGGTATGGTTCAGGCTTTTTCCTACTGCACAAATTACTGGAAATTTTGGCAACTCATAACTGGATCTGGATTTTGCTTCATCAGCCAAAGTGCTGGGCTGAAGGTTTCCAGCTTTATAGTTATCAATAAGCACCAACAAAGAACCAATGGTACTTGGGGACATGCCACGTAGAATAGTTTGTAGATTTGCCAACATTGTGCTGTACTATTTCTTAACATGTGCCAACGTTTAATTTTAATTTCTTTAAAAAAAAACATATAAGCACAACAAATTATTTTTACAAACAAATTACCTTTCATGCAATGCAATTTAACAGAGATTCTAATTGTGTTCCAAATGTGCATTGTACAATGCTATTTTTATCATATTTTTGTTGGCAATCTGTTAAAAGTAAAATTAATTTCATCATAGTGCAGATTTATTGATTAGTTCTTATTGTTGATGAAATGTAATAATCCATTAACAAGCCTTTTCGGGCTGTAATTTCATTAATTGAATCGCTTATTCCATGTTGAATTTGACCGTGGTGCTTTTTACTCTCAGAAAAAAAGGGTACTAAGTGTTGTTGTTGTTGATGTCATTGTTGTTGTCGTTGTTGTCGTTGTTGGGGTGGTGCACCTTTTGTATGTATCATTTACCTAGAATGGTGCATGTAGTGTATCTTTAATGCTGTACTCTAAAAACTAAATATGGTCCTTTTTATGTACCTTAAGTCATTTTAAAAGCTACACTATATCCACATTTCCAGGTGAAAGATACATATTAAAGGAAAAACGATGCATCCTTGATTCACAGTATCACCCCTGTGACAAAAAAAAAGTAGTTTAATACTGAGAGTGTTGCACCATAATGACAGAGTACTCATTTTTATGTTATGTCTATAAATTTGGCAGAGAATGTTCCAGAACCCCAAGTTCCATTGGTTCCTGGTTTGGCTTGTCCTTGTTTTAGAGTGTGCAGTGGAAAAATACCCATACAGCCACACTGTGTGAATGTTGCATTTCTCACACATTAACTTACACAACCGATTTTGCACGGTACACGTAAAAAATCGTCCGGTTTAGACTCATGTCTTCCTATGGCCTTTCTGCTTCCTGAACTGAAATCTGGGGCCTTCGGAGCCTCTCTGCCTTGCCCAGAGACTGCTCGTCAGGAACATGAACAGAGGAGCACACCAGATTTCTGCAGTCTGGTGCCTTCATAACTGTACCAAAAATTCCTGTAACTGTCTCCTTGAACCGACGTATTCAAGCCTTGCCACAAACCCAAAGACTTAATTGCTGGATCCGTTCGACGAAATGAGAGCTTGAACTGTGAATAATAGCTGGGTTCCTCAACCAGTCCCATATGCTATGGACCAATCCTAGTCTTCCCATAAAGAGGGCAGTTGAACCCCTTGTCATTAATGGCACTCTTGTCATTTGTACACCATATTTAATTTAATTTTGCTTTAATGTTGAATCTATTTTTGTATTTATGTCTGTCGAAGACTCGGTATCACCAAACTTTGAGTTGACATTAATCTTCAGTTTTTTTGAAGTTTGTATTAAACGTAGCATTCACCATGTCCTAACAAAGCATATATTAAGTTTGCTGTAAAGGATCGAACTAGCGCAGCGTCTTTGTTTATCACATGTATTCTGTGTTAACATTTTTGGTAAACTGTTCAAACAGAGTAAATTCTGTGCGGAGTTCTGCAAGTACCGATGTCGGGTCCATTTTGTTTCTTATACAGAGGGAGATGTTCCTGTCTGTTTTTAAGTAACTTGACTAATATTTGGAAGCTCGAAAGATCTTGTCCTTTACCTCTGTAATAATAAAACAAATATAAACCCAGTGGTAAAAATGAGGATAATACTTATGGTGATAATGAAATGGTTAATGTTGATAACTACTATATTACTATATAGCAAAAGTTGTTTCTCTTGTTTTAGATATAGTGAAATAACACTTCTATTCCTCTTGAATATAATTTATATTCTATATGCATACAAAGAAAACTAACTAAAGCCAGTTTGAACAGAAGATAGCAGCATATTAACATACATTAACTTATTTATTATTAGTCAATTGCATATAATTTCTTCAGAGAAAATTATTTTCACATCGTGTGACATTGTATAATGGCCATACACTGTATGACCAAAACACTGTAGCTCTAAAACTTTACTTTATATCACCTTCCCACTTTCTCAAACACACAAAAACATCAATAAAGCACTAAAACATGCATGAATAACATTTTTAAAAAAAATCATACACAAGGAATATATATATTTGTAATTAGATATATTCTTTATATTCACATATAATGCAGTACAACAGACATTCCATCTTTCTTCATATTTTCTCTGAAGATATTATAAATGTATTGTGGTAAGCTTTTTTCAAATCTTAAAGAATGTGAACAGAATCAGTTTTATCTTTGTCTGAGACCACATTAAATGTAAAACTGAAAATATACAGAAAGTTTTAGGATTATGAAAAATGTAAAACAAGGAAAAGAAAGTCACTATTCAGGATTCTGCACTTTTTCAAGATCACTATTTAAATGTAAGCAAATGTGTGCTTTTGACCATGTTAACTCCTTTGTACAAAAGGTCAGATTTTCCTTGAGTCTCATCCCTTCTGTCTTCAGATGAAACTCCTACGGATTTGATCTAACATGAATCATCAGCTTTTACACAAACTTGTGGAGTCCGTGCCGGTTCGAACGTACACTGTCACTAAAACCAAGGAGGACTAGGAAATTATGAAATGCACGTAAATACTACTAAGAGTGCTCATTTCACTCAAGTTAATACTGATAATATGATTTGTAATGTAGAATTTTGTATTACATTTGAAAATAATGTAAAATAAAAGCATTAATGCTACTGATAGACATTAGGACCCTGCTGTCTTCTAATCAGAATACAGCATGAACTAACCATAGTTACTAGATTTGTTATTTGGTTGTTGAATTTGCTTTGTTGTTCTTAGTAACTTGTTAAATCCAATTTCATATTTTGTCTAAAAACTAGGCAACATTATAGGATCAAAAATATACCCGTGAACTTTTGCTTTACGTCTTGCAATCCCGGTTAAAAGTGAGACTATTCATGCCTAGTGACCTTCCCACTCTTTCTTTCATCCACTCGCTTCTGCACTTTCATGCATTGCGACCCCTAACCATGCTAATCTGATGAATGCAGCTTGCAGCAGGGGTTAGAGTTCGTCCAGGGGTTAACAGGAAGTGGCATCTCTCTTTGACCCCTGCAGCTAACCCTGAGCCACTTTAGATCGTAGCTGCTTTCACTGTTTCTTCACTGTTTTCTTCTTGTATAATAATGGATGTTTACCCTGAGTGCAAGGCATTTTAATGGACATTGTGGACTTGCTCCATGTTGGACACAAAGGGGACACAAAGCATTCACCACCTTTGAATTTCCATGAATTAAAATGAAGAAAGATGTAGAAAAGATATGCAGGAAAAAGAAAAAGAAGTTGTAGGGGTAGCCTAGTTCCCATCAAACACATTCTGTAATTGCCAGTGAGTGCTGAATGTTCACTGGTGTGTATGGACATAGTAACTTCCAGCAGCAGGGAGGAACCACAATGTAAAAATTCTCCTTTATAATAGCTCCAGCGTCATTATACTTGTACAATGTGTATGTGATCATGCGTGCATATGTGTGTGTAGCTTTGTGTGAGAGGAAGGGGGAGTGGGAGGACTGCGAACGGACATTAATCATCCAATTACACACCTGTCAGAATATAGACAAGGGAGCTCAGGAGGGAGAGAGAGGGAGGGAAAGCGAAAAAAAAGAGAGAGTGGGGTAAAATATGCTAAACTGAAAAGAACTGGGGTTTTGTTTAGAGAACGGTAATGAACAGAAAGAGCAAAGAGTAAGAAGTAAAACAAGATTGAAGATGGAGAGTGAACGGTCCTCAGTATTACAGTAGAGGAGTTTTGGTCGTTCTTTGCTTTGTGTCAAATGACAAACCTACAGCAAAAACATAAAGATTCTACTAACTGCTTTTAAAATGCAGGGTTCATAAACTTATGCTAAAATGATTACAAAATCATCCATGTTACTGAATGTCTTAAAGACAAGTCACATGATTCACATGTGAAATTTACACATGTGGCTTTTAGACATGTTCTGCTTCACACTTTTCACATGCAGTGCATGTTTTTTATTTTCACATCTGATTTTTTTTACATACACGATTCATATATTTTCACATGCAAATTTTTTTTTCCCTAAAGCCTATATGACCTTATTTTTTTCTCACATGAATAATTCTTTTTGACATGCAATTTGCACGACAAGGTGAAATGCACCCTTATTTGTTTTTCACATGTGATCACATATTATTCATATAATCACATGTGAAAAAGATATTCATATTCAAGAACTTCATGTGAAATGTACACATTACACATTTCTCACATGTGCTTTCATTCTTTGATCTGATTCCTCACACGAATAACTTTTTCACATGTGATCACATCTTGTTCACATCATGCAATTTCACGGAACAGCATGGTGAAATGCACCTTTCCATGTTTTTGATCCCAGGATGTGAAAAACTTATAATCACGTGTGAAATGTATGTGATTTTGCTGTAAGAGAAAGGACTTCAGATCTTCTATATAAGAAAAAAAAAGCAAGAAAAAGAAGAATATACACAGTAGATTGTTTATACTGCATCCACCAGATGAACTCAGGGAGTAAATTGGTTTGAAAGTGCTGGAGAAGGTTTAGCCACCAGTGCTCGTTTATTTATCTCCATTAATGGCAGCACAGTCATTAGAGCTGACACTCATTAGCGAGCTGTCAGTCAGAACTTTCCCAGCAGAGGAATACACAGCGGTCTTTACTGATCCAAGCAAACAGAAGAGTGTGTGCAGGCGTGATCAGTGTGTGTTCACAGGCGCTTCTCTTTTCCCTCCCTTTAGGAACACTGTCCCTATGTTTCAAACGCCTCAGGCCTCAACCATCTGTGTATTCACTAACTCACACGTGAAGGCCATATATCTAATTTACAGCCCAGCTGAATGCATAATATTGTTTCATACTGGAAATCGCGTGTTAAAATGCACAATCATGTATGTTAAAAAGAAATGCCGTGTTGTTAACTGGCTTGTTCATAGAGGCTTTCTGATTCCAGTTGGATTTCACATGCGGGGAAAAAAAAGCCAGCCCAGATGTTTTATTAGCAATGCTATGATCATAAATGCAGGCTGTATGCCAGATGCCTCATTAGGCAAATGTGATTAGGTTTGCAATTTTGACTTTTGACTTCCATATGTACCCTGTGAACGTGTGTGTTTGTGATTAAGGACGATGGATTACTGTGTGTGTGCATGATCAAGCATGTCTATGCATGTATAAGCATATGAGGTAGCATGCATGAGCAGTAGCATGTGTACATGTCTGTGTACACACATGTATGTCATACTGCTTGTATATGCCCCAACTAGTCTCAGCTACAAGAGACTTATTTATAGCTACATATATAAAACTACATAACTATATAACTACAGTTTTCATTAAAACAGCTCTATTTGAATGAATGGGATGAAAATAAGACAGTTCAGGAAAATTATCAAAATTATTTTATTTTCAGTAAAACTTAAATGCACCATAATAATCAGAATACCCTTTCCTAAAATAAATTAATTAATAAAAAAAAAATACTAGGACCAGCTGTGACAACTCCAGCAGATTGAATTTGATATTTTCTTAGTACTAGCCACAAATATGCAGATACAGATGCAACAGCGTCCCCTGGTGGTTTTAATTGTGAGCTGTGTTTAATGTTTAAAAACAAACAAACAAACAAACAAAAAAAAGTTAGAAAAAGAAAAAGAAGAAGAAAAAATGGAAAAAAAAGTGTAAAAAAGTGTAATCAGGGGTGGAAAGAGTACAAAACACACTGACTATACTGTATATACTGCTATATACTGACTGAGTAAATATAGTAAATGTAGTAAAGCTACTGTAGTAATAATTCACCTGAGTAAAAGTAAAAGTAGCATTTTTCAAGTAAGAGTTAATAAGTCATCTGGTGAAAATCTACTTGAGTAATTACTTTACAAATTACGGATTATATGTCTATAATTGACGCAACTGAAAATGTTTCATTCTCTATTCTGGTTTCAGGTTAACTAAACAAGTGAGCTATCCTGAAAGCGAAAAGCATCACTTCAGGTTAGCTCATGTTGTCATTAATACTAGCTGGCTAGCTTACTTAGACAAATGCTGTTGGGGTTTCAGACGCTTGCTAAGTTTATTAGCTAGCTAGCTCATGTTAATTCATACATGTTTTAAGCTGTAGCAGCACTTAGCACATATATTAGATACATTAGATTAGTACAGGGGTGTCCAATCTTATCCAGAAAGGGCCGGTGTGGGTGCAGACGTTCATTCCAACCAAGCAGAAGCCACACCTGAGTCTATTGAAAGCCAAGGTCAGCTGATTAAACAGGAGGGATTGGGTGTGGCTCTTGCTTGATTGGAATGAAAACCTGCACCCACATCGGACCTTTTTGTGGATAAGATTGGACACCCCTGTATTAGCAGCACTTAGATAGATACACTACAGGCAATCGCTATTGATCATCGAAGTGACATCTTAAGTTTACTACAGCGCTTTCATACTGTAAAACATTAAAATATCTGGCTAGCTAGTCTAACTCACGCTGCTAGCTAAAGGCTTACCTGTAGATGTTTCTGCAGGTTAGACGTTGAGCTGTGAAATGCCGATATCTCCACAGATTTTGGCTCGCATTATTTGCAGATCATAATCACACTGTTTCTGTCCAAGCATTTAAAACTGATTTGGGCTAGCAATGCTTATCTGTCTCCACTATCTCAGACATTGCTGCTGCTGACTAAGAATTTGATGCCTGATATGAAGACTTGGGACTTATACAAGCCTGATCTGTGAACTTTAAATAGTTTCAGTACTGCTATGTTACTGTCGATTCCAGTTTTGCATGAAACAGCATGCACTAAATTACACTGCAATAATCACATATTAGATTTATTTCAATTATACTGTTAAAAAAAAGCAACCCTCATTAAATCTTTAGTCTGTATTGGAAAATCCTATTAAATCTGCAATTATGCCTAATTGTCTTATGCAATGTATTTATAATTAGTTTTCTTAGGTATAAGAAAGGTATAAGAAAGGCATTTTCTTTGTATTGCCAGCGTCTAAAATAACCCCCACTAGTGAGGTGCATGCCTTAAAGGAAGGTAGAGCAATTTGGTTGCATCTAATCCAGGATGTGTGCTCACTTTAACAGGAAATTACATTGCGTAGACTGAAATACTTGGTGTTGACTTTAGTCATGTGGTCCTCCTCTGTAGTGCACCATCGTCAGAAGTGCATGGGTGTAGACGTTGTGGTGCATCGTGGCAAAATCAACTCCCTGTATCCTATGCTGCAACTCCATATCAAATGATACAGACTGTAGATGGAAATCAGTAATCGATTCTGCTTGGTATATTCAACTCTTTTAATCAGATTTTTGATTAGTTCTGACTCTGATGCTACTACAAATTAAATTAAAACACATTAAGACACATTTGAATATATTACAGCTTTGAGTCTGTAGACTTCACCAAACTGTGCATTAAGGCCTCATAAATGGTGCTATTAGGACACACAAAATAAGAACCCCAAGACCAAGAATTGTGTAGTTTTGGACAGGGGGATTGTCCATATTTCTGTAAGTCTTTCCACACACTGTTAAGGCAAAAGTGCAGGGCAGTTTTAATGTTAATATTGCTCCTCTATTATCCAGCCTCAGAGTTTTTGCTATTAATCCTCTGATCTTCCATTTTGCTCCTCTTCCTTTTCCTCTCTAGAACTCTCAGTCAAACTCTGCAGTGTCTCTGTCACATCACCAGCGTGAGCCCCATCTCCGTCTCTCTGTTTGGATGCACTTGCATTCACCTCCTCTGAGTCCTCCTCGACTCTTTCACCACTTCTGTGCCTCCTGATGGTCCTGCGGTTCCTACTGCGCCGTGATTGGTTGCAGTGGAGCGTGCGTCTGCGATGCCATTGGCTGAGGGACTTCTGGGCTTCGGCGCTCAGTTGGCGTGTCGCCAAACGAGACCGGAAGCTGCTAATGTAGAACAAGGAGGCGTAGAGGGACGTCAGGTAATAGCCACCTAGAGCAGGAGAGACAGATTTAGACAGAAACTACCAGAAAAGATTCATGGTCACTTTTGACTCACTACTCAATGTGGGGCGAGTTGCAGGAGGGTAACAACAGATATACGTGTTAGAGCTAATTTTGACACAATATCCAGTGTAGGTGTTGCGGAGATCCAGTTAGCATCACTAGTGGCCAGATAGGAAACTTTTAGTCCAGTGTTTATTTAGTCTTCATCAGCTGAGGTGACATTATTATATTTAGAATCTGGTAAAGTAAAGAAAATGCAATATTATGCCTAAAATGTTATGTCCTACTGTACAATACACTTGAAGTAGGCTAGAAAACAGTGGTTCAAAAGGAGGCCTGAAACATGATCAGGGCTGCCAGGGCTCAGCAAAATTTCCATCCCAAATACATCTCAAAAACCATACAAAAAGATCTTGACTAGCACAGAAAGTTCAGGCATTGGAAAAGAGAGACACATGCTTTCTTCTTTTTTCTCAGTCTTTGTGTGGGAAACAAGTTCACCATGGTGCACTCCAATTTTTGAGGTGTACTCTCCCTTTCCCTCACTCAGTCTTACTGCAATGCAGTAAGATACTGCAATGTATCTTACAACAGAAATGTTTCTGTACATCACATAGACACTGTACTTACATGTACCCTTTGTTTCCTATAGCCTATGTTTTGCCGAAATTGATCAGATTTAATTCTGATCATTTGCTTTAAAACAAGATAGGCGGCCATAGACCACCTGTGGACTTGCTTTTTTCCACCTGCAACCTTGTTCCAAATCTAGCCCAATTTGGTGTAAAAAACACAAACTTGGCAACCCGGAACCTAATTAATAGCGTTCTAGTTGCATTTTGGCTAAAATTCATTTCAGATACATTTGGCACTAAAAACACTTATTGTGATAAATGCCTTTCTTTCTTTCTTTCATTCACAGCTGATGTAGCACTTGTCCTTCATCCTGTTTCTCGGCAAACTTTACATTTTTGCTACAGTACATCCACTTATTACTGAGTTACACTACATTTACTACATATACACTTTACCCTATTCTATTCTATATTCTATTTATAAGTATATTCTAAGATGGTGATAGGGACTCCCCGAGGGGAAAGTTATCAAGTGTCTGTTTAAAAATAGTACTGAACCACAACCATATGGCCTCCTACCTTCTCCCTGTAACTGAGAGGGGTCCAGCAGCTCCATCATGTAGTCTGTGTCTATCTGCAGTGTAACGACATCGCTACGCAGTAATACCCACGTCAGACAGGGCAGGAAATCATCCGCTCCGAAAACCGCACCTGTCAGAAAACAGTGGCATCAGTGGACACACACACATACACTCATCTGGTCAGTGGTAATCCTAAGGTACCAATTAATAAAACAGCCAATAAGTGTAGATACAAGGTAGGTGCACCTAATAAACTGGCATATCAGTGCATATACTTAGGGCGGCATTCAGAGATGGAGAATTACCCGGGAAAGTTACACATATTCAGACTCGGGTTATGCACATAATACTTAAATCTATTTTCTGGACGCGCCATTCAGATTATTCCAATTACCTGCTTGTATTTCATGACTCTGAGGTTGTCACATTTTTCCTGAGTAGAAGTGTCAGAGACGGGTTTTGCAATAGTGTCTAGACCACCACCTTTAAACACAACTACTTGCCTTTAAGCCAGAAAAAAAAATCAGGAATAGAAAATGACTGAAGAAGGGAGTTGCATTTTTTTTTTTTTTTTTGCTTTGCTGTCAAATGTAGCTCAATTTAACATAAAAACTAAAAAAAACCTAAAAAAGTATTAATATAATTATATGTATATGAATGGGAAGATGGCAAGCATTGAAATAAACATCTAGTAGGAGTCCAAGGTCAGAATTGCGCATAACTGAGACACGCCTCACATCTGTTTTAGGCAAACTCCACCCTGTGTGTGTAACACTTGCATAACTTCTGAACAATTAAATCTGTAGTTAAGTCTGAGGTCTGAATACAGATGTGCACAATTTTGGTATTAAATCCACACTGTGCGTGCTAAACTCTGAATATGGCCCTTGATTTCTGATGCAGTAATCATTTCTACTGCACTCACCAGGCTTGGCATTGACAGTCATGCTGTGGTAAATGTTTTTGCAGACTTTGAGCAGCAGTTCCACCTTCTTTTGGGGTGAGTATTGTTGATGCATGGTAGCCCAGCGCTGCTGGATCTTCTCCAGCATGGCCGCATCGGGCACGCCTGCTCCCGCTGTCCCCTCCAGCTCCTCTAGGCTTCGGCCCACCAGCGTGTGCTGGTTCACTTGCAACCGCTGCAGACTGCCATCCTGCTGCCTTGCCGTCTTCATGCACTCGTACAAATGGGAATACAGTGGCTTCAGAGCCACTTTATGTAAGGCATGCTCCAGCATGGTATCTAGTGTGGAGAGTGGAATAGAAGATGATAAAGAATTGCAATAGCATGAGACAGGCAATTAGGTTTCAGTATTCTTCACTGGACACATTTAACTCTACTAAATACATTTTTTTCTGCATTGGTTTAAGGAACCAAAAGTGTGGACACCGATGGTCTAGAGCAGTTGTTCTCCAAGTGGGGTCTGTGATACATAGCTAGGGGGTCTATAATTTCTTAAAAATTTTTGTTACAGTGCTGGACATCATGACCCACATTATCAAAGTTATTATATTTAGGGGTCCAAGCACCAAAGTCAACTCAGACCAAATGTGTTCTATCTGTGGAAAGTTATATTTATATGTGGAAATAATATTCATGAAGGAAACATGCGGTGTCTTCGGTGTCTGTGTAAGAACCACTGGTCTAAAATGATCACTGCTAAAGAAAAAAACCCATGAAATTACTTTTAAAATGTTTACCTGTATGACAGTATATTTTGCTTAGAAAAATCTTTTTTTTTAAATGTGTATACTATTATCTTACATTCTGATGATGAACAGAGCTCATGAATCTCATAAAACATGCTACACAATTTTAAAAGCAGGCCTAATATTCAGAGAAAATTGTTTACATGTGTAAAGAGCAGATTTTTTCATTTCTAAATGGGAATTTCAGAATTTCAGAATGGGAAATTTCCCACAGAATACTAGCTAGTCTGGTGCAGTGCCTGTGGCTACCCGATTCACACCTCATGCCCAATTTCCATATTAGTAAATGCAGTGTAATGTCATAAATTAACACATAGCGCACCAATTTGAACCAGACCCCACCCACTTGCAATCGTCTCACATCCAGACTGAGGTGCTCTGCCCATTCTAGCTGTGGTTAGGTGCTGTTTTTGATGAGGTTTGTAGCAGGGTGCTTATAGGCTGATGCAATGAAACTCACAATATTTTGGTTGCATGGTTAACATACTGTGAACTTTCTATTTTGTCCCAACTGTAATAACAATTCTGCTGCAACAGGTGCACTGTATATCCATTGCAGAGAATGTTCAAATTATGTGTACAAGAAAAGGTTTGCCTGTTGGTAAGAGTGGACATTAAACCTAATTCTGCTAGGTGGTGTATTCTTACCTAGCTCAAAATCAGGCACATCTCCCAGGGAGTCTATGATGATCTGGATTTCGACAGAGTCGTACAACGTTTCCCTCAAAGCCGTGAGGGAGGAGCGCACTTCCTGCAGCATCTCTGTACTTGTCACGCTACAAACATCTCTCGTTTTCAGCGTCTGCTCCACAAATCCCCTTAGAGCCTCTGCAAAGGGATTGCCCTTACGTTCACTCATTTCCTGCACACGCTTACTCAGTCGTTTCTGTGGACTCATTAAGCCACCTAGAGCCTGGCCAACTGCTGAAAGCCTGTTCTTAACCTTGTCAGCCAGTTGGAGGCGTGGTGAGTTTTGTACATTGGAGGGGCTTACGGATGGCTCAGGATCAGGCTCCTCGTCTATGCTGCTCATTGACAGAGAATCAAATTCTAGGCATGGAGGGTGGAGCAGGGAGGAAGGAGCAGGTGGGTTCATCCATAGTTTGTCCTCGACCCAAGACACTCGGTGCGGGGACTGAGGGACGGGGCTGCCGATCGAATCCGCACTCACCCTCTTTTGAGGATCTGAGATACTGGAACTGCTTGCTCTGCGCAAAACCACTCCAGTTGGAGTCATCGGGGAAACCGGGTTCTGAACGAGAGAACCTGCTGGAGAGATCAGAGATCAAGTCCATCAGTGGTACTGAAACAGCATGTGAAACTAACCTTACGTATTGTGCTTTTGGTTTATGACAGTACCATCTTCAAAGCGGATGACTTTAAAAGCTACAACACTTAGGGCTTGTAGGGTAGGAGTTAGGGATACTTAGGGGTAGGGGTTGCTATTAGCAAGAGCCTTAACCCTCTCTGGTTGAGGGATACCCTAACATGGCTGACCCTGTGCTCTGACTTTAGCTTCCTGTTTCATTTTACTGTACTTACTATGGTACTCTGGTATGGTAAAGGCTATCTGTCTTCCACTTTCATGATTAGAAAACGTGATTTCTCACTTTTTTTCTTTTACTATCGACTGCGAAAAAGAAAGGATGTTTGTATCATTCGAGAGATTTCTGATTGTTCCCACCATATTCTTATGGCCAGGTTGAGATGGACATGACAGTATTATTAGCAGGTGGCATCTAGTAACCCTTTATAAAAACTAAAGTGACTTCTTTCCTGTTTACATGGGCCTGAGCACCCACGATCCAAACTGTATGCAGCTAGCATTTTTACTATTTTCAGGGTAACTGTTTACACACGGTGTGACAAGATAATCACCGTTTTCAGCAAGCTATATGTCTATGCATAGTGCTGTAAAAAGTCAGCCTCTTGGTTGTTAGCCTGTAGCCACTGCAGTTAAATGTGAGGACAGTAAAGCTCATTTTAAGTTGCAAACACTAATTTGCAATGCAAACCAATGCAACTAGTGTAGATTTTCAAACCCGATTGATGTGGGTAACACCAATCAAGTGCAAAATGTTTCTGGGTTGTGATTTGGAAATATTCTATTTTCTTGTTTCTACTATTTCTTATTATCTACCATTGGTGATGTCACTACCAGTCATTGTACGATCTGATTTGGTCATAATTTCTAGTTTTTGTAGAATTTAACTCAATTCATCTGGTATGGGGAACTATTGATATTTGTTAAACAGGATTGTTTAAACATCATTCTTAACATCCAGGAGTTTTTCAAAGAAAAGGTTTAACTAGCATCTCTTTAAAGACACTTTCTAGCAATATTCAAGGAAAATGCTGCAATTGTATGCCTTCTAAACCTCTTTACGCCAGCTGTTTCACAACACCTCACAAAAACCAAACCGAAACATCAGGGAAATGTTCATGATGTCACAGGTGTGAATCATACACAGAGTTTAAATACCAGGGAATTCCCCCCTAATCAGTAGAACTGCTGGAAGATTTGTGAAACATCTTCAACATTATAACCCAAGTTCAGTTGCCTAGACTTGAAAGCACATGGGTGACCTGGTTGACAAAAAAACTTTAACAGAAATATAACTGCTGATATACTAGACTAAATAATATTGGCCTGAACATTAAGGTCTGCTAAATAAACACAGCAAATTTGTAGTATAGCTACAACGCACAAAGAACATTGCCAAGACATTTGCGTCACCTGAGCTGTCTAAAGTGGCAGACGAGTCTTCCACCGATTCGGTTCGCTTCTTAAGCCCCGCCCCTGACCAAGCTCTTGCTGTACTCAGCCGCCTCTCGCGCTTGGAAAAGGGGCGATTATTGAGATTTGTGCTGACTGAGGAATGTGTCAGCCAATCATCTCCATGCTCTTGGAGATACAGAGGGTTGATGAAGCAGAGTGCACCGTTGGCTGCTGTTAACTGCAATAAAACAAAAGGGATCTTATGATGCCTCTAACAGTAATTTGTAAGAATTATGTTTCATAACATGTTATGCTAACTAAATACCTATAACAACATATACTGCTGTATAGGCCAATATAATATAATGAATGTGCATTTACACGAAACAGGATGATCACAGTAGTATGCTCACCTGTATGGTGCACATTACAGTGTCCTGTGTGTCTGGTGTTCCTGGACTCATTGTGTCTGATGGCAGATCTGATGAGGGACAAAGCCAGGCCTCTGAAAATAACACACATATTTTTGTCATACTATCCTTGTGAGGACTTTCCATTGACATAATTATTAATGCAGCTAATTAATACTATGCCAACACCTAAATCTAAACCTAACCTTAATTTTATTTTGCAGCCTAAAAAAAAAGCAAAATTAAAAAAAAAAAATCTATGAATATTTTTTAAAGCATCTTGAAAACCATATGATTACTACAGGTCTAGAAACACTTTTATCCAGTGCATTACACCTTTAAACATTACGGACAGCACCTTTAAAAGACAAACAGTGACTGAAATGTGATTGGATGATGATATGAGAGATGACTAACTTGGACCCAGTGGCGAAACAAGATGCTCTGGCTGTTCAGTTAAGCCACACACCCATGAGGGAACTGACAAACACAAAGGCAACACATCCCTGTGGGAGAGACAGAAATGAAATGTGGTAGTAGAGAATTTAGCAATACATTACTAATAATAAAAACACATGCTCCAATACTGCTACTACTGCTACTACTGCTACTACTAATAATAATAATGAAGTTTGAGCTTGAGCATGTTCTTTCTTTTCACTCTTTGTGCAGTCAAACCTTGTGCTTACAATAATTACAAGCCTGTACATGTCTAACTCCACAGAAACCAAAGCCCACTGATTTGGAAAAAAGCAATCTAACTGGATATGCATTACCTGCTTAAAGTGTAGAAGATCACCAGCTGCAGCAGGTCAGAGAAGGCCAGGTGAGATGTATTCAGGCGCTGTGCTGAGGAAGAAAACGAGAAACAGGATGACAGCTTGCATGTGAAAGGCAGCGCAACAAAAAAAGAAACCGGACAGACTGGTGCTGACTACAGACACATGCACAAGGAAGTAGGAAGAGTTACTAGCAGTGAAGTCTTAAGAAATAATTAAAGCCGTTAAGGTTGTTTGAGTACTAGAAGAAAAACAATGTTTTATCGTTAATGGGACATTGTTATAGCATGCATTGAACTGTAATGGTACTTTATAAACAGATTTCGAATTCACTTTGGCTTTTGCAAGCATGCTGACAAAGCTACTTTTAATTTCGCACATTT
>CM040474.1:7024031-7041286 GCA_022758105.1 Pangasianodon gigas
GAACATTAACTGAAACTCTTGACCTGTATCTGCATGTTTTTATGCATTGCCCTGCTGCTGTGTGATTGGCTGATTAGAGAACTGCACGAATGTGCAGGTGTACAGGTGTTCCTAATAAAGTGGACGTGAGTGTATATACACTCACTGGTGTGAGTGGTGTGAGAAACACCTGCACATTCATGTAATTATCCAATCAGCCAAACATGTGGCAGCGGTGCAATGCATAAAATCATGCAGATACAGATGTCGTCTGGTCTTTTTCCAATCTTCAGCTGCCCAGTTTGGATGGGCCTGTGCCCATTTTTAAATAAAACATAAAGGATAGCAATCCCTAAGTAGCAAAAACTGTACCGAACAATCAAAACCCTAAAAGATATAATACAATATATGGCCACAGTGAATGCTCTGGGCCGGAGTGGAGCGAATGTGCAGCAAAATTACACAATAGATTTCTCTAACACAAATCCCAACTCGGCTCATTTACAATCCTGAAAGTCTGATTTTATCCTTAGGGGATCTTTATGGAAGTATAAAAGGATGGATGGATGTGGTGTGATATTGATTAAATGAGTGAAGAAGCATTTATTACACCTTTTTTTTTACAGCAGTTTTGCTTCTAGCTATTTTACACCATGGTCCATTCTATACAGTTCTGTTTGTATCAGTTGACTAATTACAATACAGTATAAACTAGACAGACAAATATGTACTACCTCAAAAACTGCTATAAAATATCTACTGTAATGACACTAGTTATTGTTTTTAGGTCATGGTACTCAAAAAAAGAAAACCAGCAGTTGTGGTTTTAAAAAAAATGGATTTTTTAAAAATAGATGTATTCAGTTTCAGTGCATTTTGGACTTTTGTTTCAATCTGTGTGTACAAAGAGATGTGTGTGTAGTCTCGTAAAAGTGAACTTGAATGTAATGAATAATACTTACTAGGAAAGTTTTTTTTTTTTTTTTTTTTAAAAAAAAAAAAAAACTGTAAGTCTGTGTTTTACTTACCTGAGCCAGTGTGTATGATGGGAAAGTCTTGTACTTTCTTGGCTTGGTCATCGACAGACACACACAGGAGTTTATTCTGAGAAGAGGAGTCAGACACCACCAGGAAACTCTGTTTGGAGTGAAGTGTTCGGGTCACTATAGATGCATATTTACGGCAATATTGATACATAGAGGAATCTGGAGTTTCATTATTTTGGAATGTACTACAGTATAATTGCATAAATATTAGATGAAATTATTACTTATAGATTTGTAAGTTAAACTCTATTAATGATTCTATGATTAATAGAATTAATAGATTAATAATGGGTTAATGATTCTATGTGCTTCTCAAAAAATGTGCTCCTAAACGTTTATTTCAAAATGTAAGCTGATTCCTTTTTATGTGTGATTGCACAAGTCTAAAAATACACACACATGCACAGAGGTACAGAAGAAGGCACAGACTATACATAGGTGCGTAGATTTGCCTCACGCAAAAAGGAAGTCCACATGCTCGGCAGTAGAGAACTACACGAAAAGCAAAACCGAAAAAGTCCCACTGACAGAGAGAGAGGAAAGCTGTAGAAGTTACTTGAATTCAAACGGAAAACCACACACCACTGCCACTGACTACACTCACACTGGTGGTGTAAGAAATTCATTTTCAAATAGTGAGTTATATATGACATCTTATCATATGTTGAGATTCAATGCCTATTCCTCAACATGAATGTAATGATATGTAAGAAGTTATCAAGATTTGGAAAGAACAAAAACTAATCTGAGGTCATGTAATCTACCTTCCTGGAGTGCGTATGTCTTATTATTGGAAATGAAAACATGATTAGTCCATCTTTTGACCAACACAGAGTATTCCCCTTTTGAATTTAAATTTGAAAAATCAGCTGAGTATTCCAGGAGGAAAAAAACCCTGTTCAACCTTTTGCTGAAAAAAGAAAATCCCAACAATTATAAAAATACATATTTTGTGCAATTCAAATCTGTTTTGGTCACTCAAAAGGAAATTCATGTTTTTAAATCTATCTTACTTATTCACACCACTTCAAAAACGTAATTATTAAATTGAAGCTGTATGCCTTACCACCAGACGATTGCTATGCTCGTCCTGTTTGATGCTTAGCTCTCATTACTTCTGCAATTATTTTGTGATTAAAAGGGAAGCAGACAGAAAAGGAACAATGCAAACAGCAGACCGCTATCCTCTCAACCACATAGCGATGTTATCATTTATCATCTTTATTGCACAGTTTCATCCAAGTTAAGAAATTCATAAAGCTTTATGACTGTGCTTATAATTCTTGAGTAAACTCTAATGATTTTTCATAAAGCAGTACAACAATTAATGAAACAATTACTTATATACATACAGTATAATGCATGATATTTGTCATGTGCTATTGAATTCACCATCCTGATTTGTCAGAGGTTGCTGATTAATTTTCTATAAGAGCAGCTCAGACAGGGCCAGCTGTAATTAAAATAACAGGATTATATGAATGTGCTCATTCTAATACGTTATCGTTTCTATAGTAACAAGTTCCACATAAACAGATTAGAAATTGTGGAATTGTTGATAAGTTTTCTGTGAGGAGACATTTCTTTTGCATTTTTTTGGAAAGAGTGTCCATCAGAGGAAAGGCTGTAAGTTGTCTGACACAGGAAAGTCTTCGGAATGGAAGGCTTTGAGCTTTGCGGTTTCTCAGCAACATAACAAGCTGCATTTTGTTTTGTCTTATTATCTTCAGAGACAAAAAATGGCTGGTGAGGGAACGTCTGTTTATAACAACCGCTAATAAAACTAACTCGTGGACGTTCCATAACATTAAATGTAACTATAAATGGATAAAAAGTGTTGCGTCTTTCTTTTAAAAAAAATTGTTGGTAAATTGGAGATGTTATAGGAAAGTAATCAACTTCAGTGTGGTAACGGCATCACACCTATCTGTCATTGATTGTTTTTCTATAACAGCATGCCCTGAAGTGTTTTATTCCGTAGGTAGTCATCATAATGCCTTGTGACATATTGTACTATTGTTATGAATGTGCATAATTATAGATTTTGCACAATGACATCATAATTTTGTACAATCCTTAATAAATTTTAAACATTTCAAATATCAGGATTCTTAAAGTGAATTGATATACACTATATTGCTGAAAGTTTGTGGACACCTGACCTTCACACCCTTATGTGTTTGTTTCCGAAACTGTTAACACAACTGAAGCACATAATTGTATAAGATGTCTTTGTATGCCATATTTCTTAGTTCCAGTGAAGGGAAAATTTCAATTTCCCCTTCACTGGAACTAAGATTCCAAACAGTTCCAGCATGACAGTGCAAGTCCATGAAGACAAGATGTTCCAAGGTAGGTGAGGAAGAACTCAAGTGGCCTACACAGAACCCTGACCTCAACCCCACTGAATGCCTTTGAGATGAACTGCAACGCTGACTGCACCCCAGGCCTCCTCACCTAACATCCGTGCCTGACCTCACTAATGCTCTTGTGGCTGAATGAGCACAAATCCCCACAGCCGTGCTCCAAAATCTAGTGGAAAGCCTTTCCAGAAGAGTGGAGGTTATTATAACAGCAAAGGGAGGACTAAATCTGGAATGGGATGTTCAAAAGGCACATATGAGTGTGATGGTCATGTGTCCACAAACCTTTGGCCATATAGTGTATTACATTCAGTCACTATTTAATCATATTATTGTCGCAAGGTATTATAAATATAATTTTCAAGCATAAAGTGTAAACATTCAAGCCTGAACTAATTAAATGGTCTGCAAATGTTCAAGAATGCAAGAATCCAATTACTGAAATATTTACACCGTATTGTCAATTACCGAAATTATAAGCACAGTTATAATGACGTATGAATACAGCGTTCATACAGTTATTAATGAGTTAACAGGATCATAGAGAGTAATCTGTGATCATAATCATTGCTAGAATCTACATTATCAACATCCAAGCGGACAGACAGAGGATCAAACCAGAAACTAAACCAGAACACAAGTAGGAACTAATGAAAAAGGGAAATGCTGTAACTGGGAAACCAGGAGATTAGAGAAACCAAAGAAACATGGCTTAGAATTGCACATACAAGACTTTAAAAAATGTCTCCACACACAAACACGGCAGACTGCATATACACAGGCCAGAAACACAAAACAGGACACGGGTGAAACAGTATAAATATAGTGACTGGGACGTTACCCCTGGTGGCCTGCCCCACAGGGCAGCGTGGGCTCCCTGTCTGTCCCACGGACTTCCTGGGTTCCATGCCCCCTGACACAGACGTAACCCCTGCAATAAAGCCACAGGGCTTCTCTGAGTCACCGAGTCACCATTGGGGAGCTGGTCAGAAAGGCTCGTCCTGCAGGAAACAAGAAATATTTATAGAAATGTAAAAATAACGTGGAAAAAAGGGAACCGATTTTATTAGCAGTGCACAGTTAACGCTTATATTTGATTATTTTTTTCTAATGCAACACACTGAGGTGATTTAACCTCAGAATCACAAGGTGAATGAACAATTTTTAATAATTTTCCCCTCTTTTCCTACATTTCCTATTGAAGGATCCCCAAACATTGAAGGATCCCTAAAACACTTTTTTTGTGTATGCTTATTTGCATTAAAAATTCTTCTTGATGTGGTCGAGGAGGCCAGTGGCCCATGACAAGAATCCAAATCGTATGAGTGTCTATGCAATGTGAAAACAAAATAAAGGTAATGTTTTAAACCATTAAATCACAGCTTGTTTCTTAGGTTGTATTTTGGTAAGATTTGAAAAATATCTGGAAACATTTTCTAATAATTTCTATTTGCTAGCTAGCTCTAGTGATCTGTTCTGGCACACGTCATTGTCCTACTCTTTCTTGTTATTTCTTCCTGCAAAAGTGTTGATTAAATGTGTCTTGAATATCTGACCCAAACCTGCTCCCCTGCTGAGATGGACATAACTGCTCTATCAAACTAGAAATTAGTAAATTAGTAAATTAGCAATAAAATAGTGTTAATGAATTAATTTTAGAGTTAAATTTGAAGGATCTGGATTGGGTCAGTGGGACAGCCATTGTGAGTGAACAGAACATATTATGCATAGGGTATGGACGTGGTGGTGCTGGGTGGGTGCAAGTAACATAAGGCAAATAACAGAGTATTTAAATAATTAATTTTTTTCCAGAGACTACAATCCAAGCATAGATCTGAGAGTTGTGGGTCATCCTGTGATTTGAACTGACAACTAGGTCAGAACCTTAACCACTGAAACACCACTGCTACGTGAATTGAACAGTCATGACAACGCATGTCAAACATGAATAAACTGGTTTGCAAAGAGGAACAGTTAAGCGGAGAGTTGCTTAACACAGCAAAACTATTAATGAACTGTAATATATGTCAGCTAGCATGAACCAAAATCACAAATGCTTAAAAATGCAGAATTGATGGGATGAAAAAAAAGACATGGAGGTTGGTATGTGGACCCCTAAACCAAGGGTTCCATTAACTTATAATTAAAATCAATTTCACAAACCTCATCATCTTTTATTTAATCAACATAATCAAACTATTAAATATCTCATTGTTATATATCTCATATCTCTGTGTATCTGGACTCTTTACTTACATGTGTACAATAACATTTCGGCTATTTATTGGAACTATTGAGGTTTTTATTAGATCCTAGTTAACACATTAGGTCCTAGTTGACTATTTATAGGCTACATGCTTTAAAGTTATTGGGCTTTGGATTCAATTCGACTGACCAGTCAAACAGGATAATAACTATAAGAACTCAATAATGATTACAATAACTTTAATAATGGTAGCTTGTGATTTACACCACTGTAACAAAATAAAAATCAAAAACTCCCATAAACAATATAAACAGACTATATAAGTAGTCTAAAGCATCATGTTTCACCCTTATTTCTTCATCCAGATGGGGTTATGAATATTGAAGCCTAAAGAATTTCTGTTTCAAACTGCTATGGAGTGGATCCACGATGATGAACACTTTCTCCAGCAAATCATTAGGTTAAATGGTTGTATAATTGCTAATGATTTTGAGGCCATTTTATATTTCCAGTTGCACCTTATTAGATACTTAATATTAATCTTTCAGGAGGTCTATCTGCTTTGATGCCCTTCCTGTTTTTATACTTTATATCAGTATACACAGCAGTAATATGTGTGTATCTCTCTGAAGTTTATTCCTAAGTCTCATTCATTCTACGGTGGATAATCCATCTGGTTACTAGAGATTTGTACCTAAGAACTGCTGCTGTAATCATAAAGATTATGATTCATAAAGACGCATCCTATAGGTTACAGACTATACAGTATATAATTGTAGAAGAGTAATTTATATTTATAATCCCACTATATCAGGTATCACCCAGAACTAGTCTGGTTCCTCTCAATGTTTGTTCCTCATGTCCTCTCAGGAGGTTTTTCCTTGCCACTGTTGCCTCTGGCTTGTTCACTCAAGCTCAAAATATAACTCTACACCCAAATTTGTGACTATGTCTATTGTTAAAAACTGCTATACAAATTAAAATGAAATGAATTAAAGTTCCTATAAATATATTTGACTCCTGTTCATCATTAATTCCCATTGTGGGTGGATTAGTCACACTCATGTAACGATGCAAATATGGTGTTTCTCACCTGTTCCCACTCTTTGTGGGCTCATCATCCAATCTCTTCATTGTATTTGATCAACTGGGTGAGGCCATGACCTTTTCAGGAAGTCTTACTAAGCCACTTTCTGTGTGCTGGTGAAGCTCCTCCTGTGGTGTTTCAGAGGCAGAGGAAGCATTCGCTTCCCTTTATAGTGATTAGAGACACAAAAGTACAGAAACCAAATTCACAAATCAAGCACATAAAGTTTCCAGAAAAACAAGACAAAAGTCCTTCATCAGCTGTTCACTCTTTCCACACCTCAAGCACGCACTTAGCTAATGAAGGATGTTTTTCTGAATCATCCGGTTTCTCTGGAAATTGCAATGTATGGGTCAAAGAAAAAAAATAGTTTTCAAAAAGGCAAAAATGCTATATTATGCATCCAGGGGTGGAAAATACCTGAGTACTTCGCTACTATACTTAACTATTGTTTGGGGTATTTATACTTTACTTGAGTAGTTATTGAAATTGAATACTTGTACACATTTCCAAAAAAAAAAAAAAAACTCTTTAATTTTCTCCTTACATTTTTATTTAGACCTTCAAGGTACTTGTTATAAATCTCAAAGGTCTCTTCTTCTCTCCTCCAGCCATGACATTAATTAAATGGGCTTAGATTCTTAAAAGAAACGTCTAACAGTTTTAGATAAGTAATAATAGTTTTTGTTTTTTTTTACATGAAAACATTTCGTCCATTAAAAACATTTACTTTTTGATGCTTCGTTACATTTAAAAGTAATAACTTTTTTTTAAGTTCACCTAAACACATTTTTGGCTGGATACACTATATGGCCAAAAGTATGTAGACACCTGACCATCACACCCATATGTGGTTTTTGAAAATCCCTTTCCAGATTTAGTCCTCCCTTTTGCTCTTATAATAACCTGAACTCTTCCAGGAAGGCTTTTACCTAGAGTGTGGCTGTGGGGATTTGCCCAAGCAACAAGAGCATTAGTGAGGTGAGGCTCTGATGTCGGACGAGGAGACCTGGCGCACCGTCGATGTTCCAGTTCATCGCTTTGTGCACAGAGGCGTTGTCATGCTAGAACATGTTTGGGCCTCTTAGTTCCAGTGAAGGGAAACTGTAATGCTACGGCATACAAAGACATTTTATACAACTGTGTGCTTCCAATTTTGTGGCAACATTTTGGGGAAGAACGTATGGATGTGATGATCAGGTGTCCACAGACTTTTGGCCATATAGTGTATTTCCACATTTCAGTTATATTAATGTGTAAGGATTTTGACACATTAACTTATATTTTCACTTAAGTAGATTTCCCAGGGCTTTTTCCCCACCCCTGCTATGCATATTTAGTCATATTAAAAATTTTCCATAAAACGAGCAGCCTTTAGAAGAGAAAAAAAAGACACATCCCATGTTTGACTCAAGTTTGACGTCCCATGTTGCAGAGTAAAAGTTTCCGAAAAGTTCTTTGGTATCAGTTGAATTGATATTCAAAATTTTTAGCTCTTGAAAGCATAAAATTCATTGTGCATGAAGTTATTAGAGTGTAGAAACGCTTAAGTTACCTTACTTTTCAGCTTCATTAGCAACAAACAGCAATGCTAACAAGTGTTTCACCTCCTATAGGAGCCCTTTGGTTGAACAGCTGATGAAGGATTTTTGTGTGAAAAGTCTTGCTTTTCTGTTACCTGTGTACTACAGTGCAGTTTTGTTACTACCTCTTTATCAATACAAAATGCCATTGTTGCAAAATGATTAGGGCAAAATAGGAAATGAAGCAACACTGACAACAAAGGTTGCATCCTTTTCTACTTTATCTGTTCTTATCCTAGGTTTCATTGGGTTTCCTGGTATGTTGCACTTATATCATGCATGAAATCTTAACTGTCTCCAAAAAGCAGAAATTCAGACTACTAGATGGAGCCGCCTTGATGATGTGAGTGAGGCTGCACAAACGTAAAGATCCCTGTTACTTCTGAGTGTGTCTTGGTGTCTTTCAGATCTCCACTCGATACACATCAATTAGCTGAATCATCATCCTAATAATGATGAATAATCAGTATTTTCTTAGATATTAATAAACCTCAAACTTTATAGCACGAACAGGTGTGGCCTCTCTAGTGGCGTGGCGTGATCGCACAAGATCTATATAACAAGAGGGATGGTTCTTTTAAAGTAATGAACACTCAAAAAGCTTCTTTAAGTAATGGTCACTTAAAAAGCAACATGGCTAATTAATTCAAAAGGCATCAATAACAGTTCATCAATGAACTCATGCATCCAGAATGCTTTTAATCTAATGCTTTTAGTTTAATTCTAACACACACAACTATCATAGCATACTAAAAAACGAGACTGATGATGTATAATAAAATTAAACTCACTCATTAATTGACTCTTCAGTTGGTTCTTCTAGGCCTCGGTGTTTAGAGAAATTGCTACCCGCTGAGTGTCACGCCTGCACCTCCTCATTGCACAGCTCATCTTGGTTTCAGTCCTGTTGTGAAACTGTGCCTCGCCACTATGAAAGTTAACTTTCAGACTGCATCACACAACTCAGGTGATTCTACTACTGGACTTCTCTGTATCTATCAGACTCTATCAGACCTGCCGTGACATTTCAACACTTTCTTTCTTTTTTTTTTTAACTCTATGTATGCTTTTTGTTTGAGTGTGCTTCCTTTCCCTCCTCCCTTTGAAGACTGTGGTAAACCTCTCTGTCTCTCTCACACTCTCTCTCTCACACACACATACACACACACACGCACAAACATGCATTTTTACACATAGGCAGTGATGAAACACGCTGTATTCAGGAGCAACTGCTGCTCGGCTTCAGCCAACGCTTCTCAAAGTGGAGTTTATGGAAATCACAACCTACAGTTCTTACAGTTATTAGTCTGTTTGACTGGTCAGACCAATTAAATGGGTTTCATCCAAGACCTATAAATAATACCAAGTTGATCTAATGTGTTCTTTCAGCCAATGGCTGCAAAAAAGTTTGAGAATCCCTGTTCTAGTCACCCCAGGAGAGTTATACAAAGGCATAAAGAAAGTCATATTTAATAAGTGGCCAATCTGTTCAAAATCTGAAGTAGGTGCTGAGCCCAAATCACACAGGCTACTGCTACACATATAATATCACACATTAGTTAAGTTTATTAAATTTGTTGATGGTGGAGTGGCTGGCCGCTTTATGTCCCAGGGTGCCCTCATGTCTGTGTTACCTTCTGGCTCTCACCTTTAGTTACGGTATCATAGCTAGTCTTGCAGAAGTCCTTGCTTGCCCTCTGTACACAATGCACATATTCTTTAACCATTACATGACAGTTAGCATACCTAACAATCTCTCTCTCCCTTCCTCTCTTTCTGTCGAGCTACACATGCTACTCCTGAGATGCCAGTGATCCTGACCCCTTCTGCTCTACGGACCTGCCTGATCCATCCTGATGCCCTGCTTCTAGTTGGAGTTGTCATCACTCGAAAACCATTCGCTGTTGCTGAGGATGGCCTCATACGGATACATGAGATTATTGAGGATGGTAGAAACCATGAAGATGGCTTTGGACTTCAACTGATATGAACAGTTTTGCTACAATGGCTTGAGACTGCAACTGCTTTGATAGCTTTAGGACTGCAATTGCCATGAACAGTTTTGCACTCTAGTCTCCATCAGTGAAAAGTTGATAACTTCAACAAAATAGGTTCCCTTTTTCCCATTATAAATTCATAAATTTATAATGTATATCCTGAATTTATATATTTCTGTAAAGCTGCTTTGTGACAATGCCCATTGCTAAAGGCGCTATACAAATAAAATTGAATTGAATTATTATTAAACACACAGTACGATTACAGGTTACATTTCTTAAGCACCAAAAAAAAAAAAAAAAAATGTCACATAGAGCTACATTTCATGTTTTACACTGATACCACAATGCTGTTGAATTCTCGGTTCTGATTGGTCAGAAGGTGTTGATTCATTTTCTATAACAGCAGCTTTGACAATAGTTCCAGTTGCAAGGTTTATATTAATGCACTCACTCTAATATGTTATCGTTTCTATAGTAACAACTTACAGGGACAGTATGGCGACCTCTCCTGAAACAACATGTAAATATCGATATGGTGAAGTTTTCTTTTGGGAGATGTTTATTTAGCATTTTTGAAAGAAGTGTTCAGTGTCAGCACCTTGTAACTGTCAGAAGTAAAGCTGTATTTTTAAAGTTTCCAACTGGAAAAGACTTCAGAGGGCTTTCCACTTTGTGGTTTCTTCGTAACGTAGCATAATGTAGCATAATGTAACTTAATGCATCATTACAAAAGAGAGAGAGAGATGGATGGATGGATGGACTTCATTGATCCTCAAGGGGAAATTTGGGTGCTACAGCAGTAAAGGACATTGAAGTACTAGACAACGGTATAACATTCAATATACTTTATATGAATAATTAACAGTGCAAAGAGACATCAGTGATAATGTACAAAAGTAGTGTCATGTAATAAGGTGCAAAAATCTGAGGTGCAGAAGGACAGCATCAGAATGACAGTAAAACAAATAGGTGCAAAACTACAAGGTGCAGAATAGCAGCAGACATTCATTCGTTCATTCGTTCATTCATTCATAACAACCAAGTGGTGGTCTGCATTGTATGTGTGTATGTGTGTATATGTATAAATTCTGTCCAGTTGTTCATTCACTCTGAGAAGCTAGGGGTGCCTCCTACTGGGAGGAGATGTTGTGGAGCCTCATGGCAGCTGGTAGAAATGACCCGCAATAGCGCTTCATTGAACACCGTGGTGGTATGAGCCGAGAGCTGAATGTGCTGAGAGTGCCATGTACAGGACGGGCAGAACTGTTCAGGATGATCTCCAGTCTTGCTACCATCCTCTTCTCTCTGATTGTTTCTAATGAGTCTCATGTCAGTCCTGTGATGGAGTAGGCCTTTCTGATCAGCTTATTGAGGTGCTTGGTGTCTCCTGCAGTGATGCTGCTCACCCAGCAGACCACACCACAGAAAACAATGCTGGTCATAATCGACTTTTAGAAAAGCCCCAGTAGTCTGCTGCACACATTGAAGGACCTGAGCTTTCTCAGAAAAGATGGAAAGACTAACATGAGAAACTTTTATGCCTTATTAAATTTTTAACAGGCTAGCGAGGGAATGACATTTATATGACAGTATATTGCTATATATGACTATTATAACAAATTGTTTGTCTGTTACAAATATTTAAACACATCATATTTAGTTGTTATCAACCAATCTATCATTTACATTTACAGCATTTGGCAGACGCCCTTATCCAGAGCGACTTAGATTTATCTTATTTTTATACAACTGAGCAGGTGAGGGTTAAGGGCCTTGCTTAAGGGCCCAGCAGTGGCAGCGCTGCGATTTGAACTCATGACCTCAAGGAGTCCGATCAGTTTGTATATGTAGTTAGCTAATGCTAGCTAAGCCTTTTTAAAAACTGCCTCGAAAATGTGCCATTTTCCGTACAGGTGTATCATTGAGTACCTCTGCATTTTAGTTCAAATACTGCTGTTGTACCGCTTTAATCATTTATTTAAAAGAAGACTTAAATGAAATATTTTGATTCTTAGCTATCTAGCTTTCTTAGCTAGGTAGTGCAAAGCTAACATTAGTTAGCTATGCATTTAACATATCAGGAGTGGATTACATTGTTTCATTTATTTATTTATTTTTTGATTAATGTTATGAATGGATATGCAGTTACACTGTAGCTTTCCTGTCTGTGGAATTATGACATTATCAAATAATAGTGAGTTGAGTTGATCCAGGAACATTTCCCACCTGAAGAAATCATCATTGCATTACTAACCGCAGCGTCTAGCTCTTTACTATATAAAGAAATGATAAGCTGAGCATCCTGTTGTGCAAGTAACTGAACTGGCTTCTCCTGATAGCTAGTTAAGTAACTACCATAACAGCTTTCTTAATAGCTTACAGCTTATTTCACAATCAGCCTTAATGCTTTAAAGTGTGATTATAAGCAGGAAGAGGCTCCTTACAGTCAGCTTAGGTCTAATTACAAACAGCATTATATTACAGTTACAGGCCAAGTAAAACAACCCCATAATATTAGCAAACACTTACTAATCATACTTGCGGTGAGTTGCCCTTATGAGTCTTCCTGCTGATGTCTTACTCATAGCATGTCAGAAAGTTTTTCTTTGCATCTACCAGAGATGACCTTTTCATTAATGACCTCAAAAAAAATTCTATTCTAAAAAGCACCATACAAAAGTTTAAGTACGGAATAAAACCTGATAGGGTGATTGATTATTTTCTGAGAATAACACGCCCCGAAGTGTCTTAATCCTCGACATACATTTTATCAGTTTGTACTTACGTTTAATAGTGTGGAACGTCCATGAAACAAGTTAGGTTGTGTTATCACTTGCGTTGTAACAGCTATAAACAGTCGTTCTCTCACCAGCCTCTCGTTTTTCTTTCTTTTGAAGCTAATAAGAAAAAAAAACCAGCCCTTCATCATGAAAACTTTCCCGTAACAAAGCTTTACTTCTGACTGTTACAAAGTGCTGACACTGGAGACTCATTAAAAAAAAAAAAAAAAAGTTAAACATCTCCTAACAGAAAATTATAATCAATTACAAACCATTGTTGTTAAAATCTATTTATGCTGAACGCTCACCATACAGGTCCCTTGGTAAGCTGTTATTATAGAAATGATAATGTATTAGAACGATTGCATTAATATAAACCTGTGATTTGCTTTGCAGCCGGAACTACACTCAGAGCTGCTGTTACAGAAAATTCATCAACACCTTCTGACCAATCAGAAGCAAGAATTCAACAGTCCTGTGGTATAACTGAATGCACATCTCTTTTATAAAAAAACAATCATTAATTTAATAATTTATGTAGTGTTTATTTCCATTTCTTGCTGGTTATCTAACACATGATTCAGGAAACATTACAGCAATATTTTTTTAGATAAGCTGAAGCTTTTCTTGCATAATCACGGCACAGATAGGAAACACTCTAACGAACAAAAACAAAAACAAAAAAAAGCTAATTAAGCAATTTAAATTAAACATATCAGATTATATTATTATAATGGATAGCTTCGTTCATTAATAGAAATCTGTTTTTTAAAAGAATAAGAAATTTGTTTAATCATAAAGAGTGATAAAGAGAAAATATGCTGCCCTCCTAAGGCAAAAGGCATCAGTCAATTTTATGAAATTTAAGTATACTTACCATTAAACAGCTGTCTATCATATAATCTAGCTACTATTTATATGGTGGAACATGGAGTGAACTCATTTAATTTTTTTTTCTTTTTCACTCTATAATCAGTTACTTTCTCCCTTAGTAAGGCTGTACACAAAACCACCATTTCCATAACTTTCATGATATTATAAGCATTAACAAATACCTCTGCCACCTTCTGCAAATAAAACACATTCGGCTCATCTGTCAAGATAGTAAATAGCCTCGTGTACATATAATACCATTTCATCTGGGAAAGTATGCATAACTAATCCTTAATATGAAATATGACAAATGGTTGTTAAAAGCCTTATGCATATCAGGATTATGGTGAACCAGTCATGATCACATAAGAATGTTGGCTTCTCTGTCACCTGCGTCTGTCTCGCCTCAATGCGTACAGTACAATTCATAGCTTACATGATGAATATTGCTGCTCTGGGCCTAGTTTTCCTAATTTGCCATGATATAAATCTCCAAGGAGGAGTGAAATTTTAAGCCCATTGTATATCTAGTACGACACGAATTTCAAAAAGACAGAGAGACGAGGGACAGTAGTCTCTGAGAATCAAAGACTGGGAGTCAAACCATCAAAAATGGACTAGTTTTTAATTTTTCACTCTGACTGATTACTTTGTCTTCTCAGTCTCTGCGTTTTTGACGTCTTTCTCTGAGGCCGCAGGGCTCTGACTTGTCTGCTTGCTTTTCTTTTTCGCATCTTTGCTGTCAATAAGAGCGTGTTCACGCTTCACCAGCTCCTCTAGCTCAGCCTGAAATGGAAGAAAGTGGAATAAAGGAAGCACAATTATCAACCCGGATACTTTATTAGGAACATCTGCACATTCATACAATTATCAAATCAGCCATATAGTGCAAAAGGGTCAATAATGCAATGCATACAATCATGCAGATACCACTCAAGAGCTTCAGTTAAAGTTCACATCAAATATCAAAATGGGGAAAACATGTGATCGCAGTGAATTTAACCGTTGCATGGTTGTTGTACCAGATGGGCTGGTGTGAGTATTTCAGAAACTGCAGATCTCCTGGGATTTTCACACAAAACAGTCTCTAGAATTTTTCTGCAGATTGGAGTGAAAACCAAAAAACATCCACTGAGCAGCAGTTCTGTGGGTGGAAATGCATTTTTGATGAAGGAGGTCAAAGAAGAATGGTCAGGCTGGTTCAAGCTGACAGGAAGGCTGCGGTAACTAAAATAACCACTTTTTACACCCATGGTGAGCAGAAAAGCACCTTAGACCTGGTAACATGTCGAAATATGAGGCACATGGGCTACAACTGCAGACGATAAACCATTCAGCCATAAACAGGAACCAACCAGTCAGCCATAAAGAGGAACCTGAGGCTACAGTGAACACAGGCTCACCCAAACTGGGCAGTTGAATATAAGAAAAAGACTTGGCAACGTTTGTGCTATCTCTGATTCCTGTTCAGATTCCATGGTCAAAGTCACCGAGATCACATTTTCCCCACCACCCTAATGTTTTGATAAGAACACTAACTGGACCTTTGATCTGTATCTGCATGATTTTATGCATTGTGCTGCCGACAAATGATTGGCTGATTAGATAATTGCATGAACGAGCAGGTGTGGACGGTCGGCCTATATTGCAGATGAATGAAATTAATTGACATATGGTAGTATGCTTGTATGTGTGAATGTGCATGACATTTTACCTTCCAACCCAGCAGCTCTGCTAGAGCCAAGCAACCATCATCACACGTACTCAAATGTGCAACATCCCTGTGATCAAACATGAAAGCGCTGTCAAAATAATAACCACCTTTAAAGACAGCCTGATCTTCTTGACTTGTTAGCTCATGTCTTTGAATAGATTGTGCATGATTCATCTGTACTAACCACTTAATAAAGTGCAGTAAATATTTCCTGCCTTTAAACCCCCTCTGACTTTTTACCAGGTCACGAAGAGTTGTGGGTAGTATTACAAAAAATCCAATCAGCAAGATGACGTTACAATGACAAGATGTTCATTGGGTGAGAATGAGCTTTGGCCAAAAGTAATACATATGGCTTCACTCCTGGCATGAAATTTTCTCCAATCTTTCTTCAGTAGCAGGATTTTGTCCTTTCTTTCAAGCAAGCAGTCCTCCATTTATGACTGGAGGTTAGACTTTAGTTCTGCCTCCATGTTTGCCAATCAAATTCTTTGGATAAAACCAACGCTGGACTGGTGCTTCATTAAGGGTGTATTCCTGGAATAGGCTCCGGAATCACCACAAACCTGACCAGGATAAAGTAGTCACTGATGATGAACAGAAAAAAAGGCCTGTCTGTCCAAATATGCATCTTCACTCTGAAATAGGTTATGGTGTATGAACAAATCACATTCATTTTCGTATATATTTTAAAGAAATATGGCATAAACCCAATCTTATATGAATGTGGGCGTGAGGAGCATCATTAGTCCTGTGATTGGTGAGGGAGGTACCCTTTCATTTCAAATTATATACAATTTTATGTAAAAAAAAAAAAAAAAAAAAAAAAAAAAAAAAAAAAAAAAAAAAAAAAAAAAAAAAAAAAAAAAAAAAAAAAAAAAAAAAAAAAAAAAAAAAAAAAAAAAAAAAAAAAAAAAAAAAAAAAAAGTCACATAGTTAATCAGGTTATTGTGGCCACAAGAGCAACAATAACCTCATTAGCATGTATCACAGGCTGAGCTTGATTTATGTTTAAAAACTTCCACTGAACAGCACTCAGCACTCACCTGTAGGCTTTATCTGAATCGAAATCCATTCCTCCTCCAAATCCCAGCAAGCCCATTCCAAAATCCGACTGTCAGAGATAAACAGCAAATAAACATGCTTAGCAAAAGCTGGTGGGAAATGTTTAAAATGTAAAGAGCACGTGACCTTGTAAGCACACAATCAGTCAGTACCTGTCCTGACTTCTCCATATTGATGAGGAGCCGAGGGCAGCTATTGGGAACTCTGTTGACAGAGCAGATTAGTCATATTAATGAAGAATGTACAAAGGATTAATCATTACTGAATGGACTAGCCCTTTCACACATTGTAGACTTGGTACCAGTATATATACTCCGTATACAGGGTGTCCCAAATGTCTCCATACATAGGGGAAATTAACACTTTTTAGCAAAACATCCTCTCCATGATTGCCATTTCTTTGTAAACACACACAGAGTCGTCTCTCACAACTCTGGCTCCCAGTTTGGCAGCAGTGTTGGGTATGATGTGCTTACCATGCCTCCTGTTAAAGTCCATCGCAACCTTGCTACAGCTTCCCGATCCAGTCATGAGAATGATTTCAATATAATCTTCTTTT
>CM040474.1:7047624-7106659 GCA_022758105.1 Pangasianodon gigas
GATTAGTGCCTTCTCCAGAAGGGCTTGCAGACTATGGAACTCTCCTCTCCTAACAGTTAGACGAACTTCAACACTCTCCATCTTTAAACTATCTTTACCATAAAGGTCTTTATTGTTTGTTGTTAATCTGTTGTCTCTGTCGATTGTGTTGTTATTGCGGTATAGCCATTGTGATGTGTTTTGGTCCAAAAGTGATTTGCAAAGTGCTACATAAATAACTTTATGATGATGATGATGATGATGATTATTATTAGTAGTAGTAGTACATGGTTTCAAAAAGAGGGAAAAAATACATTTCCAAAACTCCTTATTTAGTTGGTAAGATATCTTACTATTTACATATATTTTAAGATCTGTAATATATATTTATATTCTATTCTTTTCATCAAGTCTAACTGTCTACATAAAATGTCTAATTTTATCTAGACGAAGTAAGCACATGTTTTTAAGACAAAAAAACAGAACAATTACAATAAAATTCCAAATGAGTATTTAGTCAGGTACTGAAACGCTAGCCAAACAAACATTCTTCAGTAAAACTTATATAACCAAACAAAAATAGTGCACACTTTCTATTTCTTCATCATAATTTCTATTATCAATGTTTTATAAGTCTGAACTCACCAGGTTTGACCAGACTGTTGCAGGCTTCACACTTAGGGATGTCCTCAGCAAAGATCTTGTCTATCAGTTGCATGTATAAATAAAAATCAAAAGCATTACAAGCACATTAATCACTTCGGCTCTGCCCAGAAACAAGCAATGGACCGAAACTCCAGCTGTATGTGAGAAAGTGTACCGCACCTTTCATCCACTCCATGCTGTACTCCTTCCGGCAGAGGAAACTCACACAGTGTGAAGTATGAAAGGTTCCATGGGCTTCAATCAGGTCCTCTCCTTCCAGTCCCGCCACTCTCTCTAACGTATCAATGTTCTAACAGATACAGAAACGTGGATTGTATAATGCTGACCATTAATGTGACAATACACACGCACGCAAACACACGGACACATGCCTGACCTGTGAGTAGCAGCGTTTGAGAAGGCCTTTATCCTTTAGCATCTTTATGAAGTAATGACACACAGTTGGCTAGATAAAATAAAACAGAGAAAGTGTTATAAGCAAAGACAAATACAATATGGAGAAAAATACTCCAGTGTGGGCTGTGACTCTCTGAAGACGTGACCACTAATGTTCTGGGATCTTGGGGAATTATGGAGTTCCTACCTTGAACTGTCCTGGGTAGAGCTCTCTGGCCAAAGCAAAGAAAGGTTCTGGATGTTTCTGATGGGAAATGAAAAAGAAAAAAGATGGTAAGTTGCGTAACATCTAGTCACACCAGTCATGCTCAATTTGTGATCCATTTTTAAAATTTAAACTAAAGCCTGTTGTACACTGTGTAATTTCAGCAGGCTTTTAAGATTATTATTTGTCACCAGGTTTGAGGAGTAATGGAATACATGTAACAGCGTTACGTAATCAGGATCCAAAAAAAATGGTAACTGATCTATTACAGTTACGTCAAAAAACAAAGTAATCGGATTACAGGTACATTTTGTAAAAATTTTTAATACTATCAGGATTACAATTTTTTCATTATAAACGCAAAGAAATTAATCTTTTGACATAATGCAATATAGACAGCTGCTTGATTATAGTTCTGGTTCTCTCGTCAGTCGTGACTCACGTGAGCCACCTCCTGGCGTATGCGCAAATAACATCTGTCTCTAATCATTCTGCTCTAGAGGCACGTTGAAAGGGCTGTTCATCACGATGTCCGCTGGAAAAAAAAACGCGTTTCTGTCTTGGAAATTTCGAAATTATTTTGTCTATAAAGGAGAAAATCACCAACAACATCACCACAAAACAGTGCAAACTATGCCTTCCAGCTGTGAAGAAGCTGTCTTTATCGAAGGACTCGACATCTAATTTAAAGAAGCATTTAAGCACGGAAATCATGTTAGCTAGGTTGGCTAAAATTATTTAGTGTTAGTCAGTGCTTTGAAATTTCCTGGATTGCATGATCACAGTTGTGGGTAAGGTTGCCAGCTATGCTGAATTAGCTGGAAATGTCCTGTATTTTGGTAAAAATTAACACGACTTCCCCTCAAGATCGCCCCATCCAACCATTCCCAGCACACAGGATGCAAAGTCAGTAAGGGGAACTCCCGCCAAACCCCCCAAGGACGATTGGTGAAATGAAGAAAGATCACAGTCTTGATCAACATGTATTTCGAAATAGCCTAATGTACATGTAGATGGTAGAGAGCTTTTTTAATGCCGTGTGTGATGGTAATGACATTTTTTCCCTGTACTTGTTAACATTAGTTAATGAAATTTGAATGTACAAGAACAAAATGTACAGAGAATGTACAAAGAACTGGATTTTTTTACTGAATCAAACTTTTGTTCAAATAATAACATGTCCAAGGACATACTGTATAACAAGGCTTCTAAGATCATGTCACAAAATTATGAAAATTAATAATATTTCTTTGAATATATCTTCAAATTTTCTATTGGTCACTGCCCTTGCAGGTTTGTGCTCCACTGTCACTTCTCATTTCCATCATAACTTCAGCTGAAACTCTGAAGTTGTTGCTTTTGTGAAGTTGTTCATATTGCTTTTCTCTTGACTTTGTTTACGTATGTGACCTTGAAGTAATCCAAAACTAATCAGATTACATTACTTTCATATTGTGATACTTAGATTACATTTTTTATGAAGTAATTTGTGACTGTAAAGGAATACATTTTCAAAGTAACCCTCTCAACCCTGCTTGTCACACTATACAGGCTCCCAATAAAATCTTGGCCGTGTTCTCTTCGTCAGATTATACGATGAAGATTCTTTAATAACAGACTGCATAAAAGTGAGCTTGGGGTAGTACAATTATTTTCTTATACATCTGCAAGTTTTGTTCACATTATGCCAGTGCCAGTGCCACTACTGTATTTGTAGCAGTCATGTATGTTTTACGTCATCTTATACTGTCCTCCTATTGGTGGCTTTCAGACAAGAGTCTTGTTAACAGTCACACTCCAAGATTTGAATAAAACAATTGTCATTAGTTGTCCTAAATCTGTGAGCTCATCACATTACGTGTTTTAAGATCGCCGATCTCAAATCAAGACCAATGAATTCTTTTACAATGTGCAATTTTTGTCTGTGACCACAAAACTGGCCTGAAAATTATACAGTATAAAGCCTGCTTTACTTGAAAATAGCTTAAAAAAATTTGCCCAAGGTGGTACTTTATGTGCAATGAACAAGTCGCTTGTTCAAAGAGATTATGTTCACACCATTTAAACCAGAGTGTAACCAAATAAAAGTTTTTAAAATGACACTTGAAGACACAGACCTTGAAGTAGTCGATCTGAAAGATGGCCTCCGGGTACGGCAGGTTGTATTTCTGCAGATTGGAATAGAGGCCAGTTCCAGGAGAGCGAAAGTCAGGGATGCCGGCCGCTGCATGGGAAAGAGAGAGAGACATGTTAATATGCTGATAGGTTTCTATTCATAACATTATGCCAAAGAATAAATGGCAAGTCATTGAATGCAGAAACAGTGTACTTACAGGTTGATATTCCTGCACCCACCATACAGACAATATTCTTGCCTAAAGAACACAATAAGACAATGTACTGGAGTTAAACAAGTACATTATTTAGAAGCGAAGACCTCTGAAGAGATCAATTCAATTCTATTCAGTTTTATTTGTATAAAGCTTTTAACAATGGTTATTGTTAAACTGTAAATGTATGAATTTATCCCTAATGAGCAAGAGGCGATGGTGGCAAGGAAAAACTCCCTGAGACGATATGAGGAAGAAACTTTGAGAGGACCCAGACTCAAAAAGGAACCCATCCTCATCTGAGTGACACCGGATAGTGCAATTATAAATAAATCCCTTCTATAACTGTGTACTACATGGACAAATAGTGCAATTGTGCAACCAGTAAATTCATCACAGTTTTCACATGAAGTCTGTTTTGTTGAACCTATCCACTGTCCACTATCCACTGTCTAGTACTTACATTTACCACTCTGTATATAACGAGCAACTCCATCAAGGCTCAGTTCATCAAGGACTTTCTCTCCAGGGCTCAGGCCGAGAGTCCGAGAGAAGAGACTGCGCAAGAAATCCACTTAAAAAAAAAATACCAAAAGGAACAGAGTGAAGTTACAAACCTCAAATCTACTCACAGATATGTGAAGCCAAACAAATATTGTAATAGTGTATACTGGAGTTTCTGATGTATTGAACAGGTTCTCAAACTTTATTTAAAAAGGAAGCACTGATATTTACTTTCAGTGTCTCCGGAAGCGTCGCCTTCCTCGCTGCTGTCGTCTGACTCGGCCTAGAGCGTCATAAAAGCATTGAGAAAATGAAAGCAGTTACAGACTAATCAAAATACAGGACGGTAACGCTTGGAGAAAATTTTCAGATTTGGTAGACAGTCAGCCTCAACATTCTTTGAAATACAGAAAGCAGGGTTAAAATAAAAACAAAACCTTACTTAGGCCTACTTATAGAAAGAGTCAGAAGAGTGATGTCTATTATAATTTTTCATATATGCTATATGGCCAAAGATTTGTGGACACATGACTATAAACACCAATATGTGCTTTTTGAACATTGAACAGATTTAGTCCTCCTTTTGCTGTTATAATAAGCTCCAGTTTTCTGGGAAGGCTTTCCACTAGATTTTGGAGCGTGGCTGTGGGGATTTGTGCTCATTCAGCCTCAAGAGCATTAGTGAGGTCAGGCACTGATGTCGAGCGAGGAGATCTGTTGGGCAGTCGGTGTTCCAGTTAGTAAACACCATCCCAAAGGTGTTCAGTGGGGTTGAGGTCAGGGCTCTGTGCAGACCACTCAAGTTCTTCCACTCCAACCTTGGCAAACCATGTCTTCTTTGACTTCACTTTGTGCACAGGGGCACTGTCTTGCTGGAACAGGTTTGGCCCACTTAGTTCCAGTGAAAGGAAATTGTAATGCCACAGCATACAGACATCCTATACAATTACTTTTAAATACTTTTGGCCACATATAGTGTGACATATATTTTACTATTTTACACATTTCTATGAAACAGAGCAGACATCAGATGGATGACTGCAGCAAATCAAAAGCCAGCTTATTTCATATTCTCTGATGTGTTGTGGATTCTGTGATGCTTTTCTGCTCACCATGGTTGTAAATAGTGGTTGTTTGAGATATCGTAGCCTTTGAACCTCAGACCTCAAATCAGTCTGCCCATTCTCCTCTGACCTGTCTCATCAACAAGGTGTTTCCGTCTGCAGAACTGGATGTTTTTTGTGTTCTTGTTCCATTCTGTGTAAACTCTAGAGACTTGTGCGTGAAAATCCAAGGAGATCAGCAGTTTCTCAAATACTCAAACCAGCCCATCTGGTATCGACAACCATGCCACGGTTAAAGTCACTGAGATCACATTTGCGCCCATTCTGATGTTTGATGTGAACATGATTTTATACATTGTTCTATTGACACATGATTGGCTGATTGGATAAGTGCACGAACAACAGGTGTACAAGAGTTCCTAATAGAGTGGTGCTGTAAATGTACTTTATAGGTATAGATTGGTGAGCTAAAAACTTTTGGTTCAGCTCAATATTCAAATCATTTCACATTCTGACCCCTAGGGTTAGGGTTAAAGGGACAACAAGTACTCGTCCCATTAATCAAACCCTGTGGAGTCTTACTCCCCCATTGATTTCTTGTATTCTTACTCAACCGTCAATTACTGAATGTAATGTGAATCAGTGGGAAACCACAATAAGACCACCACTGACCAGATATTATGTGGGTTATGTGCAGGCATGTTACACTGGCATGTTATAACAAACAAACAGTCCCGGAGACCAATCAAAAATATCTAGTCAATATAAATCCTGTGGCTAAAACTGACACTAATGAAAGACTTGAGCCTGATTTACACACTGCACATGGAATAGATGAGCTACAGTCTCTAACCTATAAGGTGGACTAGCCAGGAAGATGGTTGAGTAAGAATACAATATAAGAATACAAAAAAAACAAAAAAAAAAACAACAACAATAGGGCAGTAAGACTCCACAGGGTTTGATTAATGGGAAAGGTACTTGTTGTCCCTTTAAGGTTAACCCTAACCCTAGGGGTCAGAATGTGAAATGATTTGAATATTGAGCTGAACCAAAAGTTTTTAGCTCACTAATCTACCTGAAAAGGTTATTTATTGATCTTTTGTACCCTGGTTTGCAATAATGACAAGACGCCTCTTTGATTCTGTTCTATGTTTAATACATCGCACTTAGACACATCACAAGTCTAAAGTCTTGAGGCGAGTGCTGCAAAAAGCCACTCTTCGTAAGTTTTGGTTTTACTAAACAGTGTACCCTAGCTAGTAACAGAAGTTAACCACATCACAGAACACACTGCTGTGGTCTATTTTAACTGTGCCTTTTCTCACGCTTGTGCGTGTGTGTGAAAGAGTATTCGGAACATTTTATATAGTTAGTTATTGCTTAAAGGTTAATCATATGATTTTTGATTGCTGCCTTTGAATTTGATTTCAGAAACAAAGGGATACTGTGTGTGTGTCTGATCATCATGGCGATGTATAAGAGCTTCTGATGGTCAGGAGGAGTTAATTAAATTTCACAGTCACAGGTTTATGTTAATGTGCTTGCTCTAATACATTATCATTTCTATAGTAAGAACTCGCACAGGGACTTACATGGCGGATGCTCCACATCAATGGATTTTAAAAGCGTAATGGTTTATTATTGCATGTAGATTAATTGATGTTGTAATCGTGATGTTCTAATTGTATTTGCATTGTATATTGTATCTGTATCTGTATGGATCTGAAGGCTTTAGATGTGACTGCTGTGGCTAATTTTTTTGTTTTTGAGCTGACTTATCTTGATTGGTGACGGAAAATACTGTAAGTGTATATTGTCTTGTTATGCAGATAGACTATTAAGATATTAATGTGTCACATTCAGTGCAGACATGTCTGTAGTTTAGCTAAATGTGGTTTCTAGAGGTAGAGCTTTAAAGCAGTAATACACAGTGATGTCTGGGCGTGATATTAGAGGGGAGGCTAAAATCTCTATATAGTAGCTTGACAGTGAAACTATTAGAGATGAGCAATGCAAAGTTTCACAAGGTGTCATTGGTGGAATAATAAGGATAATGTGATGTAAACCACACACACACACACACACACACACACCCCTAAAGTCAGATTTTTAAGTGTTCCAAGTCCATAATGATCTACTGGGTTCATGCTGTCTTTCCTCCAAATACCAAATATAGTAAACAAAATAATTACAACCAAGTTGTTACCCTTTTGTTTAAATGGGGAAAAAAAACCCACTAAACCTACAGTTCTGTCTAATTTTGTATAATTTCTACGTTGACCAGTGCCTGCTTAGTCAATTTACTTTTGTTTTCTCTTCCAAAGGGACTTCCAGGGGGGAAAATGTTATAAAGTAAATATTCCACTTCATCTGCATTCATTACACATGTGCATGTAGTTCACATGCACCTTCACAGTCACTGCTGATGATGTGCTACAGATGCGTCAGCAACATGCATTGAAAAATATTAAACCAAGTGCTTGTTTCACTTTTTGTAATCACCAGACATGACTGCCACTTACAGACTGCATGAACCTACAGTCTGGGCTAGAAAGCAATCAACCCCAGCCTTGCTTTCTCATACCATTCAGTGTATTTTTTCTTTACGAACATTGGTGGTGCTGTTGTGGTGCATTGGTGGAGCTTGATTCCACAAAAGTCCAATATAATCTGCCTGAAGACATTAGTTAACAGTAAATAATCTGACGTGGATGCCAAAAATTAACCTTATATTTATATCTTTGAAAGATAGGATGGTTTATAGCCCTGCAACTCATTTATACCAGCCACCCCTGGTATCACCCTTCCTCCCCAAACTGTATTGTACATCTTAAATTACTTTACAATATTAAGCAGGACATTGTATTGCAAGGCTCTGCGCATGCGCGTTTGTGCACTTCATCTTTAAACTAAATTTCAGGGCACGTAGTGAAAAGTGAAACACTCTAAAACCAAAAGCTTGTGGTTAGTAAGCTGTTACCTCGGGCTCAGGTGTATCAGGCGCCTCCTCAGCTTTTTTAGTTTGTTCTACAAAACAAAACAAGCAATATTACAAAGATTCGGTGCTAACTTGTTAGCTAGCTAGCTTCAGGAATACATGACAGCAGGCATAGGAAATAGGTTAGCTAAATATTTTAATAACGTGGTTATTAAGAGACACTACAATTTAATTAGAGTATTACCTTGCGAGTCAGACATCTATCCGTCTACCTGTCAATAACGCTAACCACCCTTTGTATATTTGAACAAAATGTTTAAAACACCAGCTATTCGTTTAAAGGGACAAGTGCTTGTTGTTGTGCGTCGCGATAAGTCGTCCGACTGGAAACCGAAACCTCGTTAAAAAAAATACATGTTTTTTTACATGAATACATGACAAAAACTGCATGTTTACACACCAGAACGTTTCAATAATTCAACTATTAGGCCACCATTAATATTAAGACAAAATACAGAATCTGAACTTAGCAGTATAAGATAAATAGGACACCCAAAATGTTTCGCTTTGGTTTGGTTTGGTGATGCAGGGTAAAATCTGTAGCCACTCATGAAATTTTAATATAGGCTCAAGAAGGTTAAATTTCATTAAAATGTTGCATTTGGTTAGTGGAAAAAGCTCTACAATTTATTCTATAATGTAAAGTATGTAGAAATGGCTTGGTTAAAAACAATATACCTCTCCTGAAAGGCTGTTTTCATCTTCGACTTGCTGGACTCATGAACTCCCTTTACATTCCCACACCTCTGTAATGAGGCTTATGGGATTAACACACTCTCTTAATAGATTAATCACCTGAACACGTGTTGAACAGATAAGGAAAAATAGTACCAAGTGCTAAATACTAATTTATATAAATTACTTCTTCACAGAATAACACATTTTCATTTACAACTTGTAATGCAATGCACATCCATGCTGAAAAAACAAAAACAAACAAACAAAAAAACCAGTAGAAACCCTCATAGAATCTGTAATGGTTTTAATGGTTATAATGGGAATTGTATTGGTTTTAATGGAACCTCTAATGGTCCCTGTGGGTCTCTACTGGTAATTTGTTGCCTTCTATTGCTGGCATGTTACGTCTAGTGGATACCATTAAGGACCAGTAATGGTAATGGTTTGAATGGTTAGTAATGGTATTTGTAATGGTATTTGTAGTGGAAACCAATAAAATTTGTGATGGTTTCTAGGTTTTTTTTTTGTTTCTTTCCCCCGCAGGAATAAATGATTACACATCCCTGGAGAAAAAATGCAGCTTGGTCTGACCAGGTACCAAAACACAGACTTAGCTGGTAGACCATCTTTGCCAGCTGGTAAATTATTTTCCAGCTCCCTTATTACTTGATTAAATTGAACAATAAATCTTTGAGAATTTCTAAATGTCTTAATGTTGTGTTATTTTTCAAAAAGAAAAAAAAAAAGCTTCTCTACAACATAGCATTAGACGTGGTAATTCAGAAACTGTTTCCTGGGAAAGATGGTCTACCAGCTTAGCTTGCCAGTGTAACCAGCTTGGCCTGTGTTTTGGAGTTGGTGTGTGGTCAGACCTAGCCCAATTTTTCAGCAGGAAGGGGACAATAGCCTCTCTTCATATCTGCTTTGACACGTCTACACAATTCTCATGTGAAGTCAGGAAAGTTACTGTCATTACTGTACAAACCAGGCAAAGATACAACAATAAGTTTTAAAGGTACACTCCTGTCCTAGGTCCTAAGCCACATAAAACATAAATACACACTTTAGCACTTTTTTCTGTGTGTATAAGCAATTCCTGCACAAATATCCTTCACTCACTTGAATTACATAAAAGTATTGTCAAGCTTGGTGCCATTAGATGGCTAAACATCAACAGGAGTGTCCACAGTCCTGTTACGTCTGAGCATGTCTCAGTGAGTCTGCATCTCTGGGCTCCTGACTGTCTGTTTGGATCTGGAGTCCCTGATCATATTCAGCACCGATGACCTTGCAGTGAGGCAGCATCTCCTCAATGAGGATGTGCACCAGGCCTGGACTCTGCAGCTGTGGGAGAGAGGATATATCTAGCTGCTGCAGCTTCCTGAAAGAAGAAACACACAGAGATTGAGATCGTTTAGTTTAGTTTAAAATAGTTACGTTTTGAAATGTGAAGTTGTCTCTCCCGAGTAGTCGTGTGAATGAGAAGACATTCTCAATGCAACAAAGTCTGATATCTTTTATGACAATGACATAAGAAGCAGATTGAAGCAAATAAAAGTGAATAATTTATAAAATTAATAGAAATAAGTACTTGAATAAGTGAAGTATAATAATTATAATATCATATATGTCCAAAATACTATTTAGATGCATATTCTCAGGTACAAGCATGCCCTGTGTCGAGCATTCGTCCCCTTGAAGCTTTCCATTTTGTGTTAGAACCAGGTATTAAAATGGACTTATCATTTGATTCACACAATATGTCTAACATTTAAAGGTGCAAAAAATATTTTATAGTGACACAAAGGTTAATTAAACCTTTAAAATAAAAAAGCAGACATTTCTTGATTGCATAAGTATTCACCCCCTGGGCCTGTACTTCGTAGCATCACCTTTTGGCTGCAATTATAGCTCAAGTCTTCTGGGATATGTCTGTCAGCTTTGCAAATCTGGATCCTGATATTTTTACCCGTTCTTCTTTGTGAACGTGCTCAAGCTCTGTAAGACTAGATGGAGACTGTTGGTAAACAGCGATTTTTCAAGTCTCAGAGGTCTGGGCTTTGACTGGTCCGTTCTAACACATTCTTAGTTTTGAACCACTCCAGTGCATCATTGGCAGTATACTCAGGGTCAGTGTCCTGTTGGAATGTGGACCTCCGCAACAGTCACAACTCTATTGTAGACTGGAACAGACTTTCTTCTAAGATTGCCCTTTATTTAGCTCCATCCATCTTGTCCTCAACCCTGACCAGGTCCCCAGTCCCCGGCGATGAAAAGCATCCCCACAGCATGATGCCACCACTACCATGCTTCAATGCAGGGATGGTGTTCTTAGAGTGATGAGTACTACTGGGTTTGTGTCAAGGCCAAAAAGTTTAATAGTGAGACCTCTTTTCCACATGTCTGCTCAGTGTCCAACATACATTCTGTCAAACTTCAAACATGATCTCATATGGCCTTTTTTCTACCAACAATGGCTTTCTTCTCACCACTATTCCATAAAGCCCAGCTTTGTGGAGCATGTAGATATATTACATATACTCCCAATTTAGTGCATTTCAGTTACAGTTTGTAACTATAAAATGTGGTAAAGTTCAAGGGTTAGGGTCCGTATGCATACTTATGCAAGGCACTCGCATCCTGAACCTCTTAGCCTTTTGCAACAGCTTTGCTTATTGATCTACTACTTCACTAACAGGTATTAGGAAATACACTGCGTTTGCATACATGTTGTATTGACTTTCGGTAGCTTAGATAGCATTAAACTCTACTTCATAGCTCCTAGTGTGGTAATTCTACCCAACATCATTTTTAGTTTGCAAGTTTACAAAAAAATCGATGTACCTGAGGTGTTGTAGTGCAGCTAAACCTCCAACAGTGATACGAGGACAGTGGGATATGTTTAACTCCTGAAGGGTCTCGCTGAAAACATGCAAGTGAGCAAGGAACCAGTCATCGACCTCCGGACAGCCCTGCACGGAGAGGGAACGCAGCTTGCGCTGACTCGCTGTGGTGAGAAATAGATTGTAAAACCCAGGTCAGTTGTGGTTCAAAAGGTCAAGGAATTGGTTTCAGCTGACAAAAAGCACTTAAGCCCAACTTTACTTCAGAGCCACCATAATAGCAGAATTTCTTTTGCAAAAGTCTTTTGCAAAAGTTGCTATGTTGATATAAAAAAATAAGAGGTGACAAAAATGGATTTATTAAGTAAATATACATATCTGCACACGTAATTGATTATTTTCCTTTAACAGCATGCCCCAAAGTGTTTTATTCCTCTCATACCAAAGGGATTTACCACTAATTTAAATGTTTTATTTATTAAAGAATGACATTGTACTTTTTATCCATTGGTAGTCATATGGTATGTAATGTTGCAGAAAGTCCATGAAACAACTTAGTTCCTTTAAAGATAGTAAGAAAAAAAAAAAAGGCAGATTGTTAATGAGAATTAACAGTGTTTGCTCTCTTGAAGCCTCTGACAGTTATAAAGCACAGACACGGTAGCCTTTTTCTATAAATGTTAAATAAATATCCCCTCACAGAAAGTATCACCACAGCAACGATTACGCATTTGTTAAATACAGCACATTTGTAATTTGTTTATTATTGGTCTTAGTCATGAGTCTGAGTATGTGAGCATCTGCCATATAAGTCCCTGTGAATTAGCTGTTAGAATAGTCCCTATTTATTATACAGTGCAATGCTTTCCTGATAACCGACATAGATACCCATGACCTGTAGGCTACAACCAAAACTACCTACTGCTGCACTAAATAATATATCACGATAGTATAATGCAAGTAGTGATGGGACATTTGTACACAAGGCATTGAAGTTGCTTTGAACAGAACATCTGCTGCAGAGCAATGTTTCACAACGTGCTGAAGCTTGTATCACATTTAGATTGCTGACACAGGAAGCTTCAAAATTCACTAAACACAGGAAGGAGGAGGGCTGTTTCAAAGGTTTTAGTAAAATATAAGACATAAATAACAGGTACCAATATGACATGTACATTTCCTGCAGCATTTTAAACGACTGAATAGGACTATCAGAACATCAAAATAAACTCGTGTAGAGTTTTTTTTAAGAGCACATAATATTTAGGATGAAATTAACGTCATCCACCCATCACTAACACGAAGGTGCCAGCATTTCTGAACCCAGCTTCTAAGCATTAACTGCCAGCCTCCACCTAATAACTAAACAGTAGCATTAGACACCATACTACACTGTATTGTACATTACTGCTATCATCTGCAATTATTTGCAAGTACTTGCACTTTACTGCAATTGTCTATCATTACTACAATTATTTATATCAGACTGTTAGTTGCACATTATTGCTATTTGCACATCTTGCATTACTGGTATGCATCATACTGTTTACCTTTACATTGTTATCTTAACTTATTGCACCACAACTTTATTATCTCATTTAACTTATTTGCTATTTGTACTCCTGGTTGGATGCTAACTCCATTTTGTTTTCTCTGTACTTGTACTCTGACAAGGACAATAAAGTTGAACATAACCTAATCTAATTTCTAACAAGAAAATACTACAAGACATGGAGGAAAAAAATTTTTTAAATTTAAATTGTTTTCAGATGCGTGCCAAGCAAACAGCATGTCCTGTGTGACCGATGCTTAATAATAATCACCTCCTCCTACATTATTTGTGTTCGGTTTGACTACTTCTTTACCTGAAATAACAGAAAAGTATCATTTTCAAGCATCTCTTGTATTAGCATGGCGACTGGCAAGTGGTCAAAAATCATAAATGCTATGGCTATACTATACTATACTAGTTTTTGGGACTTCTGTCAAGGATAATCTATATTAATCTATAGTTCCTGACACACTATTTTGATGTTTAGTATGGTTTAAATTTTGGAGATGCCTCGAGTTACAATTACTAATTTGCATTCTGTACTCTCATACCTTCCATGTAAAGGGTTTCTAGGTCTGTACAGTATTGTGAGGTGTGTGAGCATGATGAGAGAGGATTACTGAGGTTGTGCAGTCCAGCGTGGTTTATCAGAGTCCTGCTCAAGTCAATCTCCTCAATAGTTGAGTCTGGTGTGTTTACAAAGTCAAAACTAAACTTCCCCTTTGAATCAGCACGAAACCACTCAGTCTGTCCAGCAAACCTGCAAAGAAGATCAAGCAGACAGTCAAGCATTTACTGTTAGCAACACTCACTGTTGCATCTACACTGCTTTGCATAAATATTCACCCCCCACTCCTTTTACTTATATTACAAATAAAACCAGAAAATTTATGATTGCATAAGTATTCCTCCCTGCTGCTGTGAAACCCCTAAATAAGTTCTTAATTAAAAGTTGAGAGAAGTTGGCCTGTGCGCAATTAAAGTGTCTCTTTGTGATCTCAATATACAGTAAGTACACCTCTTCCTGGAAGGTCCAGTTTGTTAGAGAACGCACCTAAACAAATGAAGACAAATGAGCTATCAAAACAAGTCCAGGACAGTGATTTGGAAAAGTATCAAGGATTTGGTTATTTAAAAAACATCCCAAACTTTGAACATCCTGTTCAGCACCATTAAATCCATTTTTTAAAAATGGAAGGAATATGGCACACCCGTGATTCTGCCTAGAAGAGAAGCAACCAAAAGGCCAAGGGTAACTGCGAAAGAACTGGAGAGATATACAGATACAGAATGTGTGGCAAGACTTGAAAACTGCTGTTCACCAAAGGTCTCATCCCGAGCTGACAGGGCTTGAGCAATTTTGCCAAAGAATTTCAGGATAGCTGATAAAGAAGCTGATAAAGACACATCCCAGTTGTAATTGCAGGCAAAGGTGGTTCTACTAAGTATTGACCCAGAGGGGTGAATACTTATGCAACCAACAAATGTTGGCTTTTTTTTATTTAACTGACTACAGTAAAAAACATTTTGTACCTTTAAATTGTTAGACATCTTGTGTAACAAATTAAATCCCAATTAAGGCAACTGTATTTCTACATAACATGGGGAGGGGGGTGAATAGTTTTGCAAAGCATATACAGTTATAGAAATAGGTGTAATTTCCCAAATATTGACCTTTATTTCTCCAACCAGTCAGGTGTACACTTGTAATCACTGATTCATTTAAAATACAGTGTGCTGGAGGACAAAACAAACTGTGATCTACACACTCACTGTCCACTTTATTAGGAACACCTGTACACCTGCACATTCATGCAGTTATCTTATTAGCTAATCATGTGGCAGCAGCGCAATGCAAAAAATTATGAATGCAAAAAAACAGATACAGGTCAAGAGCTTCAGTTAACGTGCACGTCAAAAAACAGAATGGGGAAAAATGTGATCTCTGTGACGTTAACTATGGCATGGGTGTTTGTACCAGATGGACTGGTTTGAGTATTTCAGAAACTGCTGATCTCCTGGGATTTTCACCCACAACAGTCTCTAGAGTTTACAGAGAATGGTGCGAAAAACAAAAAACACCCTGTGAGCTGAGAATCTGCAGGATGAAACACCTTGTTGATGAGAGAGATCAGAGAAGAATGACCAGACTGGTCTGAGCTGCCAGGAAGGATATAGTAACTCAAATAATCCCTCTTTACAACTGTGCCCATGGTAGCCTCAGATTCTTGTTCTTCCACGTCGAGGTTTGATGTGTTGTGTATGCTGAGATGCTTTTCTGCTCACTACAGATGTAAAGAGTGTTTATTTGAGTTACAATATCCTTCCTGGCAGCTTGAACCAATCTGGCCATTTTCCTCTGACCTCTCTTATCAGTCGCTCACTCACTGTTTTTTGTTTTTCACACCATTCTGTGTAAACTCTAGAGACTGTTGTGGGTGAAATTCCCAGGAGATCAGCAGTTTCTGAAATACTCAAACCAGCCCTTCTGGTACCAGCATCCATGGCACGATCAAAATCACAGAGATAACAATTTTTCTGATGTTTGATGTGAACATTAAACTCTTGACCTGTATCTGCATGATTTGATGCATTGCATTGCTGCCACATGATTGGCTGACTAGATAACTGCATGAATGTGCAAGTGTACAGGTGTTCCTTACAAAGTGGACGGTGAGTGTATATCCAAATATTTCATGTAATATATTACTGTATGGCTTATGTTATGGCATTTTCTGTAAGAGAAGATGTTCTGTACCTGAAGCCTCCTCCCAGTTTCAGAATGGAGTATGCTGCTGCGACATTGACGCCGTATTTCTTCTGTGCGTAATCATAGATCCTACAAAGGAGACATGGTCTATAACTTTGGTACATTCAAAAGCACTTTCAACTCTCACCATATAGGTAACCTGACGTTAACACACTGAGGTTTCTAAGAAACCTGGCCCATACTGGTAGATTTATCATCATTCTTTTGTTTTTATCTCAGTATAGATGGGGAAGCCTGGTCCCTGGTGGTCTAGCGGCTAAGGATCCCGTGCTCTCACCGCCACAGCCCGGGTACCAACCCAGCCACTGGGAGTGCATTCTCAGTGCCGGTCCCAAGCCCGGATAAAATGGGAGGGTTGCGTTAGGAAGGGCATCCGGTGTAAAACCTGTGCCAAATCAAACATGCGGACCAATGATCTGCTGCAGCGACCCCTAACAGGAGCACCCGAAACAACAACAACAACAACAACATAGATGGGCAAGTGTAATCAAGGAACAGCAACAGAGAACACAAAAGAACAGAATGTTTTGATTTGCATTTGATGGCTAAGAACTCACTTACATTTGATACCAAAATCTCCACAGCACCTTTCCTCTGACTGTGTGTAGATGTGTCAATGACTCACGTATTACTTTGCACTCCATCACGAGTCTGTGAATGTGTGTGATTATGTCTGTCTGTGTATTGTCAGTTTGTGGAAACTTAGGGTGCTTCCAAAATGGATGCCTCCTCAATTCCTCGATACTACCTCCTTCAGCCCATGACCCAGAAATCAATCTTTTAAGAAGTATCGATTCTAAAAATGTGCTCATGGGATTCAAGCAGCAGTGAGAGAGGACGCCTTTGGATCAAAGAGAATTTGGTGTGATGCTGTGAAGCCTGTGGTATAAATGCTCCACCTCTCCCTTTCCACTCAGAAAAAAAAACTGGTAATAAATTATACAAAAATAAGAAGTTTAATAAACTTGATTAACAAACAATGGGTACAAATAAAATCCTAGAATGAAAGTCAGTTAATATGAATGTGAGTGTATAGTGTGCTGATGTCCCATCCAGGATGAATTCCTGCCTCACGCCTAATGTTCCTGGGACAGGCTCCAGATCCACCACGACCCTGACCAGGATAAAACGCTTACTGCGTATTAGTTAAAGAAATCAATTGAGTTCTGGGTTGAGTTACATCCTTTCTGTGCTTCCTCAGAGGGAGGAGCTAAGAAGCAAGGAAGGAAAACAAGGAAGCACACTTAAATAAATGAGAAGCATCCTTACTCATGTAGCACTGTTGCCTGGATTGTATTGTGCCTCACTTGTTAAGATGCATTGGAAAATTCTGACTAAACATAAGTATAACTTACAAATTTTTACGCCTCACATCCCGATTTTTGAACCAGTTGCTCAACCTTATGAGATATTCCACCTCAAGAAAGCGCTGATTTAACTGAAAGAGGAACTTGTTGAACAGAGATGGAGGACTGGAAGCATACTGCCTTGTAGCCACAATGAGGCATGGCACCAGTGCACAATGCCTCCTCACCTGAAACTAATGACAAAAATGAGAAAATAGAAGAGGAAAGAAAAGAGAAGAGCAGAATGATCACTGAACAAATAATATTTTATTACATGCAACACTCCTACAAAACCCTTTATGCGTGTTTCTCTCAGAGCTAACAACCACCCTGACTGAAGTATCCTTGTTTATTTATTTATTTATTTGAGTGATCAGCCCCTTGTGACTCCTCTGGATAAGCATGACAGTTTAATTAATTTCTAATCAATAAATTGTTAATAAATCACTCAATACAATCAATTGCTTAACTTAACAGTAGTGTGCAAACCCTACTAAGTAAAAAAAAATATCCTGAAATGGCATATAGTGCTAGAAAACATGTCTACATGAAGGTTTTACTCACCAGCATGGAGGCCGCCATGTTGAAAATCTACTGCTACGGCGAGCACAGAGGGACAAACGATTTTTTTTTTTCATGTATGTGTATGAGACCAAACAGCAGATGGCGCAAACATAAAATGGAATAAAATTAGAGACTCGAATTAAAGCGTTTAACTAATATGAAGTGCAGTTTACCTACAAGTCCAGAAGTATTGGTACCCTTCATGAAAAACACATGCAGTGAGTGATCTTTTGTGTCTAATCCTAAGGGACCCTGTGTAGTTTTATTTAAGCCCATATATACAGTATAAATATTCAGTAGGTTTTCTTAATGTGTGTGTGTGACACACATCACACACATATATATATATATATATATATATATATATATATATATATATATATATATATATATATATATATATATATGCTCCAGTATATATGCTCCAGCTCCAGTAGACAGAGGCCAACCCTACGAGGATCCTGAGGCATCCAGAGATGGACCAGCTCCAGCTGGTTTCTGCCTCGTGAGGACTTGGGTATTCAAAGCATCACTGCCAACCCTATGTGGACTTTGAGGAAGACAACAACCTCCAAATTAATATACACATAAAATTCTACATGACTATACATAAATGCAGAAAGGACATTGTTCATATCACACTCTCCAGTGTCACCCAAATGAGGAGGGGTTCCCTTTTGAGTCTGGTTCCTCTCAAGGTTTCTTCCTCATATCATCTAAGGGAGTTTTTCCTTGCCACAGTCGCGTCAGTCGCCTCAGGCTTGCTCACTAGGGATAATTTTGTCTAACATCTAGGATTGTTTGCATGTTTTTGTTTCTGTTTGCATGTTTTTTGTTTCTTATGTTCTGTAAAGCTGCTTTGAGACAATGTTCATTGTTAAAAGCACTATACAAATAAAATTGAAATTGAAATTGAATTGAAATATATATGTATGTATATAATGATCAGAGGATCATTCCCACAAATAAGTAGTAATAAGTAATAATACTCCCACAAATACAATTACAATTCTACATCAATTAAAGAACAGCACATCATCCTTTTTATTCTTTTATAGTGACGTTTAATGTTGTAGAATGTCAATAAAACAAACTTATTATCACTTACGTTATAGCCCATTCAGGGTGTATTCCTGCTTCATGCCCAGTGTTCCAGGGATAGGCTCCAGATTCACCACAACAATGACCAGGATATAGTGGTTAATGAAAATGTATAGTATGAATGGATGTTACTTGAATTCTTCAGATCAAGCGGTGTCAATAATTTTGTGTGTGTTTTTTGGCGAGCACATGTATGCAACTTCTTGAATGAATATATACAACTTCTTTTAATCTTTTAAAAGCTTAATCGTTTATATTGCTGGTTACTCTTATATGAATAAAAAAAAACCTCATGGTATCTCTCGTATCTAGTTGCAAGTAGGAAATTATTATATTTGTTTTAATTATGCAGTAGATTTAAAAGTATAAATAGCAGCAAAGAGCTTCTCAAGACTAGCAGGTAGGTTTATGGTAAATTCTTTCCCATGGTATATATTGCAATAATATGGGACAAAAAAAGTTAGCCCATGTGGCATACCAATATTAATATATATATGTTGGGGCATTATTAAAGTGTGGTAGTAAGAGGGCATATCAGGTCCCAGTAGGACTGTGTGTGTCCTCAGTGAGAGTGGTGTGTTATAGGTCAGGCAGAAGGAAAACCACCACCTGTCATCTTCACATAGGTCGGTGAGAGAAACAAAAACAAAAGTCCTCTGTATAGTGCATGATGGTTCATGATCAGGTAAATATAATGGACTCTGGACTGGACTGCATCTAAAATTGGTGTGTGTGTGTGTGTGTGTGTGTGTGTAGTATCACAGTTCTTGTCAGATAGCCTTTCCTCCAGAAAACAGATCATTTTACCGTCTTCTTCCCCTGCTCTCAACGTGGTCAAAGATAAACAATATTAAACAACATCAATGAATGCTCAATTCTGATTGGTCAGAAGGTGATGATTAATTTTCTATAACTGCAGCTCTGGCAATGGTTCTGGCTGCAAGACAACCACAGGTTTATATTAATGAGATCATTCTAATACATTATCGATTCTTTGGTAATAACTTACACGTGGATTTGAAAGGTGGACGCTCCACATAATCTAAGCCTAATAATAAAGGGATTTTTAAAAAATGATTTATTTAACATTTATAGACAGAGTCTCCAGTGTGAGCACTTTGCAAGTTTTCTGCCACAGGAAAGTCTTCAGGACTTTGTGATTTCCAGTTTTTCAGTAACATGACAATTTTTGTCTTTTTTGTCTTATTAACATAAAGACAGAGAAGAAAAAGGCTGATAAGGTGAATGACTGTTTATAGCTGCTGTAATATACACCGAGCAGCCATAACATTAAAATCACCTGCCTAATATTGTGTAGGTCCCCCTTATGCCACCAAAACAGCTCTGACCCATTGAGGCATGGACTCCACAAGACCTCTGAAGGTGTGCTGTGGTATCTGGCACCAAGATGTTAGCAGCAGATCCTTTAAGTCCTGTAAGTTGTGAGGTGGGCCCCCATGGATTGGACTTGTTTGTCCAGCACATCCCACAGATGCTCAATCGGATTGAGATCGGGGGAATTTGGAGGCCAAGACAACACCTTGAACTCTTTGTCATGTTCCTCAAACCATTCCTGAACAATTTTTGCAGTGTGGCAGGGCGCATTATCCTGCTGAAAAGAGGCAACTGCCATTAGGGAATACCGTTGCCATGAAGGGGTGTACTTGGTCTGCAGCAATGTGTAGGTAGGTGGTACATATCAAAGTAACATCCACAATATTCCAGGACCCAAGATTTCCCAGCAGAACATTGCCCAGAGCATCACACTGCTTCCGCTGGCTTGTCTTCTTCCCATAGTGCATCCTGGTGCCATCTCTTCCCCAGGTAAGCGATGCACATGCACCTGGCCGTCCACATGATTTAAAAGAAAATGTGAATCATCAGACCAGGCCACTTCCTTCCATTGCTCCATGGTCCAGTTCTGGTGCTCACATGCCCATTGTAGGTGCTTTTGACGGTGGACAGGGGTCAGCATGGGCACTCTGACTGGTCTGTGGCTACGCAGCCCCATACATAGCAAGCTGCGATGCACTGTGTGTTCTGACACCATTCTATCATAGCCAGCATTAACTTTTTCAGCAATTTGTGCTACAGAAGCTCTTCTGTGGGATGGAAACAGATGGGCTAGCCTTTGCTTCCCACATGCATCAATGTGCCTTGGGCGCCCATGACCCTGTCACCGGTTCACCGGTTGTCCTTCCTTGGACCACTTTTGGTAGGTACTAACCACGGCATACTGGGAACACCCCACAAGACCTGCCGTTGCTCAGATCCTTACGCTGGCCCATTTTTCCTGCTTCCAACACATCAACTTAAAGAACTGACTGTTCAGTTGTTGCCTATTATATCTCACCCCTTGACAGATGCCATTGTACCGAAATAATCAACGTTATTCACGTCACCTGTCAGTGGTTTTATTGTTATTGCTGATTGGTGTAAGTAATAACAGGAACTAACTTGTCTTATGAATGTTCCACAACATTAAATATAACTAAAGAAACATGCATGATGCAAATAAAGCCTGACGTTTTTAATTAATAAATTCAAAATTGTCATTGATGAGAGGAACAAAGCTTGCTGTTATTGGAAAATAATCAACTTTTAGGTCATAACAGTGAGTCAATTCATTTTCGGCTGCCTTACACCACCTCATCCTTGATTATTTTCCTAAAACAGCATAGCCTGTCCTGTTTTATTCCTTACTAATGTCACACATACAGTTGGGTCCATAAGTATGTGGACATGACAGAATTGCCCTAATTTTGCCTCTGTACACCAAATCTTTTAGATTTGAAATGAAGAAATCAAGCTGTGATTGAAGTGTAGACTTTCAGCTTTAATTCAAGGGGTTTAACAAAAAATATTGCTTAACTGTTTAATTACAGCCATTGTTTACATAGTCCCTCCATCTTCACAGGCTCAAAAGTAATTGGACAAACTAACATCATTATAAATATAAGGATTATTTTTAATACTTGGATGCAAATCCTTTGCAGTCAACGACTGCCTGATGTCTGTAACCCACGGACATCACCAAATGCTGAGTTTCCTCCCTTGAGATCCTGTGCCAGGCATTGAGTGCAGCTGCCTTCAGTTGCAGCTTGTTTGTGGGTTTTTCTGCTTTCAGTTTTGTCTTCAGTAAGTGAAAAGCATGCTCAGTTGGGTTGAGGTCAGGTGACTGACTCGGCCATTTAAGAACATTCCATTTCTTTGCCTTAAGAAGCTCTTGGGTTGATTTCAAGGTCTGTTTTGGGTCATTATCCATCTGCACTGTGAAGCGCCGTCAGTTTTTTAATTTTGCAGCATTTGACTAAATCTGAGCAAAAAGTATAGCTCTATACACTTCAAGAGAGACGATCATCAAAACACCAATTAAGTAAATATCTTTTGGAAGAATGGTGCTTATCTCTCCAGTACAGTTCTATAGACTTGTAAAATGTATACCAAGGTGTACTGAACATGTTCTAGGCAGTTCACTAAGACACTTTATGTTGGGTTTAGCTTTAATTTGTCACCAATCTGTATATAAATGTACACCATAGTAGCAAAGCATTTATGAGTGCTGTCTTTGCTTGATAGGTCAGACTTGCTTATGGCACAGTCATTAATATCCTTTTAATCTGCCTCCACTTGACCTGCAGTGCTTTTTTAAAGCTGTCTGTCATGAGAAAGTAAAACACGGGGTTGATGACACTGTGAACATATGCAATTGGTCGTGTCACTATGTAAACTGCATTGATGTAATCCATGATGCACCGTGACAAATTTAATTCAGGAAGCCGTGATGCGAGATGCACAATCCTCATTACATGGATTGGTGTGTGGAGCACCAGAAACATAATTGCTGCAGCCCTCATGATTCTTACCGGCCTTTGGTAAGATGTCCCACGCATCTCTTCTCTTTTCATGAGTACAGAAACCATCCTTTGTGATGATAGAAACAAACCCACCAGTGGCAGGACATATCCAGTTATGGTGAGCACTATGGTGTAGATCAGAGTAACTCTGGCCTCTCCCAGGCTCGCAAAATCACGACACACTGTCCAGCTATTTTGCTCCAAGTCCTGGATAAGGAAGATGATGAGGGGAGTGATTTGAATGGTCACCCAGATCCAGTTCAGGATGGTGATGCACAACGAGGCCTTGAGAGTCAACAGGATGTGTTCTCGCTGTGGGTGACACAGTAACAAGAACCGGTCCACACTTACCCACATCATGAAAAGGATGCTGGAGTACATGTTCACATTGAGGATGTAGCGATTAATCATGCATAGTGCAAAATTGAATTTCTTCAGGTTGTGAGAGTAGTTATAGGACAGCTCGGGTAAAGTGCACAGGAAGATGAGGTCGGACACAGACAGGTTAAACAGGTACACGTTTGTTGACTTCCAAGCAGGGAGGCAAAAGATATAGCCTAGGACCACCACTAGGTTTCCAATGAAGCCAATGGTAAATTCCAGAGCATACATTGGCGAGAGGTAATCTCGCTCTAATAGTGGAGTGATGACTCTGGAACAGTTGTCCTGCAGCCATAAAGATTATTGTACATATAATTACTGCACATAAATGGCTCTATTTTCATGCCAAAGCAAGCATAATTTGCAGGTTAACAGGTGTGTTGTTTTTTTAGTTGGGTGCAAACCAATATCTTCGCCTTTGAGCTCTCTTGCTATTTTTGTGGTAATAAATTAATGCACTGCACTAATACAATGTGAATTGTATTATATAACATAATCTTTCATTTCAATATAAAGAGGCTTCTTCATCCAAATACTAAATACAGCATACTTGATTATTACAACTGTAAAAAAAAAAGCAAACAACTTAGTTGTGGCTACTAAATGGCAATTCATTTCGCAATGTCCTTACAAAAACGTCACTGTGCTGCACAGCGTGCACTTGTATAATAAAGAAAACAAAAGGAGATGATTTGATTGGACAACTTTTAGTAATGTATTCACTGAAACCCAACCCCTGTTTACATTTGCGCCATGTTAACACCTGCGCCGATGTTCACGAAAATACGAACTTGTTTTTGTGTGTGCGTCATGGCCATGAAAATAGACCCCAAATTCTCTGTGGTATGCGAGAGCTAATTTCACCCGGGGGATTTCTCATCACAATAATGAGATTTATTTAAAGCATGCAAAATGTCTTTGCATAAAGCTTATTGGCCTTTAGCCTATTATGTTTATTTATAAATGGTTTAAAAGACCGTAGTATTACTACTAAACAATTAGTACATTTACTTCCTCCTCGTTTTACATTAGAGACTGTACAGGGTATAAATGATTTGAATACTTGTCTAAATGTGATATTTTAGTTTTTATTTATAATAAATGTGCTACACCACTTTGGGGTTATTTTTTTTGCAGATAAATGATAAAAAAAAAAGACTATAATCCAGCATACGCATAATTACCTGAAGGACTGAATAAACAAATTTGGTTAAACTTTATTTGCAAATACTTAGATACTTTGTAAATAATCTGACACATAAAACATAATTTGCCTATGGCTACACTCCTAGAAAATTGAGAAACCTTAATAGTTCTATAGTTGTCCCTCTTGGTGAACCTGAAAGGTTCTATGTCGAACCCTACAACAGAATGTTTCATTATCAGAAAGCGCTTCGAATAGAACCCTTGTTTAGAATTCTTATTTATCCAAAGAAACATTAAAGAACCTTTGAGGAACCCTTGAATCGCGTAAGTATTAAAAATACATACGTAACCAACCAATGTTGAGGGTAGAGTTATATGAAATCAAACTAATGCATTAGGTAATAAACATAACATTTATGCATAATTCATAAATTTTGAAGAATAAACTATACTTTAGTCTCTTATAGTAAGGAGTACGGCAGTTGTGCTTAACCACAGTTAGCATTTTTCTTCCGAAATATTAGATTATTTGATGGAACTCTAATGACAATATAATAATCTTATGAGTAATCTTATGAATAATGAGTAGTGGTACTTATTAATGAATATTTATACACATTATCTAGTACACACTCACTTTCTCAAATTATGTATATTTGAAGCATTCTTACCATTGCGCTGTTTGGTCTGTTGGATTTGGGAGTGCAAAGTCAGTTTTTCAGGGTTCCTTATTCCAAAAATCACTGCACCGCCCATTTGTAGCACATCATCATTAAGTGTTAAGTGTACACTGTATTTATTTGGTATTTTTCTAACCAGAGATCTGATGCAATGACACACTGATGCAATCTGATGCAATGATCACTTTGTTGCTTTCTTATTTCTTTCTCTGCCTCTATCTCTGTCTTTCACTCCTGTTGATTTGCTTATTATCATTTCTGTGACCTTTGTAGAGGTGCAGATGGAGGGGTGATCAGTTTTGTTAACTCATCATTGTTGAATCGGTTTGATGGAGATTTTGTCTTGTACAGTAAGGTTTGATTCCAGGTGTATTATTGTTGCTCGGTAGTAATGCAGTGCAAGCAGAAACACCTGAAGTGAACTGAAAATGAGTTCAATGTCTCAAATATCACAAATAGCAGTTGATAGTAGTTTATATCAGTTTAATTGTTAACACTTCTTTTCAGCTCAAGTTTTTTCTATTTTGTCTAAAAGTGGAACAATACTAATACCAGCATTCTTAAAATATTAAACTGTTTTGTGTGCATCCCTTAGTTGCTTTGAAGAACAAGAAAAATCATCAAGTTTAAGAATCACAGAGCCAGCATTGCCAGATGGATCGTTCACATGGTGCCTTTAGGGCACCAGACCCCAGTGCTGTCTTCCAACTCAAAGAGGGTGCCTACCATCCTCATGTGGCCAGCCTTTTTTTGCATAAAATACCTCTGGGTCTACTGGTCATAATTATTTACTAGACATAATGTCAATTTCAGATATCTGCAGTGCACTATTAATAATTCACAGTAATCTACAATTACAATTTGTAATCTACAATTCACATTTGAGTACTTGTAATTCTGTTTCATTGTATCCATATTGAAATTTTTCATACCCATAATTCATTTAGAAGACATAAATAGTTCAATTATGACTAGTCGTATATTACCATAGACTTGATCACCATTGAACCCCCACCCTTTCATTGTTCCATTGCTCCAAGGCCCAGTTCCAATGCTTGTGTGTCCATTGTAAGTGCTTTCAGTGGTTCGGACCAGAGATAGGCTTTGTTGCCCTCGCACTTCAGTGAGCCTTGGGCGTCCAAAACCCTGTCACCAGTTCATGGTTTATTCCTCTTCAGACTACTGTCAGTAAGTACTCACTACACAAACTTTGCCATTTTGTAGATGCTCTGACCCAGTGGTCTGGCCATAATAAGATAAGATAAGATAAGATAAGATAAACTTTATTAATCCCCGAAGGGAAATTCAGGTGACCATAATGACTTGGCCCTTGTCAAAGTCGCTCAGGTCTTCATGCCTGCCCATTTCTCCTTGACTACAAGAACTTGTTTGCTTACTGTCTAATATTTCCCATACCTTGATAATCAATGTTATTCACTTCATCTTTGAGTGGTCATCATGTCTTAGCTCATCACATACCACTGCCTATTTCACCTATATGTGAATAAGTAATTTCCCCCTAAGCTTAATAACAGGTTGTGCTACCTTTAGCATCAACAACTGCAACCAAATGTTTCTGCTAACTGGAGACCAGTCTTTCACGTTGCTTTGGAGGAATTTTGGCCCACTTTTCATTGCAGAATTGCTTCAATTCAGCCACATTGGAGGGCCTTTGAGCATGACCTTCCAGATGTTACAGCTGCCACAGCACCTCAGTGGGGTTCAAATCAGTACTTTGTCTAGGCCACTCCAAAACCTTAATCTTGTTTCTTTTGAGCCTTTCAGAAGTGGACTTGCTCTTGTTTTTCGAATCATTGTCTTGCTTCATAACCCAAATGCGCTTGAGCTTTAGATCACTGATTGATGACTGGACATCCACCTTCAGGATTTTCTGGTACAGAGTAGAATTATTTGTTAATTATGGTAAGTTGCCCAGGCCCTGAAGCAGCAAAGCATCCTCACCCTTTCACACTACGAGCACCATGTTTGACTATTGGTATAATGTTCTTATTGTGGAATGCTGTGTTAGAATTTTGCCAGGTGTAAGGGGACCCATATCTTTCAAAAAGTTCTGTGGCTTGTGGTTGTGGGGATTTTCATGTGGCTCATTCAATCATAAGAGCTTTAATGAAGTCAGGCACTGATGTCTGTCAAGGAGGCCTGGGGAACAGTCAGTGTTCCAATTCATCCCAAAGGTGTTCAGTGGGGTTGAGGTTAGGGCATCGTGCAGCCCACTTGAGTTCGATTATGTGTATTTTGTGGCAATAGCTTGGGAAAGGGCCACTGTGGCACTCTCATGGGATTGCGTGTAAATGTGTAGACAGTAGGCAGGCTTGGGACTGGTTTCTTTTCCTTCGCTTTTCAGTGATTTTATCTCACTACCCATATATATGTGTATATATATATATATATATATATATATATATATATATATATATATATATATATATATATATATATATACACACAAGCATACATACACAGCACTGTGCTTGCCAGCTCTCTCTACTGTGGCTCTCACAGAACACTTGTTAGAAAAATCCCACACAGGTGTAGATTCTTACCACTCACTTTTCCTGGCTCCACTCTCCATTCACAAATGGGCACTCGACTACCCACTTCCACATACCTCCATTGCCAGACTCAGGCCAGGGAGCTGTCCAGCCTGCGACTGACTCCCCCCATCCAGGAAATCAGCCACAGCCATATGCACCCCTGACCACCTCGAACTTAAACGGCTGAAGTGCCAGACACCAACAAGTGATCCATACATTGGCATCATGCGGTGCCATGCGGGGGAGCCACTGGAGCAGGGAATGGTCCAAAAAGAGGGTGAAGGCCCATCCCAACAGATAGTATCGGAGGATGAGGACCACCCATTTGAAGGCCAGATACTTTTTCTTGATCTTGCTGTACTTACTCTCTCACCCCGAGAGCTTGTGTCTGATGTGCAGCACAAGGCACTCCTCCCCCTCCACCACCTGGGACAACAGGGCCCCCAGCCCTCTGTCCTATGTGTCAGTTTGCAAGACAAAGGGGAGAGAGAAGTCAGGAGAATGTAAGAGTGGTCTGCCATAGAGTGCAGCTTTTATCTGAATAAAAGCCTGTTGGCACAGCTCCATCCACTGGACTGGCTCTGGCACTCCCTTTTTAGTGAGGTCAGTCAGCGGGCTGCTGAATTCCAAATAATTAGGCACAAACCTATAATAATAGCCAGCCAGCCCCAGAAATGGTATCACCTCCTTTTTGGTCTTGGGTCTCGGGCAGGCTGCAATCGCTGTTGTCTCATCAATTTGGGGACGCACATGTCCATGGCACAAGTTGAATCCCAAATACTGTACTTTCACCTGTCCAATTGCACACTTCTTTGGGTTTGCTGTGAGTCCTGCCCATCTCAGTGATCTCAGAACAGCCCTCAGATGCTGAATGTATCACTGGTAATCATTACTATAAATAATAATGTCATCTAAATAGGCAGCGGCATAGGCAGCATGCGGATGGAGGATTCTGTACGAGTCGTTGGAACGTCACTGGGGCTCCGAACAAGCCAAAAGGAAAGGTCACGAGTTGGTGTAAACCAAACGGAGTGGAAAAGGCCATTTTCTCACGAGATATGGGAGTCAAGGGGATCTGCCAATATCCCTTTTTCAAATCCAGTGTTGAGTAAAAGCAAACCACACCTAACCGATTGAGAAGTTGCAATGTGGAGAATTGGGTATGCGTCAAATTTAGACAACATGTTGACTTTTCTAAAGTTCAGACAGAATCGGACCAAATCACCTAATTTGGGAACCAGGACCACCAGACTGGACCAGTCACTGCAGGACTCCTCTATTACCCCCATATTGAGCATGGTCGTGAAATCCTCCCGCACCACTTGTTTTTTTGTTTTCGGGCAAACGATAGAGGTGGCTGCATATCACCACCCCTGGGAGCATCTCAATGTGGTGTTCTATGAGATTAATTCGATGAGGTAGAGGTGAAAACATGCCTGGAAGTTCTGCCTGCAACTTGGCAACCTCCATGATTTGGGATTGTGAGAGGTGGTCTCCACAAGGGACCAGGGTGGATTGAGCTGCCTTTTTTAGATTCATCTCCAGTCCTAGCTCCTCCCTCTCCGGAACGACTGTCTCCAAAGCCATGGTTTAAGGAGGTTGAGGTGGTATACCTGCCGTGCCCTGCCTCTATCCGTTCACCTTACCTCATAGTCAATGACCCTGATTCACCGTGCGACCTCAAAGGGCCTTGCCACCTGGCGAGTAATTTGGAGCTCTATGTGGGTAATAATATGAGCACTTTATCTCCCTATGAAAACTCATGTAGACGACCGCCCCTATTATACAACTGGGATTGATGTTCTTGCACCTGTAGCAAATTCTCCTGTGTTAATTGCCCTAATGTGTGGAGTTTTGCTCTCAGGTCAAGAACATACTGAATTTCACTCTTGCTCTCTGAAGGTCCCTCCTCCCAATTTTCTCTGACGATGGCTAAGATGCCACAAGGCCTGGGCCCATATAGCAATTCAAACAGGGAGAACCCAATGGTGGCCTGTGGGACCTCTTGTACTGTGAATAATTGGCGTTTGAGCCAATTATCCCAATTCCAAGCATCTTTGTGTACTAACTTCCAAATCATATTTTTAAGGGTTTGATTAAACTGCTTGACCAGGCCATCTGTCTGAGGATGATAAACGCTGATATGAATCAATTTAATCCCTAAGAGCTCATATAGTTTGCAAAGGGTGCGTGACATAAACATGGTGCCTGGGAGATAATTTTGAAGAGTGCCTCCACAACACTGCGTGCAAAGAGGCACAGCTTCAGAGTTTCCCGTTGTGTAATCCACCAGGACCAACACAAAGCAATGCCCTCATGCAGTCTATTCCAATGGCCCAATGAGGTCCATTACCAATTATCCCAAAGGGGACCTCGATTAATGGAAGTGGGTGCAATGGCACTTTTGGGGTGGCTGGCAGATTCACCAGCTGACATTCGCGTCATGCTACACACCACCTGCGAACATCGCCAACATCTTGACCTAATTGCCCCACCATTGGATTATGATGAACCACCTGGAATAACATTTCCCAACGGCTTTTTGGGACCAATAACTGGGTCATTTCTTCCATTGTTTGAGTGTCCTGCATCACTCAGTATAACTTATCTTTGGCAATCGCAAAATAGTGGAAGGAGAGTGCAAGGTTGGGCTGAACCCTCTGACCATCAATTACTTTCACTTGGTCAAAGGTGTGCCTGAGGGTTTTGTCTTGTGTCTGCTCCAAAGGGGAATCCCCAAGGGAAATTCCCCTGAAGTGCGGGGGGGCCGGGCCCTCCCCACCCTCCGTGTTTTCCTGATGCGGAGCTGATGCTGATGGCCCAGGCAACGCCTTCCCAGCCAACATATCCCACACCATGCTACACTATTGCAGAGCCCATCCACACACACTCCCCTCAACAACATTTGAAATGCCAGCCAATTTGTCCCCAAAATCAGTGGATGGGTGAGGCGGGCACTAACCACTGCCTCTATTTTTATGCTTTTGTCCCCAGAATTGGATCATGATGGCCACTAGGGGATATTCATGCACATCCCCATGCACACACCTCACCTGCACCCAGCGTGCCGTACCCAATGTCTCACTTTGAACCAGGCATTGGTGAATTGAGGTTTGGTTACAGCCTGAATCCACCAATGCGTGGTACGTAACCCATTGAATACTCACCAGTATACGGTACATCCCAGCTCAATCGGAGGCAGCCTGCTGTGCATCGAGGACCCAGACCAACACCCACACCTCCATCACATGGCATTGGTCCTGGAAATGCTCGGGTTCCCACAATGCCAGCACACTGGCCCAGGCCTTACTCCCACGGCCCTGGAGTCACCAACCTGAGGGGGAGAAGAGACAGACACGGGGGAGAGGGAGTGGTAGGGAAAGCCAAGGTTCAGGGGACTGGTTTTGGAGGAAATCTCCCCCATTTCCGTGGTGTAGGGACCGGGGGAGTGTGGGGAGACAAAGTGGAAGAATGAGAGCGAGAGAGAGAGAGAGAGAGAGAGGGAGAGGGAGAGGGAGAAGGGGGGGGGGGGCTGGCCAGTCTCTAGCACAGATGCAGGAGCATCCAGCATCAGGCAGCAGCTGGAGATCCTCACAAAATGTCACTCATAAATACAGTACTATTAAATTCACATGTACACTGTATGTTTTGGAATTGCATATTGTTCATTGTAGGCCTTTTCTGTGAATGCATGTATTAGAAAAAAACATTGAACAGGTTGGATTTGTTCACTTTTATTGCCTGAACTCACAAAAGAGAGCTTTTTTTTTATTGAGAATTGTTATCTTTAGCATCTGTCTTTGGACTCCTACCTTCCAAAAAAGACTAGCAATCGTTTAAAAATTTTTTAATAGATTATTTAATTGAAACAATTTCAAAAATTGTTCATGTGCTTGGCAGCAGAACAAAATGACCAGAGACATAGAGGAAAAAGAAGGAAAAGCTTAATATAACTGCAGTTGAAATCATCAAAATCCTCCAGGGTACAGGTACCATCTGCACCCAAAGTACAATTAATTTCCTGATTCATATCCAAGCAAGTGTGTGCCTGACCTCCAGCTGAAAATGAGAAAAACGTCCCTATGGAAACAAAGAAATGCAAAATGCTGTGGCAGATCATAAAGGAAAATATCAGCTGCACACAGACTGAATGTATCTTCTGTTGAGCTATTGCTCCAAAATCTTCCAGGAAAAAAAAAAATCACAGAGGTGGAATATAAAACTATTTGTGTTTTAGTTTTCTTTAGCTTCTTGGAATTCCATGTTTTTTTTTAAATTTTAAAATACAGGCACATTTTCTTTTTGTTTGACTCATAAATCATGGAGGATGCAAACTTTTGTCTTTTCTGTGCATCCAAAAAAAAAAACATTTGTACAAAACTCTGTTTGAGAAGGGGTAGGGAGGCATTTCTTACTTGTTAAAGATTTTATACATATGATGCATATAACATATAACATATGGATATGAGTTTAATTTAGAAAGAGCATATGTGCATGTTCTACATCATTGCCAGTATCATTTAATGAATGCTGGCTACAGTTTACTGCAACATAGCATTAGCATTTTTATATAAATTACTATGGTACACTGAAATGTCTCCAGAATTTAGTGTGCAATTTAGTGTGTGGTATTTTAATTAAATGATTCCATGTGTATTAAATAAATACATGCAGAAATCCAGTATTGCTATATTACCGTATAATAGATGATCTGATTGCACATTTGAACATGTCTATATAGAATTTCATCCTTTTATGCCACTAACTATACATTTTACACATTTTATATAGTTAATACATTTTACTTTCAAAATAAAGCAGTTTCCTGCCAAAAGTCTACACTTCAGGCACCAAATGCTTTGCAGCAATGTCTTAGATAGTAGAGACAAATGAGCATCCCTGGCCTAATTTATCTTCAATTTTAAATGCTCCAAAAGAAAACAGTGTGATAATGATCTGAGCTCAACATCCAACCTGCAGAAACATCTACAGGTAAGCCGTTAGCTAGCTAAGTGACCTAGACTAGCCAGCCAGATCTTTTGATGTTTTACAGTATTAACGGCTCTGCATTAAACTTAAGAGGTCACTCTGATGTTCGGTAGCGATTGCCTATTGTGATAAATATACCTAAGTGCTGCTACGGCCTGTAGGTAACACTCAGAATAATGTGTAAGGGGCATTTTTGTTAGCTAGAAACATGTATGAATTATCATGAGGTAGCTAGCTAACAAACCTAGCAAGCTACTGAAACCCCAGCAGCATTTGACTAAGTTAGCAAACAAGCTAACATTACCATTCTTTATATGTTGATAATCGAGGCGGTGTTCACTTTAGCATAGCTTACTAGGTTAGTTAACATGATTGTTCATAAATGTCTTCCTCAGATACAGAACATTTTAAAATAATTTTCATTTTAACTTTTTCACCAGACAACTTATTCACTCTTACTTGAGTAATTTTCTTGATGACTACTTTTACTTTTACTCAAGTGAATTATTACTAGAGTAGCAGTGCTTTTTCTGCGTTTTTGTACTCTTTCCACCACTGCACCTGATTACTAATGACACTTACCTATTTATAATCGCACTACTCCTGTTAAATAACCAGGGGTCTCATTTATAAAAGCGTGCATATTTCTGTGTGTAAGAATTGCTAGAATGCACTAGCAACTTGGCATTTATCACACGTGTGCACACACAGCTGTAGGCGAATTACATTGATAAATCCTACACATTCTAAATTGCTCTGCGTATGTACAGCCACACTCATTTACATAAAGAAACACCTCCAAATTGCCATATATGGTAATGAACTTGGCTACATGTGTCCCAATTACATTTGGAAAAGCTGCAATGGTGTGACAATCCCTCATATTTGGAAATGTAATGTACTGGAGCATGAGTGAAATGAATGCATGTCATTATTTGGCTCATAGTTTGTTTAGAAATGCCAGACCTGTCTTCCAGTTTCTTGTTGAAATGTTTTTTTTTCTTGTTGAAATGGCTAAAAACTTTGAAGTACAAAGGACTTGAGTGTTAATGGGGTATGAATGCTACTGGTAATTTTTTTTAGCCGTTCCAAAAGTGGGATGAATTGCTGGCAGAGGTCAACTAAGACTGCACTGGGTGAACGAAATCAACTGATGAGCCACTCATCACTCTCAGCAAAGAGGTTTCTGTGGCATGTTCCCTATGCAAAGCTACTGTACATGTGAAAATCCTCAAGCAAGGCATCATCCCAGGCAATCTTTAGATGTGCCATTCATGTGTTTTTACTTTCCATTTGTGTCATGTGTGTATACATTATTGTGAGCACAACAGTCAGTAATTACTGTCAATAATACTGATTTGATTGACAATAAGTGGGATGGGAGCTCTTCATAATCAGTTTACCTGTGATTACACTTTTCTACTACTAGAGGTTTTAGCATAGCCTGGTCAGGAGTGTGCGTAAAAAATATATGCACAAGAAGAACTTGATAAATCACATTCTATGCTTCTACGCGTAGAAACATGTATACACAGTTTATGTACAAGACTATGCGTATGCATGGTTGATAAATGAGAGCCCTAAGGGTTACTTTGCGGAGTCTCCAGCCTTATGTCAGTGTTGCTTCCAAGCCTTTCTTCTCTACCTGTCTTGATTTAATGTTTTGACCTTTTTCTGTTTAATGTTTACTGACTTAGTCTTGTCTAGTTTATGCTTGCTTGCTGATCGGCTGACAATTTGCCTTTCAAATTTCTGAGACTTTGCCTTGCACATGCATCCATCTGTCTGTTTCATGACAGATTGAAAGATCATTTGGAATGAAGGAAAAATATATTAAAATGTCTGTTTGTGAAATAGTGGAGCAGGGTAAACCCAGAGGCACTGACAAAAGGGAGACATATTTTTCTTCTTTTTTTTCCCCCAGTATTTGCATGGGAAACAAGGTCACTTTGGTGGACACGCATTTTTAATGTGCGCTATCCATTCCATAATCCCCCTTTCTTTCTCGCAATCTTTGCAACATATCTTACAATAGAAATGGTTGTGTACATTATAGACACACTTTACTAGATTTAATTCTGATTATTTGCTGTAAAACAGCATCTTGGTGGCCGTGGAGTATATTTAAACTAGCCCAATCTGGCAACCCAATTAATTGTCTGTCTGCTGCTCCTCCCCTGAGCATGGGGCAGCATGATTCCTACCCCAATGGGCCTCTATTAGCGCTTGTTGCAGTTCCCATTTTTGAACAGTAGCTACAATAATAACTCTATGGAAGCTAAATGGGGCAGTGTGTGCGCTCCCCCATGACTTTGCAACATCAAGTCTTTATTCTAGATCCTTTTTACTTGTGTTAGAAGCCATGTACAAAGAGTTTTAGGGTTTTGAGTGCTGTCTATTGTTAGGAGCTCTGTCCTAGTTGAATTGTCAGGTTGCCTTTTAAGGGACTGTCTGCCAAATAAAAAAAAATCTATCTAACCATCTTCAGCTATTGTAGACATGCTTTCTTCTTGTCTTTAAAGCAAGATTTTCTTTAGTGAAGCTCAGCTTTATACAAATGACTGCATCCTACACATTGCATTTAGCCAATCAGATGAAAGGTTCAAAAAGGGGAAGGCTTTTAAATTACCTTAACCAAATCCATGTAGCCTGAATAACATAGCAGTAAGAAAGCATGTAATAATAAGCAGGTCTTCTTCAATTAAAACATGGCAAGTGAATAAAATACATGATTCATGTTTGTAGCTGGACATATTTAAAAGCATGAACTTTACATACATGAACAAAAATTACCAAATGCTAGATATACTGTAGTAACATTAGCTATCTACCACCACTCATCTTTGTCTTAGTGTTGGAATGTAGATGGAACTGCATTATTTCTTTTCTGTTGAATCCCAATAACCAGTCTCAAAGTCCTTCAGTCTGAAGTGCTACTTCTTTTCTATTTCTAGGATATGCTGAAAAAAACCCAACACCTTTAGACTAATTATCACATCAGGATCACTGCACTCCACTGCCTACTTCTCCTGACATGTCCTCAATAAAGAAAAAAATGATCTTGTCCCATCATGTGTTATTTTTTCACACCCATGTACCATCAAATCCACCTCATGTGCTATGGATAGATGTTCTTATTCACAAACGACTGTACCATACCATTAATAATTACTATCTCTGTGTCACTGAAAGAAAGCTTAATAACAGTTTTATTCCAGCATGGAAATGAGGCAAGGCATAATAAAATCATTTAAATATGTTTAGTGTGGTCTGACCTAGGTCTTCATTATATAGAGTGTTCTTCTGGTGTGAGCACTTCAGGAAATGTAAATGCTGACGTATGAACTGGACACTAGGTGAAGGTTAAACAACTCCAGATGAAATATACCCCCTAATTTCACAGTAAGGTCTTCAAAGCTGTGGTTTGGACACTTGGTTATTTTGACTTGAAGTTTCCACACCACAGAATATTCCAAACTGAATGGGTAATGGATTAATATACTCTGCCGTTTGGCCAAATCTATGCAAATATATTAATGTAAAAGTGACAATGTTTTTCTAAGTAGATTTGGGTCCACACATACACAGCTGGCACACATACACAGCTCCTGAGAATGGATCATTTGATTTGATATTGCAGCAGCACACCCAACCGCAACCAATGGTGGGTGAGAAGACCTAGCGCACAGTCGGTGTTCCAGTTCATCCCGAAGGTGTTCAGTGGGGTAGGGGTCAGGGCTCTGTGCAGGCCACTCAAGTTGTTCGACTCCAACCTTCATGCACATCATGTCTTCATGGAGCTCGCTTTGTGCACATGGTATTGCTGGAACAGGTTTGGGCCATTTAGTTCCAATGAAGGGAAAGCTTAAAGCTACAGCATACAAAGACATTCTAGACAATTGTGTGCTTCCAACTTTGTGGCAACAGTTTGGGGAAGAACCAGGGTGCCTCCGTTAGATCAAGACAAAAATAGATGGAAGCAGGTGAAAAAAATACTAAATATTTTTCACCTTAGAAAAAAGAAATAGGGAAATATCTTTTATAAATAAATTAATAATAAATGGTATTCCTAATGAGAATCCTAAAGATTTATCTAAATTTGTTGCTCCGTTTTATTGTAAGTTATAAAACTCAGTCGACCAATGTCCGAATATACAGATTTTAAAAGTTCATGTGACAAAGACTTAGAAATTCAGGAAGTTATAGATAGTATAAATAGTCTTAAAAGAAGCAAAACTCTAGGTAATGATTAACGGGGGAGTTTTCTAAAACATTTTGCAATAATCTTGCTCCATTCTTACTTGCTGTTTTTAAAGAATCAATCGATTCGGGAGTAGTTCCTGCCTCCTTGAAACAAGCAATAATTATACTCATACCAAAACCTAATAAAAATAAATTATATATTGAAAATTAGAGACCAATCAGTTTATTAAACAATGACACCAAGATTTAAGCTTTGTATGCTGTAGCAAAAAGAATTAAAAAAGATTTAAATACAATAACTGATGAAGAACAACCACGCTTTATGAAGGGACATTACATTGATAACAATATTAGATTGATTTTGGATTTAATTGAATATAGACATCTTAGTTCAGATGAAAGCTTTATTTTATTTATTAACTTTTATAAAGCTTTTGATACCATTGAACATTCTTTTGTTTTGAAGGCCACTGAGTATCTCGGTTTTGGGGTTTTTTTTTTCAAAAAGCTATTAAAACACTTGATGATGGGTGTAATAGTTCAGTTCAACTACCCCATGGTACCTGCCAGAGATCTAACATGGAATACGGTAAGAATGTCCGATATCGTCCGATTTCTCTTTTTATTAGTTATACAAGGGATGGCAATTTATATTAAGCAAGCAATTTTTCAGGGAATTTCTGTGTTTGGCAAAGAAATTAAGCTAAGCCAACTGGCTGATGATACACTTTTTGTTAAAAGCAGTGAAGAAGTAGAGAAAGCCATTAAGTGTATAAATGAGTTTTCTGAGGTTTCGGGTTTAAAGATGAACAAATCTGTACTTTCTCCTCTTAAAGACTATGTTTTGGGAGAAATAAGTGGAATACCACTTAAAGAAACAGTTACATATCTGGGTATAGTGGTGTGTAAAGATCTACAGAAATCAAAGAGACAAATTGAATTTTAGGCCTATTGTGGAAAGGATTAAAAACAGATTTAATGTATGTATAATGACAGATTTGTCCTTATTTGGCTGTGTTTTACTTTCAAAAGCAGAGGGAATTTCGAGGTCCATTTACATATCATTCTCATTGCATGTCCCGGAAAATATTATTAAGGAATTGGATTGAATAAGACTCTTTATGACTTTATATGGAAGATAAAAACCCATTACTTACGAAAAGATATTATATGTAACAGTACTGTATTTATTGTAACATGGCGGTCTTGATGTATTAAATTTCACAGAGCTCAATAATGTTTTTAAGATAAAATGGATAATTGAATTTATTAAAAACAAAGATAGTGTATGGAACATTTTTCCCAATTACTTGTTTAACTCTTTAGGTGGTATTTGTTTTTTTTCTAAAATGTAAATTTTCTATTGAAAAAATCCCTACCAAACTACACAGCAAATTTTTAAATGTTAAATTCACACTCACAGTGTGAAAATTAACACTTATCCAGAGTTTATATAGGTCCATACTAAATAGAGTTAAATTTACACTTTAAGTAGTGTTATTTTCTCTACACTTGCATAGTGTTAAAAAAGCACTGTAAGTGTTCACTGTTAACACAATTGGTGCGTTTTGTTTCTCCTCACAGGCTCCGTTTACACAAGTAAGTGTTGAATCTACACTAGAGATGTCAAGAGCTTAGCACTAAGGGAGTTATTTTCAACACTAATATAGTGTTCATAAATATCCAGATTAAATGTAAGAGGTAATTAAATGTAATCTAGACTCTGTATGCCTAAAAATACATTTAAAATGTGTCTACTCATCAGTTAAAGAACAACCAAAACATCAGTTGCTGTGTCAGTTTGAACTTTTATTTTCAACACAATGACACATCTTATATGTAACAGTAAACCAGTATAAATGGAGGTACAATATATTCACCATCATCTGACCCATATGGATGCTGTAGATCAAAAGGCCTGTCAAACTACTGGCTTTGACACGTTCACCCAAGTCACATCTCTGTACTTTAAATGCATGATGATGCTCTGAGAAATGTTCTGTGAAAAGTTTGTCCACAATAAAATACACAGTGTTTTCATTCTCAATTTGCATATAATCAGGTCTTGTCTATATTCTGTCCCATCTAATTGAATGCATGTTTGTCTGTATGGGATTCTATAGCATTCCTGCCAACTTCTCACCAATATCATCCAAACAGAATGTTTCCTTGGCTCAGACTCAACTTGTCTCAATTGTGTTGTTTCCCAAAGATAGCCTATTGACATCTGATGGCTTTTTGCCAAAGATTTGATGATGTCTTTAAAATTCTTGACTATATTCTTAAAAACTGCCTCAAACCTCATGCTCCACATGTGCACCAAAGGACCAATTTTGTGAATGCAGGCTGGGTAGTGTATCATAGAATGATGTTTGGGCAGCAAGTTCTTGTGTGAATACAATTCTTTAAACAATTCACGGTGCTCAATTATCAAATACTTTAGGAGGACAGTCATCCCAATTTTTATCTCCAAGGGGTACAATATCACCAAACAGTAATGGAGTGTTTTTGATAAGAAAGAGTGCCTGGATAGAGTTGAGCCCTGAGCTATTTCCACTGTGCTCCAAATTCACGTTTGTAGGACGAATTTTTCTCTCTAAATATAAATAATCATATGAATATATTCTAGAGAGCACACTGTGAAACAAACTAATCTGAAAGATATTCCAACAGTAGTTTCAAGTTCCAATTGAGCAACTCCTTCCAGGAGGTCGTGCATCGCATCTAGAGAGTGAGTGTGATGGTCAAGTGTCCACATACTTTTGGCCATACAGTGTATAATGCCATGATTTTGTGGCTTATTTTTTAGATCTTATGTCTTTTGCACTTGCACCCGATGACAAAAAATAAGGGCCTTAAGCTTTTTTATGATGATATTATAAATGCTGATCAGCTTTATAGAATTCTTCAATATTTGTAACTGTATTTCTATCCACTCCATTTGTACCATATGCGTGATCAGCAAGGAGAATAATTTGGATATATCTTCTTGTACTGAGAACAGAAACTGTTAAAAACCGTATACTCCCTAAAAACCTAACAGGCTAAAAGGCTATATTAATAAGAATATAATGTTTTATATGTGTTGGTAAATACTGTATTTGTCTACCATTTTCTACAAGAACTCTGTAATGAATGAATAAATATTTTTTTCTCTCTTTCTCTTTATTGGACAAAACTCAAAAATGCTATAAATGTAAATTGTATATGGATCTTGCCTCACTTTATTGTTGTTCCTTTTTTGAGCATTAAGAGTCAGGATGCGCAGCTCTAATGCTGCAATCTTCTCTGTCAGAGAGCTAACTAATATGCACTTACAACAAAAAAGCTATTACTAATGACAGAGGAAGAATGATTAAACATCCTGCACTCAACACACTGAACAAGCTGAATGTTTGACATGTTGTTTAACATACCTTAGTCGAAGATTAGTTGATATTATTTTACACTGATCCAGTGTGGATGGTCTCCGCTTGCTGTCTTTAGACCAAAAAAAAGTGTTCTTCAAAAAAATGAAAATATGGCAGAAGTGAAAAATACAACGGATGAAAACGATAGTGCAAAATTATTCCACATCCCAAAGGTGATCTACTGGGTTCAGATCTGGAGGCCACTGAAGTCCACTGAACTCATTGTCATGTTCATCGACCCAGTTTGAGACGACTTGTGCTTCATGATATGAAGCAGTTTCATGCTGCAAGTAGTCATTGTAAGATAGATTGTGGCCATAAATGGATGCACGTGGTCAGCAACCAAACACATATAGGCTGTGGTATTCAATCGATGCTTGATTGGTTTTAAGGGCCCCAATGAATTCCTGTGCCAAGGAAACATTCCCCACACCATTATACAACCACTACCAGCCTGAAATGTTGACACAAGGCAGGTTGGGTCCATGGGTTCATGCTATTGGTGCCAAATTCTGACCCTATCATCTGCATATTGCAGCAGAAATCGAGAGTCATCAGATTAGGTAAGTTCCAATCTTCAAATTTTCAAATAAAATAAAACTTTTACACTATTACAAATTGTGTGTCATTGCATTTTCATCTGCATTTTCATTTTTTGGGAACAATTACATGATGTGCAGACAAACAATCATTTTGCAGTGCTCAAAGGGAGCACGAGAATGGGGGCAAATGTCCTCACGTTACTGTGGATAGAATGACATCATTGGCTATTTAGGGCTCTAACATGGAGTTCTATGGCTTAGACTCAGGTCCTACTTAAAAGTACATGCTGTGACTGGAAGTGTTACATAACACAGCCTTGTGTGTGTGTGTGTGTGTATGTGTATGTGTATGTAAAGTTCTCCCTTTAGGAGACCTTGTGTTTCGTGTCTAATTGGCAGGATTATTTCTGTAGAGGCTTGAGGAGGACAGAGACGTGTGTGAACGAGCTGTGGCCCTGCTCCAAGCATGCCGCCGTGTGTGTGGATGCTAGCGTGCGCCGTGAGAGCAAGCCAAATGCGGCTGCATGTGGTGTCTTGCCGCCGGAGTGCTGCCAAACGCCCGGCGTGAGGAATGGAAGGCGTGATTTTCATGGCTGGCTGGTGGCTGATTGGTGAATACTGAAGATCTGCTGCTTCCTTTAGTCTCAGTCAGCATAGAGCTACCTATTTATATTGCTCATTTATGGTTTTTCCATCTTCTTTCTTTAGACCCTTTGAATTATACTGCTCTTTGTCTCCAATACTGTCTCCATCTTTCCTTCTTATTGTCTGTTTATCTCTCTGTCTCTGTGATGTATTAGTTAGTGCTCTCCTTGGTGTAGTGTAAGGCCGTGAAGATAAAAAACGAGGCAGAAGAGATGCAAGCTGAAGCAGCAGCACCAGCCAAGGAGAAGGAGTAATTTGCAGCCCTGCTGCATTACTGATGCATTTTTTTATTGATGCACCTATAGTTTTTCATTTCTACACAGAGCGAATATTAGCAGTAATACTACACCATGTATTTGTGTAAAAAAAAAAAACAATAATGATGAAGCAAGATCATAATTTCATCACAAACTGGAACATTTTAGGTTGGTTTATTTATAAACAGTAATGTTTTCTTGTCGTTGATATTTAGCTCAACTTTATATTTCTTAAGTGACCCATATCACCTCATTAAACATCTGGCACCTTCAACATAGGAAACATTTTTATTCTAGTCTTCAACACACAGTTAGGCCAAATCCCAAATAGGTTCCTATTCACTAAATGTGCTCACTACATAGGTTGTTGTAGAACCTACGTAGTGCACTATGGGCTGCATTCAGAGTTGAGTTATACACGCTTAGTGAGGATTTAATACTGAAATTGCGCACGTCTGTGTTCAGACCTCAGATATAACTACAGACTTAAGCACTATTTAGAAGCAAGAGTTATACATGTGGCGTGGAGTAAAACAGAAGCATATCTCAGATTTGCACGCGATTCTGACCGCAATTCCGACCTTTTTTGCTTGATATGAACTCAAGAGAGGAGCAGGATTAAGTCCAGCGCCAGTGTCTGACAGGTCTAAGCACAATTTGTCATGCTAAAATGTATGTTTTAGGGTGTAAATACACTTAAAAAACATAAAATGACTCTAATTAAATAATTAATTGTTATTTTTAATTAATTAAATGTTATATTATTTAATAGCATCATCCTATTAAAGCCATTTTTTGCGCAGAGGACATTGGAGGAGACAGCAATCTTAATCTTGACATGTTAATTATCTCGAGGACTGAATTTTTATGGATAAAAGGACCAACTTCTCTTATGTGAAGTAAGCTGTAGCAGATGAGAGCTTGGTGAGCAAATTAAAAGCCTACATCCTGCACACACACACACTATTACCTCGATGTAGCATCCTGTGACTTCTTTAAGTTGTGTCCACAATATTAAAAAAATGCAATATGGATGGATATGGATATGCATATGGATATGTTGGATGAGGTGCTATTTTATAGGCTGATGAATAATAAAGGAGGAAGTCATATTGCTAAATTAAACCAAATTTACAGTAATTAAATTGATAATTACTACTATTCCTGCAGCAATATTAGCAATATACTAGAGTCCTAGTAAATGTTTATTTGAATGCTTGCCATTTTCTACTTCATGATATGTATTATTCTTTTTTATTATTTCATTTTTATGTCATCTCTTGCTTTTATATTGCAGCGTATTACATTTGACAGCAAAGAACATGTCTGTGTCTTCAGCTCACATTTTCCATCCCTGATAAAATCCTATGATTTGAATTCAACCAGCACTACTGACAGAGCTACTGTTATAGAAAACTAATCAACACCTTCTGACCAATCAGATTCGAGACTTCAACAGCGCTGTGATATAATTAAAATTACAAACTGCAGTTATGCATCAGTGATATCTATTGGGCCTTTGCAATAAATATCATTCAAGACTAGCACACTGGATTGAACAGTGTTACTCATCAAACAAATGTGATGCAAATCCTAATGAGGTAATAGAATCAGTGTGAATATCTGAGAGCTAATGATTAAGATTGCTAAGGGGACTGATGAACCTGAGGTGGCGTGTTCGGACCTGCAGGTGGTGGCAGTAGTGATCACGGTCATATTGGGGACAAGGCCGTGATCCTGCCTGGCTCTCAGGAAGTGACGCGTTTCTCTAGCCATCTGTCTACACACTAATCCCTGCAGCGCTTTCACATATTACTGCCTGGCTTATCGCCCTGGCAACAAGCCTTCAATCCTAACTCTGTGCTATAGTCATGTGACTGGGGGGGTGTGGAGATGGAAATGGGGAGAGGCACGTGTGTGTTTCACACACACACACACACACACACACACACACCATTCTGATAACTCTAAATGATTACAGAAGGGACAAATGGATATTTCATTTCTCAGGTCAGTGTTGCCAAGTATGCGATTTAATCCATAGTTTAGTGTTTGCGCATTTTGTATACATTTGATTCATTATATGTACAAATCTATAACTTAACCCCTGCATCAAATATCACAACATTTGGGGATTTCTTTCATTAATGCACATAAAAAAAGAGAGATTATCCACTGATTGGTTGAGAGACTATTGGACAACCAATAAGAGTTAAGCTCTTTCCTATTGGGTGTCAGGTAAAACATTTCTGCAGAGTAGCATGAGCCAGTTAAATCACAAAATAATAAAGAGCATTGTTTTTGTATACATCATTTTATATATTCATATACAAGTACAATTAATGAATGTGAACAATACATATATTTTAGGTTGGTAGAAAGATAGAATTCTACCAAATTCTACCAGAATTCCATAGGAGTTAAAAGATATTATACCAAAGTGCTGTGGAATTTTCAGATCTCCTTGCTTAGAAGGTGTTGGTTAATTTTCTGGTACAGCATGACTCTGACAGTAGTGCTGGCTGCAAGACAAATCACAGGTTAATATTAATGTGCTCATTCAAATATGTCATCGTTTCTATAGTAACAGCTCATTCACAAGAACTTGTATGGTAACTATTAGTTAGTGACTAACAATAAACAGATTGAAAGCATGCTGCTATTTAACAAAGATAAATGTAATGTATATGAGTTGAAATGGTGAAGTTTTCTGGAAGAGGACATTTATTTATCTTTTATGGAAGGAGTCACCAGTGTCAGTGCTTTGAAACAGTCAGTCAGTTTTCCACCACAGGAAAGTCTTCAGGAGTTTGCACTTTAACATTACAAGCTGTGTTTGTTTTTTGTTGCCTTATTAACTTCAACTTAATGTAAGTCATAACAGGTATTAACTTGTTCCACAGACATTAAATGTAACTATAAACTGATAGAAATTATGACCTCTTGTGTGACTTAATTCAAAGAAATTGCAATTATTGGCACAATGCTGTGGTGTACGTGGAATAAAACACTTTAGGACATGCTGGCATAGGAAAATAATCAACGTTGGAGTGGTGTGATGCTGTTAACAACCCTGAAGTTGATATTATGTTTTATTCCTTACTTATAATCCACATTCAAATGAAATAATGCTCACAAACACACATTGCCATGGAAACACCCAACACACACATAAACTCCTCAGCACACTCTAGCATCAATGCAAGGTCATCTCCTCTCATACACACACCTCTCAGTCCCATTAGTTTTGTACATATGAATGCATGATGTGTGTTGGCGAATTAGTTTACTCATTCATTATAGGTATTCTTTATTTCTTTACTAATTTATGTGATTTTTATGGGAAGACCTGGCAACCCTAGGCTCTTCTAATCTCTTGTGATTAATACTGTTAGGAAGTTTTATCAGCCAGAAGGTTCAGCTAAAATAAAGTCTGCATAAAGTTTTGCTATTTGATCTTGATCTTCCATGTACTGATCGTTTGAACATAGACACACACACACACAGATAGCATCTCATTCAACATTCAGGGTGTTTAATTCACTCATTATGTACAGTACACAAGTCAGAAACATACATAAATTCATTCAGATATAAAACATCTGTGATCCAAACAACAGATTTTTCTTTTCTTCTAAAAATTAGAAACGAGTACATTGAAGAAATTCTGAAGAACCCTAGCTAAGGCTATGGATGAGATTTTTATAGACTAAATATGTGTCAGATGGCTCAGCAAACCTGAATGTTTAAAATGTGTGAAGAGTGTGAAGAGTAGAGCGCAGCTGTGTCTGTATTAACAAGTACAGCAGGCTGCCACTTTGGCAGCTGTTTGTGACAATTTCACTTCTTGGTTAAAGATAGAATTCGGAATGTTTATTTTTGCGGCAGCTTTAGACAGTGAAGACATGTACGACTTTATTATTTTTGGCGAGTGAGGTTTGTGCACATATTTGTATGACTTGATGTTATTCCAACCCAATTCCGAGAATTAAAAAAATGATATTTTTAAAACTTGGTTTTTAAAAATCCAGTGCACATTGTACGCAAACCCAAACCCCTATTCATGAGTAAATCATTATACGATTGATGTCATGACATAACGGTCTCAAGATGCAGACTAACCTTAAAAAAGCTAAATGTGCATAATGACCAATAAATCCTGCTTCCAGCATGGAGCCATAGTGTTTGTTAGTACAGATTGTATTTCTTCCTGAAACTTTATGGTGTTTATGATGCTGTAATGCCAGTGCAATAAGTTGCATACACAAACACCAGCTTTTTCTTTATATGGCTTTAGGAAAAAGTCAAACTCTTGGATTCTTAAATTCTCAGTATCTCAGTATCCTTTAAACGCTCTTAAAGGAGCGGTTTGAGCCCTGTGCTGTCTGTATGGCAAATTGCAATAGCAAGGAAAACTTTGACAGGTGTTCTTTCTATCCCATCTGACCCCACCCCCATTTCTGTTAAAATATGCATGACTTGTGGAAGGAAAACAGCCTGAGCAGGGCCTGAGAGCTTCCCAAAAGCATTGCAGGAAAGGTGGGCATCAGGTTTTTTTTTAACTCTCATTCATGGTCAGGGTCATGATGGATCCAGAGCCTACAGCGGAAATGTGGGACATGAGGCAGGAATACACCTTGGATGGGATACTGGTCCTTTTCAAGACATCATGCACACACACAATCATGCACTCATTCACGCATAGAGCAATTTAGAGTAGCCACACCAACTACTGTCATGTTACTGAAGGTAGGAGGAAACCAGAGAACCTGCAAAAGCCTTTACAGACAGTAACCTAAAATCAGGATCGAACCATAGACCCTGGAGCTAAAAGGCAGCAACACTACCCGCTGCACCACCATGCTGCCCACTGTGGTTGAAATTACTTAAATTTCTTTATATTAAGGGAAATAGAACAAACTAAGTTCATTAGAAAATATAGTGGGCGGGTCCGAAAAAAAAAAATGGGAGTAGGCAGGACTGGTCAAACATTGGTCAAATATAGCTCGAGGGGGAGTAGGTCAGTGTTGGTTAAGAGTGTTAGTGGGAGTGGGGTTGAAAAGACAGTCCTGTGCACACCTCTTCATTACAGCACAAAGATCATTGTTAAATTGTAGCGTGAGCTTAACATGAAATAGTTTCCCTATCAATTAAGATGAATAATATTTGGGAAACTGTTGGAGGCAGAGATAACTTCCAGACCAGAAGAATTTAACAGCCAAAAATGTAACAAAATATTATGAATGACAGTTGTTCTAAAGTATTTTTGAAATACTATCAGTTTATCATGTGTAAAACACTTTCAGAAATTACAAACTGAGCTCCTGAGTGGTGCAACATACACACAGAAAAGCATTTGCCCAATCGTTGAGAGATTGCAAGTTTGAATCCTGACAATGCCACAGCCATCTGTGGATGGGAGCCACAATGGAGCAAAATTAGCCAGGCTTTCTGGGTGGGAGGGATGACATGCTCTCTTTCCCCTGTCAATCACAGTGAAACTAGCCAATCATGGGGGTCTGTGAGCTCATGTATGCAGAAGAGGGTGGAAAGCGTTTTCCTCCGAGTGTGTTACACTGCGCTATGACGCAGCATGAATGGCAGCTTGAAAAGATACATTTGGCTGGCTTCACATGTCTCAGAAGATGTACTGTATGTGTTAGCCTTTAAACTCCCCAGTTGGTAGCTGTATGTCTTAGGTGAGAACTGGATAGTGGGTGGGAATTAGCAAGTGAGCAAATTGGGAAGAAAATGGAGGGAAAAAATTTAAAAAGACCTTACAAACTGCCCTTTAAAGTTCTGCTATGGCTTTGTATCTTTTCTATTGTGACATGACTGAAGTTAGAAGTTGCCTTTTGGGGATTAGAGGAGCAACTCCAGGACTCGGTTAAATGCAGAAATTCTTTGTACAGACTCATGCGAATTAACACCAGCATTACTAAAAAGAATTGTTGCATTGAACTAATCTATTAAAGGATCAAGACTAGACAGAGTCTAAGAATCCAGGTTTTTAAAGAATGTTGGCTCTTACTATGGTATGATTGGTTTTATTTAATAATTAATGTAGCGATTTCAATTGTTTGGTGAATTTGTTGTTATTTAGCCCTCATGTAAAAATGTAAGAATTGATCTTTCTGATATGTCCTTATAAAGTCTTCTATCATTGAATATGGTACTAGACCAATGTTCAACAATGATGTTAGAAGTGTCGTATGCTGAGATACACATGGAATGCTGTTCAAGTGCTCTAAAATTTCAAAAAACGGCTTGTTGGGAGGCAGTGATCTGAAAATTATGTTGCTACCCTGGTTACTAGAAAGTACCCTGACATTGCTTGTTGCTCTCTCCGTGCCCAGCACTTTCTTCCAAATTGGTAGATGCACTACAAAGCCAGTTTTCACCAGGATTTAGGGATGAAAAACTAGTCTTGGATCTACTTAAGAGGGAATGTTTTACCAAGAACAGAACAACCAACCCAACGCCAACCCAGCAAACATAAACAGCGAGGAAATCTCTGTGATTTAATAGTATTTACTGGAATAAGAGGCTACATGCTGGATTGAGTGGGTTGTGGTTAGATACATGAGCACAGAGAGAGCACAATAGTACATCATGATGATTCTTTTAAAGGGATTAATACGTGGCAATATAAGATTGTAGACTTCGCATTGTATGTGCTGTGTGTGCTTATAAAACACTGTTGTTTGAACAGTCATATTCAACATCACTGTCCCTTGGCATGGCTGAAAAGTTAAAAAAACATTTTTTTGTTCATCTTCGAATGCATTAATACGTGCTGCACAACACAGAGATTACAGGTTTTACAGTTGGCCAGTAACAACTTAAAAAAAAAAAAAGTGGGTACAATCCCAAATGGCTTTTTACTAAGATACATTTGAGTATTAAATGTAGAAAAAGTAAAAACGATGTACCTCCAAGTGGCAGATTAAAAAAAAAAACATACCTGAGACATTGCATGTGCAGTAGACATTAATGCTGGTCCACTACTTTCTCTGAGCGCTCCATCAACCTTATGACCTCCTGTAATAGTAGAAAACGTCCTCACTTCAAAAGTGAAGGACCGATCAGTGGCAGTGATTAAGGTTATAGTGTTGACAGAATGCTCAGATCACGGCTACAAACACATCAGTCATGTCTCCAAAAGATCGAGAAAACAACATAAAATCGAACCCTAAAAAACACTGTGGCAGTGAGGGGCTGTAGACATGATGTGACAAGACAAAATGTCCAATAATCTTCTCATAAACACCACATTCTCCAAAATAAATTAATAAAAAAAAAAAAAAACAGCACATACATATATTTTTTGTTCAAATGATAATATTGCACTTTGTGCATAATTAATTGTTATGATTGAGCTACCATAATTTTCAGTTGGTCTACTTTGCCTAACTAACAGACCAGGGCTGAAACTCTGCTGTCAAGTAGGACTAGTCTTGGAAAAAAGTGAAAAAAAAAAAAAGCTTTTTTTCCTTTAAAAGAAATTACAAAACAAGTTCATTCCAGCCACATTCCTTAAAGCATGCACATATCCAAGCCTATTAATGTCTTTTAAAACCCCAAATTCAAGAAATAAGTTGCATATTACAGTACTTTGGTGAGGGATATGTATATTTCCACTCCCCAGGCATATTACCCTCTTTTCTTAATGCAAATGCCCCAAAGCTCTTAACATCACTTCACTTTACAGTACAGAAGTGTTTCCCAAATCAGCCCTTAGGCAAACCTCCAGGCAGTGCTATTTTTGCTCTCTACCAGCTTCCAAACCAGCTGACCATATATTCTGGTGCTTGTACCAGCTTTTGCTACAGAGTCAGATTTTTTTTTTTTTTCCCACAAATTCTAGAAATGCTTAGGTTTACAGAAAGAGGCCTTTTGACCTACATTGCAACATCCAAGTGCATTTACTTTTTTAATAACTTTTAAAGATGTTTTGAATCTTTTGGTTTTCAGTTCAATGACTATATCTTGCTCCAAAAAGCTTAGGTCAGGGGTTTTAAACTAAAATCTGTAAAGGTCTATCTGCATAAAATTCCTTGTTTACAAAATTCCAGATAAGCTACTACTAAAATTGCGACAACTGTTACATTATAATGCTTAACCTTGCTTCATGTTTTGTTTATGGCTATAAATAAGACAATTTGAATTTGAAAGTTTTGTAGTGGCACTTTACATTACCAGACTCTCACAAGTGGAGAATAAACTCATACTTCTCTGTCCAAATTTCTTTAAATAATCTTTTTTTCTGTTGACTTTTGTTTTAAAATGCAAGTCATGCCATCAGTTCGCAAATCGGACAATCGAGAGTAAATAAAATGTGAAAATTATCCCCTTTCTGACTTATTCTCGTTAGGCTCTTATGTAATATCATTTAATATAGTTGCATGTGATTGGATAAACCATGACAGAAGTTGAGCTGGTTCAAATTTAGTAAACGAAAGTCATTGAACAATGGCAAGTGTTTTCATGTTTATCGTCTCTGCTACCGTATTTTTCTAGTACTTGGTTCGGTCCGCTGAAATACTTTACAGGGTTCGCATGCAGACCATGGTCCACCATTTGACGACCCCTGTTCTAGATATGTAAAAGTCTGTATACAGATGCATTAAGAGGAAATCAGATTGCAACCTCTAAGATTCTGAATCTTGTGGCCAGATAAGTGTACAAAAGATGTCATGGCTCACAGAGAGCCTGAGGCTGTAACTATCCCCCTACTTAATGACCAAGGTCAAATCCCTCAGCGTACCTCAAACCCTTTGAGATACAAGTATGGCCCTGCTTTAACAAACAAGAAAGACAAGCATCCAGACTCCGCTGTACTGGCACCTGGTTGTGGATGAAGTCTTCCTGAAATGCCTTGTCCCTTCCTTTGCTTAAATGCAGATTGCAGAATTATGAGCACTTAGATTAACACTCAACATGAAAAAAGTACACTATGTACTGTAAGAACTTATTTCCTGACCCATGATTGGCAGTGCTGTAATGTGTTGGCATCTTTAGACTTAAGCCAATCTGCACTAGCATAAGGGCATGTATGATTTCCAGCTAATCACCAAAGCACTGGATAAGCGCGACTGCCAATACTTTCAAAAATAACAGCAAATGTTTGATTGTTTGGCTTAGGCCATGTTTTCAGAAGCTCAGAAAGAGCAGCAATCAGGACCATCTGGTGGTTCCTGAAGACCAGGCTGGGAAACACCACAACAATGAAAATACAGAGAACAATACACAAGCCAAAAGAAAGAAAAAATAGCAAAAGCGTTTGCATAAATTCTGCTTCTCTCTTTGTATTTAAATACTGATAAAGGTAGTAGAAGAAGAGACTGAGGAGAGGAGTTGAAGAACTGAAGGAGAGGAACTGAAGAAAAGCTCACTTAGGGAAGCACCTGGTCAGACTTTGATGTTTCTCTCATAATAACCCAATTTCAGTGAGTTGCTGATGTCTTTGTCTGGTTACTAATATAGTTGCTAATGTTAGCTGCCCAGCTAACATTAGCAACTATTCTCTCACCTGTTCCCCTAATGAAGAAGGAACAGTAAGCCTTGGCTTTAAATCATTCGTTTACCTTCTGTCAATGTCATTTAAGAGCCAGCTCCATAGAAAAGAAGGCAAAGCATTTGGTTTTCCAGCTAATACTAATGCGAGTCAAATGTGCCTTTGTTAAATAAATGGATTTCCAATCTGTCATTATGCAAAAATCTACTTTGTTGCCTTTTCCACTGTATTGATTCTAAGCAAATTTTGGCTTAACGGCTGCAGGAGAAACAGGAGCATCCGAAATAACGATGTTACAGACGTAAATAAACTCATTCTGCCTCTTTAATCACACTGATTTCACTATTTTAATTAAAGTAGGACATACAGATCAACCTTCTCCTGGCTGCAGATCATGAGCTAAAACATGAGCTGAGTTATGGCTAGACTGCAGCTTTTGTTGCTCCAAACCTAAACAGTTCCTCTTTCTCAAAGAGGCTTGTGTATGTGACACACCAGAAAAAGAACATGTGACTGTCGCTCTTTTTTTTCCCTCCGACTTTCTCCTGGCAGTTTTCTGTCAGTCTGTGGTTTGTCTCCACGCCTGTGCTAGCTCTCTGCACTGTTTCATCACTATCTGTGGAGTGCATGCTCAAGCACTTATGCTCGAGTGTTGATAATATAGACCTAATTGTGTCTCATTGAAATATTAGCTCCGAGTGTGTACATGTGTGTGTGCATGGACATGGGACACCTTAAACCTCGTTTTAACCCAGCATTACCAATGGATCAGACCACACACGCACACACACACACACACACACACAAAGACACTAAATGTACTCAGTACTAAGTAAGGACACTAAAAGTGGAGTGGTCTTAAGTATTGTCATTCCTTTCCATCTTTATCTCCACTAAAGGCTAAGAAGTCTCTTTAGAGCAGTCGAGCTTGTGCGTGTCACTTCTTATAGACGTAACCCTCAAGGCTGCCTCCATGTCCTCTGCACTCTTGTCTCTTTGGCTAGTGAACTAAACGAAATCTTGCTGTAAGAGCATTATCAGCAGACCCCTTCCCTGAGTGAGTTCTCTCTCTCTCAGCCGCTCTCTCCCCGTCTCTCTGATAAACAAGGTGCAATGTGTACATGCATGATTCCTCTCTTTCTTTTCTCGTAAAAGGCATGCAATTCAAAACACGCCACGGACGGACGAAAGCTAATAATCAAATAATAAAAGCTCCCTCACAACAAAACAACACATTTCATCTGCACAACAGAGTGTGCTTTGTAAACATGCCTTTTTCAATGTCATACCTTTATAATAGCTTCCTTTTTCCTCATAAATGCAGAAAGAAAAGCTTTGAAATAATTCATAGATAAGAGTTATTTGTATATATGAAATCTCTGAATAAATTACAAGCTTCATCCCATCTTCCGATAAAGCTAAATCATTCTATTTTTTATAATGATTTGGTAACTAAATAGCGAATTATATATATAGTTGAAACGAAGTCATTTAAAATCATGGCACTACATAATATCACAAAGTATAAAGATATAACCATTTTTTTTACTCATTTCTGCGTGCACTTTTCTCTTCTCTTCTCTTTCTCTTCTTTATGATACGATATGTAGGGATGATAGACTAAAACAAAGACAGAGGACATCTTGGGGCAGGGCACTGTGATATAAAGGTGCCATCATTAAGTTTACATGAAGTAGACTGGGAGAGAAGAAAAGGAGCGACGAAGCAAATATCTGTTAAATATCTGGTTAGATACCCCCACATTATTTTCTTTAGCAAGACTCGGGGACAAAACCGAGCATAAACAGTCATTTTCTTCCATGACAATGATCCATGGCAGGAATGACACTCTCGTGGAATTTTTTTTTTTTTCCAGAAAATAACAGGAGTAGTTATAAGGTGATCCAAGACATTGTTGTTCCTGTAGCATGTTGCAGTGGAAGTCTGTCACCTTTTCCTGACGGGTCTTCCGCTCTTCTGTCCTCTCCCAGCCCTCGTATTATCCTTGAGACTCTCCAGAAACAAGAATCTCAGAATATATGTTTACTCTCCCTCTTGCACTCTCCCCATCATCCCTCTCATGCAACATCACAACACTATCTAACACATGGGAATGGAGTGGTTGGTGGAAATGGGGTTTGGTTTGGTAAGGCTACTCCCTATCCCTTACTATCAGCATTCAACCCCCTGACTCCATTTTAAAGGTGGTAATAGAGGATCAAACGTAAGCTGACTCGCTGGATTGGGTCCTGCCCAGGTTGGGAGGCTGTGACAGATGCGCCATGTCCTTCTTGCGGATCTCACAGATAGACTTGCGGCGTGCCTGGACACCCCGGATGGCCGTCTTGATCTTCCTCCAGCCCAGGTGGTTGAGCTCAGCCAGGTTGAGCACCACACAGATACCACTCACGGCAAACATAAACACCAGGAAGACTGTCTTCTCGGTGGGGCGTGACACATAGCACTCCACTTCTTTTAGGCATGGATAGCGATCACACTCAAAGATGCGTGGTACACTGAAGCCATACAAGAGGTACTGGCCTGCCAGGAAGCCGATCTCCAAGGCGTTACGGAACACGACCTGGATGACGTAGAAACGAGAAATACCTTCTTGCCGACGTACTTTGGAGCTCTTGCTGTGGGTCAGGCCACGTGCTACATTAGGGATCTCTTTGACCTCTAGGCAGTCGGGCTCATCTTTGCCACCGCTGCTATCTGGGTGCTGCACCAGGATGCCGTTGACGTTGCGCACTTTGCGGGTGCCTTCTCGGTTGTAGTCCTTTTCCAGCATTGGGTAGAGGAAGGAATAGCGGCGATCGCGCTGTTTAGCTGACTGGTGCACAGAGTACGTGATGAAGCACAGACTCGGCGTGCACACCAGGATGATCTGAAAGACCCAGTAGCGGATGTGTGAGATGGGGAAGGCCTTGTCGTAGCAGGCCTGGTTGCAGCCGGGCTGAAGTGTGTTACATATGAACATTGTCTGTTCGTCCTCGTACACCGTCTCACCCACAATGGCTACAATGAGGATCCGGAAGATCACGACCACCGTCAGTAGAATCCTGAGAGAAAAAAAGGGAAGAGTGTGTAAAACAAATTAGAAAACCTTATGAAAGCAAAAAGAGGCTTCTGCTGACGTAAATCTTTTCACTCACATGCTAATTAGCCATATTTGTGCTATTCAAATGAGCCTTTTTCGTGCTCATGCTTTTCATGGCCGTCTCTGCTCGTTTAATGAAGTAGCCTATTTTGAAAGTGAGGGCTGACGTAGCCACGCACTCAACCACTAATTATAGCAGCGCCTTCCGTGCCATTAAACCCTGTTTATACGGGTAACCTTCATCAGCGAATTTCAGACCAGATGTTTCATTTCATTTACACGTGATCGCAGGCAGTTCTATTCTTTCTTTCTATAGCAATGTGTATGTAGCACAGATCAATTCATAAGCATATACAACCATTTCTGGAGATGTGTTTAGAATTGAGAGAAATAGACAGAGGCTGTTTAATGTGTACAAGGATTGTTAGTGCATATACTTTTATATATTATATTAGAAGTATAAAAATGTAATTATTCATATATCAGTATCCCCATTCTCTTTACATTATAAAAGTTACCACATAAATGACAAATTAGGCCTGTTGATACAAAACAGCAAAATTATATATATTTTTTAATTTTTTTTAAATATAACTGCAATATTCAGGTGCAGCTTGTATAAATGGGCTAGCAGGCATCCACACTTGATATTTTTTATGTTAATGTCTTATTTCGGATCTTTCTGGAACCAAGCACAACAGCACCACCAATGGTCATAAGAAAAATACACAGAATGGTATGAAGTAGCAAAACAGGAGCTGATTTGTTTCTTTCTAGCCCAGACTGTAGATTCATGCAGCCTAATAGCAGGCTTTTCCCCTTAAAATGCCTTTAGAGGAGAAATTAAAATTGTTTTTAACATGTCTGATATTTGGAGGAAACATGACATGAAGCCAGTAGGGCATTACAGACTCGAAACACTGCATATATACCTTTAATGGTGTGTGTGTCGTAGTTTATTCCACACATTTATTATTTATTCATTCTTATTATGCCATCAGTGAAACATTGTGATATAACACATTGCTCAATCCTAATGGTTTCACTGTCGAGCTATTGATAAATATTACATTTTAGCCCTCCTATCTAATATGACATGAGCAGCCGTCACTGTACAATGTGCGATGTACAATTCCATCATTTTGCTTTATATATATATATTTTTTTAATTAAAAAATGGGAGCCACCTGCCCTTTCAGCCCATGTGCAAAGGTGTTTAATAAATAATATAATTCATTTGGACAGCCCTCTTGCTTTCTAATCCAAATCATAATGGATTTGCATTCCAGCTGTGTGGTCAAAGAGGACCAAGAATAATCTGCATCAAATCACACACAGCATTGTCCAGCTTGGGGAGGAGGAATCACCTCCTGAAATCTGGATTCCATCCAAGCTGAAAATGAAAAGGCTTCTTGCTGGAAGACACTTGAGGAATGTCAGATACATTATAGTTCTTCATACTGGAAATCTGCAGTTGTGTACAATTACAAATACAAAAGGGGGAATGCATGAAAGCAAGAGTGAAAGGGAAATCATTTATAAGGTATTTATGCAGGGACACACACACACACACACACACACACACACACACACACATGTACAGAGGAGATTAAAAAAATGAAATGAAATGAAATGGAAAACAAAATCTCATCAGAAAATGAATTATATAATGCTTCCACATGCAAACATTTAATCTGTACTGGAGCCAGTAAAGGGATTCTTGCATTAGTAGTTGTTTTAATGCTATCCAATAGCTTTAGATTATCCATTGCCCCAACCCCCACCTACTCCTTCTTTTCATGAGCGTTTTTTTTCCCCATGATATCAAGTGTGATCATTTCTAGCATTTTCACGGCCAATGAAAAAAGGAGCAATGTGAAACATTCAGTTTATACTGTTAATTCTTAATAATTATTTAAATAACACTTTGTTATGCACTCTATTTTTTAAAGTCATTATTAGTCAAGAACTAAAAAAGTGATTTACTGCATGACACGGAAATCAATAATTCTACTGAAAGCTCTTCCTTTGACAAATTGCTGCAGAAGTTTTGCAGGCTGTTGCATTATATTTCACAAAATCTGCTAAGTGACATCATGATTTATTTTATTCACTGATGATGACTGTAGTGTGTGTGGGAGAAAGAGAGTAACGAAGCCAGTCACCCTGTAGCTACTTAGTCAAGAGAAGAGAGGCAATAAGAGTGGAGTAGAGAGGGAGATTGGGGGGAAGGGGAGGGGGGGGGGGGAGTTACCCACAACTCCATCCTCTTTTGCACCCATCTCTCTGCGCCTGTTGCCACGGCAACAGCACAAGGCAGAAAGAGCAGGAGAACAAGAGAGAGAGGTCGGCATGAGCCGAAGCAGTTACTGTATGAGATAACGACCGGCTATTGAAAGACCTGCTGCTTTTTCACCCACCAGCTGCCTGACATGGTGGTAGATGAGAATTTGCACACCTGATATTGACTCATTTATATCCACCAATGCCTTCTATGAAAGCACACAGGCTTTAAGACAACCACTGGCAACCCCTTTGTGCAGCCACCCATGAAATTAAATTCTGTTCAGTGCAATCACTCACCATCTTTCAAAGACAATGGGCTGCTATATAGAAAATGAAAGATAAAGAATTGTACAGAATCATATATGTTAAAACGAGAGCTTAAAACACTAACGGTGTTGGATTTACTAGCTGATGATTGTAGCCTGTGGTGTTCATGGCCAAGCTGTAGGTGCTTTGGACCACGTTAGCATTGTGATTTTCTTTGCTTATTCTGTACAATCACATGTTTGCTGGTCTGTAAGTACGAAACACATTAAAAGAGCAAAAATGCATCAGAAAATGCAAGAGCAAAACAAACAAAATGTGATAGCAAAACCAAAAACGCAACAGCAAAACCAAAAACATAAGAGCAACGCCAAAAAAAATACAACAGCAACGCCAAAAAGACGACAAGAAATCAAAAACACAACAGCAAATTCAGCAACACATCACCATGAACTCAAAACAGAAAGGATAGGTCTTTATTGAACATCACACACCCGTTGCTGATTGGACATGGTGTATAACTATCATGAGGGGAAACAAATTGCACATTTTCAGTCTGATATCTAGTTATCCTAGGAACAAATATTTCATGCGAGTTTGCTTATGTTATTATAGAGAGGAGAAGTTATTTCTTCTGAATAACCTGGCTTCCTTATGTGGGTTCTTCAGCGTTCATATTAATGCTGTGAAAAGTTGACAGCATATTTAAAATATCTTTAACATCAGTAGATTTATTTAGGCTTATTTTTCCTATTATTGTAAATATCCTCCAAGTCTCTGTAACCAATCAGCAACGAGTGTGTGATATTGAATAAGGACCAGGGTCCCCAGTTCAATCCTGAGCTTGGGTTACTGTCTGTGTGGAGTGTCGGTTTGCTCCCATCTCTCAAAAATATAATAGTAGGTGGCTTGGACATAGGTCTATGAGTGTGTAGTCATTTATGTGTCTTAAGGCTGGTTTATACAACATGGCCAAAAGTATGTGGACACCTGTCCATCATGCCCATATGTGCTTTTTGAACATCCCATTCCAGATTTAGTCCCCCTTTGCTGTTATAATGAACTCCACTCTTCTGGAAAGGCTTTCCACTAGATTTTGGAGCGTGGCTGTGAGGATTTGCTCATTCAGGCACAAGAGCATTTGTGAGGTCAGACACTGATGTTGGTCTGGGGCTCGGTCAGCGTTCCAGTTCATCCCAAAGGTGTTCAGTGGGGTTGAAGTCAGGGGTCTGTGCAGGACATCCTGAAGAAGCGTGCCAGTTAAAGTCTGGAGAAGAACTGTGGCAGGTTCTCCAAAATGCTCAGTAAATCTTATTATAATTTCTCATAATTTCTAATTTCTTAATAAAACTGTACATATTGTACTGGAGACTAGTGCTGTTTTTTTTTTTTTAAAGCAAAAGGTTGTCACACCATATATTGATAACTTCAAATATTGATAACTTCAACAAAATAGACTTCAAGTTATAACTATAATGTGTTATTTTCACCCTGCCAATAAATAACCTCAGAAAAGCTATTAAATTATTTAAATAATAAAGCAAAATCAGTTCTTAAATCAGTTCTTAAATGCTCAAAAAGCAGCAAGGTAGTCCCTGTGGTTGCATGGTTGACTTTCTAAAGCAGAAAAGTCACTTTTTTCTGGTGTCTTTTCTTCTTCATCGTTTGTCAGTGAAGGATATTGTGCAAAGCTCGGTGTCCCTGTTGTTCATCTGCTTGAATAATTGAATTTTATGCCTTCATAGTGTGCTGTACAGTTTCCCATCCCCTGGCACTGAACCCTTTTGCCCTTGTTTTGAGGATGTGACTTTGGAAAAAGCTCCAGGACAGTGGAAGGTTAACTGTAATCCAGATTAATCCACCCCAAATCTGACATGCCGGTCTGATAAGAGCCGTGCAATAACAATTATAACCTACAAGCTTTAATGTACTTACCCACCTTTATTAAGAATAGAGAAATAAAAATGTTATTGTAGTGATGGCCTCTAGAAAGAAATGTACCCTATTACAGTTGAGCTCAAAAGTTTACATCCCCCTTTCAGAATCTGCAAAATGTTTATTATTTTACCAAAATAAGAGGGATCATACAAAATGCATGTTATTGTTTATTTAGTGCTGACCTGAATAAGATATTTCACATAAAAGATGTTTACATATAGTCCACAAGAGAAAATAATAGTTGAATTTATAAAAATGACCCCGTT
>CM040474.1:7106759-7148514 GCA_022758105.1 Pangasianodon gigas
GGGTCATTTTTATAAATTCAACTATTATTTTCTCTTGTGGACTATATGTAAACATCTTTTATGTGAAATATCTTATTCAGGTCAGCACTAAATAAACAATAACATGCATTTTGTATGATCCCTCTTATTTTGGTAAAATAATAAACATTTTGCAGATTCTGAAAGGGGTATGTAAACTTTTGAGCTCAACTGTATGTCATCTGTCAATATTATTTAACAGATTTCCAAATAACTCCTTATAGTATTGCATTTAGAACTGGAAATGTTATAAATCTGAAAAGAATGAAGTGAGAAATTCTGTTAATAATTCCACAGGGGAAGTTATGTACAAGTTTAAGTCAATTTCCAGTGCACCAAATGACCTGTGTGTAATTCACACCTCCAAGGTGTCCAGATTTTTCTTTGGCTTCTAGATCAAGTGCTTAAATCCAAGCACTTGCCTTTATTCCAAAAAAAAAAAAAAAAAACATGGACAGAAAACAATAGAGGAACTGAAAATATAAAAATATATCGTTTTATTCCTTTGCTGTCAAAGTAATGCAATGTAACCTAAAAGCAAGAGACAATTTTAAAATGCAAAATAAAAAAGACTCATGATATATGAATGAGAAGATGGCAAGCATTGAAATAATCCTCGAATATGAAGCCATTCATATTCAGCAGTATTCGGCAGCTTTAAAATAGCACTTGATCCAGCACATCCTATTATTTTGCATTTCTTTTATTTTTTATATTGTGCTCTAGAGTTAAATGCTGTGCACAATTTAAGGAAGCCACGAGATACTAAATCGAGGTTATGAAATTCATCTGCTATGCTTACAGCTTAGTTTAAGTTGATTCATAACTTCATATCCATAAAAATTCAAAAAAATCCTTTGCAATGTCTCCGATTGAGATGGGTCTCCTTGGATGTCCTCGTACTATTAATTAATGAATGATCATATTTATATCATATTTCTGTATTTAAAATTGGCCTCAAATGGCATCCCATAGTTAGGTGTAGTATTTTATAGCACAAAGCATAAATTCCAGTGTGACGCACTGTATGTCTGACAGTGGCGCTGGACCTAGTCCTCGTTTGAGCTGAGAGCTTGCATAACTTCTGAATAGCGCTCAAGTCCCAAAGAAAGTTTATATCTAGGATTCACCTTCCTACTTTTATGGATAATCTCAGCTCGATACTGTAGACTTGCCCCATCATGATGATGACAATCATCATCATCATCATCATCATCATAGTCGTCATCAGAAAAATCATAAAAATCATCATCATAATAATAACCTTGTCCTCATTCCAGGGCTTCGGTTAACAATATGCTCCCAGTGAACATCCTTTTAACACAGTTAATACTGTTGCCTTTCCTCTACACTGAAAAATAATGATTCAGTGGTTCAGTAAATGTGACAAAAACAAATCTGTGATATTTACACAAAAATTTTTAGATTTACTTACATGCTTTACATTCTGTACTAGCTCAATTCATGTAAATACGTGGCTAAAACCCACAACTAACACACAGCTAAAAGTGTATATTTTACTTACTTTACTGGCTTACTAGTATTTTGTGCTCACAAAGTGCTCACAAAGCTGGAAAAAAGAAGTAACGTTTACTGAAGCAATGTTGAATCAATGGAGTACTAAAGTGGGGGCGTGGTTTTTAAACTCGATCTGCATATGTGTTCACAGAACTTTAAACTGATTTAATTTTGAGTATTATGTATGGGATGTTTTCGATATTTCTCGTTTTGTGTCAGCTTCAAGGCCTAAGGATATTGTATTATGAAATGTTCTGAAAGATCGAGTGTTTCAGTCTAGCTTTCTTGGTTCACCCTTTTCGTATTTCTCAGTCAGGTGTATGGTGTGTGCATACACACAACTTAGTTAATTAGTCATCTTGGGTTTTGCCAGTTCAGTCACTCATTGATGTGCTTCTTGTTGGAGTCATTGGAGGTGTTACTGACTGTTATGTAGTAATGATAAAGTTTATATGATGTGTATTTTTAAAAGTGGTTTATTGAGTTCATTTAATTCAAATTGGAGTAAAATGTACTTGTAAAATAAGAAAATTGCTAGTTAAATTTACTTACCTTTTTGGAGGAGAATAATCCTTGGTGCAATGTAAACCTTACTTAAATTTGCTAAGATTTTTTTGTGTGGAAATTGTCTTTCAGTGTATATAACTATATACCGTAATATACAGTATATAATCCCAATTTCTGGTGTCACCCAGAAGAGGATGAATTCCCTTTTGAGTCTGTTTCCCCTCAAGATTTCTTCCTCCTGTCTCCTATGGCCTGGTCAATAGACGATCTAAAAATGAACATCTTGAGTTGTGTAAAACTGCTTTGTGTCCATGTCTATTGTTAAAAGTGCTATACAAATAGATCTGAACTGAATTTGTTTGGCTGTTACTGCTTTACTTACTTACTATTTGTGTGGATACTGGAGTGTAATTCATTTCACGGCAGATTCCCTGAGCTTATTCAAATGTGTGTGTTTGTTTGTGTATGTGAATGTGTGAATCTGCGAGTCTGATTATTAAATTTTACAGAACGCTACCAGATGCCACTTGGCCACAGAATAGTTGCTTGGTTTTGATACACAGATACACACTTGCTAGTAAATAGCAAATTGTGTTGGCATGATGTGTGTGTCTGCAAACAGGAGGATAATTGTTTAATACCATGTAAAAGTGTGTGTATGTGCTAGTCTGTGAAAACTGCGAGGAGTCTCCTGATATAGGACTTTCTGGTTCTACTACTGAGTGTTGGCAAGATTTTCACTGGCTTTAAATATAGCTGTTGCACAGTTCTATCTCTCTCTATCTATCTCTCTCTCTCTTTGTGTGTGTGTATATATGGCTGACCATCTGGTCCTTAAAGTGTTGTGTGTCTCCGTGCATATGAATCACTCGTGAGAGGTCGTGTTTATGGTGTTTACCGCCTGTGTGTGAGCTTGTGTTTGTTTTCTGCTCGGGCCTTCCAATGGGGGTGATCATCCGTGTATGACAGTGCATCACACTCTCTCTCTCTCTCTCTCTCTCACACACACACACACACCAAGGTTTATCACTACAGCATTTGTATAAAATATGAATCACATTTGTGTTTATAGAGAGAACATTCTAATGTGCGTCTTTGAGAGTTAATAGTCTGTTTAATCCACTGACTTTCACATATTTCCTCACTTTGGCTCATGTATACAGCAGAAGTGACAGCCTATAACTCTGCCTATGACACACACACACACACACACACATTAACACATGTGTAGTAGGCACCAGTTCTGGTATCTAATATATATAATACCAGTGTATGGTATTAGATAGTTTTTATAGAACTGGGGCAAAATAGAGCCTTATTATTTAAGGAATAAAACACTCCGGGACATGCAGTTATAGGAAAATTATCAACGACGGGGTAATGTGATGTGGTCAAATGTAAATCAGAGTTATTGTTACCACCCCCAAGTTGATTCCTTTCCAGCATGTTATGAAGTGTTTTATTCCTTGTGTCTTATGTGACAGCAATTTGCCAAATGATTACAATTTTTTGTTTATTACTAAACAATATATCACACTTTTTTTTATAGTTTATGGTTACATTTAATGTTGTGGAACGTCTCTTGAGGCTAGTTAGTTCCTGTTGTCTCTTACGTTGGAGCAGCTATAAACAATCGTTCACTAATCAGCTCAAAAACTCATCTTTAAATTAATAAATAAAAACGCAGTTTGTCATATTATTGAGAAATATGAAAGAGAAAAGCTGTCTGTTCTGAAGAATTTGCCATGGTGGGAAACTTACGAACTGTTATGAATCACTAACTGGATTTAACCTTTTGGATTTCTCAGTGACTTTTCAGATTAGTTGGATTGTGTGTATTATTACGAATTTGCAACAGTGAGAACATGTTGCTCGTACAGTCATTTCAGAGAGAACAGGGATAAATCTATGCATATATGGAACGAGTGTTCCCACTTGGTTACTCACAAAAAGTATCTGTGACTTTTGACATCATGTTTAAAAGTCAGAAGAATCGAGAGACAAGTGAATAGCACTTGCTCCAGATCTTCTTGCAGCTCTGGCTGTCACTGTATGAATGTGTATTTAACTTCTGTCCAATAAAAGTTAGAAGTGACGCTAAACATAGGAGTTTCTCCATAAAAGCTGTTTAGGAATGGCTGAGAGGTACTTTTAGTAAGGAATTCCTCCACTAAGAGACAGGGCTGGGGTTTAATGAATAAATATTGTCAGTTATTGGCTGATGTGGTAATGGGCTGCAGTAAACTCATAAATGAAATTCCAATTCACTATATCATATTAAACTCCAACTAATAACAAGATGAATTGTTGGACAATATGTGGTCTGGAGAAGGCACTGATGTGTAACACGACTCGCAGATGATATTCCCAGTTCAAATTAATTGCACTGGTTCATGTGAGCAGTAGTCGTCATCATTGATCTCCAGTGGTGCTGCATTACTTGTCTCAGTAGGTGCAATACCCACGCAACTGAGATGATCTTATTAGAAGCATGTTGTTACGAAAAAATTTATTGCACAATTAAACACTGAGAGAATCCATGTATGATCATCTTAGTCTAAGTGACTCCTTAGTAATTCCACTGGAATACATCTCTGGTCTATGTTCACACAGATTTCTCAAATTAAGATGAGTATGCCCATCCACTACATCTTCCAATTAGGAGTTACTTTAGCGTTAAAGTTCTTTGTGCAAATGGCTCCTGACATTTTTCTAATCATATTTAAGCCACACACGAAAACATACCACTAGCTATGTTTACACAGAGTCCGATAATCTGTTAATAATCCAATTAATAGCTAAATCAGAATTTTTAAAAAATGTTCATGTATACATTTCAATCAGAATAGAGAAAACTGATTGAGGTCAGTCTGAATAAAATTTACATGTAATTGAATGATAATCCATGTAATAATCCAATAAATAGAAGCATAATAGCTATGAAAAACTTTGTGTCTGGTTACTTTGTCTATCAGAATCTATTCATATGTCTCAAGACCCTGCCGCCATAAAACGGTTGTGTTTATGTTACAGATTTTAATATATTTAATGTACTTGGATGAGCGTCAAACTAATATTTTAGTATATTTCTAGACATTCAACAAGAATGCAGCTCTGTATAAAAGTAAGAACTTTAATAAAACCTAAATTTCTTGTACAGTTATTCCAAAACAATGGTCTTTAACATTAGAAGATGAATAAAGGCCATGTAAAGATGGATACTGTGCATTTTATGTTATTTTCTACAACGAGCATCCTTGTTCCTGAATATCAGGCAAATTTGAAATGCTGAGCAACTTTACTGCGCTCATAAACTCTCTCTATCCGTTCAATAATCACACCTGGATGAGGGTTTTGGTGTGAAATCATTTAAAACGTGTTAACAACACAAGCAGTGCACTTAAAAAGCTGAATACACTAACTGACCTCTGAAACCTCACTTCCCATGTATATGTAATTCTGGATCAAATTTCATATATAGTGCATATAAACTGAGATTGTGTACAGACTGCCCAGATAGGTACATATATATAAACAGTTCATTCAGAATCTGCAATCAGAATGAATTCATTTGGAATGTAGCCAGCTTGTGAACTAGCCAGCTTGCGAACTAGCTAAAAGCTAACATGCACTGTATTTGGAGTTACTAAAATTTCCATCGATCCATCCATTCTCTGTACCGCTTATCCTACACAGGGTCGCGGGGTAGCCAGGAGTCTATCCCAGGGGACCCGGGGCACAAGGTGGGGGACACCCTGGACGGGGTGCCAACCCATCATAGGGCACAATTGCACACACTCATTCACACACTACGGACAATTTGGAAATGCCAATCAGCCTACAACGCATGTCTTTGGACTGGGGGAGGAAACCGGAGTACCCGGAGGAAACCCCCGAAGCATGGGAGGACATGCAAACTCCATGCACCCAGGGCAGGGAAGGGGTTAGTTACTAAAATTTTAGCTAGATAATTCGATTCATAGTATGCTAGAGGCAATAACAGATGTGAAAAAACTAGCATAAAAGGGGCACAAATGTAATGATCAACTGAAGTAGAGGTGGCTAACCAGGTGACTAGCTACTAGCAAGATAAGTTAACCAAATATTGTTAGCTAGCATCAAATATTCAAATACCACTGCACATCTAACCTAAATTACATGATTGAACTGGTGTGGTGAATGAATTCATACTGCAATTAGGGCTAACAAGCAAAGTTAAGCCTTGATTTATACATATTTTCTTCACAAAGACTCATTGTGTAATAAGAAAGGCAAGCTTGGGGCAGCAGTGAAGAAATGGTATGACCCATTGTGGGGGTGCTTAAAATGTCCAAACCTGGCTAGAAAAACATATTTTAATGTTTACACAGTTGAACACAGTGTAATTTCTAAAAATTTCCAAACTTTCTTTACTTTCTTTTGCATTGGTGGGATAAAATCTTAATTAATACCCCCCTCAAACCCCCTGTGATTTGAGATCCACTTAAGTCAACCTAGATTTCACTAAAAATCAGCTCACGATTCTGACACACCACACACATGTGCATGCTGACTTTCTAACTGCAGGATTACATTCATCTCGTCTATATAAGTTGTAGAGATTCACAGTGGTGGAGGGGCAAGGTGGCTTAGTGGTTAGCACGTTTGCCCTAGCACCTCCAGGGTTCGGGGTTCAAGGGTTGGGGATCGCAGGGCACAATCTCACACACTATCTCATTCACACACTACAGACAATTTAGAGATGCCAATCAGCCTACAGGGGTTCGGGAATCGAACCCCCAACCATGGAGATGGCTTAGTGGTTAGCATGTTTGCCCTACCACCTCCAGGGTTGGGGTTCGACTCCTGTAGACTGAGTGGCATCTCTAAATTGTCCAGAGTGTGTGTGAGGTTGTGCCCTGCAATGGGCTGGCACCCTGTCCAGGGTGTCCCCTGCCTTGTGCCCTGAGTTCCCTGGGATAGGCTCCAGGCTCCCTTCGACCCTGTGTAGGCTAAACAGTACAGAAAATGGATGGATGGCTGGAGATTCACAGCAGTATCTGAGTTCACCAAAGCTGATAGTTATCTGAAACAAATGCTAGATGATGTGGAGAGCACTTGGCTGGTGTGTCTAGCTGCGTGCATTTATAGCCCCAGTAAGCCTGACACACACTCTCACTCTTCCTATTAGGAGTTTGGCCTCAATGTGCACTTTCACCCAAGAGAGAAGAGACAAGGTCTGGTCAAAGTAGGCAAAAGCTCATTTATCTTACTCTCACTTTAAAGCTTGTTTTTTTCCCCTTATTTTCCATGTCTTCCCACCTTATTATTTAAAACCTACTTACAATGGAAGTTTAAGGGCACTTAAAAGAAATACATATTTCTGGTGATTCTTTTCATGAATTCTTCAGTCAATGATATTTATTTATGTGATACCAACGTAGTTCGATATGACCTCAGACAAAGCACAAGTAACTGTACATTTTGTACTTTTTGGGTGATTCCATGATTGGGGAGCCATTTATATTGATTAAATATGTACAGTCCCCTCTGAAAGTATTGGAACAGCAAGGCCAATTCTTTTGTTTGTGCTATACACTGTAGACATTTGGGTTTGAGATCAAAAGGTGAATATGAGATGATAGATCAGAATTTCAGCTTTCATTTCCTGATATTTACATCTAGATGTGTTAACTTAGAACATGGCACCTTTTGTTTGAATCCTCACATTTTGATCACAAGTGATCACAAATATTGGAACATGTGATTGACAAGTGTTTGTCAATTGGTGTGCTCTGTGAGATTGATTGCTTAAAAAAATTAATAGCTCTGAATACTACTATTGGTGTGAGCCCTGGGTTTCATCTGTGAAGACTGCATTTGTTCTTAAAAAGGATAAACCAACATGTAGACCAGAGAGCTGTCTATGGGAGAAAAGCAAGCCATTTTGAAGCTGAGGAAAAAAACAGAGCCATTGCACAAGCATTGGGCATAGCCAATACAACAATTTGGAATGTTCTGAAAAAGAAAGAAACCACTGGTGGAAAAAGGTGAAAGGTTTTAGATTGGCCAAGTCAATCACCAGACCTTAACCCCTTGCCATTCCAATACTTTCAGAGCAGACAGTATGTATGTAAAGGACATTTTAAACACAGGTAAAGTGTCCCTGACAACAACCTATGTGCATGTTTCTAATAAATAACTTAAAACGTTAATAAAACCTCTAGAGCACTTATAAAACCACACTTTTGCTTGTCCAAGCTGAGTATAACTACACTTTATCTTGAAATGTCATCAAATCATCAAAATACTTCAAAAATCATATTATTTTTGCATCATCATCATCATGTGAATCCATTTAACATGTCTTGTCATTTAACATGTTTGAAATGCCTTCTTCCATGAATCATCAATTATAGCGTATTAAAAATGTACATTTAAGTGTCTCATCTGAACATGTTCACAAGTTCTATGAATTATTTAGAATATTCCATAAGTCTTCAACAGAAAACTGAATCACCTGAATTTCCCAAAGATCATGGGAAGAAGATAAGTCCTTTTGAGTCTTTATTTTTCTTTATTTTTAATTATATTGTGACATTCACTGAAAAGGTCACTTTGAATGTAGAACCCTGTTACCCAAATTATAGATTGAAAAAAAAAAGATTATTTAATGAAATTTGTTCGTTACTGAATCATTAGAATGTCCTTAATGGCCTCATGACATTAACATGGAAGCTAGTTAACTACATTTTGTGTATTTTTATTCTAAAAAAAAAAAAAAAAAACTCAACCCTGTTACTTATTTAACCATTGTCAAAAAATTCAAACTGAGAGAAATGGGAAAATGCTGTGTGAGATGGGTTAATTCATTTTTGAATGGTTAAATGGATGTTTTCTTAGATTCAGTTTACTATAATTTTCCAGTGGTGGAAAGTTGGATAAAGCCATATAATTGCATATTGTGTGGCATATATTTCATATTTTAAAGTGATTATTGATGGAGTAAACAGGTTCTGTTATATTTTCAGTATAGGGCAGTTAACATTCATGCCCTCGATCTCCGTGTGGAATTCTCAACTTAGACGACCCTGCAGGCAGTAAAGGAAGAAACAGAGTAAACAGATGTAAAGGGAAAGAAAGAATAGTAAATGTACCCATGAGACTATAACTGAAAAGGAAATTAATGAATGGCTGATCATCTGACTAGATGGATAGATGAATGGAAGGAAGCATAAATTCTTTTTTTTCCCCCTATGGTTCTGGAAACTTTTGCTACTGTGTGTATTTGCGTTTTATATTCTTATGAGTGTCAGCCAAGTTGGATCCAAATACACCACTGGTATGTGCCAGATTTTTCCATGCCAGCTTAACATGCTAGGACATTCTTATAACAGCTTGTCAGTTTAGGAGCACTTTGCTGTCAACACTGATGTACACCACATAAATTGTATATCAGTTTACGCAGATGTCTTAGCTAATTACCAAATTAACCAGTACACGGTTTCCACAAGGATCCAGCAGCCATATTCTTTTCCAAACAACTACCATTTATATCTAAATAGACATTTCAATTCTTATTAGTACTGCAACAGTCATTTCACATTGCCAATCATGTGACATTTGCTTTAAAACATTAATGAAGGGGCACCACCAATCTTATTATATCACATGAACTGCATATATACTTCACATGAACTGCATGTATAGTTCAGGGGTATTCAAGTAAGGTTTGTAAAGGTTCAGGTACAAAAAAAATTCCTAATTGTTGTTCAGCACTAATGCTTAATAATTAATGATTAGTTTATGGTTTAATATACAATGTAAATTTGAAGTGGTTGTTATTATGTTTTGTTTCATAGTGATGTTTTATGTTACTACTACTTTATGTTGCTACGACTATATTTTGAATTTGATGCAAGGAGAATAAACGGATACTTCTTTATGCATTTGTCTTTTTTTAGTCACTTAAAAAAAAGCTGTGTTTGCTAATCAGGCCAGAGAGGGTAAATAAAATGAAAAATCTGGGAAACTCTCCCCTTTCTGACCTAATGTCTCTAGCCTTGTAGTTAGTCTCCGGTCTGATGACCTGCCTTCAGCTAAATAATTGACATAAATGCAAGTTCATGTTAAGAGTTGCTGAACAATTGGCAGGTATTTTTTTTATATGTTGATGGTATTATTAAGCACTTGGTTAAGTCCACTGTAATCTTTTGCTGTAGGGATGCAACGGAATACTAATACAATAATCGGATTGAATAGATAATGTGTTCTAAATGGGCACTATTCATTTTATTAGAAAGCTTGACAGAAAGGTTCACAGGGCATCTGGTTTCACCTGGCTGAGACTAGAGATGTGCATTGGTTTAGGCCACGCCCACTTCGGGTTTAAATCCGAATACAGATACGAATATTTGGAGCACTAAACAGATACAATAACACTCCTACTTTGCTGGTTCCGTGATCCGCTAGTTGACAACCATTTGTATGGTTCTTCATTCATTTTGGGTCAAACAGTAATGTATTCACTTCAGACATAGCAGACTGGAAAATATTTATTCAGCTGATGGGTTCCTGCTAGCTGACTTCTCACAGAATCCAATTCCCAAGAAACCCATTGAACTGTTATGAAATGTATGTGGGGGGGAAATGGTTTTATTGATCTACTACTGCCAAATGCACTGAGCCCAATCAGGTAACGAAGAACAGAAAATCTGACTTGAGTGTTTCATCCTGTTGCCTGAAAAATAGCCCAAATGCTTTTTAGAAAATGGCCTCCTTAGGGGATCATCAGTGCATTAAGATGAGCTATTCACTATAGACAGGTTAGTATGAAAGCAGCATTGTTTGAAAGGTTTGGATCTCATCTGCGATGACTAATGGATATATTAAGCTCCCTTTAAATAAACATGAAATCATGAAGGCCAATCTCCATTTTAGGTTTCATAAAAGACCTACTGCTAGACTCCATTACAGAAACACAAACCCCATTTACATACAAAAACATAATTAAGCCGTTGTTTTAAGTTCTAAGCTGACAAGAGCATTCTGTATCCTCTTCACCTTGGCAATTTGCTATTTCAACAAATATAAACGTATAAAAACCATTATCCTCCTTGTGAGATCCCATGTACGTATCATTATACTTCATAAAAAAAACAATTTTGTCTGGATCCTTGTACAATATCACAATGGAAGTGAGTGTGTAAATGGGAAAAAAATCCTTTTCTGACACTGAATTCCCTATTATAGACATAAACGTTCTTCAGTTTTCCTCCTGAAACAATTAGACTGGTCTAAATCTCACCAGCACAGTAAGAGTCATAGTCCTATGCCATGAGATAATAGTATTTGTGAATAATAAAGAAGACAATTTAAACTATATGTCTCATCCCCTTACTTTTTCAATGAAAATATCAACTGAAAGAGCAATTTGCAAATATACCCACTCTAAAAAAAAAAACCCTGCTAGATATAAAATGAAGCGTGATGCTATAAAAGACGCATTGCTAATTATAGTCCCCGCATTGTAATCACGACTGTTGCAAGACTCGCGCGCCAGTGATCGCAGAAACCTGATTGCGTGCACTGAGGTGCAACTGAACAGTTCTGGGTGTAGAATAATGAATGAGAATCTGCGTGCAGTGGAATCATTCTTAACCCAGAAGTGTATTCGCTTTGAGCATGGTTAAGGTTTGAGCTCACTGTGCAAATCAGGGTCATAATCACAGCAAGAGCCTGTCTACTTAAAGGATGAGATGAGGCAATATACAGGATGAATGCACAGAAGATGGGGTGGAGATCAATGTTTCACTAAGCAATGGGAATAGTGAAGCATGCACGATTTGTTTTATTTTTATGTTCCTCGACTAATGAAGAGAGAGGCATTGTGCATGACAGGGTTTGCTGGCAGGTGTATTTAGCACCAGCATCATTAATAACAGCAGTAATGGTGCATTAAAGGTGCAATAGTCGATAATTTTATTTCTTATTAGTACAAGTAACATAGAAAAAAATTGTAGAACGTGGTAGAAAATAATGGATTAAGCCATGACCTCAGCACAAGTGTATTATGTAGCTGAGGATACCAGTTTAGAAAATTGCCTTCTGGTCCGGAAAGTTTGTTTGTGTTTGGACGGGTCTCGTGTCAGTCATTTTACAGATACTCTTCAATGCCCCTTCACTGCACTCCATCTAAGTGTGAAATTGGCAATAATTCTCCTGTGAGCAAAATAATCCCTCTGTGTTTCAAAAACTTAGCATAAAAAAACAGTAAAACCAGAATAAACACTGGCAGGGTTTTTTTTTTATTACTTAATATTAATTTATTACTAGTGAATGGGATGAAGCTGGACACAGAATTAGGTACATTGCTCCTGGACAGGTATATAAAGGCAATCTTTGAAAGCTTTGGATTGTTTGAATGGCTGGCTTTACATAACAAATCAGCATGTTTTTTTCATTATAAAGAAAAAAGGACAGCGACTGCACTCGGGAGCATTCTCATAAATCATTAACGGCTGAATGTTGTGTGTTTCTAGTGTTAAAACTTGGCTTTCAAGCAGCTGAATGTCCAAGTGCACTTGAAGTTGAAGTCATGACAGTCAGACAGGGAATGGGATGAGGGGCAGACTCAAGGAGTAAAAAAAATCATCAATCTATTTAAATTTCATCTATTTAAATTTTGACAAATCTTAGCTAATGCTCCTTTTCTGTGTTACGTTCATAATAATTCAGACCAACAATAAACGACTACAATGAATTGTCACTGTTTAGATATAAAACTTGCAGGAATGTTGTTATAAACACAGGTTGTACAGTATATATAGATTGATGTTCCAGAAACCTGCAACAGACAAATGTTTAAGGAAAAATCTCATACATTTCACGTTTTCGTGTGAAAAACACTTGAAGTTGCAGTTCAACCTGTTATACCCTGAAAATTATGTAAACACAAGTGAGATCATGTGAACAATATGGGATCATATCATGTGAAAATAAATGAATTGTCTAAAAATCACATGCCAAAATAAATGAAATGTAAAAATCACATGCGAAAATAAATGAAACGCAAAAATCACACGTGAAAATAAATGAAACGTAAAAATCACATGCGAAAATAAATGAATTGTGTAAAAATCACGTGAAAATAAATGAAACGTAAAAATCACACATGAAAATAAATTAAACATAAAAATCACATGTGAAAATAAGTTAATCATGCAAAAATCACATGCAAAATAAATGACTTGTAAAAATTGCATGCAAAAATCAATGACTCGTGTAAAAATCACATGAAAAACTAAATGAGTCCTGTAAAATAATAAATAACTGATTCATGTGAAACGTGCATATGAAAATAAATGAATCATTTGTAAAAAATAAATTAATAATAATAATAATAATAATAATAATAATAATAATCATATACGTGAAAAAAAATCACATGACTACTTTTTTTTGCATACAAACAGGGTCGCATCCACTGTTTTTACTAGAAGATTCCACTTTTATAGTATTAACCACTTCGAAAGAAGAGATTTCTTAAAGCTGAGTTGTGCTGCAATGTTTCTTACTATGGTGCCGTGGAAGTAGTGTTTGCGCTCAAAGCGTAGTTTTGGGGTAATTTTAATCACACAGAGTCTTTTCTTAGTAATTTACCAACACGTTTGAGGGAAAGCTTGATATTCAGGTCTCATTTCCAGTGTCAATCTGCCTTTTCATTGCTTGTATAAATGACTAGCTAGTCAAATCGCTATCCTCCGCCATTAACAAGTATGTGCTCGACATCCATATTTTCCCAGTTGCTTAGCAACAGTGTTCTCATGACTTTAATCATTTGAAAGACAAGTGATTTTGACTTCCAATGTCGAAAGCACAAATTCACAAGTTCAGTTCGAGCCTCTGACGGAAAGATATAGGCCCTGGCGCAAATGTCATGCAAATGAATATTGAATGTATACTAGTTTGCATTGAAAACAGTGCGCAATAGCATACAGCTAAACCCGATCTGTGACTTTTTTTTTTAAATGAGAAGCGTGTCGTTGCTTAGTAACCATATTCCTATACTGTGTGAGTGACTAGCTTGATTATCATGTGAATATTATAGAATTTGAATCCAGTGGAAATTCTGTCACTGAGAGAAAATGTCCAGCTCTAAAGTGAAGAAATCCAAATGATCGTCTCGAATGATTCCTCAGATCAATCCTAAATCCTAACTCCTACATCAAGCGTGTGGTCCGACGTGTCTTCAGTTCCCCAATCACAAGTTTAGTTCCTACCTGCGATTACTTCCAATTTACTGTTTTGAAGAAAATCGTAAACGACCATGGTTTCATCTTATTATGTCATATACCACCTCTCTTTAAATGTGTATAGAAACTTTACGGAGAAAAATAAAGTAAGCCTCTGGTGAGTGTGTACATACATGTAGCTTGCTTTGCTAATTCCTCAAAGATGCTAGTACAAAGTGTAGCATGTATCATGTAAATCAATCCTAAATACATTTTAAACAAAAGTGATATATATGAATTGTATAGTGGACTGTTTAGCTACTACTATTTTCATTGAAACTAAAAAAAGAGGGGAAAAAAACATCACTGGACGGTTCACGCCCACAAGCAACAACAGGAACAGTCGCTACACAGCCACAAGATACAAACGACACAAACAAATTGTCACTTGCTAGTATGAACCTACGGTGTGGTTCGTCCAACTAGCGACGTAATTGACATTTAGCTTGGGATTAGACAGTTGCCCAGTATGAGGCACTCACACCCTGTTCTGTTTCCATGCAAGTCAGAATTTCAGTGACAAGAAATGGAAAGAAAGGACTACCTTCATGATAGGCAAGAAATTGATTTTCTAAAGCAAATGTTTATCAGAAAATACGTGATGTTATTCCTGTTAATAATGAATAAAAATAGTAATAATAGTTTTAATATTGATTTACAGTCTATTACATATCATGTGCGCTTTATTCATATAGTTTCATGTTTAAATTGTAGGTTTGTTGTGATATAGGAAATCGAGATGCCACATTAGCTGTGGTTGCTAGCTACTTTCATATATCATCTTTCATAGATTTTTACCAGATTTGCTTTTTTTGGTGCATGGGGCATACATTCTGCATATAATAATAATAATAATAATAATAATACATATATATATATATATATATATATATATATATATATATAAAATATCTATGTTGCATGCAAATATTTATTTATGTATTTCATTGTTTCAGTGAAATCCATCAACGTATATGTAATTGCAATTGCAGTATGGCTTTTTTGTGCATGTACAGCTCTACTATAAGCATCGAAATCATTTTAGATGCTTGGATGAAACAATTACAATGAACCCAGTGTAGAACGCGGTGTGTGTGCTTTGTAATAGATGTCACATGAGGTCTTGCTGTATTTGATGCCATTTAAACATTGAGCCAGCAGTAGTGTGTGTGTGTGTGTGTGTGTGTGTGTTTGCTCCGCTCATCCTATAGGATTAAGTCAAAGCCCCACCAGCATATGATCACCCAGCACGTCACTCTGTCTGCCATAAGCCACTGTAATGGGCCAGTGTCTACAGTAGAAATGCATAGTGTGTGCACTGTTTTATTTCATCGCCATTTTAGATTTTGATTCACTAGGCATAGGTCATAGGTGAATCTGCAGTGGGGATCTTACCTAAGCTGAGTAAAGGAAATGCATGCATTCAACCATTAACCAAATCTTCGCAATGTAAAATTGATTCATTTTAGAGATAATGGTGAGGCTGGGGAAAAGCACACCATGCATATTCTGACTATTAATATGGAATCAGTATATAGAGTCTAAATTGTTATATATTCACTGAATATGTGTCTATATATGTCAATATTTTTCCTCAATCACCTCGTAAATTCCTTTTCCTTTCCTGGGTCGAATGGAACAAAAGGTCCGGGATCAAATGGTCTCTTTCATGATGTTGACACATACCTCACACTGGGAAACAAATCGTTTCAGTGCAAACACAAAGAGGTGTTCTTACCTCCCAATCATAGTAGAGTGCTGTTGAACTGCAGCCTCTAGGAGGCGTTCGAGGATGGTCCATTCCCCCATGGCTGGACACTGGAGGCATCCACCGAACACTACGTACTGCCTCGACGCTCCTCAGACCTCCTCAGGATCCACGAGGCTCGTCCTCTCTCTCTCTCTTTCTCTCTCTGGAGATGATCAGCAACAGGAGGAAGTGAAAGAGAGAAGGGGTAGAAGAGACTGCGTGGTCCTACTATGAGGTCTTCTGGATGGAGAGCTTCTGAAATCCCATGATGAGAGAGTATGTGATGAAGCGTGAACCGAACCAAGCCTCACTTCACGTTGACCCTGGATGCCCCTACACTTTACACTCTACCTCACTCAAGCCTTACGCTAAAACACACTCGTCCTTACTTTCATCTGTCATAATCCATCAGTAGGGCATCACCCAATCTCCGTCAGTCAGAACACCTCACACAGACATCGAGTATTAGTTACTCCACGCTTATCTTCTTTCCTATCTTTAGATGTGTCTATCCAGCTCTGGAAATTTCACTGCCACATCTACATCTTTATCCCTTTCTCTCATCCTTCCATTTCTTTTTCTTTTTTAGCCCTTCATTCTTTTTTCCTTTCTCTCTCTACCGCTCCCTCTGACCCTTCTGTCACTACGAGTCTCTCCTCCAGCGCTCTCAAGGCTTCTGCTTTCCTCTCTCTACCCCTCCCTCTCACGTTCTCCGCTTGCTTTGGCACTGTCACAGTGAGTGAGCGTGGCTTTACTCTCCCTCCCTCTCTCCCTCCCTCCCCCTTCCCTTGCTTTGCTTGCTCTCTCTCTCTCTCTCTCTCTTTCACCCTCGCTCAGTTCCTATTAAATATGCTCAAAATTGTTCATGTGAGAAGCTCTGATTCCCTGGAAACATCTCTACTGCTGTCATCTTCATACCAGCTCTTTCACCTGTTTCCCCCTTCATCACTCTTTTGTTCTCTATCACAAGGTTTGTGCGTGTGTCCAGGAGATTAGTGAGAGGAATCACTGCTTTACACCTTCCTCAATCTCTTTTCATTTATCCGCCCCTCCCGCTTTCTCGCGCTACCTCTCGCTTCTCTCATCCAAATGCCATCCAAAGCATTCTGTCCCTCCTTTCATCTTCAGGCGCTGCTCTCGCTTCTACATGCCTTTCCGTTGACTGAACTGTGTAGAATGGGAAGAAAGGATGCGAGTACATTCTAAGACGGCAGATCATTTCCTCTAAAATATGCTGGTATTTAGGCACATGGGCATCCATTGTGGCAGTGACAAGTGTATTTGGCTTCAAATTGACACCCTTCCTTGGAAAGAAGAACAAAACAGAAAATCTGTTTACTGAAAACTTTATAATGGTGTTATAATATAAATCTAGAAGGGCAGTTATACTGCAAATAAATAGTTTAAAAAAGAACCTGTGCTTTCATGAATTATTCAGTCTTTATAAAGGTCTTTGAAAATTAGGCTCTGTATCTGCATAGCACATCCTTTCAGAGGGAACAATTTGTGGTTATACATTACCATGGATACCACACAATCTTTTGTAAAGTGTAAATAACTGCAATTATTTTTGCATTGCTTTGCTTCAGTGTTGGAAAGCTGGATTTCTGTGTTTTATTTTGTATTTTGATGTTTATTGATGGAGTACAGCAACTCAAAAGGCGAATTATACAATGACAGTTGAGGAAACCGAGCTTTTTCCTTCCTTTTTGTTCCATAATATAATGCAGAAGTGTGTTTTGGTGAAAATAAGTCCAAAACGCATTACATCTGCTTGTTTATTTAATACAGTCTAAAATAATTACTCCATTAGCTGAAACACTAACACGTACAGTATATTTTAAGCAAAATTTGCATTAAGTGAAATTCACCCCACAACATGATCCTGCCACCACCATGCTTCACTGTGGCTATGGTGATCTCAAGGTGATGAGCAGTGTTCAGTTTGGAAAGCATACTCACATTTTTTCATTCAGAAGCAAAGGGGGACAAAAGCACAAAATTTTGAAGTTGCCCATTTTATTATGATTGGCTACCTGCTTTGTTGTGATTGGCTTGTGGATTTTTTTAAAAGTTGGGATAGGTCAAAACTTGCGATAGCTGCCCTTATGCTTCCAGTATACTGGAAGTTTCAAATAAACAGTTTTTCTGTTTTTTTTAGTCTTCACACCCAAATTGTTGTCTGAAAAAACGCTGGAGGATATCTTTTTCATGGCATTTGGAATCTGGGATGAAAATGGCCCAAATGCAGCCAACCATATTTAATGCTTGTGTGGCATTTCATTCAAGTTCTGGCTCATATCAAGGTTGAGATATGGGAGCGTGGTAGTGGAGATGTAGACAACCACTCAACTTAAGTGCACCAAATGAAGGTGATTAGCATGTACAGGAACTTGTTTGTTATTTGGAAGTGCTCAGTCTTTTGGAACTGTCTATAATATCACACAGCGCTGGCACAACTGTCATTTCAAAGAATACTTTAATAGCTGCATTCAAGGCAGTACGTTTGTATGCACTCAACACTCTCTCTCTCTCTCTCACATACAGAGAGTGAGGAAAGGACAAATGAGTTTTAGGCTATGAGATTCTAGGAGAATATGAGAAAAAAAACCAAAACAGCCTGATGGTCAGAGATTTAGAGGTATTGTTTCACAGCTCTGACGTGCTTTAAGCTGGCTTTAGCGCTAGCCAAAGGGAGCCTGAGGCTCACGGAATGCAGTTTGTGTACATTACACGACTCTGTTTATTATCCAATACGACACTAGTGCAGTTGTAGTGTGTCTGAGTGGAGAGGAAACAGTCTCACAGATGCTCAGAAGTGAAGTGAATGCTGTGAGATAGGTAGATGAGATCATTAAGAGGACAATGTGATGAGACTGGACACACTGGCGTTATGACTTGGATCAAGATAAAATAGCTTAAGCCAGACAAAGGATATGTCTTGCGTTTATAAGATATGCTGCTTCTCCAAGTGATCAGCTCACTTCATAGTATATGAATGTCCCTGAGTGGTGAATGATTTCAGTGATGGATGGTCATGATATTAGATAAGAGGCTAAAAGCTAATATTTACTGATAGCTCGATAATGATACTATAAAGGTTGAGCAATGTAATTTATCAAGAGGGTTTATGAATGGCCTAACAAGAATGAAGATTACACACATTACGACCATTAGTGGTGCTGATGCACATGATTCCACAAAAATCCAAAAATAAGACATTTGTTAACAATCAGCTGTGGATGCCAAAATGATACATATTGATTTTTTTTTTATATATATATATACATATATATATATATATATATATATATATATATATATATATATATATATATATATATATATATATATATATATATATATATATTTTAAGGTAGAGGGACTGCTAACCCATATATATATGTACCAGCTATCCCTGGCAGTGAGTGTGAAAACTCACTCAAAAGTTAGTTATCACTTATAACGGCTATAATCAGTCGTTCATTCTGAAGACTTTCCTGTGGTGGAAAACTTACTGACTGTTACAAAGTGCTGGAGACTCCTTCCATAAATGTTAAATAAACATCTCAATACAGCACGGTTTTCAATCCATTTATTATTAGCCTTAGACTATGTGGAGTGTCCGCTATACCACTATAAGTCCCTGTGAAAGAGTTATTACTATAGAAACCGTATAATGTATTAACGAACGAGTGCATTAACACAAACCACCCGGCACTACTGTCAGAAAATTAATCAACATCTTCTGACCAATCAGATTCACAAATTCACAAAAAGAGTACTTATATTGACGAATAATCACTGTATTCATCTCTATCCATCAAATCCAAAAAGCAATGACGAGCTATTTCTGGTTCCCGGCAGGATATAAAGGGACACAGATTAACAGTCTGGATTGGGATGTCCTGTGTGGAACAAGACACAAGGGGACACTCTTTAGGTGAAAGATTATGCCCCCGCCTCCCCTGATCCGCCCTCGATTACATGATAATCAGCTTTTCCTATGCTCACTGTCAGCAGAGAGAAAGGGCAAGAGCACTCACACACCAGCAAGGGTAATTAAAGCTTAGGCTAATGGCTTGGAATCAATTACCAGCCGCCCTTCACTTCATAAAACTCCTGTCCTGCTGGGTGGCATTAGCTTCTTAAGCCTGAGTGAAAGTCGTACACACACACACACACACACACACATCAAGTTAAAGAAATCTTGACAGCTTATTACAAAAACAGCATTTTGTATTTTGGATTATGCCACTTCAGTTAGTTATGTTGCCTCTGGTTAATGTATATTTCTATCTGAGTGCAGTGAGGCTTTCATCCTCTAAAGTGATAAATCAAGACAAAGTAATATGTGGCTCAGATTTCCAGAACAATATATGCATACTTTTACTCAAATATTTAACTACAGAGCAGTATTGGTTTAGCATAAAAATCATGAAATTGTTCGTGAGGTGTAGCTTTTCATGAAGAATGACAGAAAAAAAGTAGAGGTTTGTGCTTTCCTTTCTTGGCTAGCACCATGATGAAAACAGTCACAACTTTCCAAGATTTCTACACTCACCATCCACTTCGATAGGAACACCAGTACACTCATGCAATTATCCAATCAGCCTATCATGTGGCAGCAGCGCAATGCATAAAGTCATGCAGACACAGGTCAAGAACTTAATGTTAAGTTACCGATCATGTGGGGAAAATGTGATCTCAGTGACTTTGACCTTGGGTGGCATGGTTTGAGTATTTCAGAAACTGCTGATCTCCTGGGATTTTTATACACAACAGTCACTTGAGTTTACAAAAAAACACTTCAGTAAGCGTCAGAAGTCAGAGGAGAATGGCCGGACTGGTTCGAGCTGATGGCTGTGGTAACTCAAATAACCACTCTTTACAGCCATGGTGAGCAGAAAAGCATTTCAGAACACACAACACATGTAACCTTGAGCCAACCTTGAGCCAACCTTGAGGATGGGCTACAACAGCAGAAGACCACATCAGATGCCACTCCGGTTAGCCAAGAACAATAATCTGAGGCTACAGTGGGCACAGGCTCAATGAAACCAGACAGTTCAAGATTGCTAAAACAAAAATGTATATATTCATTAAATACAGTTACTAAGTTTTGTACTTCAGTGCTATAATGTGACAAAAGTTTAAAAAAAAAAAAAAGTCGTCTCTTTTCTTGTAAAAGATGTTAAGTGACGATTGTAGAGTGCACACTGTGATGTGTTTTCATTACTGGTCTGGATAACGAGCCATGTCATGGTGAAAGTCATTCATGAGACCTGAAGGAGGAAGGAAGATTTGTTTATTAAACCACCATTACTTCAGTCAAGTGCTGCTTCAGATGGAGTGTGTTTAACTCCACTGTCATTAGAAGACATATAATTAAATATTGACCTTTTGTTGCAAAGTGGCAGGTTGATTGCTGAGGTGTGTACATGCAGTATAACACTGGCTTAGAAAGAGCCACAGCTTTGGGAGCAGAAGACTGTTGCGGTTTAACTTCATACTCTGGGAATTATTTTAAGAACTGTGACAGATGATCTAGATGCTAATACAGGGACGGGCAAACTCCATCTTGCCAGCCAGTTTCAAGCACTGTTATTAAAAAGAAACTGGCCAGGATTTGCAATTTTCCACCTTGTTTCGGTGATCTTTATTATTCCTTATGCACCAAAAAAGTATTTCCCTGGAGAAGAAAGAGTTCTTGCAACATCAGTTGTTAGAGTTGTTAAATTATTCATTCTTTTCCATTTTTCCTGGTGGGGTCGTGGTGGCAACAGCCTTAGAAGGTCACACCAGACTTCTCTATCCCCAGCCACAAATTGCAGTATCTCCTGGGGGATCCCCCAGATGTTCCCAAGCCAACTGTGAGATATAATCTCTCAAGCAGGTACTGGGTCTTCTCTGGGGATTCTGTCAAGTGAGGCATGCCTGATACTGCTCTAGTGGGAGCTGACCCCATGGCATCCACCGTAAAAGGCTCCTCTCTATTCAAAGACTACTCTGAGGCTCGTCTGTATTCCTGAGCTCCTCACGCTATCATGTAGAGTAAGCCCAGCAAAGAAGCCTCATTTCCACAGCCTTACTCTTTCAGTCGTTGTGAGTATAGGGATGCATCTTGACCAGTAAACAGAGAGCTCCTCTTTCACCACCACAGACCGGAACAGCGATTAGAACAATGCTGCCACTGACCTTATATCCATTTGTCAATTTTACACCCTCTTATCCCATACTTGTGGATAAGATCGGGTCTCTCCCGATCTCTCAGAAATAAGGACTAAACTGTACCTTTCCTTGCCACTCATGGTGGTACCCTCAAGGGTATATCTTTGTAATTTGTGTGCATATCTTTTGCATCGTAATATGAATGTAGTGTACCTTTAAAAAGGTATCATTGAAGCAGCAGCGGCTCATGACCATAGATGTTAGGTGGGGCAGTACGTCATTAATAATGACATAGCCTCAGACAAAACGAAGTTGGGAAGCTATCACACTTGCTTAGGCTACTATCTAGTAACCCCATACTGAACAGTTAAGAGATGACAACATAGTCACCTAGCGTACACTCTACCAGCTCGTTTTGAGTGGGTTTAGATGTACATTTGTTCAACTGTGTTCAATACAGTACGTGTTTTCTGTCACTGGATGTGAGACGCACACCGATGAGCTAATTTCCAGCTCAAATCTATCTCACAAACCACACAAAAACCTGGAAGTATTGGAAAAAGGAGACACGTTTTTCTTCTTCTTTTCTTCAGACCTTGCGTTCACTGTGGTGTACATGCATTTCTGATGTACGAACATTATCCACTCCACAATGCTCCTTTCCCTCTCCCAACGTTTGCAGTACATTTTATACTGTAAGTGGTTTCTTTACATCATAGATACACTGTCTGCACTTACACTGTCTTTGTTTGCAGAAATTTATTAGATTAAATTTCAACTATTTGCTATAAAACCAGATCTTAGTGGCTGCATGTAACTTTGTGTAAACCGTGTTTCGTGTTTATACCCCGTTGACCCTGTCATTAACTGCCCTGTTTGCTGTTCCAGCAAGTATGGGGCAGCGTGATTCCTGCCCCAGTGGGTTTCTATTAGCGCAAACCCCTTCACCATGACAAGGTCTCGATCCATGAAAGGCCCAATGAAATTACAACATGCAAATGCAGGTCATGCAACACAGACTTTCTAAAGAGGTCAGTTTTGTAGGGTTGGCAGTTTTCCCAATTTGCATAGTCATAGAATCTGAAATTGTAAAGATGTAAAGTGTCAGCACTTTCATGCCTTTTTCTGTCTAATAACTTTTTAATGGAGCTGCCACATCAAGCAATTTTTAATACAGAAAATGTTCTTCCAAACAAGTTACTAAAAAAAGAAAAAAAAAAAACTAAAAAAGTGTGACTAAAAAAAGAATCCTATGCATAATACGTTTTCACAAAAGTTGGAACAAATGTTTAAGGGCAATGTGCTATATACAAGGTACAGTCACAGCCTTGCATTATTCTCCCAATCATGATGACTAGCATTTTGCCTTGTGAATATCAGACTAATAAAGCTTCTAATATGGCTAATAATTTACAATCTCAGTCGAATTTGGACAATTTTTGACCTTCTACCACCAGAGAGGCACAACATGGGCACTGCTTATGTGTGTACAGATTAGTAAACAAAGAAAAAGGGAGTTCTGAATACAATAGAAACTGAAATTTGTGAACATTATAATAATAATAAAAAAACTGCCCCTTGCTCTTACAGCTTACATTATTCAAGAATCCTTTAGGATGAGTGTTTCTCTCTGGTCAGGACCAATATTGAGTTAGTAAGACTGTTTTGGCATTTAACCAGCCCCAGTAAAGGCATAAACGCAGCATTATTAAAGAAAAAAATCCACCCTGAGCAACCTGTATAGTTATCTTTAGTTATCTTTATTTTTATAGTTCTAACCTGTATCTTTATAATTACCATGTGATGTTCAGTGGCATCCAAGATTTATTTTGTAATGAAATTCTGAGTTGCGTTTTTAAGTTTTAATATCTTTCATAAACATTTTGGTCTATTTTCACTTTGGTTTCCTCCATTACCCACAATGCCATCTGACTACCTGTACCAATGGGAATTAACCCTCGCTGCATCTCTACCTAAAGAGTGTGATGCAGCAGCACTTTAGTACTTTAGTCTGTCCCGCTCTCTCACCTCCTCATCTGTACACTCTGCTCAAACAGGTCAGCTTCCAAGACTTCAGCTTTCATGCGTGAACGCCATTGCGCTTGTCATCTCATTGATCGCTAGCTAACTCGGCACAACTGCATCATATAGCTGCATTACATTCTACAGGGTGTTCCAAAAGTCTCCACACGTAAGGAAAATGAATACTTTTTAGCAAAATGTCTTCCATAATTTTTTATACTTGTATTATATCTTTTTCAGATAGCCTTTAAGAATGCCTTTGACAACAGAAGAAGGTATTGAAATCATTCGCATGGCTGGATCAGGAAGCTGTCGCAAAATTGTGATGGACGTTAACAGGAAACATGGCAAGCACATCAAACTTAATAACAAATTCAAAAAGACTGGAAGTGTTGTGGACCAACTGAGAAGTGGACGTCCACGAACATCCACTGACGAAAGCACAAACGACATGGTGCTGGCGTACATAGTCCCATGTGTATGGAGACTTTTGGGACACCCTGTAGAACTTCGAGTCCAATGCTTGTTGTCTCCATTACGTCTACACTGGATTTCTCATTAACACGACATTGAATGTTAGTGGAATACGGCGAGTGAGAAAGGTTTTAGGAGCTAACAGCAAAACCTGATCGTTATTGCTTACATTTAAAATTGGTTAATTTTTTTCCTCCGATTAAACACCATTGTAACTGCACTAGCAATGTCCCCCTGTGATGTCAGAGATGCAGACAACGCTAAGCTTTCACAGCACAGTATTAACACAACATTAATACAGCACAAACTACCACGTAAGCACCAGAATCACTAAACCCATCATAAATATTTCAATATAAACATAGTGACGTGTTTAAGGTGGAGTTTTCCTTTAAGCACTGATTGTTTGATCTTGTCTGTGTAATTGGATTACATTTTGTGTAAAAACATTCAAACGTTGATGTGCAGTATTAAATATAGTTTTATTATCCATAGTCATCCATGTGATTGACATTTAGATTCGGAAGTTTGGAGGAGAAAATCTGCAGCTTTCACTGACAATGATGAAAGCTGCAAACGTCAATTTTCACAGCTGGTGCTTGTAGAATTTGTGAAAAGCAGAACTGGGGGATTTAAACCTTTCCTTTAGAGTACATTTCCACAACATTGCGCTTCAGAAATATAATGGTCGATTTTTAAATTCTGGGAACCTGGGAGGAATGAGACCTCTCACTGATCAGTTCATGCTGAAGGATGTCTCATCACACTGGGGGGGTATTTATGTGATCAGACAAGCCTGCATTGCAGGTTAACCAGACAGCATCTGCCAGCACTGAGCGACACGACTGGAGGACTCCAGCAGCGATAATAACACAATGCAACCGGGTCGGCAATCACTGGATTTCTCTGAAAGCCCTCTTTTCTACATATTTCACCTTGTGTTTCCTCTTGAACCTGCAGAAAAAAATGAAAAAACAAACATTCATAAATACTGAGCCGCATAATGATGAACTAGACGACAAACGTTACATTAAGCACCACTATTAGCTACATTCACGGCAGATTGACAGAAAAGAGTTTATTGCTTAGGGATAGGTATGATAATATGATCATAAAACACAGATATTGTGTTAAGCTCTGTCAATTTGCTTCTTACTTCGCTCTCTCTCTTGGTTCTATCAGGTTCCTCTTCTGTAAGCTCTTAAAGCGATCTTTTAGTACGCTGCCCTCTGGCTGCAGAACAAAGAACCACAGGATTATTAGTGGAACACTAATGTGAGCTCAGTGTATGGTGTAGCTCATAAAGGTATGGCACAAACCTTTAGTGTGCGGAGAGAGCCTGCGAGTTCATCACTTAACTGCACTTCCAGATCCGGACCCTGGAACCTGAAGTGAAAACACACACACACACACTCAAGTCACAGCCACAATCAGACTACAGCTACTAAAAAAATTCCAATCGACAACGTCAGCATGGCTTCATGAGATGAGAGGAAAAGCACAGAGCGGCTCTAGAAAAGACACCTAGAGCAGTCTGTGGGAAAAAGAAAAAAAAAAAAAAAAGGAGATATTCATGTCCTGAATTACTACCTTCCCTTTGAATCATTGAATCATTACCGTAGTTATCTCTCCGGTGAATACGGTTGTCACAGCAACCACCGAAACAGGGCTATGAGAAGCGATTTCAATAACCGTCAGGGTGCCATTATTTTATCTTTCAGCAGCTGGAGCAAACATGAACATTGTGACTGATATTTCACTGCTAGGGGAAAAATACTGGATGCTGTGAAATGTCCCTCGCACAGAATGATTAAAAGCATGTGCATGATATAGAGTAATGCGTAACACATCACTGAAGGAGTACAAAAGGCGGGACAGCAAAATGAAAAGATGTGATACAAACGGATGAATATCCAGTAAAACGGAGGTCAACGAGACGAGACGAGAGAGAAGGAGGAGGAGGGAAAAAATGTGTGTGATGCTTATCAATTTCTACTTTCTTGCTCTGGTTGATATGGAGGCGTGACGGCTGAATGTCCGGTCATCACGTGAATAAGAACGAGTAGCCAATCAGAGCGCAGGATTATTATTTGTTGCAGTTCAAGCAGGAAAAAAGAAAAAAAAAACAGCATCCCAGATGTTTCTCTCATCCCTAATGGCTTGTTTTCACTTGATTTCACAAAAACCAAGCAAGTGAAGATTGTTCAAGGTTCTGAAAGTTGAAATGAAGGATCACTATGAGGGATATCACAGCTGAGGAGAATTTTGCTTTTTCGAATTTTGCTTTTTCAATATATTTTTTTTTTTTTTTACACTCATTACAAAGTAAAATGTCGTAAATACAAATTTACGTGTTGATTTCCGAACTACGTTGATTGCATTACCCCACCCAGTTTAAGATTCATTATAATAAAACGAAACATTATGCACTGTTTAACTTATTCCTCCTCACAACTCCATAGATCAAACTTTGATCAGAGATGTACAACTTAGATCATTTTAATTAAAAATACATAAATAAATCAATCAATCTCAACAATATTGACAAAGATCTTCAAGGAGAGATCTCATCATCCTTGCTGTTAAAGTACATGAGCTGAACGAAGGACATTTCTGAGTATTTCACGATATGTTTTAACAAACAGGAAAGAATTTTTAAAAGAAATTACCTGAAATATTTCGAATTTCAATCCATTAGGTATTTAGCTAGTAAGCCAAAATGGCCGCATTGTTACAAACGTGGCTATTGAAGGTCAGATCAATATTTCAGCCAGTAGCCCTGCTATAGCAGTGTGAGCCTTGGCGCTGGTGAAAATTCAAACTTTGAGATCAACAAGAGTTGAGCAGTGAAAATAGAAACGGGAAAAGATGATGGTGCCAATGTACATGTGTAATAACGCAACTGTCAGCACATATCTGTACGTGATATTTACTAAACCAGTGAATAAAACAAATAAATGCTCCGTATAAGAGCTGCTGCAACCAGTTGTGGTGGAGTGGGCGTGGCCGAGTGTCGGCTGCCTGGGGGCGGAGACGAGGAAGCGTGATCATTCTCACTTGTGCTTTTTTACTGCCGGCCTACTTAGGTGTACTTTTTGTGATTTCGGGAAAACTATCATAAGCGAGAGAGTGAGTGACAGAGCTGGTAAAGCTTCAACACACACACACCCACACCCCCACACCCCCACACACACACCCATGAACAGTGATCTTGAACCGAATTTGAATGTCACTGATGGGTGCTGAACCTTTAACTTGTGTTTATTTTTGGTTTTGTGGGACAGTTTGAACACACGCTGAAAAGCGCTTTAATATAAAAATGAGCTGTGGGAATAATCCGCCTGCCTCCTCAGTCTTCCTCAACACACACACACACACACATACACACACGCCGGGTGCTACAGCAGTGTAAAAGGAAAAAAAAAGTGTCGCTTCTGGTGTAAAAAGATCTTAATCTACAAATTTGTGTAGCTTGTTGTTGTTGTGTATTGCACCATGGCCCTAGAGGCACAATACTCGGAATTTGAAGTTTGTCACTATTATTGATATTATTATTCATTAATAGCATAAAATAATGAAGAAAACAAAAACTTCCATGACCAAATGTGTCTGAGTGGTAGAGTAAAACGACGAATGACGAAGAACTTGTTAACTGGAAAGGAAACGAGGCAGATATAAATAAACCGACACTAACTTTAGCTTGCCCAGACGGCGAGGCAGTGCTTTCTGTGCCTCCTGTTTTGCTTTACGCTTGGTCTGTCTCGTCGTGGTCCTCAGCTCCCTCCGCTTCAGATCTGCACCGATGGAACGCAGCTGGAAGAGCTGCTGTCGGCTGTCGAGCATCTTCCTCTCCGCCTTCTTCTGCAGCTCCTGTTGCATGGACAGAGACAGGAAGCAGGGTTCAGGGCAGGATGGAAAGCAGAGAGCTCGTTAATCAGCCGTCTTTTCCAACCTCATTACCTTTATCCTCTCGGCTTTCTCCCTCTTCCTCTGTCTCTCTGTTTTTTTCTCCGGCTGTGCTGTCGGCCCGACGGCTGCGTCTTTGGAATCCTCCGCTGTGTGCTCCGTTTCTTTCATTTCCTCCCCCTCGTCTTCCTCGATCAGACCTTCGACCTGTTCATTAAAGACGCTCTCCTGCACAAACATACAATATATTCATCTTGAGAAGAATGGAAAAAACAGTGCAGTATGGAAAAAAACCAAAAAACAAAAAAAAACACTGCTTTTAGACCTGCAACAATGTTTATCTAAATTTGATCAATGAATTTAAGGCATTCTCTAAAATAAAACATAATAAAAGTACAATGAGGCACACTGTTGTAGGAAAATATAATTTTTTGTTAATTAATGAATGACAGCATACTTTTTTTTATCTATTTATAGTTACATTTCACATTGTTGAGTTACTGTTACCACTAGGAAACCTCACCTAAGCAATATCTACACATTCCTCATTGGTAAACTACTGAATACGTATTTTATATCTGCTTTTATTATTATTATTATTATTATTATTATTATTATTATTATTATTGTTGTTATGTGGAGCGTCCACTACACAAATCCTGGTTTGTAAGTTGTTACCATGGCAATGATAACGTCTTGGAATACACACATAATATATACCTGTGTTTTGCCTCGGTTATAGAACATCAATCACACTTTCTGACCAATCAGATTTGAGCATTCTACAACACTGTGCTATTAAAAAAACCTGAAACAAAATCACAGGATGCAGAGAATGCACAGAAATACTGACCATCACTATCATACTGTATTTATACTAACGCTTATGACTTTGAACAAAAAGCATTTCTACAACTGTAACTACACACTGCACCTTTAATTTTATAGATTTAGATTCAAATCATGGAGAAAAAAAAACCCTTGATATTTTTGAGTAACTAAACCAGCTAAGACTGTCCCATTCTTATTCTCAGCCTCATACGTGTGAGCTATCTAAAGCGCATTATAAGCTACTAGCGTAAATAACAGTCGCGTAATTATTATCAGTATGCCCTATATACTGCCAGAATCCAAATGCCATCCACGCCCCAAAACGTGTGCGGATCAAAGTGACTCCTGTGTATGCGTCTTTCTACAACAGGTATTCAAAAAGTCTTTTCCTGGCGAAGATGGATGTTGAATGGTTGTACCTCAGTGGCGATGTCCATCCTATTTATTGCCAGCTGTCTTTCCAGCTTCTCTTCAGCCTTCACCTTTTTCACCTCAGCCTCATGAGCCTCCAGCAGCAATGTCTTAATGAGTACAACACACACACACACACACACTTTAGCATAACCACATTCAAATTCAAATTTTATGTCACATGCATAACAATACACAGTATGACTTGCAGTGAAATGCTTTGTACAACTGTTCCAACATAAAAAGAAAATATAGAGAAATATTAAATATAAAGAAAAATATATACATAAAAAATATATATAAAGAAAAATATAAATATATATATAAAGCAAAAATATAAAAAAAATATTAAATATAAAGAAAAATATATACATAAAAATATAAATTAAATATAAATACAAATAAAGCAAAAATATAAAGAAAAATATTAAATGTAAGAAAAATATATACATAAAAAATATATGAAGGGATTTATTTTATTAAAAAAAAAAAGTGTATAAGAATAGATATATGGATATATGGATGGTGGATATATGTATGGTCTGACAGTAGCGATATAAAGTGCAGGTATGTGCAGTTTTGTGCAATGTTCAACAGAAAAATCATGATTTATTTGCGTTGCTGAAACCTTTTACTCTGACCGAGTGTAGGCCATTACAATAATGACAATATTTTCTACTATATGAAATACTGAATACTCCAGACATTCCTTAACTGATAAACATTTCTCTTTTGCACTTCTTTAACCATAAGTAAAGTTTCAGCATTTTAAAGTCTAACTCCCCCAAAAGTTATAAGCGAGAAAACTGCATTTAAAAACTCCATTGCGACTGCGGCATGGGAGCATCCTGGACATTTTGGCTTTATCTAAAATTTACAGACTAAATTTTAGCATGCATGAGTCTGTGTCTGTTTCACTATGTTTGACATGCAGCTATCCAACAACGTTGTGTGATTTCTTCACCCACGATTGGTAATAAATCAATTAGCCAGCAAGGTATTAGCCATCTCTAGGCAGTTATTAATGCTGCATGTGTTAACCTGGCTCCTTAAGACTGAGTTATACTTGCTTTTAACTATGCACGTTTGGTCTGTTGCTTGTGTATGTTCACAGAAATCCACGTGGTGCAATACCAACATACACAGTGGAGGCAGTGGAGCACCATGGGATACTGTGTCTTAGCACTGACTAAGCAAACTAGTGCTGTGTCACCGACTGCATACTTACGCACTGTTCTACGCAGTTATTGAATACTAGTTTTCTTATACGGTTAGTGTTTGGAATTTAAAATCCTATCATCTAGCCTTCAAACCCAATGAGAAGTCTGTTCTGCATACTGGCCTTCTAGACTTTCTAGATTAGTAAATATTTGAGTCTTTAGGACAGAGTTTTCCATTTGAGATGCAGATCATGACAACAATCACAATGACAGTGGAACGTTTTAGAGAGAAACAGAGCTCGTCAGTCTGTTTAACACCGCCGTGAATGAAATCGCTGAAGATTTTATAGCTTGACAGACAGGAACGTTTAGTCTCTGATGTGCCAGTGGACGTTGCTTTTAATCCTCCAGATATGCATACATAAGATACGCAAGCGAGTATCTTGCGTGAAGTGAAGTAAATGCTGCTTTGTGAACAATTTTCCACTTTTAATCCAAGTACAAATCGGCCATTACCCAGCATGCTCTTTGTAGGAAGGTAGCACAGGTGAGATTACGAATTTAATAAAAACAAAAAACACTGGTGTAATAAATCTATGGTTTCCTAAAGTTGAGGTGTCAAAGAATGTTGTTGGCAGGAAAACAATTTTGATCAAACCTGATTTTTTCTTCCTTTGGTTATTTTTGGCTTTATGCCAGAAATCAGCCACTGTGACATCTCCTGGGTTTCCCAAATCGCCACACAAATAGTAAAATGCAGCATGCACACCTTCGACAAAAGGGTCAACGAGTATCAGTAAGAGCATTGGTGTACCTGGTGAGACAGGAAATCAGGATTGTATGAGCCTCCAGGGGCGATGACTTCAACAGCAGGAAGGATGGAAGGCTTCTCATTCAGCTTCTCTGGTCTCTGGGGAGAGAGAGAGAGAGAGAGAGAGAGAGAGAGAGAGAGACTGAAAATTACATACAAGAGAGTAATTTTTACAACAAGAATGAAGAATTCCAGAATTTCTAATCCATACAGCAGCCACTAGTGGGTAATACACTAGTACGCATGAGATACTGATGGAAATTTAGCATCTGGTAAAGATTTTCAAACACTGCTTCACACTGCATGACTTCCATCACTTGCGATCAGTTGATTTGTTTACATAAGGGCGTGCTCACTATAAGGCTCGCGCCCTGTGCGTCGCCAGAAATCATCTTGTGTATTGTTTTTATTTTTGCTGTTCCTAACAACCATTGGTGTATGACACACTGATTGGACGGGAGAGCCCTGGGTTCAGATTTGTTGCCGGGCCGTAATGTTTGGCGGAGAAGCGCTAATATTCTCACCTTAACCAGCTTCTTCTTAGTCTGCTCGAGGTAGTAGGGATCTGCAGAGTCAGGGCCTGTAAGACAGGTACATGAGAACTGTAAACCTGAATGACACATTAACTGTTTGATATCATACTGCTTACTCTACAGATCAACAAAATAGCACAAAATCTACAACAAAAAAAAAAAATAAAAAAACACTTGGAGACAAACATGCCAAATCCTGATTCCTGCTTAGAAAAGAAAAAAAAAAGGGCCAAGGATAACACGAAAAGGTCCGCGTACAGCACTTATGCTGTTAAAGGAAAATAAATTAACCCATGGGTGGCCTGACATGAACTGGTACCACCCTGGAGTTGATTCTTTTCCAACAACAGCCAGTGTTTTCTTCCTCTCGTACCACAGCAATGTGCCAATACTTTTTATCCATTTATAGCTACATTGAATGTTGTGGTACATCCGCAAAACATGTTAGCTCCTGTTATCACTTACGTTATAGCATCTATAAAGTTACCCTCTCACCTGCTGTTTATTATTATTACACTGTTATTAGTAACAGATTTCTTTGTTAAAAGATCTTAAAACACTCTTGTCTACTCACTGCCTGCACTCCACAGATCGTAGAAGCCTCTCCCTGGATCCTTGCTGTTTAGAGGTTTCTCTTTAACGTGTGTTTCTGCTGTCTTGCGTAGCTGCAGGAGCTTCTCTCGGCGTGACAGCATACCCATGGCAGCCAGCTTCTCGGCCTTCTCGGCCATAAGGCGCAGCTTCTTGGCATTGGGACGCTGATACGCCAAGATACTGATCAGGAAAGAAGAAGCATAAGGATGTAACACTTCCGATAGTTCCAGTCGTCCATGACCCCATGGTTTCCACCTGTTCTTTCATGCATCGTGTATCTTGATTGGATCCTGGGAAGGTTTTATGCATGTGTCTCGGGTACCTGAACTAAAGTCTGATTGCTCAAAAGACTGATAATTCACTTCCTGTGTTGTTCTTTTTTCTTTTTTTTTTGGTAATTTGGTGAAAGGCCTTAATTTCGGATGGGTTTTGGTTGATTCATGTGGCTTATAGAGACTGATTTCTTTATACTTATATAACATACTAATTATTTACATAAAAATAAATAAAACTCAGATGATCAGAGTTAAATGTATTTTGGTTCATGTAACTATATTTTAAGTTAATGACCGCTGTTGGTATCAGCATTATATCCACATCAGCGGTGGACAAATCACTAGCCTGGGCGTGTGGGCCAATCAGATTTCGTCTCTTACCTGGTAGTATTTTTTTAATTCATGGTTGCCTAGTGGACAAGTACGCTCCGGAGAAAGGAAAACGTCACAAATCCTCACTGACTTTCACAAAGCGTGTTATTCCCACCTCCTGCTGCACCACACACATTGACTGAGGTGTGATCTGGCTGACTGAGCAGTTATATATGAGCAGGTGTATGGAAACACTGACGAAAGCAAGCAAAATAAAATGCAGTGCAGCGCTGTGATACGACGATCTCGTTAGTGCAACATGCAGTCACCTTGAGGTAAAACATATAACACTCAAAAAGACTCAAATAATACTTTTTGCAAGAGATGCAAGGACAGAACACAACACAGCTCATAGCTGAAACACTGTTCAACATTTTTTTGGGTATGGCACAAATATGATGTGCACTTAACTAGCTAACTATACGTAGTTAAATTACAATAGCTATACAATACAATTAATATAGCAATACAATAGCTAGATTTCTTGGAAACCAAAACATGGGACTGGGCAGCACACTAGAGCGTTTACTTATCAAATAGGCTAATGAATTGATCATTTATCTACCCATGAACATGCATGAAATGACCAGGTGGAAACCCATGGAGGCACATTTTTGCAGATTGTGTACATGTGTACACATATCTGGTCCTCCAAGCCATATCCGAAAATCACTTCCAATACACTATGGGGCACATTAAAATTCCCGCACTCCTGACGCACGAAGAAACAAAGCGCATCAGGTGGTCTAGCAAACACGATGAAAACCCAAGCAGCCCTCAGATCCTAGAGGAGCGTTCACACAACAGCTCTCCAGGTCCCAGTGAGTGTCTTCACATTCCCAAAGAAATACTGGGAGCGCAAGGATGAGATCATCACAGGGCTTGATGCATTTTATAAACGAGGAAATAAAAATGTGCAGGAATTAATTTAAAAAACAAAACAAAACAAAACAAAAAAAACCCACACCGGGCATTAACATGTGTTCTGGATGATCGGCTCACAAGGGGAGACATCTCACAAACTGAGACGCATAGCCGTTCACGCCTGGCACTCTGAACGAGTCTCTAGTGACTACTTGTGTTTGGATTTCATACATTGTTCACGCTGGAGAAAGACTATCATGCACATTTATTACGTCAGTCTTCTGCTTCATTTATTTTCAGGCAGAAATGTCCCGTCAATCAAACGTTTTAATTGTGTGGTCTGCTACCGAAACTCAAATCTGCTGCTTATATCTACAATGTTTACATCCCACTGCACTACACATCACACTCTTACACTGTATTCATTTTTATATATTTCATTTATAACGTTAAATTAGTTTTAGTATATTTTCTAACTCGGTGTGCTGCTGTAACATGTGAATTTCCCTCTGGGATGAATGAAGTGATCCATCTGTCTATCTGTCTGAATGAATGAGAGACGAGATGCTGAATAAAGCTATGAAAAGCGGATAGTGAGGACAGCTGAGAAGATCATCGGGGTCTCTCTTCCCTCCATCACAGACATTTACACCTCACGCTGTATCCGCAAAGCCACCAGCATTGTGGATGACCCCACACACCCCTCTCACACACTCTTCACCCTCCTGCCGTCTGGTAGACGGTACCGAAGCATTCGCGCCCTCACGACCAGACTGTGCAATAGTTTCTCCCCGCAAGCCATCAGACTCCTAAACACTCAGAAACTGGACTGAAGGAACACACACACATACATATATACAAGAGCATCCTCCATCCTCTTTGCAATTTTTTTCTCAAGTTTATTCTTTATTCATTATGCTGCTACAATATTTATTATACTGTACATAGGCTGCTACTCTTATGTTTACACTATTTCAGCTATTTATATTGTACTCTTGTACTCTTTGCACTATTTCTCACTGGATCCACTTTCTAATAGAACTGTGTACTGGTCGGCGCTGCACTGGGACTTACTGTGCCCATTGCCTATCCCAGTAGTCATTGTACTGTCTTGTGCTCTCTGCACATGTTTGCACTTGTGCACTTTATGTATAAATTTGTGTAGTCCCTTGTAGTTCTGTGTTTGTCTTATGTAGCACCTTGGTCCTGGAGAAACGTTGTTTCGTTTCACTATGTACTAACTGGCTGTATGTGGTTGAAATGACAATAAACTCCACTTGACTTGACTTGAAAAAGGCAGCTGCTTTTACTTTCGCTGTTATAGCGTCACACAGTCTTGTAACGAGTACATATTTTCCGGCTAGGGCAATGACGCAGTCTATTAAGTGCTCCTTTGGTGGTGTCTGGAACGCATCGAGACACGTTCACACTACTAATGTGATGCAGCCATTTGCGTCCCAGATCACCACCGCCGATGTGGTACCGCAACGCGCCCTCGAGACGCATCTGACCCCGTTCACACCTGTACTGAGCGCTGACCGCTCGTGAGCCGATCAACAAGGACGCATTTCAGGTGACTTAAGACAACGAAGAGTTAATCAGCATTCACTTACTCTTTAGGTGCTGGAACCTGGGAATCCGGCTGCAGGATCAGATCTATCCGGAGTGGCTTGGAGCGCTTACCCTTCTTAACGGCTTCTAGAAAGAGAAATAAAACCACTGAAATGTCGGATATGCCACAAACGCTCATTATTATCGTCATTACTGGAATTCTATCCAAAAAGTAAGTGCAATTTTTATAAAAACTGCTTAAATAGCTAAGAGTTTGCCAACTTGTGGTTAGTGAGAAACTCAAATTCAAATTTTATTTGTCACATGCATAACCATACACAGTACGACTTGCAGTGAAAAGCTTTATACAACTGCACCGACAAAAAATAAGAAAATAATATAGAAAAAAATTAAATATAAAGAAAAAATATTAAATATAAAGAAAAATGTATACTTAAAAAATATATAAAGAAAAATATAAGGAAAAAAATTAAATATAAAGAAAAATGTATACATAAAAAATGTTTGTATTAAAAAAGTATATATAAAGAAAAATATTAAATATAAATACACACACACACATTATATATATATATATATATATATATATACACGCATAAAAAATATATTTTTTAAATTCCTTCATATATATGTATATATGGATATATGGATGGTGGCAGCAGCAGTCTGACAGTACAGATATAAAGTGCGGATATGTGCAGTTTTGTGCAATATGTGCCGTTTGTGCGATGTAATGTGCAATAATGTGCAATAATGTGCAATAAATGTGCTCAGCACAGAGATGCTACACAAATGACAATGAGCTTCATTACAACCAAAACTTTACAAATTATTTCATTACACATGCTCCATCAGAAACCAATACTACCACAAAAAATGCATGATAAACTATTCCATATGTTTCAGGACTAAACAGGCAAAAGGTCAGATAAGGACACTAGAGGTGAATGTGCATTTAGGACAGAGCATAAGGAAGACGTCCCAAAGACCGGTCTGCCTTCTGTATAATCACAGCTTACGATCCTACACCAGCTGCAGTATCACGATACTACGCAATATTGTGTTAATTCCTCATTCAAATCTACAGAATGAACCAGATTTACACAAATACGTAGACAGAAATGAAAACAGACAAAACAAATTTTCCTCTGAATACTTTATTAATGAGAATAGAATAAATGGCTATTGGAAAAACTCGAGAACAATCGTACAATTAGCAAGCAACTAATTCAATGTGCCAGATATTTCATCTATTGTTCCCTATAGAGCAATGAAGTCATGCAAATGGAAATCGTCTTCAGAGTACTAAGAATGAACACATTAGGAATAAATAACTGATTTTGGAAATACACTCCAGAAAGAAAAGTCATAAAATTGGTGACGTTAGCTCTCTTACTATCAAACAAGAAATCGTTAAAGATTAAGGTAAAGAATTTAGGTTAGATGAAGTGTCACTAATCTTTCTGTATTCTGCAAAAGCACTGGGATGTGTCGTTTTAGAGAAAATAGTATTAACCACCGCACATACAACGTTATTTACGGTACTACCGTATTGACGATACTACTGTTTAAAAAAATACAGTGGAGTCGCTGGTATTTTGAGGCTTTAGAGTCGAGATACTACCGTAGTACTGGAATACTGTTCAACCCTACTGCCTACAGATGTCTAAAATCTCACAGGCTAAGTGCGATTTCCTCACACCACGTCATGAGGAAATGCTCTGAGCCATGCTTGATCAAAATGTTGGATAGCTAGGTGCCATAGTGAAAACAGATTTTTAAAAAATTGGGTTATCAAATTTCTATTCGTTAACAAAAAACGTCTGATTCTCCTGCACCATCACGTTATTGTTAAAACAGAGAAATTTAATGTGATTGGTCGCGTGATGCGATGACGATGAGGCTCGTATTTGAACAGCGTGAGTGACTTTTACTTCAGGTGATGAGACAAAATGATCACTCACTTCCCATTCTGCACTTTCAGCTGAATTCAAATGAAATCTTTAAATACAGTTTTCACCTTTTCACTTTTAGGGGTAACACACACACACACACACACACACACACACACACACACACACACTGAAAAATATGTCAACAAGCAGGAGTGGGAGTGAATGGAGTTGGATGTTTACCTGGCTTTGGGATGCTCTTCTTCTCTCCTGTGTCCACAAAGAAGAGACTTTCGTCTGGTTTGTCTGCTATCAGACCTCTGCGGATGGATAGAGAGAGGAAGAGGAGTCAGAACGATTGCGTGGACACAGGGGCAGGGCAGAGGAGGAAAATTAAACACGAGAGTCGCTTGTATGAAGCGGAAGTAATGTTCAGTACCATTCCATACCACCTGAAAACTAATTCAACTGCTGAGGAAATTGCAGATTTAATACTTATACTTATTTATTTATTTATATATATTAAATGACATGGTTTTGCTTGATGCTCTCAGGCTTTACAGTATAGTGCTAGCTACAATATGTTAATAACTTTCAAGTCTTACATCATAGACTAAAGTATTGCTTTTATTTATGATATACAATGTTTATAAAGTTGTTAAGGTTATACGGTCGAGAAACTTCCTAAACAAACGCTGTGTTCACGCCATGTTGGAATTACCGTAATTACCAGATGACGACTTGGGGTTTCAAGACAGCGTAACAGACACTGCGTCATCAGGTAGGCGTGGTCTAGGCGTGGCTTATTTGAGAATCTGCATGGGTCAACGATCAAGCGCAGTCTGGGAAGAAAAGCCATTTGCTGCGGATATTTGTCTGTTCGTGATCGCAGGGGTTTCATGCCAAATACCTTTACATTCATTCTGCTCTAACTTCAGATACCTGTCTGTGATCGCAGGGATTCGTGTTTGAAAAATACTATTCGGTTACGAAATGCTTGTTTCACATAAATAAGCTCAAAATCTTACTGACTTTACATCAATTCTATCAAGCAGGACTGAAAATCTGCAGTGAAACCTTAGTTCTTTTTAACCTCAGTGTTGTTTCCACTGCTGTTGCCTCATTATAAAAAACAAACTTATTATTATCCATGCTTTCATACTCGACTTTATTTACACAGAAAGAGCAAAGCTGACAGTTTGAAGAACCAGGTGATTCAGGATTTAGAAAATCGTTTAACTGTAAGATGATAAAACATCGAAAAACAGCTACCGGTATGACTGTTCATCATATGTCGCTGATCCTGGGAATGTTCACGCAAAAAACTAAGTATTTTGCGAATTTTCGGCGACGTATAAAGGGAGCGCCTTCGCCACGCCTCCAGAAACGCCCATTCTACATCACGCTACTGAAACCCCTGGAATTTACTGAATGCCATGAAAACCTGGACGCTCTGCTCCGAGCGGTTCACATCCTCAGACTCGGAATTATACGTTTGTTGTTCTTAGCAACCGCAAAATACACAATTACAACATTAAATCACATTTTATACTATTGCTAAATATTGAAGAATACAGAAAGCACATCAGGTAACAATAACATGTTGTTTATTAATAACACAGATGTTGGTAATGTGTTGTTGCAAACCTAAACAAACAACAATAATAAAATAATAACAGTAATAACAGTATGAAAAATTAATACTATTTTTTATATAAAGTTATATTATAATTGGGTCAATTATACCACAATATAACAAGTGTCTGTCTGTACTAGCGACATTAAACTGTATTGTATGTCTTTTGTTTATTTTCAGATTAATTTTGCATTATTAAGACATTAATAATTGTCAATTATACGAATTATTACACAAATATTACGAGATAACTGTTTAACTACATTTTACTGCTGAAGCCGCCGCCATTTTGAGTGTTTCGGCGTGACGTCGAAGCGGTCACGTGGTACAAATCAGAAAATTCCTAGTTTGCGAGCTGTAATTACGGGCTCTACGAGGAAAGTGAACGCTTTTTTTTACAAGTCAGAATCGTGTAATTACGGTATTTATGGTAATTAAGACATGGCGTGAACGCACCCAAAAAATTCCAAAACACCTACGACGATAACAACCGATGACGCCATCGCTTTTGTACCACGTGACCAGAAATCTTTCTCGCACGTGGTGAAGCATGGGGAATTTAAATCAGCGCCTGATTTTACACAAACCCTTTATCTAATTCCGGACTGTGCAGTCTAAAGCGCTTCGAATTTCATATGAAATTATTGAATAAGTCACACATCTCCGTCCATCGGCTACGCGTGAAAGCTTACCCTGTAGCTCTTTCTTGAAGTCTCACGTCCTCCAAAAACTCCTCGACATCCTGAATATCGCTGTACTTGTTCCAGTTCTTTTTCTTATTTTTGTTGACACGCTTTCGACGCCCGAGGTTTGCACTTGCATCATTATTAGGATCCGATTTTAAAGGCAAAAAGCCCGGCTGAGATGCCGCCACGCGTTTGTGTTTCCTCGCAGCGGCCATGTTGTCGAATGAAAAAGGGGGCGGAGTCGGTGGAGAGGGCGGGGCGATACTTCCTGCTTTATTACCCAAAGTGCAGAAAAAATACATTTGGTTTCATTATTTGTAAATAATTAAAAATATAGACAGAAAAATACGAAAATTAAGGTTATATCATGCTGCATAATTTGTGAGTTAGGTACCAGGAAACGCTGTCTAAAGGAAATAAATAAAAAAGGTAATAATCAGCTGTAAGCGCTCCTGACCAGTAGGTGGCGCTGATTCACTCTCTGTCACAACAAGTAGCAAAGGCTGAATGGCAAATGCACCACTGAGTCCTTATATAGGTGCACTAAGTAGGCTTTATCGTAAGGAATTCTGCGCCCTATCCAGTTCTTTCTGCTTGATTTAGGATTCAATCCGAGATGAAGAAGAGAGGAAGGCGGGTTTTTCTTCACACGTGTGCGTGAGATTTGGATTCGAGTTGGCAGAGAGAAAACAGAAAATAAACAAACTGTGTAAGCAGCTAATAATAATCAATTCTGCATGTGTCACTCCTCTGATTAGCCTGCAGACATATTCTGTTTAGTACAGTTTGGTTTTATTTTCGAGCTTGCTGACGCTTTAGTTTCGAGCATCTGAGGGAAATTGATAAGCTAATCATGTCTGTATCAAATCATTGCTAGCTAGCAGGTTTAGCTTAGCTTCCTGTGCAGTGAGAGATCACAACAGATCCCAGCAGATCACATCAGATCCCAGCAGATCACACCTGTTTATCAGCATGCAGTGTGGGAATAAACTGTTCACAGTACTGTTATTTCATTTGTTTTCCTTCATTCATTCTCACTGACAGTTTTAAAGCCAATGGCAGGAAAATGAGTCTGGTACTGAATGAGCTGCTGCTGTGCTGCAGAGGACTGGACAATGACAAGACCACTGAGAGGAAGGTACTGACATTCCTCTTCTCTCCTCACCTCACTTCACCTCTCCTCTCATCTCCTCACCTCACCTCACCTCTACGCCACTCTACGCTACTCACCTCACCTCTACGCTACTCTACTCACCTCTGTGCTACTCTTCTCTCCTCTCCTCTCCTCTACTCACTTCACCTCACCTCACCTCACCTCTATGCTACTCTACTCACCTCACCTCACCTCTACTCACCTCTTCGCTACTCTACTCACTTCACCTCACCTCACCTCACCTCTATGCTACTCTACTCACTTCACCTCACCTCTACTCACCTCTATGCTACTCTACTCACCTCACCTCACCTCTACTCACCTCTA
>CM040474.1:7148614-7214552 GCA_022758105.1 Pangasianodon gigas
CTTACATAGCAAGCGAAAGCAAACTACTGGATGAAAACTTTCTTTGTGAGTGAAAGGAAACTAGGCAGTGAAAATAAACAAGTAAGTGAGAGCTACTATGAGATCGAGAGCTAATTCAGCAAATGAAGGCAAGCGACACCTCCATGGCTCCATTTCCAATGCCTGTTTACTGCTAGATAGTACAAACACCGTAAAAACAGACAAGATTCTGAAGACGTAATAGTACACCAGGATTTGGATCAGAAATAGTTGTCAGTAATTCAGATATATACGGATGGATCTAAAGATCCTGATACCGGTCATACAGCAGTAGCGGTGTGTGTATATATGTACATACACACATACATATATATATATATATATATATATATATATATATATATATATATATATATATATATATATAAAATATGTGTGTGTATGTATATGTGTGTGTGTGTATGTGTATATATATATATGTATATGTATATACACACACACACCAAACTTTAGGTACAGAATAGCAAAAATGACATCAAATCATCTGTCAGTTTACACAACAGAAATGCTTGCTATATTATTTATATGATTTTATTTATATTTATATTATATTTTATGCTCTGCAGCGGGTGGAAGAGGTCAATCCACGTGAAGTGGTGATATGTTCTGCTTCTTCTTCAGCACTATCTAGTTTAAAGAGTGGGAATTCTTCATCCAGGCAGGATATTTTATCAGATATAGTACAAAGTCTGTTCAGGAAATATCAATCAACAGCAAGTCCTTTCCTCCTTTTTATGGGCTCATGTAGAGGTAGAAGGAAACGAGGAGGTGGATCACATAACTAAACAGGCTCTGAACCACTCAGACATAGAGTTTAATGTTCCAGTGAGTAAAAAGGAAGTAAAAAGGGCTAATTAAAGGAGCTTGTAAACGGGATGTGGAAAGAAAATGGGATAGCGAGACAAAGGGACGACACCTATATAATATTCAGAGATTAGTTGGGGTCGAGAGGAATAGTTATGGCAATAGAGGAGAAGATAGCATAATATCTCGTCTCAGATTTGGACACTTTTCACTCAATCAGTCACTTCATATCATTGGAAAACATAAATCTGGATATTGTGTTAGATATGATCTTCCTGAAGTTCCAGTAAAGCATGTTATAATAAAGAGTGAAGGTTATGAGAATGAAAGAGTACAATTTATAGATGTGCTAAGATCTATAGGAGTTACTCAGGTTTCACTGCAGATTCTTTTAAATAAGGATTCAAGAGTGTATAACATAGTGTTTAAATGTCTGAAAGATACAGATTTGAGAAATAGGATTTATGAGTGTGTGTGTAAATATATATATATATACACAGTACATACAGTACTGTGCAAAAGTCTTAGGCACATGCAAAGAAATGCTGTAGGGCAAACATGCCTTCAAAAATTGAAATTAAATGTTTCTACATTTTAAAAAAATACTATAAAGAGCAGTAAACAGTAATAAATGAAACAAAGTCAATATTTGGTGTGAGGACCCTTTGCTTTAAAAAAAAAAATAGTAGTCTCAGGTACAGTGTGTGCAGTTTTATAAGGAAATGAGCTGTAAGTGTTACTGAGCATCTTGCAGAAGCAGCCACAGTTCTTCTGGAGACTTTGACTGTCGCACTTGCTTCTTATTTTTGCAGCAAAAGCCAGCAGCCTTCTTTATGTTTTTTTGTCTGAAAAGTGTCTCTTATGTAATATGCTGCTTTCTTTACTGACCTACAAACATTCTTCTGTAACATTTAATTTTGTGTTGGAAAACTAATGTTTGGAAATCTAAAAAGTTTTCGTACTGAATCAATAATGTAGACGTCATAAAATACAAATCTATAATAAAGTTTGTACTAAAAAAAAAAAAAGGGGTGCCTAAGACTTTTGCACAGTATCGTTTGCCATATGACTTTATGACTTCTTAGTTCAAGATATTGTCACGTTATTCCAACATATCATCTCGACTTTAATATCCATCAATAAGACTAATTCATTGAATATTAAATTCTTATTCCGTATGTTGTTTCTCACATAAGTGAACCAGTTTCAGTGTAACAAACTCTTTAAGCTGAATTAATGGACTGATGATGCTTATAGGGAAAAATTATGACAATATGTCATGTGACATGTGACAAGCACGTCAAATTGAAACGGTCAAAATGAGCGCTATGATTATTACACAGTTTCATCAGTGTAAGTGGTAGGAGTCAAACACTCGACCACACCTCAATGCGTTTAAGTTAATTACCAATAATCATTAGACATTTAATGTGTAACTGAGTAAAACTAAAACAAAGCCTGGATTATGTTTGGAAATCTAAAATGTTTTTTGTACTGAATCAATAATGTAGAAGTCATAAAATAAAAATCTATAACAAAGTTTGTACTAAAAAAATATAGGGTGCCTAAGACTTTTGCACAGTATTGTATATAGTTTCGTCCCCCACCCCAATCCCAGAGTAGGTGGTGGAATATGCACCATAACTTGGTTTGCCAACCGCCATAAAACATTAAGGGAGAAGAAGAAGAAACTAGCAAACGAAAGCTAACCTAGAGAGACAAAGCCAGCCCAATGAGAGACCACTACTAACTCAGTCAGGGAAAGCTATCCTAAAAGAAGAAGAAACAAAAAACAAAACAAAAAAAACACAGTTCTTATTTAGCTGAGCCACCACTGAGTGTGTTTATATTTGAGGTGATGTGCGGCGTATCTCAAAAGCTATTGGCTGTTGATGAAAATCGGTCAAGTGCTGTGCTGCCTACTATCCGTCCTAAATAGTATCTGAGATTAGAGTTAGTGTGTCCCAAATTGTAGTATATTGAAATGAGTATTCCAGAGGTACCAGGATGGTCTACTATTTCCGGTTTGCAAAGTGTGGCTCAGTGGACGTTTTTTCAGCTAATATTACCCACAGCTCCTTGCGCGAGGGAGGAGGAGTTTTGTGACGGTTCGCTTCGCCGAATTCAAGGACACATTTTAGAGAAGTGTAAATGAAATGTGGAAAAATAAAATCAAGGGGCTGGTGAATTAAATTTATATATAGTATAACTTTATAGTAACTTTAGATGAGGTCTGTTCTCTTTGGGGCATGACAATGCCAAGATACTGGTTTGGCAAGGTAACATATAGGATTGACAAATACCCGTTTGATTTTTTTTCATATTTTAGCTAATTTTATCTGTCACAGTTAGGTTAGCTAGAGAAACAACCTCACTGCCTCTGACACTTCGCATTCTTGACGATGTTCAGCGTTAAGCCAGTGTTGTGCTTCGTAGCAGGACAGTACCACACCGACAAGGACATAGGTCACGCTTGCCATTTATTCCTCATACTCATGAATTACTTTATTCTCCCATGCAGAAGGAAGTTGATCGTCTCAGGAGGCTTCTTCGGGATCCTGAAACGGTGCGGGAACTCGACAATGTGTCCACCAGCAGAGCCTCGAGAGGCAGCACCCAGCTCACCTGGGATGCTGTGTTCAGGTGTGTGATGCTGATCACTCAACTAGACAGCCGTCGTTTGGGTGTGCTCCATGTTTAAATCATGCGTAAATAATCTCACTCCAGGTTCTTGAAGAAGTACCTGCAGAAGGAGACGGAGCTCCTGAAGTCGGGCAAAGTGAACGTCTCAGCCACCACTCAGGCCAACCGGCAAAAGAAGATGCAGGAGATCAGCAGCCTGATTAAATTCTTTGTCCGATGTGCCAACAAACGTAAGCCTTCAGCCGTGCTTGCTCACATTTAAAAATGTTAATGCGTTGCGAGGTTTGTATGATATATCATGTTATCACGTTGATCTTATGAACTGATCGTGTGATTATTTATATAATTCGAATGTTTACATTTACTAGAATTGTAAAGTGGGCGGGGCTTAGTTTGGATAAAGATTGGCAGCTTTTTCCTAATCAGTCACAAAGCTGGTATCAGTCATCTTGCCTACACGGCTTCTTTTTTAATTTGAGCACCTTGCCAAATAAAATCTAACCTAAGAGGGAAATGCAAGCTAGTGCAAGAGCAAGAGCTAACTAATGAGCGAGCGAGCGCTAACCTTGCAAACAAAGCAAAACAGCAAGTGAGCGCTAATCTGACTCTGAGAGTGGAATCTCAATGCAACTGAGAGTGAAAGCAAACTAGCTTGTGAGAGCTAATCTAACGAGCAAAATGTAACCTTGAGAGTGAACACTAACCTAGTGAGTGCATATTGACCTAGCGAGTAAAAGATAACGCAGTAAGCGAGAGCTTAACTATTGAGGAAGAACAGACCTAGCGAGCGAGAACAAACCTTAGCGAATAAGAGCTAACCCAGTTAGTGAAAGCATACCGTTTTTTGTGAGAGCTAATCTTTCGACAAAAGCCACCCTGCCAAGCAAGAGCTAACCTATAGCAAGCTAAAACAAACTTGTGTGTGAAAGCTAATCTAGCAAGCAGAGATTAAACTAGCAAACAGAAGCTAACCTAGCAAGCGAAAGCGAACTACTGGGTGAAAACTTTCTCTGTGAGTGAAAGTGAACTAGGCAGTGAAAATAAACTAGTGAGAGCTAACATGAGATTGAGAACTAATTCAGCAAATAAAGGCAAACTAGCAAGTGAAAGCATGGATTAGCAGGCTAGGAGTCTCAGACAGAGAGCTGTCAATCAGATTTGCTCATTTGAATATTAGGCCATGCCCAGACTGTTCTCAGCTCAGTGTGATAAGTGTTCGAGCTGTGATTCATCACATTTCTGGCTTGTATTTATAATTCAGAGTTTGCTAGATGTTTACTGTAATGCTCTTGTTTGCTATCACGCAAATATTTCAGAAATATTTTAGCATGTATTATTTTCAGTAGTTTGCGTATGTGTTCAGCCCATGTTTTTCATTAGACCCGCCTTCATGCTTACGCTTAAAGGTGCAATAGTCGATGTTTTTTTTTTTTATTCCTTACTTGTACATATAACCTGGAAAAGTGGAAAAAGTGGAAAACTGACTTCTGGTTCAGAATGCTTGTTTGTGTTTGGATGTGCTTCCTGTTAATCATTTTCTAGACACTCTACTCTACTGGGCACCATAGATCCTGGGGGCGGAGTTTCATGAACATGGGTGGGACTTATTCAAATGTTGCAAATGACTAATCTATCTTATCTAATGCACCTTTGAGTAAATGAATGAGTTTGATCTGTATGTATTGTGCCTATATGGTGTGATTTTGGTGGACATCAACCGTAAACTCCTCTTTCTCCTCCTCCAGGAGGGCCGAAGTTAAAGTGTGGAGATCTGCTGGCTCATGTGGTGGAGGTTCTGCAGAACTCCTTTAGTTGTGCTGCGTACGGAGAGGACTACAGCAGCATCCTGCTCAAGAACATCCTCTCTGTCCGCAAGTACTGGTGTGAGATTACTCAGCAGCAGTGGCACTGTGAGTCGAAATCTTTATACCTGGATTCATCCACTTAGTGACCGGAAGCTACAGTTAGTGTGCATTCACACGTGGCAGAAGTGGCTCACGTGATGTAGTCCTAATTTAAGTTTATATTAATGCGCTCATTGTAATTTATTATGGTTCCTGTAGTAACAGCTCACACACAGGGACTTGTAGGGAAGACACTCCATATAATCTAAGGCCAGTAATAAAGGCTACATCCATTATGTTTTCGTTTTAAAATGCTCTCCGTCTGCACTGCCATTTTCAAACGTTTTCCAAAAACTGCTGGTCTACACTGAAACATCTGGAAACGCTTACATCCCTATAGTGCGCATGCGTCATTTCCGTCAGCTGTTTCTTTGCTTTCTGTCTCTTTGAATTGATGAAAAGCACAGAGTAATTGTGAGTGAACATTCCGTCCCCTTTGGAAAAATACAATCTGAAAGTTATACAAAGTTTTTACAGGTTTTACACAAAGTGACACTAATTTTTAACAATGCTGTCAAACTGGATAGCAGACACAACAACTGCAGTACAGCATCGTCCACCATCTTGCTTGTTTTGAGTTGAATGGGTCACATGACTGCGTAATGTGACTAAAAATACGGCATTGTTTTTGAATATCTCTGTTTTCTCGGCCCACACTACAACGCAAAAACAGCGTTTTCAGGTTTATCCACTTGGGAGAGTGTTTTCGGAAAGCTCCGTTTTCATTGGACAAAAATGCCATCTCAGTGTGGACCGAAGGCGTTTTCAAATTTATCCCGATTAATGTAGACGTAGCCAAAGGGATTAAAAAAAAAGTATTGTTGTGTAACAAAGAAAAATGTATAATCGCAGATGTGGTGAGGCTTTCTGTTAGGAGCTGTTTATGTAACACATATGGAAGGAGTCTCCAGTGTCAGCACTTTGTAGCAGTCAGTAAATTTCCAGACACGGGAAAGTCTTTAGGACAAGAGGAGTTTGCGCTTTCCGTTTTCTCGGTGACATGATAAACATGTTTTTATTTTGTCTTGTTAAAACATGTTTTTATTTTGTCTTGTTAACTTCAAGAGCGAGAACACAGGAGAAGCTGGCGAGGGAACGACTGTTTATAGCCGTAACGACGTAAGCGATCTTGTATCGTGGACGTACCATAACATTGAATGTAGCTATACACGGTTAAAAAGCATGACGTCTCATTCATTACATTTAAAATGGTAACTTTGGGCCGAGGGGATCCAAAATACAAACAGAATATCAGGTTTGTATATGTTTATACATTTCTACTTTCAGGGCATGTCCTTTTTAAAAAATAACACCTCTGTATCAGGGGACGACTTCTTTTTGAAGGCGTTTGGGTGGAGCTAAGTGAAATATTTGGCTATGTTTAGTAGTAGGAAGTGCTCCAGCTTTCCTGAGCCATATGTGCTGTTTACGATCAACAGGAAAAACCCGACCAAGCAGATCATTATGCTGGTATCCATTTGAGGGAGGACTGAGGTGATCTGCCAGGTTATTTACTCCTGAGGCTCATGGTTCTTAAAAATAAATGGCTGATTTTTTTCAGTCGGTGTGTGTAGTGCGGTGAGCTGTGTGATTTGGAACCATGCTCTATAGTTACAGCATCAAGGCTTAAACAAATCTACATATGAAATGAAAACTTACGCTTTGTGAAAGTCAGTAGAAAGCGGGGTTTATGTTTGTGTTGGTTGCTGAGCATCTGTGAATAAAAAAACGAATAGCCTTGACGAGAAATCTGCTTGTTCTGGACACCCCGGCTTCTGATTTGTCTATCCCTGCATACGTATAAAACCACACGGGGACTCCTGTATGTTTCACTCACTACTGATGCAAATATCCTCAAAGTTTAAATGCACTTTACTAAGTGAAGTGTGTCACTAAGTGTGTCATTTGAAATCCAGGATTTGCCTCGAAAAGCAAAACGTAGTTGCGTAAATAAATTAAATAAGGAAATTTTTGTTGTGTTGATCTTCGATGCCTATCTTTGTGTCTATGTCTGTTGTTGTTGTTTGTTGTCTAGGTCTGCTGGACGTGTATTGCGGACTTTTCACCTCGTCCAAATCCATAAACCGGGTTTTAGTGAGCAGGATCATTCACACTGTGGTTCAGGGATGCTGCTTTCAGACTGACGGCTTGTCACACACACTCTTCAGCTTTTTCTCAAGAGCTCTAAGTAACACCAGGTACTAAAAAAACAGAGTATGTGTATACTCTTCAGTCATGTGAAACATATATATATGTATATATATATATATATATATATATATATATATGTATATGTATATACACATACACATATGTGTGTGTGTGTGTGTGTATGTGTGTATATATATATATATATATATATATATATATATATATATATATATATATACATATGTATATATGTATATATGTATGTGTGTGTGTGTGTGTGTAAGTAAGCATGTATGTATATATATTTAGACAAGTCTAGCAATATTGACACCCTTCATGGCATTGATCACATGCACGGAGTCATATTTTGAGCTTATGAGGACAGTGTACAGCGGGGTCCAAAAGTCTGAGACCAAATTGAAAATCTGGGATTTTTTAAATATTTATGTATGGTGGGAAAAAGGAAATCATCCTGACTTTCCTGCAACATCCTGACTATTCAGTATTTATGATGTTGTACAATTTTAGGTCACTGTTTAAATGTAAGCAAATCTGTGATTTTGACCATGTTAACGTCTTTGTACAAAAGATCAGATATTCCATGAGTCTTATCCCTTCCACTGCACATGTTCAGAGAACACGCAGACGGATTTGATCTAACGTGGATAATCAGGCTTTACACAAACTCGTGGAGTCTGTCAGCTCGAGAGCATTAAAGCAAAGTCATTAAAGCAAAAACGGGACATAACAAATATGAAGAAACTCTGAAATTCATGTACATATTTCTAAGATTCTACTTTGCACAACCAAACAGTGGTTTCAAAATTATTGGCACCCCACAGTAAAAAATATGGGGACACATTCTCTGGAGAGAATAACAGCCCTGAACTTAATTCCTGTAGTTGGAGACACTTGAAGAGGTCCTTGAGCCCTGCAGCATGCAGAACATTTCAAGCTTCACAAATTTGTATTTGTAAAAAAAAAAATTTTATATCCCAGTACCTGATCATCTGCCTCAGTAGGATTTCCCCTATGGTGATGAATGACAAAAGGACGTTATAAATACTTTAAAAGAAAAAAGTACTTTAAAAGTACTTTAGGGAAGCAATAATTTTGCCTCATATGTTTTTACAATAAAATACTATTATATAAAAAAGTTCTTATAAGAATAATTTTTGTTAGTGTAAAAATTAGAGGGAAATGAACATGCACTGATACAAGCTAAGATATTAAATACACCGCAACAACTTTATTAATATCACCTTCACTGACTGTCAACTAAGTATTTCTGTTCATTTTATCGCTGTTACCTCTGTCAGACATAAACACATGCACTGGCACCAACATGAGGAAAGTGACACTTGATGCTAGTTCATTACGCCACATTAAAGACACCTTTTTCCCCCTCTCCTTTTGCTTAACCATTCTCACGGTATTAAAACGCGATTAAAATTAGTTTGAAGGTGCATCCTTCACTGTAATCATCATCTCTACCATCATCTCTATTCTACTCTAACATTTGGTCAAGATGTTTAATAGCTGGTTGATTACTTTGGCAAAAATAAAGACTTTGTGGACTTTTCTTACAGAACAGAGAGACAGCTGCAGGTACTGGAGCACCTGATCTCCGCTCTGAACGTCTTCCTGCGCTCCGTGGCGATGAACCGCAGGAGACGAGTGTGCAGACTCGGAGAGGAACTGCTTCCTTCCATCCTGAACGTGTGGAGCCAGATGAGGCCCAGCTCCAGTCTGAAAGAGGAAATGGTGGAGTTCTTTAACATGCAGCTCAGCGTGCATCATCCCAAAGGAGCCAAGACCCTGGAGACAGGTGAGGGTTCTGCTCAGTGTGACCAACTAAGTGCAAGCAGACACGCGCTGTAAAGAGTTCATGTTTTCAGTCTGAAAAACTTACTGTACCGTGCTGTACTGTCATCATCTAGAGCTGTGAATTCGTTTCTTCCTCCAAAATTTGCTGTACAAAAAAGGCGTTTATATTTAATCTCTTAGTAATGCTTATGGGGGTTTGAAAAAAGTATTGGTTTTCCTCTGACATCTTTCAAAGTTAGTAACTTGATCATGGAAATCATTGGCATCACTAGAGAAATCACATGGCCTAATGACATGCAAGATGTGTATATATATATGTGTGTGTGTGTGTGTGTATATATATATATATATATATATATATATATATATATATATATATATATATATATATATATATATATATATATATATATATATATATAAACAAATAAATATATATATATATATACACATATATAGAAGCAAGTAAATAATACTGTTCGCAGAGGTGCCAACATTTATGGTTCAGCCACAGCATTTATTTCTGACCCCTTGCTTTTTCAGCTAAAGCATCCGTCAGCCCAAATGCAGATAAGCGGAAAAGCCAATTCACTGAAGGGGAAAGGACACAGGACGTGAATAATATGCGTTTGCCTCTGTAGCGGTTACTTTCGCTAATTTATTTAAGCAAATGTTTTTATTTAAACGAACCACGGTCTTGCAAGCCGAAAGAACAGTAAAAGGGCGAGATTTTTTACATTCTGTGTTAATAAGCAGGTCATTGAGTAATGAATGTGCAGTGTCTGTCGCCATTTAATATGTTCTTTTAGCAGGTATCACATAGGTCTGTGATAGGACATGATTTCTTTTTTAAGGATTGAACTATATTTTCTTAATTAGTTTGATTCTTTCCTTTCATAAAAGAAAGGCAAGAATGTTTTTTTTTAAAGACAGCATATTTATTATTATATTATATACTTTATTATTATTATTATTATTATTATTATTATTATGTGCAATATCTGACATAGACCAAACTGCAGACCTGACACACACTTCTGCTAAATAGTGTCACAGGTGTATAAAGTAAGTTTACACACTCAGCTAGTTGATTATATGTTCAAACATTGCTGTATTTCAGTCCATAGATATAAACTAGGGTTTTTTTTGTGGTAAAATTCTTTTTTTCAGCCTGCTAGGATTTACTTGTTAGCAATGTTATCACCTGTGTGTCAGGTGCCCACGCAGAGGACTGGGCGAAATGGCAGAGTCTCCTCTACAGCCTGTACGATGCTCTGGTGGGGGAGATCAGCCAGATCGGCAGTCGTGGAAAGTACGCTACGGGTTCTCGTCATATCGCTGTCAAAGAAAACCTTATTGAACTGACTGCGGACATTTGCCACCAGGTGATAAATGATTTGCCTTTACGTCATCAGTTTCGGTCATGTACACATCAGCGAATGTATGAAAATGACGAGCCTCAGTATTTAAAAGTAATAAAAAAAAGTCTTTGGCTTATTCCTGGAATATCTAATTTGAGTTGTTAGCTTTCCAGCGCCTATAATTGTTTGAATTGTGTCAGCTGCATGAACTTGGATATTTTGTTTTAAGTTAAGTTTAATATTCGATAACTGTATCTGTGTTTGTTTCTTCAGCTGTTTGGTCAGGATTTGCGTGTTGTGTTGAGGGACAGCACACAGAGCAGTAAGCGGAGGCGTATGGAGCTCGGCTGGGAAACACTGAGGGATCACCTACAACCCCATCACAGCGATTTCGACATGATACCTTGGTAATCCTTTACTTGCTTATATGTCTAGTAAGGTCTGGGTAATTTACAGTAATCTGTTTTTAAAATTAATAATTGATGATGCTCCACAGTCTGGGTAAAGATGATGTAATGATGGAAAATGTCATTTAAATGAGATTTTTAGTGGCGCTGTGGAATAATATGAATTATTTAAAAGAATTATCAAATCACGACACCCGAATGATTCATATCGCTTTGGTGTAGACTCCAAGCTCCAACACTTCTTCTTCTTCTTCTTCTTCTTCTTCTTCTTCTGCATCTCCAGGCTACAGGTGACAGCTGCTCTGGCTTCTAAGTACCCCTCCATGCTTCCTGCCCATGAGCTGGCCCCTCTGCTGTCTCTGCTGTGCCAGCTGCTGGGAGAGCAGCAACGTCGAGGAGAGAGGGGCCCGTACGTGCTGCGCTGCCTGAAGCAGGTGGCTCTGTGCCAGGCCAAAATCTCAGGAAAGAGCCAGGCTCTGCCGGCGGAAGTAGGCCGGATTTGGGCCAGAGTGTGGGCGCTGGCAGTGCGAGGCGTCAGTTCTGCCCACACCGAGGCTCTGTGCCTAGAGCTGTTACAAACCCTGGTGCAGTGCCACCTTGTGCCCGTCGACAGAGAGTTCTGGAAGCTCTTCTCTGGTGCCGTGTGTAAACCATCTGTGTGAGTTCTTTTCGCAGTCGCCCCTGCTGAGAACCTGTCGCTAAGTTTATAAATGTTTTTATAAATACCAAGAATAAATATCAGACGTATGGCGATTACTAAAATGAACAACTGTGAATGCAGGTCTCAGTCTCAAGACTGTTACCCATCTGTATAAAATTAGAAGATATCTTAATACAGTTTACACACACGCAGTATTATGTGTTGTTTGATATACGCTCCCCGGGCACTTTATTAGGAACACCTGCAATTACCCAATTAGCCGATCACGTAGCAGCAGCAGCGCATGCAAATACAATTCAAAAGCTTCAGTGAATGTTTTTAGCAAACATCAGAATGGGGAAAAGTGAGTCAGATAAGAAAGACCAGACTGGTTCAAGCTGAAAGGAGGTCTATGTTAAATCAAGCAACCACTCTTTACAACCGTGGTGAGCATTCAGGTCGCTCCTGTCAGCCAAGAACAGGAATCTGAGGCTACAGTGCATGACCTGCATCAGCATGATTGTATGCACTGCGCTGCTGCTGCTGCTACATGATTGGCTGATTAGATAAGTGCATGAATGAGCAGGTGTTCCTATTAAAGTGGCTAGCAAGTGTATATTGTGGTATGCTTCTAATACACGGTGTTAACAGATTGATACTAGTTTTGCAGAAATTAAATTATCAGTACTGGGCTCAAACCTTAGGATCCTGCTCTAATAAATACACTCTTCCTTTGTTTATTGTTCCGTAGTGTTTCGGCCCTCAGCCTCGCCCAGGCCTTGTCTAAGTGCTCAGTTCCGAAGAGCGTGTACAGCAGTGAGTGTTTGTCATCGGTGCTGCTGGATGCCGGCTCTCCGCCCTCGCTGAAAGAAGCACTCATTGACTGGCTGCTTATGAATGAGCAGAGTGATGAGATGGAGGAGAGCGTCAGGCTTCACCCAATCATCTGCAGGTGCTTACGTCTTAAATATTGGGTTTCTGTGCTTTAACCACTTGTATATACGGGTGCCAATATTTTATTAGTATTGTCATGTGAATGCAATTATTAGTTTTGAACAGTTTTGAATGCCTATCTCTTGATCAGTGATATACTTGAGATTTTGTATAACTAGTAAATAAAGGCAAAACGAGATGGTTCGAGTTGTCGTTTGCGTTATAGCAGCTATAAACAGTTGTTCCGTCTCTCTCAGTCTTTTTTTTTTTTTTTTTTTTTTTTTTTTTTTTTTTTTTTTTTTTTTTTTTTTTTTTTTTTTTTTTTTTTTTTTTTTTTTTTTTTTTTTTTTTTTTTTTTTTTTTATAAATAAGACAAAAAACCTAGCTTGTCATGTTACTGAGATATCGCAAAGACCCAAATCCTCTGTCCTAACAACTTTACTGTAGCTGAAAGCACTGACACTGGAGACTCCTTCCATAAATGTTAAATAAATGTATTCTTAATAAAAAGTCACTATATCATTGATTATTTTTGTCTTTGTTAAATAACAACGCACGCACATTAATATAAACCTAGAACTGCTGTTTGAGCTGAACTGTTACAGAAAACTCATCAATGCCTTCTGACCAATCAGAATGGAGAATTCAGCAACGATGTGGTATAATTTCGATTTTAGCTCTGTGTAGTGAATACGTTGTTCTGGCATTGTGATATAGTTTTCAGGAAAATTAGACATTCTGGCAAGAAAGCTGTATTATTTTAGAGAGTTCATGGGAATTTGTTTTTAAGCTTGTGGGTTTTTTTGGTTCTGTTTGCAGGAATTTTCCTCTAAATCTTATCCCGAGAATTCTGGTGGCTTTGACGCTGAAAGATACCGTGGCAGGAATGACGTTTCTGATGAGTTCTCTTCAACCAGAGTGGTGAGTGTATCAGTTTCAGCTGATAATAATGAGGCCATGACAGATTGTGGGAGTTTTTCATGCCTACGCATGATTTAGTGTTTACTATGACTCAGGTTATCATTTTCACATTTTTTTAATTAACTGCAAGTATTATTATTATTATTATTAGTAGTAGTAGTAGTAGTATAGAAGTAAAGTACAAACTTTTTTGCTTTCTTGATTACAAAATGGAAATCTAAAAGGATTATCTTGTTAGAAAAGCAAACTACACGTTTATTTTGCACATCAGTTTTATTTTGTGACAAATTAACCAGGTGTAAACTTTCTGTTTTTGGAGAAAATAATGGTGTAAATATTTAAGTACAACCCATTTCCCCCAGTTTGAGTCACAATAATGACTGTGCTTTGCATTTCAAGTCAAGTCAAGTCAAGTCAAGTGGAGTTTATTGTCATTTCAACCATATACAGCTAGTTAGTACACAGTGAAACGAAACAACGTTTCTCCAGGACCAAGGTGCTACATAAGACAAACACAGAACAACACAGAACTACAAGGGACTACACAAATTTATACATAAAGTGCACAAGTGCAAACATGTGCAGACAGCACAAGACAGTACAAGACAGTACGATGACTACTGAGATAGACTATGGGCACAGTAAGTCCCAGTGCAGCGCCGACCAGTACACAGTTCTATTAGAAAGTGAATCCAGTGACAATAGCATTTGTACGGCACATCACCATTTCAGGCTACAGATGTTTACGTCTGCCATGTTGCATACATTTTTAAGGCTACTGATACTTTTCTCCATATTTGCCCCATCCAGCATATCTCCTGCGGATCGGCCTGCGGAAGCTAGAACCCTGCTGAACGACATTGAGACGCTGTACCTGCAGGTCAGTTTTGATGACGTGGCCTCGCATTGCGCAGTCGAAGAAGACAGAAGTCGAACATGTCGAGAAAAGCCTCAGCTCACAGTCATCGACTCTCTCAGGACTCGAGTGGAACAGAATCTACAGGCTGTAGCTGACCATCTCCTCAACTCCTACTCTCCTGACGTGAGTCACGCCATATTTGTTTTTCATTTCATTCAGATGTGGTGGAACGAACATTGATGAATGTGGTATTCATTTAGCAAGCACTCCTGTACAGAGCGAAATCAAATTTCCTTCAGGTTAACGTCAGCCTTCACTAATTCTAGCATGCCAGTTGCGTTATTTTTCTGTTGTGGTTGAATTTGGGATCGAATTTCTGGCTTCACTGCACAACGTAACTAGAGAACAGAATAAAAAGTACCATAAAAAAGCCCGTCATCCTTGTACTTTCCCCCTGAACTGCTGATTCCACTTACACTGGCACAAAAACTATAAATAATGATACATATAAAATTGGATTTTGACCAAAATTGTGTTCTGTAACATACTTTGACACCTCAATTGTAAGAAAATACACCTAGAAATGTTTTTATTTCATTATAAATCTTGTCTAGACTCTTTGTGTAAAGATCATATGGGGTGAGGAGCTGACTTAAGAAACGTAGTGGTAAACGCAGTGGTCAGTCACCTGCTCTCCTGCTCATCCATGCAGTTATACAACCAGCCAATCATATCATATAGCAGGAGCACAGTGCATAAAAACATGTACAGTTCAAGAGCTCCAGTTAACGTTCACATAAAACATCCAGTGAGCGGCAGCGACAGGAAGTCTACCATAACTCAAATAATCACTCTTTACAACCGTGGTGAGCAGAAAAGCATCTCAGGATGCACAATACATCTAGCTTTGAGGCGGATGGGCTACAAAAGCAGATCAAATCGGGAAGAACAGGAGTCTGATGATACAGTGGGAACAGGCTTACTGAAACTGGGTAGTTGAAGATTGGAAAAATGTCACCTGATCTGATGAATCTTGATTTCTGTAGTGATATACAGATAGTAGGATCAGAATTTGGCATCACCTGCATGAATACACGGACCCAACCTGCCTTTAACAGTTCAGGCTGGTGGTGGTGGTGGTATAATGGTGTGGGGAATGCTTTCTTGGCACACATTGGGCCTCTTAATACCAATTGGTCCAGTGAGTATAAGCAGAAAATGGAACAAAAGGGTTTCTCAGGTTGCTTTACAATTTTGCTGACTAGATTTCTGATCGAGTTTTAATTAATTCTGCATTAATTTTGCTAGTATTTCAGTACATCATTTCCTTTTGCGAGCAAAAGGTGTGGCTCAAGATGGCGCCGCGGATGGCTGCCTCGGTGTGTTGGTGCACTTTGTTTTGTCTCGTTTTTGTTTGTTAAAACAGGTTTTTTTCTTTCTTACTTCAAACTGTGAGCATTTGCACTGGCCCACTTTTGTACATCCTGCACTAATGTACAGTTAATGTCTCTATTTTATTCTCCTAAATTTTTATATTTCTATATTTATGCTCATAGTTGTTTACCTTATTACTATTCTTTTTATTTCTTGTATTTTACTGTTATACTAAGCACCAGTACACCAAGACAAATTCCTTGTACATGTAAACTTGGCAATAAAGGCGATTCAAAGCAGCTCTCCGTAGCAGTTATGTATAAGGCTGTTTTATCTTTCTTTCTTTCTCTTTTTTTAAGACTCCTAATACCTCCCTTGCGTGTATGGTGTACTGCTTGAGGCTACTTACTGGTACCCTGGGTGCCTTTATCTGCATCGGAGTCCTTACTGAGGAAACTGCGTGTCACACTCGTCTCTTTCAGAAAGCAAAGGTAACACCGTGTAAAAAATGAAACAATTTTATCTGTATGCACATAAACCATAAGATTGTATTCCAAAATTTCTCACTAAAAGACTTCCCTATTGTGTGCAGACTATAGCGCAGGACCTGAGTAATTACATCACCTCTGCAAAGACCAAGTTAAATGAAGATGAAACGCTGTCCGTGCTTAAATCTGTGATGCTGTTGTACTCAGAAAGCATCAGCACGAAGAATAAAGTGAGTTCGATATCCCTGTTGTTATAAAGAGTGTTAAATAAAAGTGCTGGAAAATATGATATCAGTTCAGCTCTCCTTTTTTTTTTTGCATTTTATAAAAGATCTTTAACATAAAGGAGTCTAATATAAGATCTGCTTCTGCAGGACAGCGTTTCGACAATCTCTCGCAGTTTAGTCATGAAGGCTGTCCCCGCTCGACTGCTGAGTGAGCTGTCAGAAATCTGCAAGCTAATGGTAAGTCTCATACACACACTTGATTGCTCTCTATAGCTATGTAACGTTTATAAGTGATTCCTTACAGTTACAGAGTGGATTTCAAGCTGAATGTACAGAAGCCCTGAAGTGCAAGGTGTGAAAAGAAAAACTGATTCCATTACTTCAGCGTAATAACTTCAAAATATTATCTCATTATTATGAGATGAGTTAATAACTCTTTATTTCAACATATTATGTTCATTTTTATTTCGATCGTGAGATTAAATATGAGCAATATGACTGATTTATTGAGTATTACCTTATAATTCTTATTCTCTGTGATGTTTCCGAAATAATACGTAAACCAGGCTTTGCTTTAGTTTTACTCAGTTAGACATTAAATGTCTAATGATTATTGGTAATTAACTTAAACGCATTGAGGTGTGGTCGAGTGTTTGACTCCTACCACTTACACTGATGAAAGTGCGTAATAATCATAGCGCTCATTTTGACGTGCTTGTCACGTCACATGACGTATTGTCATAATTTATCCATATAAGCATCATCAGTCCATTAAGCTTAAAGAGTTTGTTACACTGAAACTGGTTCACTTATCTGAGAAACAACATACGGAATAAGAATTTAATATTCAATGAATTAGTCTTATTGATGGATATTAAAGTCGAGATGATATGTTGGAATAACGTGACAATATCTCGAACTAACAAGTCATAAAGTCATATGGCAAACGATACTGTGCAAAAGTCTTAGGCACCGTATTTTTTTTAGTACAAACTTTGTTATAGATTTGTATTTTATGACTTCTACATTATTGATTCAGTACAAAAACTTTTTAGATTTCCAAACATTAGTTTTCCAACACAAAATTAAATGTTACAGAACAATGTTTGTATGTCAGTAAAGAAAGCAGCAGATTACATAAGAGACACTTTTCAGCCAAAAAAAACAAAACATAATGAAGGCTGCTGGGTTTTGCTGCAAAGATAAGAAGTAAGTGTGACAGTCAAAGTCTCCAGAAGAACTGTGGCTGCTTCTGCAAGATGCTCAGTAACACTTACAGCTCATTTCCTTATAAAACTGCACACATTGTACCTGAGACTACTGTTTTTTGTTTTTTTTTAAAGCGAAGGATCGTCACACCAAATGTTGACTTTGTTTCATTTATTACTGTTTACTGCTCTTTATAGTATTTTTTAATTTCATTTATTAAAGGCACGTTTGCTCTGCATGTGCCTAAGACTTTTGCACTTTACTGTATGTCAGTGACAGCACTTTCATTTAAAGTTCCATGAATTCTCGTAAGTAAAAATGCCCAAGTGTTTTCTGAACTTTGCGTCCATAACTAAAACCAACAGAAATATCCAGTGCAACATAACTGGCAAATTTTAGCTAGTTGTAGAAGGTACGAGTGCCATTTAATGCTGCTTAAAGAGCACTATTTAAAACACACTTGCTAAAATAGATGCTCTGAGAAATAAACTGTCTCTGTGATTTGTCTCTTCAGTGGACATGGTATTTTTTGTGTGTGTGTGTGTGCATGAGCAGCTTAGGAAGTGTAGTGTTTTTGGGTGGAGGGTGTTGAATTGACGGGAGTGCAAGGACTTCTTCACTATAACAAAAGTTCATCCAGTGTGAAGTACAATGGATTTAATGTTTTCGTGATTAATATACAGTATATCAGGCATTTATTTCTGAATATCTGTATTTTTTTGTCTTTGCGTGGAACGTGTCCCACTCCACAGCTAGGTAACTCTGCTAAAAGCGACAGCGCAGGGGTCGATAATGATCCGGATGACATAGACGTGAGCAGAACACAAATGGAGGAGAACCAACAGGAGGAAGTCGATCTGTTTGATGATGGAGACAGCGCACAGCATGGCAACAGCAGAACACAGACGCTTAATACTGACTTGGCTGATTCTCAGCATGGCTTAGGTATTAAAAAAAAAAAGAAAAAGAAAAAAAAAAGAACTGTTGTGAACCACGAAATTGTCTTAGCAGTACCATTTATTCCACAGTACTCTTGAGTTCTTCATTCTGATTGGTCAGAAAGTGTTGATTTCATTTTCTATAACAGCAGCTCTGACAGTAGTAATTCAAATCAATTATTATTATTATTATTATTATTAATGCACTCGTTCTAATACGTTTCTGTTGTAACGTCTCATTCACAGGGACTTATATGGTGAACGCTCCACATAATCTAATCCTAATAATAAATAGATTAAAAATTATGAATGTCTAATCGTTGATATGATTTTCTGTAAGGAGATGTTTATTTAACGTTTATGGAAGGAGTCTCCAGTGTCAGCACTGTGTAACAGCCAGAGGTAAAGCTATAAATTTACGTTTTCCGTCGCAGCAAGGTCTTCAGGACGGAGGACTTCGACTTTTGCAGTTTCTCTGTAATAAGCTGTGTATTATTAATAAGTTTATAACTTTATTAATAACTTCAGGTGGAAGTAAGGGAGCAACTGTTATAAAATGTGAGCTTATTTTGTGAACGTTCCACAACATTAAACAATAAATAACTCTACAAAGTAACTCTAAAGAGATAAATAGTGTTACGTATTGTTGTTTAATGAATTAAAAATTGCAGTTGATGGCAAATAGCTGTGGTATAGGAGGAATAAAACACTTTGTGACATGCTGTTATAGCAAATAATCAACTTCGCAATGGTAATAATATCTCTGCATCACATCACCTCCCATGATTATTTTCCTATAATGGCATGTTTTTAATTCCTTACTTAGCATGAGATGTGCGATCTTATGAATATACAGAAACAACATAAGGGAAGAGTATAATATAAACCCACTAAATAAATACATATTCATTTCTGACTGTGTGTTTATTGCTTATTATTTGTTTAGGAGCGAAGAGCCCTCTATCACAGGAGCATCTGACCAAACAGGACCTGGCCTTCTTGGACACTCTGGAGTTCCTTTCACTGTGCGCCTCGTTTGAACTCAGTACCGGACTCACCTTTAAACCCCTGGACCTTCGACGCAAGCTGCTAAAACTTTTGGATCTGATGGACTGTGCCAAACCGCTGCATCTCCACATGGTGAATAATTTAATGTTTCATTAATTTAAAGAGGTTGTTGACCGAGAGCCATGAGAGCCAATATTGTAGGATTTGATATTGATACTGACATTTCATTTGTTTTAATCATGTCTATGGCAGGTAGCATTTTTCTGCCTTTTTGTTTGAGATTATAGATGAATACGAGGCAGAGGAAAAGGGTTGTTTGTATGCATCATTTACACTAAATGTAATTCGTTCGGCAGACGCTTTTATCCCGGTCAAGCAGAATACAGGCCATAGCACAGAGGCTGATATATTTGTGTACAAAGGTTTGCATCCTGATGATTTTTAAATCAGAACAAGGAAAATGCAGCTGTCTTTTACAGTCTAGAAATATTAAAAAATTCCAAGGAATAAAACCTGAAATGCGACAAGACAACAGTTCAAAACATTCCAGTGATCCACCATAACCCAGACCAGGATAAAGCGCTTCTGAAAGACTAAGATCTGTCAAACATGGGCAGTGGAAGCTCATTGGTTGAGGTGTTGGACTACTGATCCTACTGAAGGTCATGAGTTCAAATCCCAGAGCTGCCACTGCTGGGCCCTTGAGCAAGGCCCTTAACCCTCAACTGCTCCGTTGTATAAAAATGACATAAATGTAAGTCGCGCTGGATAAGGGCGTCTGCCAAATGCCATAAATGTAAATGTAAAAATCTGATTATAGCAGTAGGGAAAATAAAACCACAACTGAAGGGTAGGTGCTATGATTCCAGAGTGCCTCCAGAATTAAGCACAAATCAGTCAGTGCAACTCCAAATGATTCAGTTCTACAACATACAACAAGCACTGTCCAACATGCTTAATCAGTCTTATCTACTGTGCATCTGAAGCGCTTTCTCCTCTTGTTCTTGTGCAGTATCTGGTCCTGCTGAAGGTCCTTCCGGCAGAGAGGATGTCTCTGACAGCTGAAGAGTTTGATTTGCTGCTCAGACCTCTTGCGTAAGAAGAGTTTTCTGATATTAGATACAACCTCCTGTATCACAGTGACACCCAGTGGATTTTCCCTGATAGCCGCACAGTTTTAAATATCAGTCACTGCTAATGATCTGTAGCTCAGGGTTTGCTTGTGTACTGATACTGATACTGGTACTGATACTGGTACTGATACTTGCACCAAAGCCAGTTTTTCTGAAACTTTTGTCAAAAATCAGACCAGCACATTTTCATTGAAACCATTTCCAAAGGTATTAGGGGCAATAAATGTTATTTTTGGATTAATACATTAATACATACGTTAATAGCATCATTTTTATTATTATTATTTTTTCTGTATTTTTTTAAATTTATTTATTTTTTTTTAATTTATTTATGTTTTTTTTGTTTTTTTTTGTTTTTTTTACCAGGGACATATGTTCACAGTACCGCCAAGATCAAGAGATGTGTTGTACCATCCTTTTAGCGCTCCTGCCGTGTGTGCGCTGCCTGCGTGGCCTACAATGTCCACCTGATCAGGACGAGGACATGGATCACGTTCGGGGTACGCTGCTCCAAGTGGTCTCAGGCTTCTGGTGGGTGAAAAGAAAAAGTATAATAATAATAACAATAATAATAATAATAATGTGATTAATGTTATTGATTGTTATTATTTAATGTTTTTAATATATAGTATATTTATATAGTATTGCATTCACAAGAATAATACAAGTATATAATAATCATTCAGATGAGAACATAGTATAGTGTTAAGTAAAGAGGAGCGAGACAAATGTTGTGAGTAAAGAACTGTACTAGCAAGATTTTCTCCATTTTTTTTCCCCCCACAGCATCTTGGGTAATAGTGGCAAATGCACTTCAGCTGTAAGGGCAGCACTGGGACGCTGTTTACTTGCCTTAATGGAGGTAAGAATGTAACTCAGTGTGCAAGCAGTGGCGTTAGTAATGACCTAATCTGAATGTGTTTAACTCAGTGAAACAGTTGACTCAGTGAGATGTCACGAGCATGAAACTGGACACAGATGCAACAAAAACAGCAGAACGAGTCAAATAAATAATAGTGTAGAGCACGTACTAAAGATTAGAACATCTCCAAGAATGTACAAAAGTACAATACGTTCAAATCCAGAATTATTGGCACCCTTCGCAAGAAGGGGTAAAAATAATTGTAAACTTTACAAACTACCTTAAATGTAGTCAATGAATGATGTATCCGTTTATACCACAGCATTGTTGAGTTCTGGATTCCGATTGGTCAGAAGAAAGTGTTGATTAATTGTCTTTAACAGCAGCCCTAACAGTAGTGCGAGGGTTCTAATATGCTATGGTTTCTTGTATAGTGGACGCTCCACAAAAACGCTTGTGTAGATGTTGATATGGTGAAGTTTTCTATCAGGAGATGTTTATTTAACATCTTTGGAAGGAGTCTCAGAGCTTTCTAACAGTCGGAAGTAAAGCCGAACCTTTTCTAAATTTTCTGACATGCGGAAAGTCTTCAGGACAGAGGACTTGGTAACATTATTTTGTCTTATTAACTTCAAGAGAGAGGAAAAAAGAGAAGCTGGTGAGAGAACGACTGTTTATAGCTGCTATATCGTACGTGGTAACAGGAATTCACTTGTTTAATGATCATTCTACAAAACTTAATACAATATTAAAGCATCTTCTGACCAATCATATTAGAGAATTCAGCAGCACTATGGTATAAGCAGTATACTATGGTATTAAGGCATATTTAATATTTAATATTTAATCAGATTTGTGTTTGCGTAGGTTGACCCTTGCTGTAAGTGGGTGGTCTTATCTCTGAGGGGGGAGGAGCTTCCGGCATGTGCGGTTTTGCCCTCACACCTTGCAGACCCCCACCACCATGTTCGCATGCAAGCAGCCATGAATGTAAAAAGGTGTCTTTAAAATAATTCATAATGTTGATACAGAAACTGATATTAATATCAGTCATTTATAACACAAAGTCACGAGTCATGATCAGGCAAGTAATGTGACCTACAACCATTCTTCAGAAAGTAATCGAAAGCTGTCTAAACTCATCATGCCTACAGACTGTTCTTGGAGAAAGTAGGTTGGGGTGGAGAGAAGAAGAAGATGCTCCCACTAAAACACCAGCAAACAGCCTTTGAGAACGTCTACCTGAAGGCACAGGAGGGGACGAGGATCCAGGTAAATGCCATGGAGTCATATCTATATCGTCTCACCTTACATTCACGCTAGCAGGCGGCTAGTCACTCATGTCGCTTGTAGTTTGTCTCTTGTGACCGTGCACCGTCCAGGGTTTCTTTTATTTCCGATGGGCCAAAATGTATAGCCTGCATCCTGCGATACCATTTATACACACCACTTTTTTTTTAATGTATTTAAGTTTGATTTACATACTAGGCTTTCATTGGCAAATCAGATTAGCAAAGCAACCAAAAACAATCTCTGCTACTTCTCCTACTTCCTTCCGAGCTTTATTTTTCTTCGTAACACAGTTACGGTAAAAAATATACATCAATACACAAATTAAAATCTATTACAATATTCAGATGAATCAATAGATTATTTTTCAACAAATGGATTTTTCTAATAATGCATTTTTTATTATGATAGAACCAATGAAATGTTCACAAAAGTTTATTAAAGTATTTTTATTGCTAACAGTTTTATAGATACAGTGTCAAAGTCAAAACTACTCAAGATAGAAAGTCAAAATCTGATTTTAAACCTTTTTAAAATTCATTTGCGCGTCATTATTATTGTTATTATTATTATTTTTGTACCTGCCCACAATATATTCTAACAAATTTAGTTTAGTTATTTCGCATGTTTGATGAGAGATCGTGTATGACAGGATAAGGTGAAACCACGGTTTTTCTTCCATTTATGCAAGAATTCAAGCAACATTAAAAGGAAACTAATTGCAGGTAAGAACTTAGTTGTGAGTAGGGAACTTTTTTATATTAAAAAAATAAACATGCCGTAGGATTGGACTGGCGAATTGTTTGGAATTGTTGCTTGAATTGAGAAAGCTGCATGTCACTTGTCAGTATGAATCCACTAACTAGCTCAGAAAAGTGCCAGGGTGCTGCCTGTAAGTCTAATGATCTCTAGTTTAAGAGCAGTAACTGATGAAACTCACAGAAATGGAGGGCTGAGTGTGTAAAAATCATTCATTAGTGCAACATGAGGAGCTAAACAGCAATCAACATTGCCAAGCATTAGCTAGAGAGGTGTACAAATCACTGCGTGGTAAAAAAATACGTAGTGCAGACACGCTTCACTGTCTGGCAGATGAGTCAGAATGGTGGATGCTTTGCATGCCTCAATGCAAAGTATCAGCGATGAAGAAAGACTTGTGACTCGAGTCACACTCAAGTGCCTAATGTACTGCTACCTGAACCAGACTTCTTTTTCCCTTAGCTGTCACTCAGAGTACAATTACACACTGTAAAGTCTCAGTTCTTCTTGAACGCAGCCTTAAATGTGCAGAAACACTTGCAGCAGATGACACTATATACCCGTCTCAAATCATTTGAAATATCTCCGAAAGTAGAAACAAATCTATTACTCACTCAGATGAAAAGTTGGGCCTATCATACTTCTGTGGAATCCCTTAAAAAGAAAAAAAAACAAAAAACGATGATGATGTACCTACACCATTACAGACACATGGTTTGTTCTTGTGCACATTTTACCTCCATTTACTTCTTTCTGTTCATCCCTACAGAGAAACGAATCCCCTGAAGACCTGCCTGATGAGACCTTTAACCGTCGGGCGACTCTGCTGAAAAGCCTGTCCATGGTGATGTGCTGCAGCCCTGTGTGTGAGAAGCAGGCCCTCTTCGCCCTCTTTCAGTCCTACAAGGAGAACAGCATCGAGGAGAACCTGATTAAAAAGGTGCACAATAAGGGAATGAGTGTGATGGTGCACTGTGAATAGGAGATTAAAAAAAAAAAAAAAAAAAAGCTGCAGGATGAAGCAGCAGGACTCTTTATATTAGACAGAAGTTTAAAACCGTTCCTGCATTGTAAGGAACAGACATAGCAGGCAGAAAGAACAGAAAATCCTATTCTTTTATTTTTATTCTGCATACTAATAACATTTTGGGGTTTTGTTTCATACAGTACACCACCACACCCTAACAGGCTTATTATTTTTTCCTTTAATCATATTAAGATGAAATACAGGCTAATCTGTTAAAAATATACATCAATACACACATTCAAATATATTTCAATATTCAAATGAAGCAATAGGTTATTTTTCAACATGGATTTTTCTCATAATGCCTTTTTTATTTTACTATGATACAACCAATAAAACATTCTCACAAGTTTAGCAAAAATTTGTATTACTATTGTATAACACTAACATGATTTTGATTTTGTATGATGGTATAAAATATAGTGTCTGTATTCATATAGTTTTATAGATACAGTGTCACCTAAAGTCAAAGAGAGAAAGGAAAACCCCAAGTCACATTCTGGTTTTAAAACTTTCGAACCTTTTAAAATCTTGTTTGCACATTTATTTGTTTTGTTTTGTTTTGTTTTATTTTTACCTGCCTATAATTTTTTTTCAAACAAATTTAGTTGGTTCTCTTTCCCAAAATATAAACAAACCAAGTAGCTTAATTTAAATCCCCACAACCCTGACCAGGCAGTTACTAAGGATGAATGAGTGAACAGGCCTCGCAAAATCGCTAGCCCGACGTCCCGGGGCTATTGTGTCATCCAGTCGGGCTACCAAAATGTATTTCCGCCCTGCCCGTCGGGCTATCTTATAGGGAGGAAAAATATATTGCAATGCTTTTGCATTCTCTCACAAACTTGGTCGGGTAATTATGTTGTATGTAATTTTCGGGCATCGGGGAGCCACTATCAATATGTGGGGTATATCGCGTTTGAATGCGCGCTCGCTTTCAACTTTCACTTTCAATTCGCGATCGTGCGAACTGTGTATCAGTGACGCTCCTCCTGTCAGTCATCATCAATCAGTGAAATCTTTCGCAGCAAGCTTAAACATGTGATAGAGATTGCATGCGCAGTGGAGAAAATCGCTGAAAGTTATGTGTGTTGATATTTCAGATTCAGAATCTGACACAGCCTGAATTATGTTCTATATTGTTTTTACAATTAAGTTCGTAGAAATTTCAGTTCAGTTAGAACCAAATATTTGTATTGATGATTGTAATTTGATTATTTTATACGATTGTTGTTATTTGTGTTTTGAAAATGTTTTTGATTGATGTTTTGTCTCCTTTACAATATTCTACATTAAAAATAATGTCTTTTTTTTTTATTTGGGCTACTTAAATTCGTTTCGGGCTACCAAAATCTGAAGAGTGCCTGCCCGAAGGGCTACCAGGGATTTTGAAATTTTGCGAGCCCTGGTGAATACTCTAAATTCATCATGCAGCGCTGCACATTCTTGTTCATGAACATAGCCTCATTGTCCTGCAAGCTTCATATCTAACAGCTTGCTCGTGCCTGCATGAAAATAAAAAGCTCTCACTTGCCTGACAGTTTTGTCGCTTCCCATGGATCTTGGATCCCAGTCAGGATACACACCTCTAGTCCCAACCAGATGCCTTGTGAACCTTTCTGGCAAGCTTTCTTAAAAAAATAACAAGTAAATAAATATAAAATAAACATGAATAGTGTGCCTGCTATACATATCTGTATTTGTATCTGTTTAGTACATAATATCTGTTCATAATGTATTCCTATTCGGTAACATCTGTATATACTGTAATATATTCTGTGCATGTGTGTGTCCTTCTATGTGTTTTACAGGCAACTTTATGCAGTTTTTTTTTCTGCGCAGGTTTTGGCGAGTGTTTCTCTTACTCTGGGCTACAGAAGCTCTGAGGCGTTTGTCTGCTCTCATCTGAATTATCTGGTGGCTGAATGGCTGAGCCAGAGACAGACGGACACCAGCTACACGCTACAGTCCTTCCCTTATACGCTTTTAAACTGCAGCAGTCTGGAGGAGTTTTACAGGTGCTCCATTTACACATGTTCCTGAAGATAGCTTCATTTAAATCCCCACAACCCTGACCAGGCAGTTACTAAGGATGAATGAGCAAATACTCTAAATTCATCGTGCAGCGCCGCGCATTCTTGTTCATGAACATAGTCTCGTTGTCCCGCAAGCTTCATATCTGACAGCATATGAAGAAAAACCTGAAGATGGAGCATGTGCACTAATTAAAACATGGGGAAAATAATCAGATCATTGCACTTTTACCTCACGGTTGCTTTAGATCAGAGGTATTCAAACTTATTCCCCCATAAGGCTCCCTTCCCAGTTTTTTTAAATTTTAAAAGGATAAAAAAATTGTGGTTTTTGCGATACTAAACGGCACACGATGGACAGCTCTGATTCATCGTGCGTGATTTATTTTTTCATTCTCCATTTCAGGTCATCGTATCATGTTCTTATCCCACGCTTGATCTTCCTGAATGACTTTGAGCAGGTGAAATCTATTGGGAGTCACCTGAAGCAAGACTGGAGGCAGCTGGTGGCTAAGTGCTTCCCGAAAATCATGGTGAACATCCTGCCCCACTTCGCCCTCCCCAGCCATGACTCACAGGCGGCAGAGCAGAGAGAGAAAGCGCACCAGGTTTATGACCTGCTGAAGGATGACCAGTGCCTGGGGAAACAGGTGCGAACTCTAATCCAGTTCAGCTAGTCCAGGACGTTACCTGTTTTAGCCCTTTTTAAGTTTTACCTGTTTAAGTCGGCGTTACAAGGGAATTACTAGGAAAACGACGTCTCGGTCATTGCCTTTATTCACACAAGATGAAAAAGAGTGGATTCTAATTAAATAAAGGTTATATTTTATGTTATACCACAATGATGTTGAAATCTCAAATCTGATTGGTCAGGTTTTGATTCATTTTCTGTAAGAGTGGTCCAGCTGCAAATCACAGGTTTGTATTAATTCACTCATTCTAATACGTCACCGTTTTCATAGTAACAGCTCTTTAACAGGGATTTGTTATTTTTTACATTTTTACATTTTTAACAAATTTACATTTTTGTGCCTTTTTAACTTCAAGAGAGAGAAAGAGAGGCTAGTGAGAGAACAGCTGTTTATAGTTGCTATAACATAAGTGATAAAGGGAGCTGACTTGATTTTGCATGACATTAAATTAAGAAGAAAAAGTACCGTATTTCATTCTTCAATAAAATAAAACGTGTTAGCGTTGGCAAACTGCTGTGGTATAAGTGGAATAAAACATTTCAGAGTGCTTCTATGGGATGATAGTGAACTTTGGGGTAATAACGCATCACACCACACTGTCACTGATTTTCCTATAATGGCACGACCTGTAGTGGTTTGTTTCTTACTTAAATTACAACCCGAGTTTTTAAAATTTACCCGGATGTCATATTAAGTTGGTTAAAGCACCTTTTCTCCACTCTAATATTAAAAGGTGACACTTTCCTGAGGGCCAGGAGACACGCTGATTGATTGATTCCGCTTTTGCCGAATCTATGTTGGTGTTTCTTCTTTGCAGCAAATCGACAGTCTGATATGTGGCAACCTGGCAGACATTGTTGTTGAGCTGCTGATGACGCTGTCTGAAGGCGCAGGATCAGGCACTGCAGAAAGAGGAGACCTGCAGAAGTTTATTGGGTAACTATGCTGTATATACAGTATAACAGTTATGAAAATATTTTCATATATTAAGTAATGGTCATTTGTATATTTGTATACATACTACATACATTCACATACGATTACATACATTTATATACATACTATTAATACATACATTTGTATACATACTATTCATAGTGTTCAAAGTCTTAACTTTGGTTGAGTTATTTTTATTTTATTTATTTATTTTATTGTTATGAACAGTGAACAGTTTATGTAAAGTTGAGTCTTGGTCTTGTTGTTGTCCCTTGTCTAGGGAGCTGGATCCTGCTCCAAATCCACCTTTCTTCAGCTCACGTGTGATTAAAGCAACGCTAGATTACCTCAGCAAGTGTCATAGCACCAGTCACAAGTCTCTGGTAGCCATACTGTCCAAGACTCCGGTAAGGCCCTGACGTTATTCAGTATTAGCATACAGAGGGGGGGTCTCAGATTCCTTGCTTTGTTATTCTCCAGTCTCATCAAGCATTATAGAACACTCAATGCTGTTATGCTTCCAACGGGAGGTTGCGCAAAGTACTAAATGCAGGGGTGCCATTAACTGTGACACGTAGAACATTTTTGATGAGTTTTTATTTTCTTACTATAAACGTACTTCAATTAAAGGTTAGATTTCTTTCATGTTGGCAGTGTGAGATGAATCTAGTTCACCACAAAGACTTTGTTTCGTAATCTTCACCCAGGGTGCCAATAATTCTGGAGGTGACTGTATATAACGAACATATATGCCAATACACATACAAAGCCTCTTCACATGGTTAGGATCTGATGCTAAAATGTCTATGCTAGATACATATATACTTAGCTGTATAATGAAGATCCTGGCATCTATCCTGTACTCATCCAAGCCGTTAACTGTGTTATAAACGGGTCTTATTCTTTGTGCTAGATGTCCATACAGAAGATTCTGACCTCAGTTTGCCAGCGCGCAGCCGAGACCACCAACGCCTACGAGAGGCACCGCATCCTCATGATGTATCACCTGTTTGTGAACCTGCTGCTGTCTGAGGTTAAAGATGGCCTGGGTGGAGCGTGGGCCTTTGTGCTCCGAGACATCATCTATACCCTTATGCACCACATCAACAGCAGGTCTATACACACACACACACACGTTTCACTGATTTTATGAGGTCCCTGCATTGACTTCTCTCTGGACTTACACCTAACTTCAGTAACCGGAAATAAACCTTTTAAAGCTCTGTTAGTGTTAAAAGGTTTTCTTTTTTCCCCCAAATTTTTCCTATCACTTTAAAGCCTTTGGGTCCTTCACTGCATTAAATAAGTGCCAAAAAAAACAAACAAACAGAACAAATGTGGTTCCCACAGAGCAACACATAATTATTCAGTATTAAATGGTGTAATAATTTAGTGCTCTTTTCTATCTAACATTATTATAGCTACTGTGATTATATAATTCTGCAGTCACATTAAGAAAAAAATAGTTTTTTCTTATTTTGTTAACTACATGCAATTCCAGTCTTTGCGTCAAAGTGGTGCCAGTAAAGATATTAAAATGATATAAACATTAAATATGCTCTTTGGACTTCATTCTGCATAAAATAGTGCTTAAGCTCTGGCTGGAGGATCAGTAGCTCCGTTTACATGGACACTAATCCGATCGTAATTGGACTAGAAGCACAATCAGATTTAAAAAGTCACATGTAAACACGTCAATCGGAATGAATTGACCAAAACCGATTAAAATTTCATTCGGATCGTAAGGGGTGGTTTAAACCTTTTCTAATCCGATGGAGAGGACATGTAAACACTTCATCGGATTGAAAATGAAACCAGATAATTCTGCGCGTGTGCAATGACGTACAAATCACATAATGACGTATGACGCACGGCTGACTGACAGCTGCTTTATCGGCCCTCTCACCATGCCCTTACAGAACATGTAAATGACTTTCTTGACCGTGCTCTTATGGACGCCAAATTGATTGGAGATCACACGGTATTCTGCACAGCTGCCGAGTTTATACAGAACAATTGCGACTCGCATTGTCAGCGGTATTGGGGCTCTGACCGTAGCCTCACCAGGTGCCATGTACCCCTCCACCATTGAGCATAGTGTCATAAATGACTGTCGTGTCATCCTAAAATTCTCCTTCCACTCCTCGTCTGTGAAGCGGTGCAAGACGACGTTGTCCCACCGGTCCTTGCTTCGGACCCTCATCCACAGACGCCTTGTTCTGGGCTCGGGAAGGGGTATTTTAATTGCTTGATAAATACACGCAGTACCGCACAACACATCACATCACGCGCTCGTTGTCTTCTAATTAGCAGCTGAAATAGGCAAATGTTAAGTCTGCTTTTTAAACCGAAAAAAGAAGCAATGGCAAGAGAGCGGCTGCTAGTATCTGCATGTTGGAACGGCGGGAAACGTGTATTCGTGCACTGTGCGCATGTCAGAAGATCAAATCCGATTCTGTCATGTAAACGCGCATATCAACCCGATTACTTTATTCAGCGTTCTTGTAAACACTGCGATCGGATTAATCCATCTGATTGATTTCATTCCGATTGAAACAAAAAGTGTCCATGTAAACGTGACTAGTGATGAGTGGTGTTTGGTAAACTGATATAGATTAGATCCAGGTTGTATTCCTCCCTTACCAGGATAGGCTCCAGATTCACCATGACCCTGTCCAGGATAAAGCCGTTAACTGAAGATGAATGAATTAATGAAACACCTAATTCTTTTCCTCAGGTCAGGTCATCAGGACGAGGTCTCTGCACGCAGTCTCGCACTGTGCTGTGACCTGCTCACCACCGTATGCCAAACAGCCATCCGCTTCTGCGACGACGCTCTAGAGAGCCATCTACAGGTCATTGTAGGAACTCTCACGGCACAAGTCACCGAGCATCCGGCCATATCTCAACAGGTTGGTTATAACTCTTACTGCTACTGCTGTGCAAAACATGGCCTACAAGGGTATATCTTAATCCGGATTTGTAAAAGAACATATTGAATTAATGACCTTGGATTGTTGGTGAAATATTAAATGACTAGCTGATAAAAGACATTGTAAAGATCTTTGTGCCACATGTGCTAAACCTTTTTGAACTAATAAAATGCCTTTATTTCAGATTGGATCTATAACATAGCAGAGTGTATTGTTTTTGTGACAGGTGCTGAGTCTGCTCAAGTTTCTGGTGATAGAAAACCCAGATAACGGGTGTTTAAAGAGAGCAATTCCTTTGCTCGAGCCTTTTCCTGATCAGCCGGCCTTCGCAGAGCTCCGAGCGGCTCAGCACGCACTCAAATACAGCTCTGGAGCCTTCACGCTCAGACAGGTGCCGCCGATAACTCAGATTTATTTTTATTTATTGATATATTGTAGTGTGAAATTAACACTGAATGTTTTATAATAATAATAAAAAAAAGGATCTTAGTAGTCACATGATTTGAACTTTTTTATTTTTATTATTTAGAGCTGTTGACAAGCTTATCTAAAATTGTGATTAAATATTAAATGACAAAAATGCATGATTTTTTTGAAAAATTATGCAGATTTTTTTTTTTTTTTTTGCTTTTGCAGGAGATTGAGCATTTCTTGTCTGTGACATCATGTGACTCGTTACCTCTTACTCGAATGGAGGGCCTAAAGGATTTAAAGAGACAGTTACACACTCACAAACAGCAGATTGAGCAGCTGCTGAAAGAATGTCATGGTGAGCAAGAGACAAATGAATTGTCACTCTCAAATTTATTTCAGTTTTTCATATCTAAACATTAAAGCAGTGATTCACTTACAGTTTTGTGCACAAGCCTGAGCCATGCTGATTGATCACGTAAGCAGAACGTATTGATTTTCTGTAATCACAGGTCTATCGTTAGAGGATCTTCATTCATTGTATAATCTGACTGATCTAAGCTGATTTTACACTTTACATGTTTGTTTGTTTGTTTGTTTGTTTGTTTGTTTGTTTTACTTGCCACAATGTATGAGATCCCAGTAAAATCTTGGTCAAAGTCTAAAGCATACAGATCAGATTATACAATGAAGATCCTCTAACGATAGACCTGTGATTAAAGAAATTGAATACGTTCTGCTTTCGTGATCAATCCGCATGATTCAGGCTTGTGCACAAAATGGAGCTCGCATTAACAGAAGCATTGTAAGCGAATCTTACAGTGTAAACACTGCTTTAGTAGAGCTACAACTAAATATTGTTTCATGTTCTGGCAACATGGCTGCTCACTAAGTGATCCTTCATACTAAATTACTGTCTGAAGTTCAGTATAAGTTTCAAATGATTTTGTTTAGTAGACGTTTCACTTATAGATTTAAGGGTTTAAAGGTTTTACAGACAAACTTATTCTGAAGTATTTCTTTTGCAAAGCTGATCCGGCCAGCAGTGTGCTGGTCAAGCTGGTGCTGAACCTCCTGCAGCTGTGCAAACTGGCAGCCAACCATCCTGGAGGCAGAGACATCTTAGGTGAGCACTTTCTGTTGCATTCACGTTTATTTCGCTCATGCTTTCATGCATCTGAAGCGATGTATGCACGAGGCAGAATACAGTCTGAGCTGCGAGCAGTGATTTCATGAATGATTGAGTCTCTGGATCCACCGCCAACCTGACTTGAAGATGCGAAGAAGTTTAAAAAAAAAGAGAAATGGGTTACTGAATATTTCTGCACACGTTTAACCTTCGCTTTTGTTCTCTCAGAGGCTGTTGGGGGTTGCTTGGGAGAACTCGGGCCTGTGGACTTGTCTACTATTGCACTGCATCATGGGAAAGATCAGATTTACACCCAGGCAGCTTCTCTTTATCCTGATGTTCTTCATCAGTGGATCTCCATCATCCTCAGCTGCATGAACAACGCACTGACGGACCACAGGTGACATGGATTCTGCAGCAATCTGACCAGACATCATCCTACTCTTTTAAAATCCAGACTTTTGTGTAATGGTGAAATACATTTATACCTACAATGGTGGGTTTATAGATTATATGTGTGTGAAGATGGTTTTAGGAAAGCATTCAGTTAATGTACTCTCAAATCCAAAGTATGTTGTTTTGTTGAATTATTGTTAGTATCATTACTATTATCCATTGCAACTGTTGTCTTTATTATTATTTAAATAATATATTATTTAAATGAATAATCTGTGTATCTTGTGTTTAACCATTGTGTCCGTGTGTGTTAGTATTTCTATCCGCCAGGCTGCTGCTGTGTGTTTGAAGGACATTTTGGCCACTGCGTCCGGTTTGGAGTTCTGGGAGATACACAAGAGCCAGAGAGACCCAATGCTGCTTTACCTGAGTCCTTTTCGCTCAGCAAAGAGAAAAGCAAGTATCTCTCAGTGAAAGCTGGTGTCCATATAATACAGTAGGATCCAAAATTCAGACCACACGGCTAAAAACAGCTTTTGAGAACCTTGTATTAAGGTTTTCTTAACTGACATTGTATAACACATTAGTTAATATGAACAAGCTATGAACTTCAGCATTAATACTCTGTAATTTATACATTTTAAAATAATAAACCATACAAGCTAAATGATTAATCAGGTGAGAAAAATGAAACCCAATATGAATAACCAATATGATCCAGCATCTTGATGAACATGTTCGCAGATGCTTACTATGAAAATTCAGAACTGAAGCTGAAGAGCAAATTTTAATATTTACTGTTCAATATGTTATTACCGTTTACTGTATCACAGTAATTTACTGTGTGTGGACTTATTTTTAATGATGGACTTTGCTCAATACATGTATGTCGTTAACAATGAAACAAACATCAGTTAATACGTGTGTAAACGTACCTTGGTGACATTACTTATGGTTTATTAGTGCTGAAGTTCATGGTTTGTTAATGTTAAATAAGGGAACCATAATGTAAAGGATAATGCATTTAATTCATCACTTTCTTAATTTTGATGTGATTTCATGAACTATTTTATTGTTTTATTTACTGCAATTTCTTTCAAATTGTTTCTTAAATAAGGTTTTATTAGTGTAATTAACTTATTTACTATGTACAGTAGCAGAGGTGACACCTAGAGACAGCAGAGAATCTCCATTTAAATGAAATAAATGTCTAAAATAAATGTGTGGGAGTTGGAGGGAGGTTAGAAGCAGCGAAGGTTTTGGTATTCCAGTTCCAAAAAAAAAAAAAATTGCAGTCGTTAGCCAAAGCTGGGCATACAAGTAGACTGAATTACATTAGAAATATCCAGGTAAAAAAAAAAACTACAGAAAGTTAGAAAACAAAAACAAAACATAGTACTACAATATGATGTATACTACATCACACAAACTGATGTGTATATGTATATTGACAACCTAGTACTACAATATACACAAACTGATGTGTATATGTATATTGACAACCTAGTACTACAATATACACAAACTGATGTGTATATGTATATTGACAAACTACAGAATTAAAACTAGATACAAGTGAAGACAATGAAGGAAATGAAGCAATAACAAAACGGAGGTGGAGATTAGATCAAAATAAAGAAAAACATGGAGTTGTTGCTATTGAAATTGCTTGCTTGCTTGTGTGCTTGATTGCTTTAGCCTGTTTTTAAAAATATGTTTTTGAATAACCTTGAATAAGACACTATTGGTTATAATTTTGAATAAGACACTATTACTGGTGGATGTGACTCATTTTTGTCATGGAACTTGATAAAAATGAGTCACATCCACCAGTAATAGTGTCTTATTGGAAAGTTTTTTATCCTCTTCTATTTCACTGTATCTATGTGTTGCCTATCCTAGGAGCAGATGGTGAGACCGGAGGTCACTTCAGCTTCCAGAGATCGAGTGGACAGTGCAGAGTTGTGGTCAGCACAGCCTGGAAAACACAATGAGTGGCTGAGGAACCTGTGCATGGCTCTGCTGGACAGTGGAGGGGTCTGCAATGAAGCCCTGCTCATGACCAGAGCCCTTTGTGAAGTATTTACACATCACACATCATTTTTATTTTTACCCAATTTTTCTCTCAATTGCACTGCTGATGAAAACTACCCCGCTTCCCCCACCAACATGATGCTACCACCACCATGCTTTACTGTGGGAATGGTGTTCTTGGGGTAAATGAGCTGTGGTGGGTATCTGCCAATCGTAGCACTTTGGGCCAAGGCCAAAAATATATTGATTATTGATTAGCACATTATTTTCTCAATGCATCTTTGAGATATCGATGGTTTAAAATTAAATTTAAATGGGTAGTTTGCATTTGCTAGCTGTTTCACATTGTAATCTATTATACTACCGTTTAATAATATCTGGTGTAATAGCTGTGGGAGGCCACAGTGGGGAGATATAGCAGATCCTGTAGATACGATTGATCTCCATCAGTCCTCTGAAACATAATACAGCTCTATCTAATGGCTCTTCCTGATGTAACACTGTTTGTGTGGTTTAATAGTATACATGTAAGCCCATGCTATAGATTTAAGGATGCGCTGCAGCAGTCAGTATACATATTTGAAAATTACTGATAAAAATCGATAATCGGGAAAATTTCCCATTTATTGATACATGAAAAAGGCATCAATCCCAAGCCTAGCTATTTGTGTTCATTCATGACATATAATCCCAATTAAGACCATTGTAATACTACAATGGTTCAAGGTTCAAGGGGAGTGAATACTTTTGCTTAGGACAATACTGTATAAAGGTTAACAAGAAAAGGTCTGTGGTTTGTTACTTGTATTGTCAGTCAAGTGGCTTTTTCCTGCAAAAGTAGGTGGTTTTTGGCCACTTTTTATGTTGATAATTACTAGACTCTGTCATGTGGAGGCCAAGGAGAGTCCAGGGAGGCGGATGCAGGTGTAGAATCTCTTTAATGAAAAAACAACTAGAAACAAACAAGGACTGGGAAACAAGTGCCTAGGCTAATGCTAGGCACGGCAAGGCAAGGAAAACTAGAAAACAAAGAGTACAAACAGTAACCAGAATCTAACCACACACGCAAACACAGACGCAGACATAAGCATAATGCTCCAACAAACAAAGAGGGAAAACATGGGTCTTAAATAGGGTGACTAATAGGGAAATACAAAACAGGTGGTCTGGGAAGAAATTGTCTATTGAAGTCCAGCTTTGCGAGATGATTTTCACTAGCTCTCGATTATAAATATTATAAAATTTGCCCAGGACATGTTTGTAAATGAGTGAATCAGTTCACTTTCCTTGGTTGTGTCAAAGACTTGCCCTTACGATCTATCAGGGAAGATTATTTAACCCATTAGCATTCAACGACCTTTCTTCTCTGCAGGTGAAAACAGATTTCTGCCAAAAGATGCTTCCCCTCTTCATCCATGACATGCTGCTGGGAGACAGTAATGGCTCATGGAGGGAACTTCTCTCCACGCACATCCAGCGCTTCTTCAGCAGCTGCTGCAGACCGGGCATTTCCGGCAGCCGACCCACCACCCCCATGCCCTCTGATTCAGGTTCACATTTCTATCTCTACTGTTTATTACCAATGTACCATGAACATTTTCCCACCATTTTCCCTTATCATTCATAGATAAATGTAAACAAATGTAGCAGAAGCCTTTCCTATAAGCTTAATGCATACCTTAAAGGTACATCTACAAGCATTATGGGTAGACTAGATACTGGGTTTGGATATTCAGACAGTACATTGAAATCGTTTCTCAACAGGAGACACAGATGTTGGCGTTCAGAGCCAACCAGATAAATGTTCTCTGCGCACCATGCTAGCAGTCATCGACTATCTCAGACAGCAGAGACGACCACTGGGACCTAACAGGTTTATGCAATTTCTCTTTCTCCTCTCTTTGTGTTTCTTTAAGGGAAACCTCCACCCTGAAACACATTAATGCTTGTCTGTCATGCTGACTTCCTGGTAGGACATTCCTAACATGATTACAATGGTGTTTAATAGGAGAAAAAAATGTCATATTAATGAGAAATCCAGTGTAGAAGTGGAGACAGCAAAAGTTGGACTCAGAGTTATGGCAGAGGCTCGGCTCGGCTTGTAGCTCAGTGGTTAAGATGTTGGACTACTGATCAGAGTTCAAGGCCGTGAGTCGTATTAGCGTAGAATTTGAAGCTTTAGAATGTTATCTGTTTGAGCAGAGTGTAGAGATAAGGAGTTGAGAGAGCTGGACAGACTAAAGGACTAAAGTGCTGCTGCATCGCTCTCTTTAAACAATCTGGTTTCATATTCATCATATCATAATCATGTGAAAAACATCATTTAACAGTAATCCACTCAGCTGCATATATGCGTTTGCTTTGAAAAAAACACTTTCCTGAAGCCCTAGCGCCTTGAAACTCTCAATAGTGTTTTGAGCGTGTGATGCACACAGTTGTCTGGGATTTGTTGCACATAGGGATTTGTTAAGAAAACCATATGTTAGAGCATACACCGATCAGCCATAACATTAAAACCACTGTCAGGTGAAGTGAATAACATTGATCTCATTACAGTGGCACCTGTCAAGGGGTGAGATATATTAGGCAGCAAGTAAACAGTCAGTTCTTGAAGTTGATGTGTTGGAAGCAGGAAAAATGGGCAAGCGTAAGGATCTGAGCAACTTTGACAAAGGGCCAAAAGACGACTGGGTCAGAGCATCTCCAACATGGCAGGTTTGTGGGGTGTTCCTGGTATGCAGGGGTTAGTACCTACCAAAAGTGGTCCAAGGAAGGACAACCAGTGAACCGGCGACAGGCTCATGCGCGCCCAAGGCTCACTGATGGGCGTGGGGAGCAAAGGCTAGCTTGTCTGGGCCGATCCCACAGAAGAGCTACTGTAGCACAAATTGCTGAAAAAGTTAACGTTGTCTATGATGTGTCAGAACACACAGTGCACCGCAGTTTTTTTTTTTTTTTACATCATGTGGACAGTGTGTGTGCGCCGCTTACCTGGGGAAGAGATGGCACCAGGATGCACTATGGGAAGAAGGAAAGCCAGCAGAGGCAGTGTGATGCTCTGGGCAATTCTGGGCAAGATTCTGCTGGGAAACTTTGGGTCTTGGCATACATGTGGATGTTACTTTGATATGTACCACCTACGTAACATTGTTGCAGACCAAGTACATCCCTTCATGGCACCAGTATTCCCTAATGGCAGTTGCCTCTTTCAGCAGGATAATGTGCCCTGCCACACTGCAAAAATTGTTCAGGAATGGTTTGAGGAACATGACAAAGAGTTCAAGGTGTTGACTTGGCCTCCAAATTCCCCGGATCTCAATCCGATCGAGCATCTGGGGGATGTGCTGGACAAACAAGCCTAATCCATGGGGATCCCACCTCGCAACTTACAGGACTTAAAGGATCTGCTGCTAACATCTTGGTGCCAGATACCACAGCACACCTTCAGAGGTCTTGTGGAGTCCATGCCCCGACAGGTCAGAGCTGTTTTGGTGGCACAAGGGGGACCTACACAATATTAGGCAGGTGGTTTTAATTTTATAGCTGATTGGTATATCTGATGAATAGAAGATTTCGACACATCACTTTTCTTTTTTTTTCCTTTTTTTTTTTTTTTTTTCCACTTTTTAACACTTGATTATCAAATTATTCATTTTATAAACAATCATATGTTTCACTCTAAATAAGGCAACTCAGAATCTTGGATGCCACTGAAGATTAATGTGCAGGTCAGGGTGGATGTTTCCTTTAACTGGTTATATACAACTAATAATAATAATAATAACAATAATAATTAATTTTAACAATACTGTTGCAGTGCTGTTGAGTGTGGAACCGTGTGCGAGTCCAACTTCTGGCTGGATCTGAACTATCTGGAAGTGGCTCGAGCAGCACAGCTCTGCTCCGCCCATTTCACTGCCCTGCTGTACTCCGAGATCTATGTGGACAACATCCGCAACGGCATGGAAGAGAAGCGCAGGTACCACTTGTGGACTTATGGGGCTGTGTTTTGGAGTGCTGAAGTACTGACTTACAACTCAGTTTTATGGGTCAACATCCAACTGTGCAAAGAACATACAAATGTCAAATAATTTTAAAAATTGCAATCAAATGCCAGTTAGTATTCATTTGATTATTAATTAGGTATCAATTTCGAATTAATTTTATAGTTCCTCCAGATGAGCCTTCACATTCACACTGTATGTAAGACACAGAAGGTGAAAACTGTTGCTTTCTTAAGCAAAGAAAGTCATGCACAGGCATCAGAACCATATAATTCCATGCCAGAGTGGGAATTTCATTGATAAAAATGAACACCCACACATGACTAAAACATTTAAATCGGCACATAGAGGTTTTTTTTTCCCACATATACATATTTATAGATATTTCATGTTATTGCATTGGTGAATATTCCTCATAGCCATATTATTTATTCCTGACTCCCTCCTTCCTTTTTTATAATGACTGGTTCAAATAATCGTCTCAGGCTACTCTTGAAGGAAGTTTTTATTTTATTTTATTTTTTTTATTTTGTATATATAATGTTGTTTTCTTCAGAGCTCAATCCAGAACATCACGCAGGATCACGTTTGATGATAGCAGCCAAAACCTGTCCATCGGCAGTATGTCTGAGAAGAGTATAGAAGACTCGGGCATGAGCTTGCAGGTAACTCGCACATTAATAGAATCTATTTCTGGACCAAGGTGTTGGTTTGCGCTAATTTTAGTTGTGCACATTTTGCAGGACATCTTGATTGAGGTGTACAGGAGCATTGGGGAGCCTGATAGCCTGTATGGATGTGGAGGTGGCAAGTTGATTAATCCTCTCACTAGGTTAGACTGCATTTGTCACCTTTTCATGCATATTTTGCTTTTGCTCATTTAGAAAATGTGTGTGGAAAGAACAGGCATTGAAAAGAACATTAGCATACCTCACTTATCTCAACACATGTATTAGTAATGATAGCATTTGTTTTAGGAGAAGAAGAAGAAGAAGCCTTTATTTGTCACATATACATTACAGCACAGTGAAATTCTTTTCTTTGCTTGTTAGGAAGTTGGGGTTAGAGCACAGGGTCAGCCATGATAAGGGTTAAGGGTCTTGCTCAAGGGCTCAACATTGGTAGCTTGGCGGTGCTGGGGCTTGAACCCCCAACCTTCTGATCAGTAACCCAGAGCCTTAACTGTTGAGCCGCCACTGCCCTGTTTTTCTTTAAATATATTTCCGATTTTTTTTAAAAATACCAGAATCAGGACGTACGAGCATGAGGCCATGTGGGGTAAGGCTCTGGCCTCCTATGATCTTCACGCCAATCTCCCAGAGGTGACGAGGCAGGTTGGCATAATGGAGGTAAAGATGAGTCTGTATTTCATGAAATATTGAAATATGTTTCCATCAATCCTTCAGTTCCTCTCTCATTTGCAGTACCTCATCAGTTATGCTCTCTTTTAGGGTTTGCAGAATTTAGGGCTCTGTGGGATCCTGAACACGTACCTGCACGGTCTGAGAAGACACGGGGCCGAGTGGGCACCTGAGCTCCGAGAATTTCACTTCCAGGCAGCCTGGAGGAACACACAGTGGGAGACGGACGTGGATGAGAGGTAGGAGTTTTTATTTCAAAAGCAAAAAAAAAAGTAAAAAGAATTGAGGAATACAAGTTGGCCCTCGAGCTGGTGCCCTTTCCATCATTCATCTCTTTAGAGTTGATAGATTCATACACCATTAACAAATTTGTTTCACTAACTATACCAAAAATTAAAAAAAATAAAAAAAAATAAAAAACAATTGAGATAAGAACATGCTATGAGTCTAGCTGCATGGCTATGCAGGTATCTATTATCACATACTATATAATATAGCAGCTATAAACTGTCATTCCTTCACTAGGCTCTCTTTTATTTTTTCTCTTGATGTTAATAATTTTTTAAGAAAAAAAAGTCCTCTCTTCTGGCACTGACAGTGGAGACTCCTTCTGTAAATATTAAATAAACGTCTCCTAACAGAAGGTTTCACCATATCAAAGATTATACAATTTTTTCTCTATTAAATAACAGCACTTTTTTTTTTTTAAATCCAGGCTTATATTAGGCTTTGCTTATGTGGAGCATTTGCCATACAAGTCCAATTGTTGCTATAAAAACGGTAACATTACCGAATGAGCGCATCAGTATAAATCTTACGTTATATATAAACCACGTCAGAGCTATGCTGTTATACAAACTTAATCAATGCCTTCTGACCAATCAGATTCGAACATTCAACAACGCTGTGGTGTAATGCTGATTAAATATGTTCACCAGGTTATTGCACTTGACATGATCAGTTTGTTTTTGAGTCATTTAGTATCTAGATTGATGAATGGAATGGATTTTCCTTATTTTGCAGGAGTGAGAAACTGAATCCTGGCTTCAACGAGTCTGTGTTCACTGCTCTACAAGCGCTGAAGGACAAAGACTTCTTCATGTTTGAGCAAACGCTGAAATACACCAGGTACACAGGATCAGCATAAGCACAGGAAAAATGCAAAAAATACCAAACTTCTATAACAGGGGCGTCAAACTCATTTTAGGTAATGTGCTACTTTACATTTAGTTCAGTGTCAAGTGGGCTGGACCAAAAAAATTAGACCAATAACACATCAGCAGCTCCTCTTCAGTGTGTTCATTTCTCAACACTGAATGTATACTTGCCCCAAGTGTTTAACCCCCCGTGAACATATTGTATGCCAAGGAATCTATACAAATTAGCCCATAATACAGGGTGTCCCAAAAGTCTCCATACACAGGGGACTATATACGCCAGCACAACATCAGCTGTGCCTTCATCAGTGGATGTTCGTGGACATCCACTTCTCGGTTGGTCTGCAACACTGTTGGTGAACTGCAATTTCAGGTCCTGCTACGGATTCTCCTTTGGATTGAGGTCTGGGCTTTGACCGGGACATTCTAACACCTTGCTGGATTTGAACCACTCCAGTGTAGTTTTGGGAGTATGTTTAGAGTCGCTGTCCTGTTGGAAGGTGAACCTCCACCTCAGTCTCAAGACTCTGGCAGAGTGGAACCGGTTTTCTTCTAGGATTGTCCTGCAGCCTAATTGATCAGGGGATAAAGTGTTTAATATCATTTGCCGCTTTCCTGAAAACACAGCCTCATAGAGATATAAGTGCTCTAGTTATCCAGATAAATATATATATATATATATATATATATATATATATATATATATAATGTGTGTGTGTGTGTGTGTGTGGTTTCTCAGAGGCAGCGTGGTTGAGGAGCTCTGTCGTGGCAGTCTGGAGGCCGTGTCCTCTCTCTATCCAGCTCTACGCAGCTTGCAGATGATCGAGGAAATCCAAAGTGTCAAACAGCTTTTCAGGTACTTTTTTTTGTATGTTCAGTTACAAAATTGACATACATGTTTCAGACCTTTCCTACATTATGAGACAAAGGCTTTACAAAATGTGTGTTTTCAAATCAAAGTAAAAGTAGGTTCAAATATAATTTTTTTCCTACCAAATCTGAAAATTCGAATAGTATTTAATCAGTGGATTTAATTCTGAATGCATTATCACATACAGTTGTATTTTATGTGCTCATGGGACAGTTTGATCCAAAAGAGTTTCATTATTATGAAAATCATTTTATATATATATATATATATATATATATATATATATATATATATATATATATATATATATATATATATATATAATTAGGTTCAGAAACATTGTTGCTTATTGACTGAATACAGTAGAGATGATAATGCATAATACATTGAGGGCCAAACTATTTGAGTGTAATAGTAGAGATAACAGGATTTATTACTATGTGTCAGGAGCACACATTTAATGTAAAAAAAAAAACAGATAAAAAAACAACCAAAAACAAATTGTAAGTAAAGAGAATGGCAAATTTCATTTGACAATTTAATAATTAATAATTGACTCCTTCCATAAATGTTACATAAAAGTCTCCTTTTATAATGTCTTTTCTAACGTATTTATGACAATAACGTTTAACTCTACGCTCTGCTGTTTGTGTGCACATGTGTGTATTTGTATGTGTGCATGTGTGTATGTTAGTGAATCCAGCCAACTGGACGTCTGCAGGAAGTGGCATCAGCATTTAGACCTGTTGACAGACAGTGATTTTAGCCTGGTCGAGCCAATCCTGGCTCTGCGTTCATCCATTCAGGAGACGCTTCTCCAATGCGAGACTGACCCAGACAGGAAGAGCTTCCTGAGCTCCATCTATTCCTCACACCTGATGGAGCTGTGCAGACTGGCGCGCGCTGCAGGCAACACACAGGTTTGCATGTCAGAGAGCTTGTCCATCATGTAATATTAACAATGATATTATTATTCTTTAAGTAAGTGCATCTATGCCATTTGTCCATGGTGTCACAGTTCTTCCAGTGTTCATACATTTTACGTTTGTTTTTTTACATTTTATATTTTACATTTATTCATTGGCAAACGTTTTTATGTAAAGTGACTTCCAGTTGAGCCAACACACAAGCTGAAATTTAAAATTCCATTTTAAATTTTAAGATCAGGAGTTCATGAAAAATGTGACTCATTCCGTGGGTCTGCGTTCCAGCTAGCAGAGCGGGCGGTGTTTCAGATGAAGCAGCAGAACATGGCGAGTGTGAGCACAGCTACGTCCTGGGCGTGGCAGCTGGAGGAGGCACAAGTGTTCTGGGTGAAGAAGGAGCAAGGACTTGCTCTGGGATTACTCAAACAGATGATTGATAAGCTGGAGGATCTGGTGAGTGTCAAGTCTGCTTTATGAGTGTAGTTTAGCCCAGTCCGAGTATAGTTTAGCTCATTAATTTTCAATGAGAGCTTTATTAGGCTTTTTGCTGCAAATAGATGGTAGTAAACACAAACAGAGAACATGTTTTCTAGACAAACATTTCCCCTGCATAATATATATTCTTAGTGGGAATTCTGACACTTCTGATTAAATCACATCACTGTATTATTCAACTAGTTAAAAACACACAAGCATGTTGTGAAAATTTGTCTTTGCACATCCTTGTATGTACAGTTCCTTCTGAAAGTATTGGAAAGGCAAGACCAATTCTTTTGTTTCTGCTATACAGTGAAGACATTTGAGTTTGAGAACAAAAGATGAATATGAGATGACAGATCAGAATTGCAGCTTTCATTTCCTGATATTTACATCTAGATGTATTAAACGACTTTGAACATAGCACCTTTTGTCTGAACCCACCATTTTCCAAGTGATCAAAAATTACTGGAACATGTGACTGACAGATGTTTCTTGTTGCCCAGGTGTTAGATTGAGTGTTTAAACAATGAATAGCTCTAAATGTCTTGGTTTGAGCCCTGGGGTTCACCTGTTAAGACTCCATTTGTTGTTTAAAAGGATAAACCAACATGAAGACCAGAGAGCTGTCTATGGGAGAAAAGCAAGCAATTTTGAAGCTGAGAAAAGAGGGAAAATCGATCAGAGCCATTGTACAAGCATTGAGCATAGCCAATACAACAATTTAGAATGTCCTGAAAAACAAAGAAACCTCTGGTGTACTAACAACCAGACATCGAACTGGTCAGCCGAGGAAAACAACAGCAGATGATGACAGAAACATTGGGAGAGCTGTGAAGAAAAACCCAAAAACAACACTCAGTGACATCACCAGCAACCTCCAAAGGGCAGGGGTGAAGGTATCACAATCCACCATTTAAAGAAGACTTCGAGAGCAGAAATATAGAGGCCATACCTCAAGATGCAAATCACTCATCAGCAGTAAGAATCAGAAGACCAGATTGGAATTCACAAAGAAATACAGAGATGAGTCACAAAAGTTCTGGAACCAAGATTAACCTCTACCAAAGTGATGGAAAGGTCAAAGTGTGGAGAAAGAAAGGATCAGCTCACGATCCAAAACATACAAGCTCATCGGTCAAACATGGTGGGGGTAGTCTCATGGCTTGGGCTTGCATGGGTGCTTCTGGAATGGGCTCACTAATCTTTATTGATGATGTAACTCATGATGGTAATCAGCAGAATGAATTCAGAAGTCTACAGAAACATTCTGTCTGCCAATTTACAGAGAAGTGTAACTTCATCATGCAGCAAGACGATGACCCATAACACACTGCCAACACAACAAAGGACTTCATCAGGGGAAAAAGTGGAAGGTTTTAGACTGGCCAAGTCAATCACCAGACCTTAACCCAATTAAGCATGCATTTCACCTCCTGAAGAGGAAACCGAAGGGAGAAACCCCCAAAACAAACAACAACTGAAAGAAGCTACAGTACAAGCTTTGAAAAGCATCACAAAAGAAGAATGCAACAGTTTGATGATGTCATTGGGTCACCAGTTTGATGCAGTTACTGCAAGCAAGGGATATGCAACCAAATATTAAGTGTTATTTACTTTAAGTCTATCTGGTCCAGTACTTTTGCTCATCTAAAAATTGGGTAGTCTGGCACCAAATATGTCATGTTCTAAATTGTTTAACACATCTAGATGTAAATATCAGGAAATGAAAGCTGAAATACTGATTTATCGTCTCAAATTCATCTTTTGATCTCAAACCCAAATGTCTTCAGTGTACAGCAAAAACAAAAGAATTGACCTTGCCATTCCAGTACATTCGGAGCTGAATGTATAACAACAAACAAAAGCGAAACAAAAAGATCAATCCCTTAATTGTTCTACTTTTGTAGAAAGATATTTTTGAGAGCAGATTTTCCATAAAATCTCTTACATTGTCAGTATTTATCAGTATTTGCCGTTATAAGGTGAAAGAGAGGCTGTGAGGAAAGTCAGTGGGCTGAGCCAAAACAAAAAATTATCTAGTCTTGAACTGCCACACCCACCCACACCCACCCACACACACACACACACACACACACACACACACACACACACACGGTTTATGCATAAGGACCAGATGTCCTTACTGCACAAAACATGCTGGTTTTTTTATTTTTTTATTTTTATTTATTTTTTAAATTTATTTATTTATTTATTTATTTTTTAATGAATTTTTGGTTGCTGAGGTTAAGGTTAGGGTTAGATTTAGGTGTAGTATAGCATTAATTAGCTGCATTAATAATTATGTAAATGTAAATTGACCTTAAAAAGATTAACGAAGTGTGTGTGTGCATTCGCAGGTGGACGTGAACCCTGCTGTGGTGCCGGTGTATGCCGAGTGTTTGAGATTATGTGGCAGCTGGCTGGCTGAGACGTGTTTAGAGAGTCCTGCTGTAATACTGGAAACCTACCTGGAGAGAGTGAGAGTCATTTTGCAGTTATAAGGCTTTTTTTAACTAAAAAAAAAAAATTATGTGGCATATAAAATGTCACAAAGGATTCTATGGGCCATATTCAGGGTTGAACACTGAAGTCCAAAAGTCAGTATTTACATGGGGAATGTTATGCATATTCAGAAATGGGTGATGTACCTGCTTAAGCTGATTTTCTCCGAAGTTGATAGTAAATTAAGGTCATGAAATTGTAGGCTATTGTAGGCTATTTTATCATGTTTTTTAGCTTGCGGGTTTTTTTTTTTAGTTGCGGAATGAATAAAATATTGCTTATAATGACACTGTTCTGTAAAGAATATATGCCAGTTTGAAGGATAATCTGACTAAGCACACATCTTCTACACTTACAGCTCATCTAAATACGTGTTGTTCATAATTCTAGTCATAAAAAATTTGCTCCTCAGAATAAGCAATGTCTCATATTAACGTACTGTCTCCTCTGATCTCCACCATGTGAAAAAACACATGAAAAATCAACTTTAAAAGGGACAATACTATTAATTAATTAAGCGTGCCATATTTAGGTGTTTAATATTGCCCTCAAATGGTATTTCTTAGTTTACTGGTGTGTATTTGCAATATTGAAATATGATCAGAATTGGGCATAACTGAGACACGTCTCCTTTTAGGCAAGCTTCTGAACAGTGTTTACGTCTGAGCTCTGAGGTTATGTCTGAGGTTTGAATACTGATGTGTGCGTTTTGGTTTTAAATCCTCACAGGGTACGCTTAACTCCACTCTGAATACAGCTCTATGATTTAAGGATGTTACGTTAATAAATTTTTAATAAAACCTTTTTAGGCATGTTATTTAGGCATGTTATATATTTTTTTTATTGGCCAGGCTGTCACTGTGGGCCAGGGCGGATCCTCAGAACCTAAACTGCAGAGGCAGAAAACTCAGGCGTTCCTCTCGCTCGCCCGCTTCTCTGATGCACAGTATCAAAGTATCAAGAACTACATGAGGTCATCGGAGTTTGAGAACAAACAGGCGCTGCTGGAGAAGGCCAGAGAGGAAGTGGAGCTCATGAAGGAGAGAAAAGTTCTTGATAATAGGTCAGCGTTATTTAACATAAATGATTTCTTAATGGTTTAAAATTACACATTTAGGTGTACTTTAAGATTAAATGTAGTTATACCATAAATGAAAGAAAAGCTCCATCGGGGTGTGGTGTGGTTTGTTGTCTGTTTCTGTGCAGGTACACAGTGAAGGTGCAGAGGGAGCTGAAGCTGGACGTCCGTGCTTTGGACAACCTGAAGGCCGACCGCAGACGTTTCCTACTGAAGGCGGTGGAGAATTACACACGCTGCCTAGCACTGGGCGAAGAACACGACACCTGGGTGTTCAGGCTGGCATCACTCTGGCTGGAGAACGTCGATGCGAAGAACGTCAACGACCTGATGAAGGTGAGTGACCAGTTTGTTCAGCAGACATGCGAGAGTTACTCTCATTACGTTTCTACTGTTCTGTATAATCTAGATAACTTCAGCAGATACATAGCCCAGTACATAGCATACAGCTTTGATATTATGCAATGCTGTTATGTTTTGTGTTTTTTTTTTTTATTTATTAGTTGCATTAGTTTTACTGTCATCACAGTTACCATGTGTCTGTTTTCACATATTAGGAAGGTGTGAAAAAGATCCCATCCTACAAGTTCCTGCCTCTCATGTACCAGCTTGCTGCCCGCATGGGCACCAAAGTGTCCAATCCAGTCACTTCAGAGGATGTGGGATTCCACACTGTTCTCAATGAGGTACCTTGTATGAAAAATGGCTACATTTTTACAGTTAATCTTTTCCTTTTCAGTCATCATGGTTATTCATTCATTCATTCATTTTCCTTCCACTTTAGCAGGCTGTGAAGGTCAGCCTAGACTTTCTAGGGTGGCAGGCATGTGATTGGGACGGTCTTTCACTGGCTAGATCCATCGTGGTTATGTAAAAAAAAATTAGTGATAACCAAAATGAAACATGTTATCACGTAAATAGCATTTTCTAAGGGTTTCTGGCTTGAAGATGGGCATAAAATGCAAACGCCCAGAGGGCCACTTTTGGTAAGCAGAACTGCGGGATGAACCAAACACCGGGTTAAGGCGTCTGATGCCAACACTCATCAGACTCCATAAAAGGTGTTGGTTGATATAGACACCAGGACTTTGGCCATTGAAGTTGGAATCCATTAAGGAATGTGTAACAACTCACCTGCCGAATCAACTGACACTGAAAATGGATGGCGTTGGATGGAGCGTCATACCCATACCCATACTCATACCCATACCCATCACTGGCAGTCGTTTTCTCTCTTTTATTTTTGGGCCTAAGCCACGACTAGTATTCGAAGTGCTTCTGTGGTGGTGTGGAATCCTCAGGAGCCAGCTCAGGTGCAGATCTTGGTGATAGTAGCCAATATTCAAATGTGAGCTTTCAATGGCGAAGTGGAGAAGAGTTGAACAGAACATGAGCAGCAGTTGAACATGGGCTTCATAGCAGTTGAACACGCAAAAAAGACAACAAAGAATTTCATGCTTGATGATTTTGGCTTGATATGATTGTTGATTGTCCAGATTCTGTAAAATGTTTGTTTATTCACTAATGCATTTATTGTTTGTGGCATCATTGCTTATACTAATACAGAAAAAATGTTAACAGTATCACAGGTTCCTTTATCACACTTCAATGCCATTATAACCGTCTTTGCCGCACAGCTGATTTGTAGGTCGTCCATGGAACACCCTCATCACACACTCTTCATCATCCTCGCTCTGGTCAACGCCAACAAGGATGAGTGCTTCTCCCGCAGCCGTCTGTCCAGGAGCAGCGCACGGCAGCCTTCACCTCTGGACCTGGTACACCTAACACCTAATAATAAATCAGCTGGAGTTCATTTCAGCTTCTTTTCTAACCTCGATTCAGCCGAACTGTATAGACAGCATTTGTGTTCGCGAAGCACTTATAGAAAGTGTTACTGATTTGCGCTACATGCTGCTGGTCTGCAGGACAGAGCCGACGTGGCACAGAAAATCCTCAATGCGATCCGAAAGAAGAAGGCACAGCTGATCCGGGGTATTGAGACCCTCTGCCACGCCTACATCACCCTCGCATACATGGATGCAAGCAAGCATAAAACTGAGAAGAGTGAGTCATTTGTGGTTAATGTAAAGAATTATGCTGGACACCTTTTAATCACATCCTTGTTGTAGAAAAGAAATGCATTTTTTGAAAATAATTACCTTCCAAATATGTGGATATGGTCACTTATAAAATTATTATTATTATTATTATTATTATTATTACTATTATTATTATTAAGTAACGGCAACATAACGCTGGTGATTGTTTTGTGTGTTTGGTGTGTTGGTACAGAGGCCATCCCCATCCCGGCAGATCAACCCATCATGCAGATTAAAGATCTAGAGGACGTCATAATCCCCACGATGGAGATTAAGGTACAGGCTAGATCGAATTTTTTTTGTTATAAAATCCTGAACCAGAATCAGATCCAATAAGGTACACTACATGGCTAAAAGTATGTGGACACCTGACCACTGACCCTCCCATTCCAAACGTTATTAATATGGAGTTGTTCCCCCTTTGCTGTTATAATAACCTCCACTCTTCTGGGAAGGCTTTCCATTAGAGTTTGGACCATGGTAGTAGGGATTTGTGCTCATTCACCCACAAGAGCACAAGAGGTCAGGCACTGATGTCAGGTGAGGAGGCCAGGAGCCAAGTTCTTCCATATCATCCTTGGCAAACCATGCCTTCATAGAGTAGACCTCAGTTCATGCACAGGAGAATTGTCGTGCTGGAACAGGTTTGAGCCTCTTAGTTAAAAGGGAATCTTAATGCTACAGCATACAAAGACGTTCTAGACAATTGTGTGCTTCCAGCTTTGTGGCAACAGTTCGGGGAAGAACCATATATAGGTGTGATGGTCAGGAGTGCACATACTTTTAGCCCTTATGTACCCCTGCTGTCCTGAAGAGGACTTTTCGCTGCATTGCATATGCACTATGGCTTTCAAACGGCTTTAAAAATTCCATTCGAAATGTATTTAGTGAAAAGATTTTGTATTCAAATGCATTTGAACATTAATCAGATTATAATGTTGCACTAGCAGTAGTTCATAACACAAAATACAAAATGTGATGGTAATAAAAGCCTTTTGGGGAATGGTTACATGTCCTGACACATTTTATGTGTGTGTATATATATATATATATATATATACATACAGTTATGTCCGGAGGTATTTGGGTTTTTGTGATTTTGCCTTTATACACCACCACAATGGATTGGAAATAAAACAATCAAGATGTGATCGAAGTGTAGACTTTCAGCTTTATTTTAAGAGGTTCCACAAAAAATATGGCATTTACCATTTAGGAATTATAGCCATTTTCAACAAAGTACCTCCATTTTCAGGGGCTCAAAGGTATTTGGACAATTGACTGACAAGAAGTTAATTGACTGGTGCATGATGCATTTTACAACACAAAGGTTTATTTAGACAAATATTGTAGTAAATGTACACCAGGAGACTAACCCTGTGTTCACACTAGCAAACACGTTCATTTTCTGTGTGTGCATGTGACATGTAATCTCCGCAACAGCGACAAGCGACATGTGACATCTGCAAATTAGGTAAGACAATAATTAGGTAAAGCGACAAATTCAAATAACCGATTCAAAGGATTCCTCGAACCAATCCTATGGCGCGTGTGGTCCGACGTTTCCTCAGTTCTCCGCACACATCGTTAGTTCTACGCTCAATTAGTTCCTTTTTCCTATTCAACAATGGTAGAAATATTTATAACCGATGATAATGGTTTCATTTTATCCTGTACTTTCATTAAATGCGTATAGAAACATTTCAAAGAAAAATAAAGCTTGAAAGGAAGTAGCACTGGACAGTGTACACTCGCAAGCGACAACACCCGCAAGAGACAGACTACAGGCATCACGATCGACTCGTCACGGTGTGAAAGCAGGGTTAGTATAGAACATGGCGTATTAAACATTTCACTATGGATTTTTTTTTTCCTAAATATTATGAACATGAGGCACATGTGTATGGAGTCTCTGTTATTACTGATGCTTGGTGTGTGTATTACGTATTGCTGTTTGTGTGTTTTTATACAGGTGGATCCATCAGGGAAATATGAGGATCTGGTGACCATCAGCTCTTTTAAACCTCACTTCCACCTGGCTGGAGGCGTCAACCTGCCGAAGATCATCGACTGTGTGGGCTCGGATGGTCAGAGCAGGAGACAGCTGGTCAAAGTGAGACTGCTGAGAAAAAAAAAGAAAAAAAAACACCCACAGACTAGATTCTAGCACTTTAGTCTGTAATGCAGATGATTCAGTTTCTAATTTAGCTGGATTTTTATCTAAACGAAATGAATTGTTGATGCCTAAGATAAACATCGACCTGATTAGTGAAGACTTACAGCGGAAAAGACTTATTTTTTTAAATAATAAATATCAGTAAATAAGGAAATATCTACCATTCATCATCGTTATTTCTAAGAGGGAAAGAATTATGGGAATGCTGAAATGAGAAAAAGCTATTCTTATTCTTACATGCCTTAGCTTCAGACTTCACACGTCGTCTTTTTTTCTTTTCTTTAAATTCTTTCTTCTTTTCTTCAACGTTTCCTCGAATTCTAACATTTTTTATTTCTTCTGTTTTCCTCTACTTTCTTCTTTCTTTGTTTTTCTGCTTCTTCTTCTGCATGTTTTCTTCATCTTCATTTTTTTTCTTTTTCTTCTTTCCTCTTGTTCTATCATTGTTTCTACTTTTTTCTACATTTTTTTTTACTTTTTCTTTCTTCATTCTTCATATTTTTTCTTTTTTATTTCTTACTTCTTATTTCTTCCGTCTTCCTTTTTTATTCTTTCTTTCTTCTTCTTCTTCTTCATCATCTTTATTTATGTCTTAATTTATTTTCCTCTTTTTTCTTTTTTTTCTTTCGTCATCTAATTTTTTTTTCTTCATCTTTTCTTCTTAATTCTCATTCTTTTTCTTCCTCTTGTCATCATCATCATCATCATCATGGCTGTACAGGGGCAGGATGATCTGCGGCAGGATGCGGTGATGCAGCAGGTGTTTCAGATGTGCTCCACACTGCTGCAGCGCAACGCTGACACGCGCAGGAGGAAGCTCAACATTCGCCGCTACAAGGTCCATCTTCATAAAGAAAAAAAATGGCTTCATCACTGCTGCTTTTCATTTTTCTCACCTTTATGTGATTTATTTTTCTAGTGTATAAAATTTAATATAGTGGGTACGAATGAAACGTAGATGACAATAGAGGAAAAAAATGAAAATATTTAAAAACATTTTAAAAACTTCAGGATAATCACGTAATATTCAGTAGGAAAGTCTTACTCTTTTTATAACGGGTTAAAATTCTAGGAATTGTTACTGTAAATGAGTAATTGTATGTGCTAAATTCTATTAGGTGTTATTAAATTACGTGCTAAAAATACACGTTCTGGTCTGTTGTGTGTCAGGTGGTGCCTTTCTCTCAGAGGAGTGGTGTTCTGGAGTGGTGCTCTGGTACTGTCCCGATAGGAGAGTTTCTAGTGGACCCTCAGAAGGGAGCACACAAACGTTTTCGGCCTCAAGACTGGAGCAGCATGGCCTGTCGCAGGAAAATGATGGTACGTGCTAATGCGTTTTGCCCACTTTTTTACCACAACTGATATTTTGCAACAAGCAAGCACAAAGATTGGACTAGTTCTTTTTTTTTTAGTTCTGAGTGAACCCACTCAGATCTGTTCTGAAATATGAGTTTTGACTGAAATATGAGTTTTGATGAGGGGAAATTTGCAGTTCCTGATGAATGAAATAATCACTTACATACTCATTATTGTAGAAAAAACTGGACATGAAACGTTTGGAGGGATTTATTGTTACCGTGTATTTTAGACTTGAAGACCCAGTTGGTGATTGTTTTTCTATTTTGGTACATTCCCATTGTGTTTTATTCCTTACTTCAACAATCAGTCGCAGCAGTGAAATGATCTTTTAACTGTGATATTTATATAATTGTCATATAGGAAGCTCAGAAGATGGAATCTGACCTGAAGCTGCAGGCGTACATGGAGGTGTGCCAGAACTTTCGTCCTGTTTTCCGTTACTTCTGCATGGAGAGATTCCTGGACCCGGCCATATGGATGGAGAAAAGACTGGCATACACACGCAGCGTGGCTACTTCCTCTATAGGTATTGACACTAGAGGATGCACAGCTACTCTTTTTTTTTTTCTAGTTGACAAGCAATTGAGAAAAAGTAGTCAACTAGTCATCTTATCCATAGTTAAAGCAAAGAACAGGAAAGAACACGCCAAAGTGCACTTCAATTAATTCCCACACACAAGCTACAAATAACATTTCCATCTCCAGTGCTTTTTTAGGCTCCACTGTTAACAATGAATGTTAATAAATTGGTGCGATAAAGGTGCAAAATAATAAATCTTGCGTGTCATGTTATACACCTGTGTGGATGAGCTGGCAGCTCAGCTGAAATTGCTTTAATGATGATAAAATCCTAGATTAATAATCGATGGAGGATGCAGCGCTTACAGCAATGACTGGGAGGTTTTTCCACCATGTTCAACTCCGGCCTCAGTAGCATCAAAAGCGAGTCTGGATCGGCATGCCATGTGCCGCTGATCTGATTCTAAACTAGCTGAGTTGGATCTCTCAGCTCTCCGTTACATTCAAAGTGATATCAAAGCGTTTACAGTACATTAAAGCAAAAGAAAATAAAAAAAATATGTACTTGTGCAGTTGAATGTAGAATTTAGTTCATCTAGTGTGAAATATTTTCAGACTAACAAAGTACATTTAGCTGCTTTCTTTATCGTTTCTTTCAGTTTTTTTCCCCCACTAGAACAAAAAGAACATTATTAACTGGTAACAAAGATTTTAAATAACAAAAAAAAAAGTTTCTGTTTCAGAAGAGTGTGTACGAGTCTGTACGTTTTCTTTTGTATTTTTGTCCCTGGCAAAATACCATTTGTTTCCAGTTTCATTTTCGTGTTCATTGCTTGAACCACTTTGGAGCCCTGGTTGTGGGTTATTTATTTGTTTGTTTGTTTGTTTGTTCATTCATTCATTCTTAATGGCTGTTCCTCTCACAGTGGGCTACATCGTTGGGCTGGGTGATCGACACATCCAGAACATTCTGATAGACGAGCAGACAGCAGAACTGGTGCACATAGACCTGGGTGAGTGGAGGGAAAATAAGTGAAATCTCACTTCCTGTTTGGTCAAGTCATTCGTTTTCAGCTTTGACGTGCCGTGTTTCGTTTAACAGGCGTTGCCTTTGAGCAAGGGAAGATCTTGCCCACTCCAGAGACTGTGCCCTTCAGGCTGTCCAGAGACATTGTGGATGGCATGGGCATCACTGGCGTAGAAGGAGTCTTCAGAAGGTCAGTTCTTCATTTGTTTTCTCATCATGTTTTCGTTTTTAATTTTGATGCCACCTCCAAAACATGCAGTTTGAAGAGTTGCATGAAAAAAAAAACCTTCATGAGAGCAACTCACAAAATGCAGTCGGAATTCTGTTATGGTTATATGAGAACCTTTTGAGCCATGTTTGACCAAATATTGCGTCATATGCACTGTAAAATATGGTGCTGGATCATTGATACTTTGGGGCTAACCAGGAAATCGTAGCCCAAAACCTGATTGGCTCTGCCAGGAGGTTATGGGTTGTTTGTACATGGATTTTCAAGCAAGACCATAACCAAAATTCTAAACGGTTGTAGGGAACAAAATCAGTGTCCACATTTGAATCCTATGGTCTTTATATTTATCAAGCTAAGAATATAAAGAACATATATTTTTTGCAAGGAGGAGGGTCCAAGATCCTTAGAAGTGTCTCCAACCTTGTTAGATATTGCAGTAGACAAAGCTCAGTGCTGTTATTTTCTCAGGCGAAGGAAAAGAATTTAAATAATCTGCTGCCATTATGGTATTCTCTGACACAGACATGTTACGCTGCGTTTGGATTTGTCCAGCTTGTCTTTCGCTGTATTTGATACAGGACACACTTCTTAAATGCACAGATGCTCCCCAAACCTGCTCCCTGTCCAGGAGGCGAACGTAGGGATAGTGACAGTGATGATACGGCCACCATAGCAATATTACACATAATAAATAACATGGTATGTCGTTTCATGTGTTATCAGGCAGTTATTAATGAAATTAACTTAAGTTTTCTTGCCTTTCTTTAAACCAAGGTGCTGTGAGAAGACCATGGAGGTCATGAGGAGTTCTCAGGAGGTTCTCCTGACCATAGTGGAGGTGAGGGGGGTTGCTGTCAGGTCATCACCAGAATCTGGGAACCTGGAACAGAATCTGGAAGCCCTAACGTGTGTGTGTGTTTGGGTTGCAGGTGTTGCTGTATGATCCTTTGTTCGATTGGACGATGAACCCACTTAAGGCCTTCTATCTGCAGCAGCAGGACGAGCAGGCCGAGCTAAACGCCACCCTCAACCCCACACCTGCAGGAGAGGAACCCGAAACCCACCGCAAACCCAGGTTTAACACCCAGACTCTACTAAATGTTTATTAATTATGATATTAATAAATCTTAACTGTATAAAGTGCTTTACAGAGCAGTTCAAATATGCTGAAATAAAAGAACCAAGTTTAAAAAAAAAAGACTGATGAAGATAGAAAGGTAGGAAATGTGTAGAGGTCTGGGAAAACCCATCAGCCAACAATGATTTAAAAAAAAAAAAACTGGGTTCTCTACCTATATCACACTGACATCTATGTTTTTATATAGAGGAAAGGAGAACGGCAAGACTGGTTCAAGCTGACACGAGGGCTATTTTAGCTCAACTAGCCACTCTTTACACCCATGGTGAGGAGAAAAGCATCTCAGAACACACAACACATCAATCATTTAGGCGGATTAGTTACAACAGCAGAAGACCACATGGCGTTGCAGTCCTGTCAGCCAAGAACAGGAAACTGAGGCTCACAGAGACTCTGCCTCAAGGTTCGGCATATTCTGCAATCTGAGATGCTTTTCTGCTCAGCACGGTTGTAAAGAGTGGTTATTTGAGCTACCGTAGCTTTCCTGTTCGCTCGAACCAGTCTGGCCGTTCTCTCATCAAGCAAGGCATTTCTGACCACAGAACTGTCACTCACTGGATTTTTTTTTTTTTTCCATTCTGTGTAAACTTTTGAATCTGTTGTGTGTGAAAATCCCAGAAGATCAGCAATTTCTGAAATACTCAAACGAGCCCATCTGGCACCAACAACCACGTCACTGAGATCTCACATTCTGATGTTTGATGTGAACAGTAACTGAGAACTTCTTTTCTTTAAAAAAAAAACCTAATTACTTTATTTAAAGGTTTGATTTCAGTGAGATTAAGCTAATCAACCCCAAAGAGTTTGACTGTATGGACCCTACATTTGCAGACTCTACATCGATTCACAGGCATGTTGTGTTGCTTTGTGGTTAATCAGTTAAATTTCACACGTGTTGCTGTTTTCCGTGTTTTCAGTGACAGTCAGAGCTTCAACAAGGTGGCGGAGCGCGTGCTGCTGCGGCTGCAGGAGAAACTCAAAGGTGTGGAGGAGGGAGCAGTGCTCAGCGTCGGCGGCCAAGTCAACCTCCTCATCCAGCAGGCCATGGATCCTAAAAACCTGAGCTGCCTCTTCCCCGGCTGGCAGGCATGGGTTTGAAACACACACCTGCTCTTGAGTTGTGTTTCATTATCTTGTGTATGCACTTATTCGTGCTCATGCACACAGATAATAGCTTTGAGAAATGAACAAAATTTACTCATGTACTGTATCTGTATCATCAGGAAGTCCTTTGAAAGAATTCTTTGCACTGTATCGGATACAGTGATACGGTTGTTTAGCACTTGTAAGTACAGCTGAGTGCAAAAGTTTGTATACCCTTGAATGAAAAAAGAAACTTAATCAATGCATTTAGTCTGGTTGGTTTCACAAATGTACTGTGATTACTGCATTTACAAGAAATTCTATGTGTATAGTAAGATATTAATAGTAATAAAATAGTCCTTCTCCCTTTCTGGATGTGATTATAAATATTCCCTAATATTTTATATGCCCAGTTGGATTCAGCCTTTATATCTTTGTAACTTCTATTTTTTTTAGGTTTTTCTTTTCACATGGAAACTGTGGAACTGTGGGGGATGCAGACTTTTGCACTCAGCTGTATATAAACTGAATAAGCTGTAGCTCTAGCTTTGTCCGTTTGTCGGCTTCATGTTGTCATTTATGAGTTTTTCCTTTGCCCCCCCCCCCAAAAAAAAAGAATTATAATCTTATATTTTTGACAACCCTCGATTTTTTTTTATACATAGGCCTATATATTTGTTATATATTGATGATTTGTTGAGAGAAAATGATCAAAGCTGCTTAATCTGATTGATCAGGGCTTCATTAGTACTTTATCAACCCACATTTTAACAGTAGGTTATAGTGATTAAATCACATCAGGAGTCACAGGCTTCCTTTAAGAGTACACGTATGAAATATCGGATGCAATCACGTTTGTCAAAAACGTTCAGAATGTTTTTTGCCCAGCTGACTTTGATTTCACAATGACAAAATGCACAAATGTTTTCATGCCAAACGAAGTGATGATTGTTTTATAGTTCTGCTGTACTAGAGGAAAATGCAAGTAATAAACGCAATTAAGTATCAGGTTATTTTGCTTCCACAAGCATTGTTGACATCGACCGGCGTGTCCACGGGGATGAAATTAGCCATGTGGGGCCGTTGAGAAATAATAAAACACTGACAATTAAAAAAAAAATAAAAAAAACTTTTACTTTTAGATAACTACCTGAGACACAGAAGTCTTTTTTTTTTTTTTTTTTTGCTCAAATTTGTATGGTGAGTCATGCTTGGATATCAGTACTTACAAGAGAAGCCTACGAGGGTAAATTAATCAGTTAACACTTTCACTTTACAATACTCTTCTATAATCAATAGCTAATTATGTGTAGAAAGCAGGAATGAATGAATATTGAGATGTTCTCTGTTGTGCTTTTTATAGACATTTGGATGTCAGGAGGATAAGGTAAGGATAAGGATGTAAACCTGCTCAGTCTGGAGGTGCAGCATTGTTGATAAAGAAACACAGTCCTCACACTGAGTTAAATGTAACCCAGTTTGGGTCATTTATGTAACTGGGTCGAAAACAGAACAGAACACACACTTTGGGTTAATTGTTACGCTGGATTGCTTTAACTATACAAAACGTGGTTCACTGTGGCTCAGTCACATGTCATTTTGACCCTTACTTCTGGGTTTTCCTATTCACGATCCAGACAGTTTTGTTTGGAAAGGTAGTGTATTTATTTTACTTTTCTGAGAGATGGATTTAGGTCTTACATTTAGGACTTTTACAAACATTGCATTTATTACAATTAGCACCTAAAAACCAATGGAAAAGAACAAGTCAATAGATTTCTTTCAGGAGAGCGCCTTTTTGACGTCATGAAGACGTTTCACCATTGACGAGTCCTGCAGTTCTCCCTGATGATGGGAAAATCCCCCCACCATTTAATCACAGCGTGTGACTCACACCAGTGGCATCATGAGACTGATATGACAGCAAGGATCCAGAGTGTAACCACCTACACTGTAGGTCTGTTGTTGTTTGGTGTTGTTGCAGACCTTCCCCTTTGTTTAGAGATGTTTATGGTGCACTTTCATTTATATGGAATCCTTTCCAGATGTGTAACGTTGTCCTTTGGTTGTAGGTACACTCTATGGCCAAACGTTGGTGGACACCTGACCTGCTTGTTGAACATAACATTCCAGATTTATTCCCCCTTTGCTGTTATAATAAGCTCCACTCTTCTGGGAAGGCTTTCCACTAGATTTTGGAGCATGGCTGTGGGGATTTGTGCTCATTCAGCCACAAGAGCATTAGTGAGGTCAGGCACTGATGTTGGGCGAGGAGACCTGGTGTGCAGTCAGCGTTCCAAAAAAGTGTTCAGTGAGGTTGAGGTCAGGGCTCTGTGCAGGACACTCGAGTTCTTCCATATCAACCTTGGCAAATCATGTCTTCATGGAGCTCACTTTGTGCACAGGGGCATTGTTATGCTGGAACGGGTTTGGCCCACTTAGTTCCAGTGACAGGAAATTGTAATGCTACAGCATACAGACATCCTATACAATTGTGTGCTTCCAATTTTGTGGAAACAGTTTGGAGAAGACCCACATATGGGCGTGATGGTCAGGTGTCCACAAAATTCGTTGGCCATAAAATCTATATAGCTGCGTCGTTACCTGAGGAAGCATGCCCTAGCTAACGTTTGTCCTCTCAAACCCCTCAGTAGTCTTAGCACTGAGCTTGTGGGTGCCCGTTATATAAATATATATTTTGGGACAAATGTATGCCATGTATTAAATCTTAAAACACATCGGATTAGGTGTGAAGTGAAGTAATTTTTAAAGACTTTTTTTCTCAGCCATACACTTCACCACTTGCCTGAAAGCTTTGTGTTCTATTCAGTGATGTTACAGCAGCAAAACTGACACAAATGCTTGCTTAAAGTGTTAATTAGCCAAAGACTAACACACCCTAAGTACGTGTTAATTATCTGTGAATAAGTTATTACTAAACTGAGGCAGTTAATAATTCACTGGGTTCACAAGAAACTCAAGGAGAAACTCAAACATACTCTTTAGAAAATTTTAGATCAATTTATTTCATTATTATTATTATTATTATTATTATTATTATTATCCTGACACTTCTGAATGTGTGAGTCCCACCACACACCAGCAGGTGGCTCCACAACAAGCATAAATGTACACAGGTTTATCACAGACCTCTTTTTTTTTTTTTAAACATTTTATTTTTAACATGGTATTCATGGTGTTTCAGGAATTTATTTATTTTTTTTTAAATTGTACACGCTTACATTCAGTCTAGGAGACTTACAAACTGAGTCTGTACATCTGAATTTCTTTCAGTGAAGCATAGATATCATATTGTGGAATTCACACAAGTGAACTGAAGTGCTTGAATTAAAATTTTTGAAATATAAGTAGTTATTATGAAATATGTTTACTTATTTAGTTAGGAAACGTCAACTTGTTAAAGGTGCTGCTTAAACATTTCAGAATGATAACAAGTCTTTCTCATAATCATCATAGTTATGTAATTTAAAAAACGAAACAAACAAAAAACCATGATGTCACTAGTATCTCGTTTTCAGGACAGGAAATTAACTCCGCCTCCAGCCAGAACAGAGCAGCTCAGCTCCGCCTAGTTTCCTTAAAAGGCAACTAAATCTCATACTCTTATCATCTAGATGAATAAATATTCTTCCATATTTTTTAAAATTGTGAAAAGAAAATATTCGAATTCTGCTTGCTCACTTTTACTGTTACGGTTACTAATATTAAGTTATTGTTTTTCCTGTATCCTAGTACAAATGTGAATCGTGTACTATAGTTACTTGGCTCAGTTTTACTTGGGAAGATCTGCTTCCCTGCTTAGATATTATTTATTCATAAGTAGAGATTTGTTAGACCAGTGGTATTGGTTAAATTTTTTTGTTTTGGCTGGAGTGTTCCTTTAAAGGTTAGTTTGGACAATTTCAACAATTTGTGTTACGCCTACAGATATTGTTTACAGCTGCACGAAAACCATTTTCAATAATGCAGCTCTTAATGAAGAATTAATAAAATCAGCTCTCGGAGTGCACATACCTGTAAGGACTAATTGAGTCTGGTCTGGGTTTTTAAGCTTATCCTCCTTTTCCTTCCTTTGTCTGTAAAACCAACAGAGAAAACTGGTAGCCACTTCATCAGAATGACGAGATGTTTTCTGCTACAGTTGAAAAGGTTTCACTTAGCATCCCTAAAGGCTTCTTTGGTTTGGCGCTTGAAAGTCTTTGTAGAAACCTGCAACAGAAGGTTTCCCTTTCAAAAAAAGTTTTAGGTAGAATCATTTTTGAACATAAGAATTAGGGATGCATCGAGACAGATAGTGGTATCAGATACCGGTCTGCTAATGTGCTCGTTTACTCGTCTTTGTAAAAATGCACCAAAACCGAATGATACTGTGTGACATAAGCTTAGTGTATGTTGTCGCACTAATGAACAGGTGACAGGAAATTACAGTGGTCTGGAAGTATTTCACAAATAACATTTAAAGCAAAGCAGACTGCAAACTGTGCTCTGTGAAGAACTATTAAAATGATGAAACATCTTATTTAGGTTTAAACAGTATGTGTAATAGAGGGTGTGAGGATGACCAACCGGTGTCCACAGAGCAGTATCAGTGAGCGTAGTCATTAAAAATGTGCACAGGGTGCTGGGAATTGCACATACACAAAGGCATTTGTGATGCAGACAAAGTGTTGTACGAGACAGCACTTCAGTTCTGCGAGCACTGAGCACAGAGACACACTCTATTAAGGATACTGTTTAAACGCAATAACATCTTAGACATAAAACTAAGCACAAGGTGACCACACGGCAACAACCGACACAAAAAGAGCTAAATAAAATGTTCTACGATGCCCCTCGTTAAAGATTGTTTAAATACTATGTAGGTTACTCATTACAGTATCAGTATTGATGAAAACCAAAAACATGTAATTGTACAAAGGTGCATCCCTACCTAGAACCATCAACCACCCAAAGAATCTTTGAGGAACCCATTTATTTCTAATTTTTTTTTTATGACGTTTGCCACTTTGTAAAGCTCCTAGAACTAGCTATAGCATTGCAAAAAAAATCGCTATACTGTTAATAGTCGTTAAGAGTCGTGCAATATCTAAAATACTCAGAGCGAGGGCGTTTTTTTGATTGTTTAGAAGCATTAGCACCATATACACATACTTTTATTTAATTAACATTTTGTGTAGAAAAAAAACATTCATTAAAATTTTATTGGAATTCCTCTCATTTTGCACTGTACACAGTGTTTGATTATCATATTTGCATAGTGTATGATTGTTTGGCAATGGATTGTTTACTACAATCACAGACAATCAAGTACTCATATAATACAAAAATCACTGAAATCTAAAGACAGAGGGGGAAAAATGAGGTAAATCATTACGGGACTTAACAAAACTTTCATTTTGAGCTCTTCTAATAAAAATGTGTGCCCTTCATATTTCATATGCTGTCTCAGTAACATCATCATTACCATATTAACAATTAAGTGTCCTTCTAGTGTATTTAAATAGTAACTTAGCCTTCATGTCAGCTTCTTTAGCATCAATTCATCTTGTATTTATTTCAGCTTACTTCTACACTGATGCAACCTTCTGGCATTTTGCGGTCGTTTCTGATTTATGATGAAACTGCTTTTTGGATTTTTATTGTGAAATATATTGAGTTTTATCTACAGTCGACTAAAAATAAATTAGTTATCGTTTAATAACCATTATTTAAAACTGAGATTAATTAATTTCATGGCAAATCCTTTTATGAAATATAAACATTTTAGAATGTTTGTTCACACACCACTTCCTTCATTGTGAGATCCTATGTTTCACTCATTAATCTTCAGTAAGTGCTTTATCCTGGTCGGGGTCGCAGTGGATCCGAAGCCTATCCCGGGAACGCTGGGCGTGAAGTGGGAATACACCCTGTATAAGATGCCAGTCCATCACAGGACACCATGTGCACACTCATTCACTTCCTGGTGCAATTTAGAGTCTCTAATTCACCTACTTGTGAATGTTTTTTGGGAGGTGGAAGGAAACGCATACAGACTTGGGGAGAAATGTAAAACTCCTCACAGACAGTAACCCGAGCTCAAGATCGAACCGAAGACCCTGGAGCTGTGATGCAGCAACGCTACAACCAAATCTGCACCCCCGTGCTGCTCTCCTATGTTTCATTCAACTGATAACTCACGTACACTACTAACCAACAATCAACAGGAACATATTAGTGGCAAATGATGTGACCTTTTACATTAGTGTTTGATAAATTGTAACAAAAACAGCTCTTTGGTGGAAAAATCCAGAACCCCAAACCCATGTCACCTTTCAGTAGTAGTATTCGCTTCAGAGCGAGGTTTGTCCTCTTATGAATCTTCTAATCAACAATTCAATCTTCTAACGCTAAACAGTCGACCAGTAACCTGATTTCAGTCAGAAGAGCGTGTCCTCCACTTGTGTCCCCAGCCCGAGGCCTGATCATTCTTATTTTTCGGGCTGAGTTTTAGGCACAGCATCATTTGATGCGATTGCGTACTAGCGAGGACTCGTCTGTAATTTCTCCGTCCAGCTGACGCCGTCGGCAGGGTACAACGATCAGTGCCAGGAGGATGAGCAGTACTAGTGCACACAGTGCCATCAGGGTGTAGGCCACCACCCACATCAAAGGCTCCTGTAGTCGAAGGCCGCCTGCACAGCCCGATGCCACGCCGTCAGCTAGGAATGGACCGGTTATCTCCGCCACGGGAATGCCGTTACTTTCTGGAAGCGTGGGAAGAGGGTGAAAAAGTAAGTTAAAAATTTTCATATGTGTTGGGCATTTACACCCTTTAGATTTTTTTTTTTTAATGTGGCTGGCAATTTGTTAAACCTGTCAACACATTTCCATGATTAGCACAGTACTATTAGCTGCAACCTTTGCATCTATTGAAGGATTTGTTACACATTCTGCTGTATTTCTCTCTCCAGAATGAGGGACAGGGCAGGACAATATTGGAATTAGGCAAATTAATGCAACAATCAGAATTGAGAATGTGCTTACATTAGTGCGTGTGACTATTCAAGAGCAGACAAAAATCCCGGGTGCCTGAGATAAGAAGATTGTTTCCAGGCTATTTGTATTTATTTTTATTTTTAGTTCAACAGACAAGAAGGCCCAGGAAACTAGTGAGTGTTTTTTTTCCTTCTCTCGTTCAACAACCAGAGAAAGAAAAAAATCCCTACTCATTCTGAAAAAAAAAAAATAAGACACTAGCCAGACTGAAATAATAATGAAATACTGAAAAACTGAAATAATGAAAAACAGCACAGCTCATAGCCAAATGTTTGCTACAAGTGGCTGACTTTTTGTTGATGATGCAAACACAATGTGTGACCTCAGACACTTTGTTAGAAAAAGTCTAATGACTATGGCAGGAATTTATATTTCTGTCAGTATTAATTCACTTATAACTAGCATATGCTAGGTACCTTTTTTTGTCAGTTAGGTTTCCGAGCAACCAAAACATAGGATAGGGCAGTACACTGAAGCTTTGACTTGCACAACAACATGGCTTTATAACAAACATGGCAGTATAATCAAAACAGAAAGGCCTGGGTGAAACAGAACATTTATTAGTACCTAGCAAATAACATAAGAGTGAAAGGAACGGAATGTCCTTACCGGCGCAAGTGCTCACGGCGAAACCGACCTGCTTGTGGGCGCGGTCGAAAGCCACATAGAAGCCTTCCATGACTGTTGCGCCAATCACCAGCCCGTTCGTGGAGGAGGAGATGCCAAATCGGAAACAGTTCAGTGTGCCATCCACGTCTGCGACCAGTTGGATGTAGAGCTGCAGACAAACGATGATATATCACTATAAGACCAGGACGACATTCAACCTTTTTTTCAAACCTCAACAACCGCAAAGCACATTAAGTACCACGTACCAGTGGACATTACAATAAACCCCATGTGAGAAAAACAGTTTATAAACTAGGACTACATGAATAAGGTTTTAGTCTGTACTTTGTGCTTTCTTGACATTTTTTGCAATGCTTTTTCACAGTTTTGATGCCATACTGTATTTAAATAAAAAAAATTGGTTATATTTAAAACATTTCAAATGTTAAAACTGGTGAATTCAGTCAGCACTTTTGTGACCCAATCACGTAATGCCAGTGGACAAAGACTGCTCTTTATCCTGGGACTGCTTTCTACTTCGTTAGTTCGCTGCTTTGCATAGAAGTGTCTGACAGTGTAATACAGTTGAGGTCAAAAGTTTACATACCCCTTTCAGAATCTGCAAAATGTTTATTATTTTACCAAAATAAGAGGGATCATACAAAATGCATGTTATTAAGATCATGGGACAACTGAGGACAACTGAGGGACTCGTATGCAACTATTACAGAAGGTTCAAACGCACACTGATGCTCCAGAAGGAAAAAACATGCATTAAGAGCCGGGGGGTGAAAACTTTTGAACAGAATGGAGATGTGTACATTTTTCTTATTTTGCCTAAATATCGTATTTTTTCATTTAGTACTGCCCTTCAGAGGCTACAGAAGATA
>CM040474.1:7224487-7238965 GCA_022758105.1 Pangasianodon gigas
TCTGGTACAAGTTAATCTTGGTTTCATCAGTCCAAAGAATCTTATTCCAGAACATGGGAGGCTTTTTTAGATGTTTTCTGGCAAAGTCTAATCTGGCTTTCCTGTTCTTGAATGTTACCAGTGGTTTGCACCTTGTTGTAAACCCTCTGTATTTACATTCATGAAGGCGTCTCTTGATTGTAGATTTTGACAATGATACCCCTACCTTCTCCAGAGTATTCTTGACTTCTGTTGATGTTGTGAAGGGTTTTTTTTCACCAAGGAAGACACTTTAGTTGTCTTCTGTGGTCTTCCAGGCCTTTTAATGTTGTCGAGCTTACCAGTGCTTTGTTTCTTTTTAAGAATTTACCCAACTGTTGATTTGGCCACACCTAAGGTTTTTGCTATCTCTCTTATAGATTTATGTTGTTTTATCAGCCTAATGATGGCCTCCTTCACTTGCATTGAGATCTCCTTGGACTTATATATAATGTTGGTTCAGGTGACTTTAGATTATTTTGGCTTGTCTTTTCTTTTTCTTTATATATTTTATTATAAGGCCTTAGGATGTTTGTCTTTTGTTCACTTGAAATGTTTTACTCTACTTAATAGTTTGCAAATGTTATATAAACACACACACTGAAATCTGAACAAACGAAACATAACTCTCTTTTTAAACACTGATTGTATGACATCATTCAGCACCTCATGCTCCCTCACAATGGGCCTCATTTATCAAGCTGGATACGAATGTATTTGTAAATTGTTTGTCGGAGCATTTACACAAGAAATTTGGTATTCATGAAAATCCTGTAATTTCAGAAAAATGTTCATATCCTACTCGTGTTTCTGATACATACACATACATACATTTTTATTTTCTCTGTTTATGTCAAACCATTTTCTTTTCACCTCACTTAATACATACCTAACTCACCTTTTCTGTAATTTAGCTCCAGATTTTGGCCTTTCAGGTGTTGTTACACTGTTAAATAATATTTTTTTATTGGCATAAATGTAAGTCTAAACAACTTCTACTTCTGAGAAAGTCTATTGCAGCTCTATGAGTTTTGCCTTTTATGGAGTTTTGTGTTCGTCACCAAATGCAAATCAGCTGTGCAGTGCACACGCCGGGTAATTTATGGTTAAAACGGTCAGATTTTGCTGTTAGCTCCTAAAACAAGCTTCTTTTTCTCACTTACCATTTTTCAGCAACATCGTATTAATGAGAAATCCAGTGTAGCAGTTGTGGAAACAGCACACGGTGGACTCAAAGTTCCAGAATGCAATGCAGTTATATGACACAGTTGTGCTGAGTTACAGCTTGTTCACTGCGATATTAGTATGAAAGCTGAATCTTGATACGCAATGTATGAAATAAAATAAAGTACTAAATAAGCTGCCATTCATCACTTCAGTAGCTAAACATTTACCTACACGCATCACTAGCTCGACACTTGTAACCTGTATGGGGTCTTCAAGGGCTCTTTTTAAGGATGATGTCATCAGACCCAATAAAGGTACAGGTTCGGAAAGTTTACAGTGTAATCAGGGATGGACAAATCATAAATTCCTTAGCTAGCCCACAGAGCCCTTATACCAGTAGAGTTACATATATGATGGCCTTAAATGCATAAATTTATTCTGCTCGGCTTCGTCAGTGTTTCCACATACCTGTGTGTTTCTGATTCTGAAAAGATCATCTGTAACATCAATAAACCAGCCTAGTAAAAATTGTTCTCCCGTCAGTAGATCACGCCACGGTCAATGTATGTAGTGCAGCTGGTGGTGGGATTTTGGAATGAGTGTGCATTATGTGCGTTAAATTTACGCATAGCTACATAGCAAACTAAAACTTTTGCTATACTAACATGAATATGGAGGTTTTTTCTGGTTGTTGAACCTACTTGTACACTGAACAACTATGGATTAAAGTCTGCATGTCCCGAGCTAGTGATTTGTCCACTGCTTGTAATTTAGATGTGTATTAGTGTTCTTATGCAGGTTTAGCTTGGAATTGTGCCAACTGTTGCCAGCTGCACCAGCTGTTGCAGATCAGTGTAAATACAGCAGCATGTACTTTGGCGTGGATGAGCAAAACAGCTAAAACTCACCAAACTCCCATCTGCTGGGTTGGTGGCAGTGCTGGCGGAGATTCCTGCTCCGCACATCTGGAGAGAGAAAACATCTGGGATGCCTGTCTGCTTCACTAACGAGTCGAAAAAGGGCTCCACAGATGGGTCGGGCTGAGAGAAATAACAGCGATGATTGTTTTTGATTCAATTGTTTACATATATTTAGTTATAATTATCATTCAACAAAATTTGCTCTATGTAATAGAATTATAACCTAATGACATAAATGCTAACAAATTGATGCTAAAATGCTTCTTATCAAGTGGAAATACCTTGAATATAGTCAGATTTATCTAGCGTTTCCTATTATATGATTACAGTAAATCAAATGTAAGATTATTAAACCTATTTCAAGCCATTTGTACTCATTTCAAGCTTGAAATAGTCGTGTTCTATTGGCAGATAATTTTACTCATTTTAAGCCTTTGTTTCTAAAAAGAAGCAAAATGAATATAAAATTAATAGATTAAGAAAACTACAAGCTTGAAATGAGTAACAATATACAGAAATAGGTTTAATGATCTTATATTTGGTTTAAGAAATACTAGATAAATTTGACTATATTCAAGATACTTTCACTTGATAAGATGAAATTTTTTTTGCAATGTAGGCTTTCAACAGAACAGCAGTAGTATCTTATGTCTTCTCATCCTATGACGGATTATGACACTGTAGTGCACGGTGCAGGTTATGAATCCATAATTTAACATTGAAACATCAGCCACTCCTTATAACAGCTCCTTAATAACGTCATCTCGCAGACCAGGCTGTGCCTAAACAAACACACTCGCACACCCACATCCATATCAACATTCCACAGAGCAACACTTCCGTCTTTTGTCTTACCCGAGCTAGTAAAGGGTACGCCAGTCCCAAGATGCCCTGCCAGTTGATGCCAGGGAGGAAGAAGCCGTCCGAGGTTAAGATAGCAGCGATGTTAATCAAAATGGTGCCGTTGGGGCCTTGAGGGATCGTGACGAAGTCTGAGCCCAGCTCTCCCTGCCAGTCACCTTGAGTGTATCTGACTGACACAGACATGCCACTTGTTCTATACGTACTGGAGCTGAGGGGCAGATTAATACAGGCTTCAGTTTAGAACTTCTGCTGATCTATTTCAGTATCTTTTACCTATTGTAAAAATGTGCATAGTGCAACCACTGATTGGGGTTTAAGCCTAAGGGTGTGTTCACATGTGATGATTAGTCTGTTTGAATCAAACACTGGACTGTTCCCCCCGTGTGGTGTGGTGTGGTGTGTTGCATTTAGGCAGGTGAGAACAATGTGATTGGGTGTGGATCAAGTGTCCGAGTGAGCTGTGTTCTCAGTCTACTTCAAGCAAACTCTCTGTAGCTCAATTGTTGTGAGCAAATAATTCAAACCAAACATTGCGTTGGGTTTTAAGCAACATTTCTTTTGTAAATGTGAAATCCGAAGCACAAACTGAGCCAAGGGCCTTGTGTTATGGATATTTGGACTGACAAATAAAAAGAAAGAATAAAAGATAAATGTGATACATATGTGATTTATTTAGTGCTGGCTCTCCGTGCTATTTTTTTGCTATTATTTTTCTACGCACACTTGACCAAGGTTTGTTTACCTTTTCCCTTTTCCCAAGTACATTTTCAGCCCTACATGCACCTCAGCCAATGTTTTTTTTCTGTTTGTTTGCTTTTCATCCATTTAATCATTTGCAGTGTGAAATCAAACTAAACCAATTAGCAAACAAAACCCTCAATTTTGCTCTGTTTCTGTTTGGGGAAATGGACTAACAGGTATGAAAGCACCCTAATTGTGTACATGGGTCAATATATGATAACTAGAAGCAGTAAATATTCATAAACTCGGGGATTGAAATTGTTTTAGAAGATCCTGTTTGTTGGTAAGACTTCAACGGATGTTCATGGATGTTCAGCAAGGAGGGTTTGTAGAACAAGCAATGATGTGTGTCTTTGGACAGAGAGGCCTATGGACCTGCGTAATTCATCCTGAGGCTCTGCTTCTGCACTTGTGACTCACCTTCTGCTGTTGTAGATTTTCCCACATGTATACCCTAAAGATTTGCTCATCCCAAAAAAAAACAGTTTATGGCCAAGCCTCACCCTTGTTTTCTCACCTGGATACTGTAGACTTGTACCTAAGAACTGCTGCTGTAATCATTAAGACTCATATTCACAATGAACATCCTTTCAGCACACAGTACTATTTCCTGTCCTCTTCTACACCTGTATACTATAATGAATTATAAAGTGAAGAGGATGGGTTCACTTTTGAGTCTGATTCCTGTGTCTGAAGGTTTGTTCTTCATGTCACCTCAGAAAGTTTTTCCTCGCCACTGTCATCTCTGACTTCCTTACAACGAAACTAAATCTACATGCAGATATCTGCAAAGCTGCTTTGTGACAACGTCTGTTGTCAAAAGCACTATACAAATAAACTTGAACTGAAAAAAGAACATGCTGTTGATGGCAGTCAATCCTGTTTTTGGTCTCAAAATGCTAGTGTATACAGAAGACACACTGCCGTCTACTACTGCAGTGCCATCTGAGCTAAAGTGCTAAGGCTCATTTTAAAAATAAGTAGACGCTTCTGTTTAGGAATCGTTTACTTTCAGGTAAACACAAAATTGTGGCAAAACATCCAAAAACTCTTTCAAGGTTTGAAGCAACATATATCATAATTGTGTTCGTAGATTGCCCTGTTTAAATTTAGCTAACATGATCCGCTTGTCTCACTAATTAGCTAGAGCGTAGGAGTGTGTTCAACGCAAGACTCGATTCTTCCCTCCTGCTGATGTCTCAAATTTAGACTGGTCTTAAAAAATTATCTTCTCAGATTATGATGTGGTGTTGGTGTGGAAAAATTCAAGCTTAACGCCTCTATATACAGTCCCTTCCAACATGCTTAATATTTAGGATTCAAATCAACGCTAGTTTGGTCTTGAATGATCAACTGCAGCTCAACATGTCAATCTCTGAATGCTATGAACTTAAATTCGCAGGGAGCCCGCAGGGCGAATGCCATAGCTAATCAAAGTCATGCTGATGTTCAGAATAACCGCACGATTGCGAGTGCCATATTGCTTTTATATAAGAGTTCTATAAATAAGAAATCAATATGGAGTAAGTGACATTTCGGACACAATATGACCAAATGTTCTGTTTATTTTTGCTCCGCTAGAGGAAACAGATCCCGAACAAGCCACACTCACTCGCCAGCTAGCTCACATTGATTTGCACATTCCCACTGAAGGTGCTTCCAGTAACAGTGCCATCTCTTCTTCCTTCTTCCTTCATCTTCAACTGATGAGCTTTCATCTTTTAAGCCAAAAGTTCTATTCCTGAAAAGTATCATTTGCCATGTCCACTGATGATATCGCTAACACTACTGTAGTAACGGTTTCGAACTAGGAAGTGGAATTTTATGTGGTGAACACAGACGAGTGGAGTGAAACGTCCCAGTGTGGTTATAGGAAAAATAGGCACTCCTGGAATACCGCTCGACCAATCAAATTAGTGGACCGGATCTAACTGTTGTATAACTGGAAATATTACACGCATAATTGAGGTTTGTCGAATCGCAGGGAAGAGCTCTTTTCAGTGTAATATATGTACTTCAAGTTAGTTAGATTTCTATAGTCATATTGTTTTACAGTAAAGTGGACTAGCTTGGGTAGGCTTCGGCTCTCGGTCAACAAATTTAATAGCGCTTTAGTAACAAACCATAACAACAAACATAATAATAATAATATAATATTATAATATTATAACTTCCATTCCCACTAGGGAGGTAGGTGTAAGTTTTTAGTTATAACTTGGTGAAACTGTCATTTGGTGCAACCAATAATTTTCTTGGTGGTTCATAAACTCCAAAGTTGTTGCTATTTACATTCAAACTAGGCTACGTAAATGTGCTGGTGCACTCATTGGTTTAAAGGAATGTAGTTCCAGGAACTACTTGAAGTTCTAACAGAGTATCACAGTTCAACACACAGTTTATCAGCAGAACAACAAGCTGAAGATAAGATTCATGATCTTACAGTGCTCTATTGAAGTATGTTGAGATGTAGGGATGTGATGCAGCAGCTACAGCAAAGGTACTGCTTCCAGTGTCCACCAGGATATTCAGCTGTAAGCACAAAAAAAAAAAAAAAAAAAAAAAAAACCATGAGCATTGCAAATATGATGAATCATTTCATGACTCGATTCCCGCCCTGTGAGTCACACCTTCCTGTGAGCTTTCGGGAAGGTTCCCAAAGTTAAACTAGAACCGCAAACTTTACAAATGATTAAGAATATTAACCATCACTACAACAGCATGGGAATTAATCATATGTTTGCGTGGGTAGCAATACTTGTAATGACAGCTGTGTGTAAAGTAGGGGAGGAAGAACGGGTGACACTTTGATTTTAACTGATGAAATATCAATGAGTAAGACACTTCTCATTTACCACACTCACACACATTTATCTTACTAGCCTTGTGAGGACCTTCCACTGACCTTCAATTATTAATGCAGCTAATTACTGCTCTGTTACATCTAAATCTAACCTTAATCTCAGTAACCAAAAAGAAACCTTGTGACTCTTTTAGATTTTAAATTAAAGCTGCAGTTTTTGCAAAAAAAAAAAAAGTAATAATAAAAGTTTTCCTTGTGAGAACCAACCAAATGTCCCCATAAATTCAAAACAGTGCTTCAAAAAATATCACCAAGATATAAAAACATGCCCACACACACACACACACACACACACATACACACACAAGGCTAATGATCTAAACCCTGCTCAAATTTTCCAACACACTAACCATCAAGCTACTGTGAAAATCCCATTCAGGGACTCTGCTGGCACAGCCCTCTATCTCTCTCTCTCTCCCTCTCTCCCTCTCCACACACACACACACACCACACATATGCTCCTGTTTTGGCAGACGCACGCGAGCAAGCCGCAGCAGTCAGAATAATGTTGTCTGAGCACCAGCTCAACGAGGGAGAACTAATGAGATAACGGAGCAGTGCCATCTTGCCGAGTGGGCAGAGGGGCCATTACAGACATTCCTCATCGTTAACTCCATCATAATAAACCTACTGACTCTGGGCTCCACTATGCCGCCAACATCTCCCATTGTCCCATTTCAAATCAGTTAAGCTCTTCAACGCCGCCGTTCATTTTAATGGCTTATTATCTCAATCAAACCATACGGAGAGGGAAAATAAAAATGCTGAGTTTATTCAAGCAACTGAGGTGACGTAATGAAGAACATTTGTTTATCTACAGAGTCTTCTCTTCATAAATTATTTTTCTAACACTCCAGCCATTTGCTTATGGTTTTCTGTTTAATTAGTTTCCTCATTTTTCACGTGTGAAGTGAAGCCACTATGTGAAAGGAAACCAAACTTTTAAGATATAGTGGTGGAACTAGAAAGTTCAAAGTTCATTCTTTTGTCATATATGCATGATTGAGCCAATTGAGGAATTAATCCTGCACTCATTAATCTCCCACTTTTTCCGGGTTGAACGTTACACAGAAAAGGCTCCAATTTCCATCTGAATGCACTCATGTCTAACAACTGGTCTGCTGTGCAAATGTGTGTTCTGAGCTGTTCATTTGCCCATACACTAGCAGAAGCAACTTAATTTCTTGTTGGTTGAATCCACACTAAAAAAGTGGAGTTGATGTTATGGATGTTCCCAAATGGGTACCATAAATATTTGCACCAAAAACAGTTTGTGGTCAAGGCTCACCTTCACTTCAGTTGATAAGCTAAACTGGATACTGTACCTAAAAACTGTTTCTGTAATCATCCCATGATCATCCCAGGACAACACACTGAACTGTTTGACTGTTTGACTTCACAGTATACACTTATAGAAGAGTAATGATTTATAATCACACTATCAGCCGTCACCAAGAAGAGGTTTGGTCCCCTTTTGAGTCTGGCTCCTCTCAAGGGGCTCCATTTATCAATTGTTTAGTTAAATTGCGTGAATGTTTGCATAAGCTCAATAAAACTCCATAAACTCCATAAAAGGCAAAGCTCACAGAGCGGAAATGACGAGTAAACGGCAAAAAGAGAGTTTCTCCGAGGAAGAAGTGAAAGTTATTTTGTCTATGGCAATAAAAGGCCAGAATAAGATGAATTAGATGTAAAGTTATGTGAGGTGAACAGAAAATGGTCTGACATGAAAACGGAGAAAACAAATATACAATCTACTGTACCCAGGTGACCAGGGACACCATTCACATTTCACAAGAAAAATGCTGTTTTTATTCAAAGCAAAGCGCCTTAGTGACTGTTGACCAGAATGCTCCAATGCACCCTCCTCGATGCCTTTTGGAAAAGTAGGAAGGCATGTGAGCGTCATAAGAAGCCAGACGATGTCACACTATGGAGTATACGGCATGTTGCAGCTTGAGACATACCAGATCGGTCACTTATCGGTCACTATTGCTGGCTCTAATAAAGTGTTGCACAAATGTCTTGTGTAAATGCTCCTGTGAATGATTTATGAATAAATCCATATCCAGCTTAAGAAATGATGCCCAAGGTTTCTCCCTCATGTCATGTCAGGGAGTTTTTCCTTTCCACTGGTGCCTCTGGCTTGCTCATCAAAGACATAAATTCTGTAAATTCTGCTTTGTGACAATGTCTACTGAATGACTAAAAGAGCTATACAAATAAAACTGAATTGAATTTTTGCCTTCCAAGAGGTTTTCTGAGAAATATTAGATGCTAGATGACTAGCATTACAAGTGAAGATTATGACCACTGATCAATATGATGTAAGAATTCTCTCAGAAATCCAGTCAGGTTTGTTGATTTTAGCTACATGGATAAATACGTCAGTGGCCTGTGTTAGGTTTTCACCACACACAGCACTTTGAAACTTGTCTTGAACAAATGTCTCATCACACCAAAAAAACACATCTTCACTAGGTCACTCTTGTGCTTTCATAAGGCTCTTCTTGAGCAACAGTTTCGTTCTAGACACCCTTCCTCGGTTATGCAGAGTTCTTGAAATGGTTGTCTGGTACACCATCACTCCACTCTAAGCCACTGTACTCTGTAACTGCTTCAGAGTTACTGTTGGCCTCACTGTGGCTTCCATCACCAGTCTCCGTCTTGTTTTTGTCCTGGGTTTTGTGGGATGGCCTACTTGTCTAGTTAGTGCTTCGATGGTCCAACAGTGCTTACTAGGATGTCCAGTCTCTTAGATATAATTTTATACCCTATTCCCAAGTTAGAAAAATTCTACTAGGTTATCTTTAATTTCCTTAAAATGATCCTTAGCCTTCATTTTCACTCCTTTCTTCAGGCTAACAGTCTCTTCAATGACAATTCAACTGAGGTGTTTTTTTTGTCCAGAAAATGGGAACTCTTAATGTTTCACAGGTGAAGGCCACTCATAAGCCAATTATGTCTTTCATGTGGAGTTTCCACAACCTGGTGGTTTAAATACTGTACTTATGCAAGCAGCATTTTGATTGTCTTTGAAATACCGATCAATAATAAATTTTGACTTTGAAAATTCACTGTTCAAGAGACCATGAGTTTGCAACAAAAATACTGACAGGAAGAATATGTGTATTTATCATTTGTTATGCAGCCAAATCTGATAAATTCCAGGAACGTTGAATACTTTTGCAAACCACTGTATATGAATGCCAGTGACTTCCTTCTGCCTACCTGAAGACTTCCACATTTAGACTTGCCCATTTTCACACCTATGATCTAGAAAAAGCATGTCCACTCAAAGCTGGGAGAGCTTAGTATTAGAGGACACAGGATTAGACTTGTAACTTGCAACTAGACTTGCAAATACAGCGCTGAAATCTAACTTCTCTTGGCTGGGATCTTGTTTACTTGCCTATCTAATGCTCCTCTGATCCCCCTCCCTTCCTCTCCTCTTCATCCTCCCACTCCAGCACTTTGCACGCTAGGCTAATCGGCCCACATCAAGATGCCTTGGCTAATTGGCAGGCACTCTCTGTCACCGTGCACACATCTGCTACCTGTTTGTAACAATTAGCAGATGTGAGCCACTCCAGCCGTCGCCTCGGCGGACCTCGACAGATTCAACAATTAGTGCCTTGTTTAAAAAGCCTGGTGTCAATTAACATAAGTACCGTTAATTACATATCCATTGAGGATCTTGGATTGGGTTTTAAACGCTCGCATCATTCGGGTCAGCCTGTTTAGTCATCTAAGGAGGAGATGAGAGGACTGAGAGGAGAAGCGTCTGGATAATGAAGATTTCACACAAAGCAGCACAGACTGAACAATCATCAAATCATGATGTACTTGAAATGCAATCACATGACGTGGAGATCACAAGATCTGCACAAATCACGTGTTAACCTGCGGGAATGAGCTCATGGTCTTGGGGAATGACGGGGTGGGAAAATGAGGACAAGGAAGAGGGAATGAGTTTGCTGTTTCCTCACTTTGTGACAAAGGGAACATTATTTTGATGTATTCTATATTTGTTTTATATATAGTTTTTATGTTATGAGGCGATATAAATAAAATGTATTCTTCTTCACCTTCATATTTTTCCTTCACTTCATCAGCTTCAAAGATATTTCTGAAGATGATTACATAAAATTTTAAGTGTCAAACCAAACCAACCACAACAATATAACAATTTTTTTTAAAAGACTGTTTACTTATTTCTTTTTAAAAGGTAATGTAATACTGAGTCTATAAGGTATTTCAAATGATTCATTCAATCAGTTTCCCTCCACTTTCAGCCTGCTTTCCACAAACTTCGCACTTGCATATGCTTTCCAGCATTGCTGTTTATGGATAGATGTTTGTTTTGTATAGCCTAGTTATTGGATATTAGGGCTGCACGATTCTTGATGATGTAGGAATCATAATATTTTGGCTTGGGCTTGAGATCATAATGCTTACTCACAATTCTTTGACCAAATTTGTGAGGATCAATGTGTATATTTATTATTAAATAGATTTTTTTTTGCCATTAATCTACACACAATAATCTATAATGACAACGTGAATCCATGTTTCAAAAACTTTTAGAAAAATACAGTGGATGTAAAAAGTGTGCACACCCCTGTTAAAATTGTAGGCTGTGATGTAGAAAATGAAACCAAGATAAATCATGTCAGATCTTTTTCCACTTAATGGGATAGAGCAACCAACAAAATTTAAGTGAAAAGCAAACAGAAATGTTTTAGGAAAAGTGTTGCATATATGTGCACACACTTTTATAATGGGGCATGTGACTGTGCTCAGAATTAACCAATCATATTCAAACTCATGTTCAAAAGTACAGTAATTATCATACACCTGTCATTAAAGAAGTGATTCTGATTAGCCCCAAATAAAGATCAGCTGTTTCTGTGGGGTTTTCTTGACATCTTGGTTTCACCTGACTGCTGAAGCCATGGACCACAAAGAGCTTATAAAGCATGTATGGGATCTCATTGTTGAGAGGTATTGATCAGGAGAGGGGTACAAAAGACTTTCCAAAACATTAGATGGGGAACCACAGAGACATTACAAAGAACGGTACGTCCCTCCAAAATAGATGAAAGTATAAAAAAACAAATTTATCAGGGAGGGTGCCAAGAGACCTACGGCAACATTAAAGGAGCTGCAGGAATATCTGGCAAGTACTGGTCATTCCCTGCATGTGACAACAACAATCAAATATGTTATGGTCTGATGAGACCAAAGCAAAAACTTTTTGGGCCTAATTCCAAAAGATATGTTTGGCACAAAAACAAGACTGCATATCACCCAAAGAACACCATACCTACGGTGAAGCATGGTGGTGGCAGCATCATCATCCTTCACAAAATATTTAAAGCTGTTCTAAAAAGCTGGTTATTTTGCAGGATATTACTACATTTAAATATTTTCCTATCATATCAAGAGAAAAAGTCGGAACGGAAAAAAATCTACGCTGCCATCTGCTCAGTGCATGCTTTTCTTTTGTCTACATATATACTATATTCATGCTGTGTTTTGTGTAATCATCTCTTTCTTCTCAAGAAAGTGTTCTCAAGAAACACAGAGGCAGTGAGAGGTGCTGGGTGAATAAACCATTCCTGGTGAACATGTTCCCTTTGCTGCTCTCTTTATTCGTAATCTCAGTCAGCTGCCTGCCTGGGAATCATGTGAACTCATGTGAGCTCGAGCTTTCAGGCCCACAGCAGACATATGAAGGAAAGTCTTGGTCTCCCTTGTGTTAGCCAAGGGGGACAAGCATAGTCTCTTGAATCACATGCTGCACCATGCTGCCCTCAATACCACAAAACCATGATCGTAATTCTTATCCAGAGCCTGTCTATACAAGGCTTCAGCGATCCAGGTCATCTGAAATGTCTTGTAGTGGTTGGTTCATCGACTAGACAATTTTTGTCACCCACCTGAACGCTTCATCAAAAGTGATAAATATATCTTTGATATTATACCACCCATTTAGGCCTTACAATAACTGATTACTCAATGTGTTTCCTGAAACCTATTACTAAAACAAACTAGAAATTTCATTTGAGAGTCAAAAATAAACAAGTTCTTTATAACGCAACAACACTATTTTCATTGGCGTTTCATTAGCAAAGCAGATTTCATTTTCAAACATTACAAGACTGCTAAAAGACACTGTACCAGCTGTAGCTTGAACCTCAAGGGGAAAAAAAAGAAAACCCTTGTTAATTTGGCTATTGGTACTTCACCAGCTTAGCTGTTAAAAATGCCCAAAAATGATGATGTATACTGGGTGAAAACATTACACAAGTACAAAAGTACTCCATATTAAAAGGGTAAGAAGGGATATTGGGGACAGAAAAATAAAATACAGCTGAATATTGATGAAAAACAGGATTTATTAAATAGTTCTTAAGAAGCAAATTGAGCTAATGTAGCTAATGTCTTTAAAAAAAAAAGATTATATAACAATTTCAATAAAGAAAGTGGCAAGTACCACTTTTTAATATAAAATAACATTTTGTTATAATTGTATTTATGAATAAACAAACAAGTAACAGAAATACAGCTTTTAAAGGCTGAAACTATGCATTACAAGCATAGTGCTACTGTTGCTACTGTTTTGCTAGCACTTTGCTAGGCTAAGTATCATCCATACAGTAAAGCTGTGGGGTCTGTGATAAATACGTTTCTTTCTCTCTCTCTCTCTCTCTCTCTCTCTCTCTCTCTCTCTCACACACACTCTTTTTAACTTTGTTACAGTGGTAGATATCATTATCAAAGTTATATTTATTATTGAGCTCTTATGACTATTAATCTATCTGACTGACCATTTGAACTGAATGGGTTTAATCTGAACCGTAAAAACTCAAAAACAAATGTTTAATTGGACCTAATGTGTTCAGCTGGTGGAAAATTCTGGAATAATATAACTCTCCAAAAATAAAATAAAATAAAATAAAAATAAAAAATATATTTTTTTAAAAAATAGACAATATTATTCAAATCAAGAGCTGAATAGCTGAATGGTGGTTTATGTTTTTGAAAACAAGGCAGTACTGAGGGGGTGTGAGGATTTATTTCACTGTTAAAGAGGCAGTGTTTCAGAGTTTCAGAAGTTATGATGAGTGTACTGTGAGAAGGTTTTGGACCAAACAGCATATTCTTCTAGTGTTTATTTAATTTTAAAATTTATTTAATAAAAAAATTAATTTAAACAATAATAAAAAAAAAACCTTACCGTCTGACCTGGCGTCCCAATAACCATCTGTAAGTAATAACCCCGACCAGCGTCCCCTTCTAAATTATCCACCATGTTTAAGAAGTTGACGTTTCCCGCAGGATCTGAGGCCAGAGACAGGCCGCTTCCAGATGCGCTCTGGTTCCTCTGTAAGGCGCTGAGCTCCAGCAGCACCGACGAGTCCAACTTTCCGCTGAACATCTTCAGAGGGACGCGGTAAAGTGACTGCGAGCTCCAAAAGCAGAGACACAGCAGCGGCAAACCGCGGATAAACATCATAACCACTCACTAACCACCGCACATGTGTAGGAGGGAGAAAAAATCAGGCTGGGGTCAGAAGACAAAGTCGTGCCGTGTTCCAGTCGCCCATTTCTGACACTTGGGAGTAATGAGTGATGGCAGGTTAGACTGAAGTCCTGCAGAGACAACTGCGCGAGCAACAGCTCCAAAGTTTGCGCTGGACAACTTCCTGCACTCCCATCTGACGGATGTGACGACTCACAAGACATTCCAGCACTGCCACTACACGTGCATGACGAGTACTTTACCAGTAAACAGTACATATACACAAGGGCAGTTTGTGCACAAGGATCCCCAGATGGAGTCTTTTGAATAATAAGCACCTAGACGTTAGTTTGTTGACTATCCAAAAAAAAAGAAAGAAA
>CM040474.1:7239065-7402849 GCA_022758105.1 Pangasianodon gigas
ACACACACACACACACACACACACACACACACACACACACTGTGATATCCAGTGGTGGATATCACCCACCATTATCAAAGTTATATTTATTATTGAGCTCTTATAATTATAAATCTATCTGACTGACCATTTGTACTGAGCGGGTTTAATCTAAATCTTAAAAACTCAAAATGTTAAATTGCACCTAATGTGTTCAGTTGGTGGAAAATTCTGGAATAATATAGCTCTCCAATCAATCAATCAATCAATCAATTCAATAAACAAACAAATAAATAAATAAATAAATAAATAAGAAAGACAGAATATTATTCAAATCAAGAGTTTTTTTTAATAGTTGAATGGTGGATTATGTTTTTAAAAAACAAGGCTGTACTATCATTCTAAATAGCATGTAAAAATAGCACTTTTTGTGGCATTTTGCTAAATTGTATACTATTATTTAATACAGTAGCATACTACCTTTGAACATACACTGATCCAGTTCCACTGTATTGAGTGAATGTGGTCTGTGACCCTTAAAAAATAAAATAATAGCTAATAAATAAATGTAAGCAACTATTGTAATTACAAATCCCACATGTTAAAGGAGAACAGCTAGCATCTCTTTTACAGCCAAACATTGCTATGTAGTGTTTAACGGAAACGTGTAAATGGTATATTGCCACACAGGCACGTGCAGAGGGGTGTGGCAGAAGGGCGTGACAGAAGGGCGTGGCTTTCACCGATGCTCTAATACTATTATAATGAAGCAATATCGCACGAGCAAGAGTGCGGTTCAACTGAATATCGCACTGCTGTGATTCTCCACAGGCACGAGCTCGCAGGACGAGTGCTGTAGGTAATCACAGCCGTGCCAGTATTCAGTAGAACCGCACTCTTGCTCATGCGATATTGCTTTTAACAGTTCTAAACAGAAATTAATATAGAGTAAGTGACATTTCAGACACAATATGGCCAAATGTTCTGTTTATTTTTGCTCCACACATACAAGCACAGGGAGAACATTTGAGCACTAGACAGTAACCTTGTCTTTTAAAATAATAAAAGTAATATTCATATATATTGACTATATTGGGGGTCAATTCTCACCTCCGCCCTGTGAGTGCGGCGTTTGCATGTTCTCCCCGTACTTCAGGTGTTTCCTCCGGGTACTCCGGTTTCCTCTCCCCAAAGACATGCTTTGTAGGCTGATTGACATCTCTAAATTGTCCGTAATGTGTGAATGGGTGTATGTGTGTTACCGATTGTGCCCTGCGATTCGTTGGTACCCTGTCCAGGGTGTCCCCCACCTAGTGCCCCAAGTCCCCTGGGATAGACTCCGGGCTCCCCGCAACCCTGTGTAGGATAAGCGGTACAGAAAATGGATGGATGGATTGACTATATTTACAAGGGTATCCCAAAAACATGTTTTCCCAAGCCACTGCATTGTACTTTTCTGCTGCAGTCATTCTGCCAACACAACAGTCATTACTGCAAGTGCAAGTAGACACTGGTGCAAATTAACAGTGAAAAACAAACCTAACCTGCCTATACACACCACCAGTCATTTTGACAGTATAAGCAGCAAAGGGCACTTTACAGCCACTGTACAGCTAGGGCGGCCAGGTCTCTGTGACAAAACCAGCCCAATGCACTTTCAAAACTAACCCAGAAAAGCAGCCCAATGGTCAGTTAAACCAGTCTAATTACAAAACTCAAAATATGTGCCTCACAAACCCTGTATAAAACTCCATTATGGCAAATACTGTATATTGTATATGATACAATATATCATACAAAACATTTTAATAAAGTGTATAAAAACATGCAGTTTTCCTAAACATCAAGGTCTTGAAATTGGCCTCATATTATTAAACATATCGTCTACTGATACATCATTTTGCTTGTTAATTCACTACATTTTAATCATATCATGTGTTATAGACAACATTTAGTTTTTGCCTAGAAACTTCTAGTTTACCTGACTTGCAAATTCAAAGGTAGTCAAATTCTGCATTAAAATATGTAGGTCTGTGTGCCACTAGCATAAAGACAGCACATTTTAAAACATTTCAAAATTTTTAGACCTTTACTACTGACAGTAATTTCCCTCAGAACCAAATGTGCAATGTACACCTTATGTGATGTCTCTAAAATGCTGTTCTTAAATAAACATTACCATGCCCCAAAGGCAAATTTGCTTTTGGTAGGCTAGTGTTTGCTTACATTTGCATTTTTGTAGTTAAAATATAACCACATCCCTAAAACCTGTTTTTTTTTTTTTTTTAAAATAATCACATATAAACAATATCATGTCATGAAAATTAATTAAATTAATCATTATTTAATAAGGTCTTTGGGTCTGCTCTGTATATTTGATAAAGATTATGCAAGCTAGACACATCTAATCATTTTTTAACAATATATAAAGCACATTAAAAAGCAGTGTAGCATTGTACAGTGATAGACATGCACAAAACACAAAAAAAGGCACACATATACATTATCCTTGCATAATCTATTCATCCCCACTGAACTTTTCTACATTTTCTAGAGTTTCAATCTGGAGATGAAATGGACATAATGGATTTTTACCATTTGTTTTACAAACATATGGTTTCAACACCTGGATACCATCTTATGCATATATGCATGGATGTCCAGACCTTACTACAAAGACATGTGGTGAACTTATGCCCTTATAATTGCCATCATCAATGCCCATTGTTCCCTTGGAATCTTCTCTCCACATTTGCACTTTGTTCCAAGTGACAGGGAACCCTTATAGTTGTCCGAGTTCATAGAAGAGTGTTACATATGAAACCTAACATTCTATTGGTGGCCCAAAACTCTGCTTAGACAGGCATTGTGCCAGATGAATTGATGATTCTAAGACCAAATACCTGGCGTGCAGCTCAAATAGCACTGTAAGGTGTGTACTGCGCAAGGTAGGGAACGTTCTGCAGAATGACCATTCACTGCAAAGTTAATTGGCAGTTTCTTACGTTTGAGATACATAACCTTAGACAGGAACCCTGGGTTAGACCATAAGGTCACTCCGGAACCATCTGGTCATCAGCACATTGAGGGCCAGCTTACCGCTAAGGCAGGGAGTTCTCCCAATCCTTTGATGAGATGACCATCAGCCAAAAAGAATGTCTACAATGATACTTCTTCTGCTTGTTCAGTCGTGGGCTACTACCATAAACCATACTTGGCAGTAAATCAGACAGCGGGATTCAGGCTTAGCCACAGGCTCAAACTACTTCCAAGATTTCCTTAATTCTGCCCCAGAGGAGGTTACTGCCACAGCTGCATTTATTACTCCATGCATACCTGCAAGACCTGGAACTACCCCTAGTGGCCTATCTAAACTGGTAAATGTTTGACATGCATTGGGATAACAGGGTGGCTATCATTCCCAATTAATCTAGCTTCACTAAATTCATACGAATCGTATGGTCTAATGCGTTACTAGGGATCTTCCCGTTCACTGGGAGACTGAGCACCATAAAGTGCAACAGGAGGATGGATATGTCCTGGATGTCCTATTCCTTCGTGGAGGCCTGTCGAAACCCATTGTCTGAGTATGGCCATACCCTTATGCCTCTGGCCACCAGAAGTGACAGGGCTGTTTGCCTGCACCATCTGCTCTAGGTGGAAGATAGGACTTGGAATGCCTGTCGTTGAAAAGACAACCCCAAAAGGAACTGTGTTCTAGAGAGAGGAGTGTACAAATGGTGCATCATACGGGCCCACTGAGGACTAAGGAGTAGGCTATGTGAAGCAGAACCCATTGTTCAGACGATGGGATGTATCTTTCAGATTGTGCCTCTGTCTACAGAGAAACAACTTTCTTGGAACAGACGGTTTCTTAATGAGGTCGGAAATTGGTCAGAACCTAAACCCCAAAGGTTGGGCCGATAGCAGAATTGAAATTTATAACACTGCCGCTCAGTCATCAGAATACCTCTGATGCAGTTGCTGATGCAGAGCCGCTAAAGAAGTTTTTTGAAAAAATAGTAAATGTCCTATTGTCAGTCCTATATGAATGGCTCCGCAGGGTGGGGATGGTCTGTACACACACACTTAATCCATGATTAAGTTGATAGTGCTCAGACAGCTGATAGGAGTCAGAGAACATAATATTTGTCCATTAAGGGCTTGTATGAGGAATCTTTGTGGCTGCCTAACTTAACCTAGGTTGTGGCCACTCAAGGGTGCCACTTGGCCAATCTATTCAGCTGCTCTGGCTTTTGAATCTGATGCCTTCCTCCTTCCAGGGCTTCTTTGGCTGCATTCCTAAGGAGTGGCCCTGGTTGGCAAGGGCCTACCAGAAAATTAAGCAGATTAGCAAAAAGAGCAAGATCACCTGCTTGTGGTACAAATAAACTTCACTGCAACATTAAAGTCACAGAATTTCAGAGTCCTAATTGGGGCCAGTAATGACGGGAAAGCAGAAGAACCAGAAGGCCCTGGTTTAATTGCATATGTCCTCCAATATTGATTGTGCCAACCATACCTGGCATCATCCATAAACCACCAGTTTGGTGTAGATTTATCCTGCATCCTACCCTAGGTATGCTCGTGAGGTTTCAATCAGCTCTGTCAAAGAGTGATCAATGGCTGCAGACTGGAGTGATTGCTCAAATGCAACAGTAGTAGTTAATTGCTGGTGTGCACCATGTGCAATGCACTGCAGTAAGACCTCACCAGGATACTGGTAGTGAATCTGTGTTCAGTATTTGGTTATTGTGTGCCTGAATATAGTACTTAATCTGGTGAAGCCATCTGTGACTTGCTGCAAGTGACAATGGCAGATATGTGGCCAGGCCAACCTGCTTGAATGAACTCTGAAATGTTTCAGAGACTCTGAAATGTTGAGTAGAGACTCAGTTCCAATCTTAGTCTGCTGTCAATGACCCCAAGACAAAGTAGGCCAGCTATGAGTGACCTACCTTTCACTGAGTTTGATGAGTTTGATACAGGAAAATGGAGAGAACCCAAGCTGGACTGTACATGCAAGTGGAATATAGTGGATTGAGTGTGGAATTACGAGGGCAACCCACTCCACCTTGATGGCAGCCACCACACAAATCAGGGTGCCCAGGCAAGGGCTCAGCACACTGATGGAAACATACTCACCAATGATACAGGAAGATGGAGGGTAATCAACTCCGTCCTATATACAGTATGCATGTTAATGGAACCCATTAACTTACAAGCTCAGCAATGTGAATTAAGCACCACATGAATTAATCCAACTGAAAAACTTAAATTATTATGAGACTATTGTCAGCTTTGGAGTACAAGTTGATTTCTAGTGCCAACTGTAGTCACAAGCTTTTACTCAGATAGCTCAAAAATGCCCAACATGTGTATGAGAAGACCGGGGATGATGGCTATTGATGATAGCATTTTGTAAGGTCATAAGGTCACCGCATGACTTTGTGGCAAGTTTTTGACATGTATGCAATGTGCACAAGAAGGTACAGTCAGGAAGGGTGAAATAGAACTGCGACTTTGGTTTCTCAGACACTCTTCTTAATACTTGGGTGCTACAGTAACAGTCTTAAGTACTAATATCATAATAAAAATGGAAAAAAAGAAGTATGAGATATGAGAACATTTTCTAGCATACATCATGAAAAAAAATGTTTTTTTTTTTTATGTTTTCTTATGTTTTTAGAAAAAAAAGAAAATAAGAGAAAAATGGGGCTCCTAAAATTCTTGAATTCTCTGGCTCCCTTATTTTCTTCAATAATGAAACCTTTCTAATGCATATTAGATATTGTGTTTTCCATTTTGTTTGTGATACAGTTTCAAGAAATAAGCAAGAAAACTGATCAGAAAATCAGAAGAGTTTAGGAAATTGGAAAAATGAAAAATTCTGGATTTCTGTTTTAAAAATGGGCTTTTTTTCCTGTATCAGGCTTCAAGAGACAAACTTCTCAGTAATAAAACGCTTTTTGTACATTTCCATTTATAGTAAACCTTTCTTTCTTTCTTTCTTTATTTATTTATTTATGATGGTATACTGTTCAATTAAAATAACAATAGCTGTTCACTCAGAACCTGTGGTGTGATTAATAAATACCTTAAAATAGAACCCTGCAAAATGTACTGCAGATTTCTACCCCTGCTCGCAAAATGGATTTTCCCCAACCTGCCATACTCAAAAAGGCCACAGGAGGGCCATGTACTGTAATCTCATTGTGTTGCCCCTTTAGAACTCTAAATGCATGGCTCAGTAAATTAAGCAGATTAGCAAAATGAGCAGGCTCACATGCTTGTTGTGTAAATAACATTAAAGTCTCAGATTATCAGAGTCCTGATTGGAACATCTGATGAAGGGAAAACAGAGATTTCTCTCTCCTTTTTAATTGAATGTTTGTCCTTTTTCACACCAGAGCCACTCTTGTGCACCTTTAGATGTCACATGTCACATGTCACATGTTCAAAAGCATATTGGCTACATTCACACACACACACACACACACATATATATATATATATATATATATATATATATATATATATATATATATATATATATATTCATCCTGACTGTACAATAGGGCCATGTGAGATGGACAGGATGTTGTAATATTTGAAGAAACATGGGCAGAGTTTGATATTTGAGCCTGGGGGGACCAGGCTACAGGACAGAATGCAACTTTACAGTATTATCAATTTACTGTCCAGTGATAGCCCATCGTAGTAATAGAAGATAATATAAAGTGCAGATTCTGCCATATGACCGTGCACCAACCTACTGCCAAAGTATCTAGAGTACTTTTTAGATAACACATGGAAGTAGAGACATGTACACAACATAACTAACCCGTTAACATATCTAGTTTAACTAACCCCTAACCCCACCGCACCCCCCTCGGTTAACTCTGCCCTTGCACAGAAGGAACATCTGGAAGAAACACTGTGATAGCTGTAACAACTTATGCAGTGCTTCCTTAAATGTATTCTATTTGTTCCAGGTCTATTCCATATCCATGACTTTTGAGATTAAAATTTGAAATGTAATGAACCTTACGTTCAATTACAGATAAATGAACCCATTTTAGTTTGTGGAACAATACTAAAAATGATTTCCCATGCTTCTTGGGCTCTAATAAACATGGAATATCATTTTTATACTATATAGATGATATTGAGCTGAGAGTTCAAAAAGATTAAATATGTGTTGACTATTATTTATGAATATCAAACAAACATTTTAGTTCTTGTGTCATTTTGTCCATCTCTTAGTTGCACTTATACCTCCTATGAGGGAGATCCATGTGAAGGGGTTTTATGTGTATATACATTTCTATGAACATTGTTCATACTGGCAAAAATCCTATTTTAAAATGAAATTTGTATTATAAATGGCTATGGATACCCTAAAAATTTGCACTTCCCAAAAAACAGTTTTTAAGTCTCACACTTGCTTCAGTGGATAATCTCACCTGGATTTTGTAGATTTGTACCTGTTGAAATCATAAAGACTGTCCTGTGCACATCCCAGGAATCTTATTCACAATATGCAACACACTTAGTACTGTTTGTCCTTACAGTATACAGCTGTAGAAGAGAAATATGTATAATCCCATTATCTGGTATCACCCAAAAGAAGTTCCTATTTACATCTGGTTCCTCTCAAGGTTTCTCCCAAGCACTATACAGATAAAATAGAAAAACTGAATTTAATAAATCCAAGGTCTTCTTTTCTTGTATTGTAAAAACTTTCTGGATGTTGTTAGTTAGTTGAGAGTTTTTTCACTGGTCCATGAAACTTCTCACCTGTTGAGCCTTATACATGCCAAACCTCTGCGCACTTAATCATCAAGCCCTTGTACCAACCAAAAGAGTAGACCATCCCTAAGTCCATAATGCTTATTTTAGATGCAGTGCATCTGTTGGGATCTTCCAAACGATATTGGATATTGTGTAATTACAGGCAGGGAAGTGAAGCCGCACAATCTGGGATTAAGCTGGGAAGGGGTTGGGTGAGTGCACTGTAATGACCTGTCCACATGTTTCTTTTCCAAAGCTTCTTTTCCAGCCTTGGCCCTTTTATATGAGGCAGATTGGGACATTGTTTGTTGCTGGTGATCAGAGTAGCAGTCCAAGTCTGACAGATTCTCAGAGAATCCACAGAAGGTGTCTGAGCTCTGCTAGACAGTCTAATGCCAAGTCTTGTGCTTGCCTGTGGTCTTTCTCTCGCTGTCTGTCTCTCAGTCTCTCTCTACCTCATGCTCTCTCATTCTCTCTCTCTCTCTCTCTCTCTCTCTGCCTTGTATCTCTCAATTTGTTAATTCATTGCACTCATCTGAATGTTTATGGCTTCTCCTTAGGGGTTCTCAAGTCCCACTGTGTGCAATATTGGCATGGCTTGCTAAATTAGGCTGAGTGAGAGTTTTCAGTGAGTGTGTTTAAAGATTAATCTGGAAAGATGGTTAACTCACACAAATGGGTACAGAAATAAAAAAAAAACTTTGGTATTTTCAGAATGATCTTTTAATAATGATGGGAGTTGCTGCTATGTGCGGTTGCACATTCAGGGACAAAACATCCATTTCTGCAAGCAATTTCTATTATACATATTAACTGATATGACACTCTTAGAAAAAACCTTATGGTATGGGTTTTTTACACAAAACAAAACAAAAAACATCCAGTGAGTGGTAGTTCTGTGGGTGGAAATGTCCTATTGATGAGAAAGGTCAGAGGAGAATGGCCAGACTGGTTCAAGTTGACAGGAAGTCTACGGTAACTCAATTAAGTACTCTTTACAACCGGGGTGAGCAGAAAAGCATCTCAGAACGCACAACACGTTGAACCTTGAGGTGGATGGGCTACAGGGAGCACAGACTCACTGAAACTAGACAGCTAAAGACTGGAAAAACTGTCAGCTGGTCTGATGAATCTTGATTTCTGCTGTGACATGCATTGTAGGGTCCGAATTTTGCATCAGCAGCATGAGTGCATGGACCTGTCCTATTTTGTGTCAACAGTTCAGTTTGGTGGTGGTGGTGTAATGGTGTAGGGCTTGTTTTCTTGACATGCTCTGGGCCCCGAATACCAATCGAGCATTGTTTGAATGCCACAGACTATCTGAGCATTGTTGCTGTACTTGTTTTTTTGTTTTGTTTTGTGTGTGTGTGTGTGTGTGTGTGTGTGTGTGTGTGTGTGTGTGTAAAGCTGTGAAGCTATACCAATAGCTTCAATTTTCTTCCACCTGCCACAAACCTAGACTCTTATTATTATGACAGCTGTGCTTAACCTCATCTCTCTCTTTCTCTCTCTCTCTCTCTCTCTCTCTCTCTCTGTGTTTTTCGAATGTCAGTAGCTGACATGCTACAAGCAGAATAACCAGAGGCAGAGCGGTGCTGTTTCTCTAGCAATTCTCCAGGAAATGTAGAGACAGCGTCAGGGTAGAAATTCTCCCCAGTGTTTTCTGTCTGATGGGAGAGCATGAGAGCATCTCCTGTTTATGATGCACTGGATGGAAAATGCACAGGCACAAACCTACAAACATAATGTTTCCCTTTTGTAGCAGGTGATGCTGAACTCCTTCTTTTGTCACTCTGACTAGAAAAAAATCATCTAAAATCATTCCATTTAAAATTAAATGCTTCCTGATTTGAAAATTTTCAACAGATGCCTGAAATGAGGCAACTACTGACATCAGTGATGGATGGTCATGATATTACATGTGAGGTTAAAATCTATTGTCTATCAATAGACCTGGTGTTTGTAAACAAATAGTGATGCACGCAACCTGGTTGCAAAAAGACCCAAGTAGCCTAGCAACCTGACGCTACTTGGTTATAATCTGACTGAATCAGGAATTTTATTCAGGAATCAGATTCACACTAGCTAAATTATTATGGGCTTATTATTATAAATTATGACTAAAAGACAGGACAGACAATGCTATTCAGATTTTTTAAAAAAAACAGTTTCAAATGATGTAACTCTAGAAGATCATCCTGTCAGTGGCTAAACGATCCTAAGTGATGGTTTAACCTGAAATGGCTAGTTTTTCACAGAAACTCTGAGAGAAATAATAATAATAATAAAAAATAATAAATAATAAACTCATTTGTTAGCTGAACAAGGTTAGCTAGCTAATAGTTTCCATTATAGGCAAATCCTCAGTAAGAACATGACCTAGCTACCTAGCATTAGCTAGCTACTTTTATGTTGTAGATTTTAGGCGAGCTGCGTTTGTTAAAGCAATATAAATTATGCATGTTAGCTAACTTGCAAGCCAAGCCTGTTAAATTCTTAGTTAACAAGCCAACTACACTGATATGACAGTTAAGCTGCTTAGCTAAGATTAAATGGGCCCTGCAAAGACGGACAATTATCCCTCCTAACTGCCTGTAACCACAACCGTCTTCTGTTGGCTTGGAAAAGTGTCCGATTCAATGGTATGCAGTAAATACGAATGTGAACATTTTTCCGATTCTGACACCCAACAGCACAACACAACATTTTAGAGAATAAATTTTGGCTTGCTATTAAAAATCACAATAGTCTCCCATTATGTTTTTGCAAGCAGGAGGCACGGCTGATGTCAGAGTGACGTCGCAGTATTTTTTCTTTCTCGATTTGTAATAATCAAAGAATTTCACTTTTAATCCTAATTTAATCATGTGCATCATACTGGAATTAAAACCATCAGTGCATGCTTTGAATTGTGTTGAATTGCCCAGATTTTTTTCTCTGTTAGCTTAACACATTTATATATTTAATAAATGGTCCTGGCTATAACCATAAAAAAAAAAAACAATGAAATAAAAGAAACTTCTCTTCAGTAGGTTAGAGAATGCATAGCTGGATAATTAGATGTTCCTGTTTGGTGACTGTGTCGTTCCTCACATTTCGACAGTATCTCAGCTTTTACAAGTCACTTTCTTTTAATTCATTTTTCCATTCACTTATCCAGTTTTGTTTAGCTCTATCTTTGCATGCATGCTCATTAGCTAAGTACTGGATGCAAGTGGGAAGGACATATTCCTGGCAATGTAATTATGATGGACCTGTTAAAATGAAACACAGGAGTGCTGTAAAAATGTAAGCTAATTACTGATCTTAAATATTACAAACTTCAGTGTTGTTTACAAATTGCTTTTTCATAATGGATATTATCATAATGATTTAGAACTTGGAAATTCTTACACGAATCCTAGAATAGCGGTATTTAATTATTAGCACCCTTTCCAGTCCCAATTGCAATGAAAATACAGACAAGCCTTCCCCTTTCCCCTAACCAAAACAGTGTATGCATCATGAATTTAAAAAGGGGAGGGGCTACATAGCTCTCCTTCAGCAGGGGCGGAGCTCATTTATGGGCCAGAAAGATGTAAACAGAATCCTGAACTTAAGAAACTAATGAGATTCATTACATTATTATACATTCATTTAATACATTATTAAACTCACAGTCTATAGTATCTTTTAAATGATATAATCTAGAAACACTTGTAAAGATTAAAAACTTTAAATGTTTATATCTGCATTTCTGTGCACCACACTTTAAGCATTACACACACCAGTACCTAGCAGATCTCTCTCTCTCTCTTTCTCTCTCTCTCTCTTTCACTTCCCTTATCTACATCTCTCCTGAGGGCCATGGTGAGGGTGGCATCTCCAAGGTATTGCCCTTGCCAGCCATCTGTGCTCTGACAGCTGTGCTCTGGATGGAGGGAGGTCGAGTACTGGTGCCCTGCTGCCCCCCCTCTTGCCCCCTATTTCCTGGCAAACACGCCCGAAGCATCAAAACACCATGCAACTGCAAACTGTCTGGTTTCATAACTGCAACTTCTGTTTCACACCAGCTACTAAACCTAAGACTGGAGTGCTAGTGAAGCAGGGATCAATAACAGGCAGTACCAAGTGATGAACCAGTCAATGTTGTAACACGGTAACGTCTAATAAAAAAGCTCATATGTAGCAAGAAATTCTATTATTGCTGTAACAGAAGCCAAGCGCTAATTCCACCTAAGTGGAGCAGATCAATGGAGACGTAGTGTCAGGTGTTGCTGAATGCTCTGCTCCATGCTCCCCCTCCCCGTGTGGTGGAATGGATTGTTCTGAAATGATTACCATCAAGGCCAATCCAATAATGATGCAGCTCTGCGCTGAGCTGAACGTTTCAGCGTGTGCTCCTTTTTAGACATCTCATCCTCCCTTTCTCAGATTTACACCATCTCTTACTGCCTCCTTTCCACCCATGTGTGATGTAAGGCTGTGCTGTGATAGCAGCATGGTAATGAAACAAGGGAGCTTCCAGGTACATGCACACACACATACACACACACACACACACCAGTGCTGCAGGATAAGGAAACGCATGGTGTGCTTAGCCTTTGGCTGCATGCAAGTGATTGTGTGCAGAGAGGAGAAAGATAAAGAAAGGGGAGAGGGAAAAATGGGGGGTGGGGGGGGGCTTCATACATTTTTATGACCACATGAGATAAGGTCAGTTGTGTGCCATCGTTACTAGGCAACGCGGCGCCCTTGAATTGAATCGAGTTGTGAAGCTGAGGAGTCAGATTCAAGAGTGCTTTTTGACTCACCTTTTTTTTTTATTTTTAAACAAGCTAGCTGACACAAAAGCAACATGCTGATGTGAACATCTTTATTCGTAATGAATGCTGTCTGAATGGGAAGGACAGACAAATATCTTGCCTAAAAATTTAAAAGAATCCAGTCATACTGCAAAATTCCTCATGTAGAGCCTTACCTCTGTTACATTATGCATCATTTAATGGTCAATTAGACCTCTAGTCTTTGTGAAAATCCTCCGGTGCACCGTTAGAAGGCAGAGAGAAAAATGCATTATATAGAGGAGACCGCTCTCGTGTACCCCACCCCTTCCCACATCCACACCCATTCCTCCATCCCTCCCTTCTTCTCTCTCTCTCTCTCTCTCTCTCTCTCTCTTCCTCCCCCTTTACCACCCTCTTCTACTCACATTTCGAGCCCCTCTGTGTCCTAGTTTAGTACTTCAAGGTTGGCTACAGCTATATGCCGGTCCTTGCCTTCCAGCTAGCCAATGGTTGCAGTAGCAGGGTGGGGCTCGGACATGGAATGCCAGTGGGAGAGTGTGTGTCTGCATGTGTCTGTGTATGAGTGAGTGTGTGCGTGAAATATGTGTGGGCCAGAATATGTGTGAAGCACAGAGCACAGAGAGTGAGAAAAAAATGGCTTCCTTGCAGTCATATTCCTATAGACCAGGGAAGGTCAGATTTGTTTAAACAAAAGGCTGGATCAGGAAAGGATCAGGTCTCTCTCTCACTATTTCTTTCCTGACAACAATCCACAGTCAAATGATTGGGCATTGAAGACATTGTTTAGCATTACTGTAGTTATCTGTGATACACAATTAACAAAACTGCTTACCACCAAAAATAAATAAATAAATAAATAAATCCACAGACCGATACAGATAAGTCCATTATGTTGGCTACATTTTCAAAAGTCTGCACCACACATACAAGGTTAATCATTTATTTTTAACAATTCTACCTCAGACTGAAATATAGCACCAATCATAAGACTAATTTATGATATATAGATTTATTAGCTTACTATTTTAACTTTTTTTTCTTAAATTTTTAAAAATATTTTTCAGTTGCAAATGAAAAGAAGAAATATAGGGAAAGCTTACAAATGAAAACGGCATAGTGAAAATTTATTCTGTTTAATTATACTACTGACCACTGTATTTTGTGTACTCTACACTTTCAGGAGAAAAATGTTGCACCTTTTTACATCTGTACCTCTAGTGTAACCCGTAGTGGTTCTCTGTAGAACACTAGTGAAGATTTCCTTCTAGGAAGCTAGAACCCTTAACCATCCAACAAACTCTTTTCTCAGAGTGGACAGCTGACAAATTCCCATCAAGCTGCATTTGCAATTACTTAAAAAGTTTCCATTTGGGTATATTTCAAATATTGAGTCTATGACAATTAATGAGTGAATAGTGCGTGCATTATATAAACCACAAAAGGTAAAAACTGTCACCTTTTTTAAGCAAAGAATATCACAATTGTAATTTTACCAATTTAAGGTTTCAAATATCTTTATTTCTTTACCCACAGTAATATTTTCTTATCACTGATATTTGGCTAGATGTCTTAGACTAGTTACACCTTCATTTCATTTTCATGCGGGAAAAATATATATATTTTTTTCATTTAAGCCCCCTTCAAAACAGGCCAAATCCCAAAATGTTTCCTATCCCTATTGGCTTGCTAATTTAATATGCTAACATTACAACAAAGGGCTCTTATGTGAGTATATTACCAAAAAAATAGTGTTAAATATACATTATTTTCACCAGAGAGTGGACCTTAGAACAAGGACCTTGGAAGTAGCATGCACAATTTGGCCACATGTGACTGTTACCTGGTACATTTGGTCAAGAAATGGTATGACTGCACAGGCCAAATCTGAACTCTGTATGTTTTGTCATATGTACAAAATTGGTGGGAATTTCTTTTATGGATCGTGTTTGGCATTGAAGTATATGGCCCGAGATAATAACACACAGGTGTGGGTCACATGTGGTGTGGATGATGGCACACCATTGGAAATATTAACAGGCTTTCCCTGAGTGTTGAAATCATGCAGTAGCCCATACCTCAGCTTAGCCTGTGCTACTTTAGGGGGAAAAGCATTATTTATTTCTCAGCCGTCTAATCACTACTTTCATTTCTTGGAACTGGTTATTACTATCCTTTACAGTGATGCAGCAGATAGCTTTGCCACCTGACAGGTCCTGGGTTCAATCCTGAGCACAAATTACTGTCTGTGTGGAGTTTCGCATGTTCTCCCCATGTCCATGTGGGTTTCCTCCCTGTTCTCATTCATTAGTCACAGAAATGGCCAAGGTTGAATCACAATGTGAAGCTACCACCACCATGCTTCACTACTGGGATGATTGTCAGGGTGATGCACAGTGTTGGGTTTCTGCCAAAAAGCTTTTTTGTGCCAAGGCCAAAAAGTTCAATTGGACCAGAGAACCTTTTCCCACATGTTTGCTGAAAAACTCCAGTCAGAGTGCTGCTCTTTTTGTGGAGTGTCTGGGCTATGGTTGTCCTGAGTTACCCTTGGCCTCTTGGATGCTTCTCTGACTAATGTCCTCCTTACCTGGGTCACTGACTTTTAGTGGATGGCCTCCTCTATGTGGAGTTGCGGTTGTGCCATATTCTTTCCATTTTTTAAATAATGGATTTAATTGTGTTCTGTGTTTTTTTTTAAAAACCCAACCTTGATTAATGCTTTTCCAGAACTTTGTCCCAAACTTGTTTTGATAGCTTGATTTGATTGCTCTTGTGACACTGTTTGTTTAGGTATCTTCTCTAACAAGCCCTGGAGCCTTTGAGGAACAGGTGTATTTATATTAAGATCACAAAGTGACATTTTATTGTACACAGGTCAACTTCATTCTTATAGAGGGATGAATACTTATGCAAGGCACTGGAGGCCAAAGGAAGTTTGCTGCTTGGGGAGTAGACAAACATACCTAACTGAATAGCCAACTAATTACTTATTTAGGTATGTATATAGCTGGACATTTAGCTTTTATAACTCTATAAAATAAAGTATTAAATAACACTATGTATTAAATAAGCTTGTGTTACACCAGTGCTCTATCATAGCACTAGCCAAACATTACCTACATATTGCTGTAGCTTGGACAGCAAGGTTCTTTTTTAAGTTAGGAGGATGATATTAGAAGGAACAGCCAGGCAGGGGGGACTTCTTCAGACACCACACAGGCAATGCAACTTTGCTAATAAACTTTGCTAATACCACATTAGTGCACTTGGTTTGCTGGGGTGCTTCGGTTTTCCTGATCTCAGTCTTAAATAGCATATTTAGTTATTGACTACACTGAAAGTTTAGTCGAGTATAGATTTTTACAGTTATGCCACCATCCTTGCCTCTGCTTTAATTAAAACTGTCCTCTTTTTTTTACTTATCAGAGTCCCCTCATTCAATTATTTGATGCTATCTGAACAGTCTTTGGCCTGACTTTTAGTTCAGTAATGCTGTAGGCTGTTTTCTTTGAGGAATCTAGTCACTCTGTCAACTCCAGTCAATCTGACCCAACTTAAAGGTCACTTCTCATCTAGAATGGGTCTTTTGGTCTGCTATAGGGAAGAAAGCATGTGAAGATGTGATTTATTTTCCTTGAGCCAGTAGAAATACAAGATTCTTGCAGGATCAAAATATCATGTGTAAAATTGTCAATGTTAAATGCTGACGCCATACAAATGTTGATTGCATTTCAGCATGTAGCCTAGCTAGACAGTAGCATTGCTAGTGAAGCTACTATCTAGCTAGCTAGTTTGACTATTTACATTTTTCAATCGCAAGGTGGTATGTCATCAGTTTTTCAGTCAAGTTAAACAAAATAGTTAAACTACCTTACCAACAGATTAGCACAAATAAACACTCTAGTTCATTTTCTTAATGTATACAAAATATGTCTCTAGGTTGGAGATTTTACAAACAATTCCAGGTTATAAGACCAAATTGTTAATAAAGAAGAAACTCTTGAATTGATTTTATTAGCAGAAGAGGTGACATCAGTCTTGTATGTAGCTTGATTGTAATTAAAATACTTTTGGGATAAGGACTTTGCCATATAGCATAGCTAGCTAGCTTTAGCTAATAACGTTTTTAAAGAAGTTGGCCCAGTATTGCATATTAAGTATTATTTCACTCATTATGGTTGCCAGGATGTTATAAAATGTATCTAAAGAAATGAGTCTTTTATTTCCATATCAGGTAGCTTTGCCTAAATTCTTTCCATAACATAACTCCATCTTTCCCAGCTGAACAAAAGATAACATTTATTCCAAAGACTTTTTTTTACATGTGGCACAAGCAGATTTAAGGTTAATTTATATGTCACCTTTTCACATCATCAATTATTTTTCTTTACACTTGCTTTTAGAATGGTTTCCAAGGTTTTGTGTGGGTTTGGCAATCCTAGCCTTTGTGGACTTAAACATTAAAGTCTGACCCTCAACTAACCCAAATGACTTTTAATTAACTATAAGCAGTTTCTTCTATAGACACCTTCTATGTCTTGCTGTCCAATGACTTGTAATGTAATCCCTAATGATTACTAGCCACCTACATGTCTTTAAGTAGGACACTGGGGACAGTGGTAATTTTATACATTGATATATTTGGACCGACGCATGCACCTGTTGTGTTTTTGTCGCCTTCTTTGTTTAAGGTGACAAAAGGGATCATATGGCAGTAATTTGGACTCTTTTATTCTTGGCTAATGGGCAACACAACGAATGGGGAATCTGATCCGCTGTTAAGTGGCTTGGAGTCCTCTGGCTGACATTTTGCCAATGATAGGGAAGTCTGTGTTTGGTTGTAAGGGAACCTTGTGTCTGAGCTGAGTTGTCAAAACAAAGGTGCTCCCTTGACAGACCAGGTTTCTGTGTGTGTGTGTGTGTGTGTGTGTGCACGCATATAAAGCAGTTTAAAGTCCCTGAAGGTTGCCTGGGTCTTCAGAATAGGTGTGAGCCAGGAGGAAAGCCCATCATACTGTTCACTTTTTCCTAAGCAAAAAATTATTCACATTTGTGAGTCATTTTATATGCCTTTTTCATAGAAAATGAATTTCATAGAAATTTTTTCTCTATATCTTAAAATAATTGGCCATCATTACTTCACCAACAACCATATGTAATATGACAGACTATTTAATTTCACTCACTTAATTTATGTTTGTATAGCACTTTTAGCAATAGACATTGTCAGACACAAGAAAGAAACCTTGAGACGAAGCAGATTTGAAAGGCAACCCATCCTCTTCTGGGTGACAGTGGATTGTGGGATTTTGATGAGTACACTATATACTTGTACAAAGGAAAGGCATATGATTTACGTACAAGTCTATAGCATTCAGGTCAGATTATTCACTGAAGCAGGAAGGTAAGTCTTAGGCATTTTTGGGAAGTACAAGTATTTAGGGTATCCAGTTGAGATTATCCACAACAGCAGGAGATGAGTCACCAGCGCAGAACGTTCCAGATGAAGAAGGAGGAGGGACAGAGCAGGAGTACAGCATCAGGATGAATCTGGCAGGTCTGGAAGATTAAAGGAGCCCCAGCAGGATGAGTATGTCAGGATATAGCACCTGCATCACATTGGGTAGCAGCACATATAGCAGTAGAGCACATACTATCAGTAGTAACTGAAAAAAACATTATCCATTTCATCCATGTTTCATTTCACTCCTGCTTCATTCCACATTTCATTCCTCAAGTTAATACTTGGTTACATTATAATAGCTTGTATATTGATGAAACAATGATTAAAAAAACTGTAAGGACAAACTTTGAGCATTGTGTCTGGACTTAGCAATCTCACAAACTAACCTATTACAGTCTGATATGCAAATTATTAGAGGATAATACTGTGGTCACCAGAAACTTCTAAACGTCATAGTGGTTCTATGAACCTTGGATAACCACAAGGGGCAGTTAGAATCACCTGGATTCCAAAACCTTCTGACAACATCAGGAAGGGACATATGACACGGTATTTGCAATAAATGCCATTGTCATACAGCCATCATTCCCTGTGGAGCCAGGGGAGTGAGCTCTCAGGGCAGCGCTGATAGGGAGCATAGTCCTCGGCACTGTCTTCTGATTCTGCATGAGAGAGAGAAATGGGTCAGCACTCACGGGAAGACCGAACTGGCTCCCCTTGCTGTGTCTGCCACGCCCTTTTATACGCTCCTGTCTTGTCGTCAAGTGTGAGGAGTTGCTGCGGCTATTATTGGCTGCCAGCCGCATTCTGTTTCACCGCCCAGCCTCATAGCCACGTGCTCTCCTGCTGTCCACAACACTGGTGCTGAAGTGGCACGGAGTGTGTAGTGGCTTTAGTGCAGGGGCTGTAGGCCTGCCATCAGAGTACCCCTCCTCAGCTCCGAACCTACTGCCAGTGATGTCTGTGTTTCCATAGACTGTATAGCTGGGTAAGGCCATCAGCGTTGCCATGGTGGACCCCCACTCTGTGCTGCACCTGAAACGAGAAGTTCTGCAATGAGAGAAACCATCGAGTTACCCTGGCATTGGTGTCCTTAGCCTTGGCCATCCACTGGAGGGGGGCATGGTCTGTGATGAGGATGAAGTGTCGGCCTGCGAGGTAGTATCAGAGCTCCTTGATGGCTGGGAGAGCACGGTGCCCAGCCCAGTCTCGGAGGCGTTGATGTGGACCATGAATGGCTGATTAAAGTTTGGGTTCCTGAGTACTGGTAAGTTGGTGAGAGTGCTCTTCAGGGCTTGCAATGCCTGCTCTGCCTCCTCAATCCAGCGCACCAGGTCTGGTTGGCCCTTCCTGGTGAGATCTGAGAGGGGGAAGCTAGAAGGGACAAATCTCCAATAGTAGCCTGCCAAACCCAAGAAGGCACATACCTGTTTCTTTGTGGTGGGGCGGGGGTACCCTTTTACTGCCTCAGTTTTCTTCTCCTCTGGCTTCAACAACCCTTGGCTGATGCAGTACCCCAGGTACTGTGCCTTGGTCAGCCCCAGATGGCATTTTAGTGGATTGGCCGTCAGCCCAGCCTTCCGGAGCTCCCCCAGGACTTCCCTGAGGGGGTGTAGGTGGTCTGGTCCATGTGGTGGAGTGGATTATGACATCGTTGCCATCATTGGCTTCGGGGACATGGTAGGGCCGCTGTCGTACCACAACTCCCAGTGGGGTCTTAAACTCGTGCTGCACCAAGTGCGTCATCCCTGGCACTGTGGAGAAGATGTCAGTGAACTGGTCCACTAGCTCCCTCCTCATCTACCACCCACCAAAGCATCCTCTTGAGGGTCTGGTTGAACCTCTTGACCAGGCCATCAGTCTGCGGGTGGTAGACAGACATCCTCAGATGTTTCACCTGCAACAGCCGGCACAGATTGGACATCAGTTTGGATACAAAAGGCATACCTTGGTCTGTTAGAGTGTCCTTTGGGATCCCCACATGGCTGAAGAGGAGAATGAGCTCCCTGGAGATGTTCTGGGAGGTGGCTCATTGGGGGAGCGGCGGGTCCGGCTTGGTTGGCATGGGCGCCGGGGAGCATTATATCTGTGAGGACCAGGGAAGAAGTCTCTTCTTTCTCCCCTGTGGATCGCCAAGGTGGCGAGAGCGCACTCCGGGCTCTCTGTCTTCTCTCTTGGGGTGCCGGGGGCTCACAGGTCGACAGCTTTGCATTCTTTTGGTGGCAGAGGCCTCAGGAATTCGTCCATTGCCACCTTCTCGACGACCTCAGTTGCACTCTGTCCCTCGGGTTGTAGCCACATCTTGGTGGTGCAGAGCAGAGTGTCCATTTGGGTCTGAGGGGTGGCGTCAAGCTTGTAGGTCCATTTGTGGAACTCTGCCACTGCGTTTATGGGGAACAGTCCACAAGGTGCCAGGATTTCCCCTTTTAGGATTTCGTAGTTGGCTGTTACCCCCGGTGAGAGTGCATAGTAGGCTAACTAGGCCTTCCCAGAGAGGAATGGAGCAAGGATTTGGGGCCAGGCCCCCTCAGGCCAGCCCTCATGGAGGGGCGACTCACTCGAATGTATGCAGATAGGCTTTGGCATCATCTTCGGGGGTCATCTTTGTGAAGAGTCGCTGGGCATCCCGGCAGGGGACGGGGTGAGGGGTGGCAGCGGAGGTGTTAAGTTTGCACAGAGCCAACAGTTCCTCAGTGGCGTTGCGAAGCCCTAGCGCGAGCTCCTGAGTCACCGCTTGTTGTTGGAGGCTGGTCTCTAGAAGGTGCTTCAACATAGGGTCCATGGTGTGGATGGGAGTTGGGTCCATGGTCATGCCCGCATTCACCACCACTGTAGCAACTGGAGGCTGCGGCAGGCTGAACACAGACACAAGAGAGACCAAGTTAGTGCAAACAATGGTGATTTATTGGAGTGCAGTGAGATAAATGCAGGCAGATTTAGTGAGCTGTGGCTTGGGTGAAGGTGCAGGGGTGGAGAGTCGCTGTCAGTCTGGCACAGGGGCACGGCCAGTCAGCGGCATGCCACGGCGAGGTGAGTCCCCAGGGTTTCTCTGTGGAGCTGGGGGAATGAGCTCTCGGCACAGCGCAGATAGGGAGGATAGTCTTTGGCACTGTCTTCTGTTTCTGCATGAGACAGAGAAAAGGGTCAGCACTCGCGGGTAGACTGAACTGACTCCCCTTGCTGTATCTGCCGTGCCCTTTTATAATCTCCTGTCTTCTCCTTGAGGGCGAGTAGCCTCTGCCACTATTATTGGCTGCCAGCTGCATTCTGTTTCGCTGCCCCGCCTTGTAGCCATGTGCTCACCCGCCGTCCACAACACTTGTGCTGACGTGGTGCTGTCCTTTCAGCACCTGAGCAGCAGTTGCGTGAGGAGTGTGTAGTGGCTTTAGTGCAAAGGCTGTAGGCCTGCCGTCACACCTGGAATCCTCTTGGTGCTGGTTCTGAATGACAACAAACATTGGGCATTCTATTTCACCTGCCTGACTATCAGAGGTGGTGAGAATCATCTGGATAACATATGGCACAATGACATGAGGAACAAAATCCACCTTAGGATTAACTGGTTTCCTGCATTTCATGATCACCCTTATCTTCTTCTTTCCTTATCACATTTTTCTTCTCTTTCTACAGAAGAGATGCTGCAGATTATCTCATCCAGCAATCCAACCACCTGCCCACTGGATCTCATCCCTTTCACAGTGCTCCAGACCATCTCACAAGGTCTCCTCCTCTACATGACTTCCATTATGAATGACTCCACAACATCTGGCCATGTGCCCACTGCCTTCAAGAGAGTAAGGATTATTCCCATGTTGAAGAAGCCCACTCCAGATCTCTTTTTTTTCTAAAGTCTGTGAACATGCTATATACAATCAGTTGTCTCTCTGTCTTACACATGGCAACCTTCAAGATCCTAACCAGTCTAGCTTCAAAGTGGCACACTCTACAGAATCTGCCCATGTGGCCATTACTGATCAGACCTCATTGGTCCTCATCCTGCTTGGTCTTTCAGCAGCCTTCGACATCATCAATCACAAGACTCTCCTGTCCATCATCATGAGTCTTGGAATACATGGCACAGCATGGCAGTTGTTTTAATTCTTATCTAGAGGGACAGTCATACCAGGTGACATGGAGGAAATCCACATCTGCTCCTTACAAACTCTCTACTGGTGTCCCACAAGGCTCAGTGCTGGGTCCTCTCCTGTTCTCCCTCTATACCTGCTCTTTCAGTGAGGTCATATCCTCACCTGGGTTTGCATACCAGTGCTATGCTGATGACACTCATCCTTTTCTTTTCTCCTGTAGACACTCATGTTACTTCACAGATCTCAGCATTTCTATCGCAACATGGAAGGCAGCTTACCAGCTGAAATTCCAGCAAAACTGAGCTGCTGTATATCCCTGGAGATACATCCCCACATCAAGATTTTGTGACCTCCTTGGACAATATATACAACACCAGGGGGATCTGGCCTTTCCTGTCCACAGAAGCCACTCAGGTGCTTGTTCAGTCCTGTCAACGGATTGGTCTACTAGCTGGTCTGCCTCTGCTCGCCGTCCGACCCTTGTAACTGAACCAGAATTCAGCTGCAAGACTTGTTTCCAACCTCCCCAAGAGGGAACCATCGGCATGTTCCCTCCACTCACTTCCTGTAGTTGTCCACATCAGATTTAAAACACTGATGCTTGCCTACAAAGCCAAAAATGCCCAGGCACCCACTGATTTTACAGTACTTATCACACCCTGCTCTGCAACACACTCCCTTTCTGCTTCTAGTATGGCTCACCTGGACCCAGCATCCCTCAAGACACAAAGATGACAAGACTCTTCTCTGTCCTGGTACCCATTCTCCATTAGGGTTTTAGCTTGAAGATGTTTTAGTCCCTGACCTAGTGAACTAGCACAAGGATATGTTTTTATAGCAACTTCAAAACAAGAGTGTAAATGAGATGGTCGCTGCACTTGTGACACTGGGAAGAGAAAGTGCACATTGACATCCAGGCAACATCAGTTCAGATGTCCTAGAGTGTACACTAGAGTGGCCTAGAGTTTATGAGAAGGAGATGCTTGTCATAGAGTGGCATGTAACAGTAAGGGCTGGGTGTCCAGTACATCTATAGGCCATGGTGATGATGTTTGCCACCCTGTGGATTAGCTTCTGCTTAGATAAGGGAGCCCCTCCATGATGATTTATAAGCAAAATTTGGTGTAAGAAATTGAGGCACTCAGAGGCCTGTTAAGGGCCTGAGAACATGCAGGGCAAGCACAACCTTTGTGGGCATTGAAACCTGGAAAAGAGTTGCAGTGACTTAAAAGTGCTGCATTTGGCTATGCTGTTTTTGTGTTTCTGAAACATGCATGCTCTTATAAAGGGGTTCTTTGAACTGTAGTCATGCCTAGTACATAGGGCAGATTCTGCTGAGCAGAGTGGATCTACACTTGGCAGACAGTTGGCAGACAGTTGCCCCATATTTTGGCCTAGATGTCCCACCGCTAGGGGTGAGGTGTTGATCGTCTCCTCCACAAAGGGGTTACAGTTTTCTATATTAGAGTTATTGTTCCAGTGCTAGCAGTAAAACGGCACGTGTGCAAAAAAAAAAAGATGGGCGCCATATATCGCAAGTTCTCACTGGAATGTCATCAGTATTTCAGCATTCGGTGCATTCGGCTTCTGGTGACACCACCAACAATACAATACAGGCAACAAGAGCAGGTATATGGCCCAACTTGCTTGTAAGCTGTCATATTGGAGCTCTGTTCAGAGGAGAAATGCTGGTCTCTGTAGTAGACTATGTACATTTCAAAAATGTGATGTGGCTCAACAACATCCAACCAATCAAGAAAAGGAGGCATCTCAACTCACCTGTCATATGTCAATACCGAAGTCTCTCTCTCTCTCTCTCTCTCTCTCTCTCTCTCTCTCTCGCTCTCTCTCTGGCACTAGCACTGGCATGGAGATGTTCTGGACTAGGCAGTGTGGCACGTCTCGATTCTATCATTTATTGCACTATAGTTTTTTTTAAATATTACATTTAATGTGTGTGTGTGTGTGTTACTACAGCTGAATGAATGGATGTCTGACATGTGGTCTAATGATAATTAATTAAATATAACTACCTCCAGTATTAATCATCATGTCATCAAGTTTATGGCTACTGCATTGAACTTCAAACCCTCCCACATTTAAATCTACTAAGTAGCGATTGTTCCTTATAAAATTTCCCATTTTAAAATTCTCATAATTTGTTGACAAACGCCATAGCAATCTTACACTCTTTCCTCACACCCACTTACCCCCTTAAATCTCCCTCCACTGGCTTGCTTATGACTTCTATGTTCAATTGACTGATCACAGTTTCCAACTGATAGATAATAGTTTTTTCTGATAAGCACCTCATAACTGAAACTCCCTCTAACTTACAATAAGTCTTCCCAAAAGCTCATCAGCATACCAAGTATTCCCAAGGGTACAACCCAAATCATATAGTGCTGTTGTTTTCCTATGTGTGTTGACTGTGTGTTCAAAGGTAGATGTTTCCTTCCATGTGGTCCTGCTCTCTCAGGTGGCCTGTTAAAAGGATCTGGGCCTCCCTATGGAGAACAGAGTTGTACTAAATTTCCCACAGGTATGGTGCAATGTACAGTACATCTACAGTCAGGTGAACTCTGCACCTGACTGTAGATGTACTGTTCCTCTCTGATCTGTGTTCTGTTCTCTGATCCTTTTTTTTTGTGTGGTCTAGTTGTCATGTCACCACTGTATAGCGTGAAATTAAGATGTGCGATATAGATTAATGATTACTTGTTGTCCTGTCAACTAATCTCTCTCTCTCTTTTTAAACTAGAACAATTTTAAATTAAAATTTATATGGGGAAACTCCCTGTGTGGTGTCTGTTTAGAGAAAACTACATTCATTTTTAAAGACACAATAAATGACTTAAGCGTATTAGTTGCAAAGTGGATTAGTGAATTTGATGATATTTTCTGATATATTCATTCATTCATTTATTCATTCATTCATGTACTGCTTTATCTGGGGTCGTGGTGGATCCGGAGCCTATCCTGGATGCGAAGTGGGAATACACCCTGAATGGGAAGCCAACCCATCCCTAGGCACCATGCACACACACACATTCACACTTCCTTTACACGTAGGGGCAATTTAGAGTTCCCAATCCACTTTGATATATTCATGTCAAACATAATTCACTAAATAATTCACATTTCACTGAAGCCAAGTTTGAAGATGACTCAAGAAAGAGAATTTTTCAGACATTTTTTTCATTCTTTTCACATGACAGACTACAAAGCACTGTTTCCAAGTCTAGTCAAGCGACTCTAGTTCACATTAACTGCAGATTTAAGTGTTATCCCTGATATAATATTTTATCTCATGAAAGACTTGGTGTTTAAATGTGATTGAGGTGTTGGGAGCTATGTAAATGCTAACAGGGCTGCAGGAGCAGAAATGGAAAACACCCTTTTTTGGTCTTTTAATTTGGAGCTTAAATCTGTGTTGCCTAGTTATTATTGCTTTTCATGCAATTTTATTTTTATTCTTCATTCACATTCCTTACTGTGTGTAGCTCTTAAGACTGAAGCAAAGAACTTTGGTAATAACCTTGGTATGAGCTAGTATCCCAGTCATGCACATTAGTGTGTTTTCCTTTTCTGACACACCCATTTTTTCAGTATGAAGGGCTTGATGAGGTGAGTCAGGTGTTGTGGTTGGAGCAACGGAATTCAGAGAAGGGAAACGCAAATATCTAAAGACTTCTCCCAAAAACACCAAATAAACCTGCATCCACTTAGCAGTCTTCATTAACGAGCTGCACATCATTAGTTCAGGTGCCCCTGCACCGATCTGCTCTCTCGCACCCTTGTAATTTATTTATTTATTTATTTATTTTGCGCGCGCGCGGGAGGCGGGAACCTCGGCTCCTTTAAGGCGCTATGGGAGGGATGAGCGGGCCGCGGAGGAAGAGGAGAGAGGAAGGAGCTTTCTTGCCCGTGATGCTGTGAGCCCGAGAGCGCGAGCGCAGCAGAAGCCAACGCGATTAAAGCGGCTGCGGGAGGAGATGCATGCGCGTGCGTGTAGCCTGCGGGACGGCAAGAGGCGCGTGAAGATGGTCTGAGTTCGGCATCCAGCGACCGCACGCTCGCTCCCGCCGCTTCTGCTTTTATCCGGATTTGCTTTCTTTCCTTTTCCCCCCCTGTTTTCCCCTTTGGAAAAAAAATAACTATGATTTATTTACCTTCTTCCATATTCCACACATGCTTGTTTTTATTTTTTCTTTAAATGCGTTTTCCTTTTTTTCCTTTCCGCCCCCACCCGGTTTGGTTTTCATTTCAATGACACGCAGGAGTGCGTCTTTTTGCCTCTTGGTGTTGTTTCCGAGTTTTCTTTCCCCTTCTTCGTTTTCCCGCTCGAAGCGCGTGGCGCAGAGCAGTTTCTGCCCGTGAACGACCCCGGACTCGGACCCGGACCCGGACTCGGACCCGGACTCGGACTGGGACTCAGACTCCGCGTCGCAAGCCGCGCAGGACAAACCCGGGACTACACAGGACCGGATCGCGGAAGCGCACGACGCTCGTGCCCGGCGCGCGAGAGCGCGAAGACTGCACACGCCGAGTCACCGAGAACCGCACCGAATCTCACCTATCCGCCGGCCTAGAGAGGTGGCAACAAACAAACAAACAAACAAACAAACACAAACAACAGTGGACAAAGTGCGCGGAGTGCGAAGAGGAAGCATAGCTTGGGGATTGAACGGAGCGGGGCATGTGGATATTTGCATTTCTCTTTCTCCAGAGCATCTCAAATGGTTGGTCACCTTTATTAATTTTTTTAATTCATCATATCAAATCTCATTCAAAATTTAACTCAATCTCAGTTAGGGCTAATAAGCATAGGAAATGATTAATAACGAATATTTTAACATTTTAGAGGTGATTTTTTTTCTAATCTAAATTTAAAGCAGCTCTCAGACCACAACCTCAACTGCAGCTCTAATCACTGCAAACAGAGAAAAAGGCCTTCACGCAATGATCTGTCTATCCGACACACGCACGCACGCACACACGCACGCACACACAAACGCACAGAGCGCGCGCGCGCGCGTCTTCTAGGGGGGATTTAGCGCTAATTACACAGGTTGCGCGTTTCCTGCCATTCACTTTCCGCTCGATGGCGCGTTAATGGACCCGAGCTCCTGTTTAACACCTTAAGTGATTTAGATGGTATTTGATGATGCGTTGAGATTTCAGAGGCATATTAAAAAAAAAAACACCCAAAAAGCATGATTTAGCGGCCTGGCCGGTGCCTTGAGCGAGCATGGCGTGTGTTTAGATGATGTCCTGTCCTCCCTCACCCATTCCCACCATGAGCAAGTTAATTGCATTCTTCCAAGTATTACCATTTCAAATGTACTTCGGAAGCAATGAACCAGTCTGACATATGCTAATAATTATTATATATCAATAATGCAGAGTTTAACATTTCAGCTGATGGAGGTGTCCAGTGAATAAATCTTTTTTTTTTTTTTCACATAAATTGAATGAAATGATATGGATTAATAAATAAGACAACAATGATGCTTTGTTATTTGTAGATGTTGACCATATTTACCTGTTTACCTGTGCTTAAAATGATTTATGGATAATCTCAGGATTGGAGTAATATTTAAATGCTTAAGGATAAAAAAACACACATTTTGTCATTTTTAAAGCCATGTATAGATGATTAATGAAGACATTACAGGATGTTGCCGATCAGTATAATTATCATTTACATGCCATTTTATTAATCAAGTCGAAATGAGGTGAGAGACTTTAAGATAAGGACTGAAAAAATGGTTAAAATACGTGTTTGTGTCTGGGTGTGTGTTAGTTATATATAGTATCCCTGCATTCAGGGCCAATTGTGTGTGTGTGTATGTGTGTGTGTGTATGCATGCAGAGATGAATTAAAAGGCAGGATGTTATGCATTGCATAGATTTCAACGAAAACGAAAAATCGTACTGGCGAAGAAAAGGATCGTTGTTTTTTTTTAGCCGATCTGCAACCGACGGTCAGAAGGTAAAAAACATGGTTGGGTGTGTACGGAGACCAAAGGAGGGAGAAAAAAAAGCAAAATGAAGGGAAAGGCAGGGAAAGAAATCAGTCTCCTTGACAAATTACACACAAACGTTGCTGAATGGAGGTTACTATGCAACATCCAGAAAAAAAATACCGTGCAGCCAAATGACGGTGGGTTTGAAGGGATTAAAAGTGAAATCCCATTTTGGCGAAGGAGGAGAAGATGTGGCTGCGGATGTGGATGTGGATGTGGACATGGCTGCTGTCTTTTGGGACAGTAGTGTTGGGTTGTATATCTTTTCGCATTGTGCGGTATATTAACTGCAAAAATGTGAAAAAAAAAAAACAGTGCCTCCCTCTTCCCCTGCCTCAGCTGCTGAATCTCATAAAAGACCAATAAGGACAGATTATTCATCATACACCAGGTTAGACAGCAGGATGAGAGTCATGTGAGCTCTCGTCTGTTTGTACATTCTGTACATCATGGTGTGTTCCTATTTTTCCAGCTATAACCATGCAGTGGGTTACTACAATACCTGCTAAAAAGGTTGTGTGTCCATGTTTTTTTTTTTAATGCATCTTCAGAGTAAAGTGTTTTGAAACAGATTGATGATTAGGATGATAAGTGTCATTAACAGGAATAATTTAAGTGATGCTCTTTGTTTTTCTTGTAATATCCTGTAAAGCAAACTTGCTCTCGGAAGCTGGCCTTTTTCTTCTTTTTGTGGATCAAGCCTATTCTAGAAAATTCTAGATCTCTACAAGGTTGCACATGCTCCTTGGCCTGTCTCTATGGAAACCTCCATTATGAATGCCATGGCTGGGTGTTTCATCAAATAAGGCCATAGCGAGAACGATCCTAGAAGTGCAGTGTACATGTAGAGCCTTTATCACTGCACTGCCTGGTCACAGTAAAATCATAGACTGAATCTGAGTAACCATATAATTCTCGATTTACAATACACACCATTTTCCTTCATGCCCAAAGACTGTTCGAATATTTAGTTTTATTTCTGCATGATGGCATTAGTGGTGTGGAAGAGGAATCTGAAACAGTTATGCTGTCAATCAGTGCTGGTCAATACTGCAAAAATAGCGCAATACTCAAAGACATTTTCACAATATATGATATGCATCATGATTTTTTTTAGTATTTGTGAACCATAGCAAAACAGTACATGTGAAAAAAGTTCGTATAATTCAGCGTGACTGAGAATAAACCAGATCAGAAGGAATAGAAGAAAAAAGGAAAAGAAGTGGTTTAAAAAATCATTTAATCAACTGCTTGTTACCGTGAGTGAAAAAAAACCCGGAGCTGGTCTGTTCTAACCGAAAAGGGTGTCGTGATGTAATTTATCGTAATAACGGTAACATGTTGTCATATCGCCCACCCTTACTATTAAGCTATACCATAATAATAGTTCGAATAGATCCTCCATAATAACGTTAAAATTTATCTGTGGAGGAATATACAGCATGCAATGCAGAAAATCAGGAAAGAAAACTTTTTGTTTTAAACGATCGAAGGCTAACAAGCTTTCTGAAAATAAATATTCAGTTCCTCTAGCCATATCATTTCATATTTATACGGTAGCATTGCATTACTTATTACCAGCCTTCTTGAAAAACTTAAAATTAACATTTTAAATAGGTAGCACAATGTTCACATTTTATCACAATGTGAATTTGTTTTTTACATAGTTTTAGCTCTAATTGAAATGTTTATTAAAACCATCAATCCTTTAAACTCTTGCTGTTAGACTTCAGGGCAGATATCTTCCACAACCGTTTTTGTATGTCGAGCTAAAATGTATTCAATGCTAATTTTGATAGACGCATTACAGGGGCTTTGGGAATTTGCTCCTGCTTTAACGCCAAGCAACCCTTCAGGCAAAGCATGTTCAAATTTGAATGTGTACAATTAAACAGTACAATCACTGTCTTGGGAGGGGAGCATAGGGACAGAGATGTTACAGATTTGCAGCTGTAATGATATAATTCCAAGCTGCAGAAAGAGAAGTAATGGAAGATGAGTAATGGAGTAATGGTGGATTATAATCTCATGTCTTCAAATCCTAATCCTAATCTTAAAACATACCCTGTTCTGTTATCTGAGATTATCCTATGCAGTATGGACAGCATCTGTTTCCTGATGAGATCAGTGAAGGCAGGTAGAACTAGCGATTAATAATCTAGATTATAACGCAGGCTTTTTATTGTTTACAGTTAATATCGCCGAACAATTTAAGGTGGAAAACACTAGCATTAATTTGACTCCATTTGGCCATTTGGAAGTGTGTTTCATTGGAGTTAATCTACTGGGGGCAATTAAGCCACTGTGCTGATTAAGGGCCCATCTGTTCGAGTTTTTGCAAGGTGCTCATGAAAGTCTTATGCCTTTCAATCCTCTGTCTATTTAAAGATTCTCCCAAGTTAGCATGGCCTCGTTCAGGTGCTGGATGGAAGGCTTACACAGGCTAATTGGATTAAAATCAATTATTGCAGTGTTTGCTCGACATGCTGTTTGCGTTCAACCATGTGTCATTTGTCTTTTCCACAGATTTCGCTGTTTGATATCAGCCCTAGATCTCCATGAACAATTATTAGGACGTCTCAATTATGAGTCTGGACAATCAGTGGACTGTCTTGTTTTGTTATTTACATAACGTCTGCTGAGACTGACCTGTTAGACGGCTTTGCTTGGTTGATGGCTGTAGTGAAAACTGCTGTTTCATTAAGGAGAGAATAGGAATAAGAATCAGGCAGAACCTAGCCGAAGCCCTCCTTTATTTTCTCCAGATCTTATTGAAAACGAGGTGACTGAGCGTTATGTAAGCACGTTAGGCTCGATCGGATATTGTTGATGAAAATCGTTTGACCTGAAATTGCTGCTTGGTTGCTCATTATTTCCGTATCTATTGCATATTTTTCTGGTTTCATAGATGTTTCTTATGAAGTAAAGGAAAACGGCATCATATCATCATTCTAAAAGGAATTTCATGTCTGGAATTATTAATTATTTTTGGAGGGAAAAGGAAAATTGTTATTGGCCATGTGAAATTTCAATTTGTGTTGTTTAATTTCTCACATTTGCTCAAATTTTCACTTTTAAGTTCATTCATTTTTGGTTATATTACCTACATGAACTATTACATAACTAATAGGATATTTCTGAGGTTTTTTTTAACATCTATGAATAACACCTGAACAAGATTAAATGCAAAATTAAAAAAAAAAGTAACTAGTGGTTCCACTCCAAGATTTTTGGTTCTTGTATGTTTTCCTTTCCTGTGTGTATTTATCCATGTATTTATTCTGAACTTTACACACATTTTACTATACGACATAAACATTAATAAACTTCATGACATTTGGGTCAGGTTAAACATTTGACACTGACAGAAGGGTGCTGTGCCAAGTTACAACCACATATACAAATGTATATACACCCTTCCTAAAAAAGCTATAATTATACATTTAAATGCATTATCTAAAGATTCAAATGTAGGTGTTTTTTTTAAATCAAGATAAATGACAGTGTTATGAAGCATTAGCATGGATGGCTTTATAATACTAAAACCTTGAGATATTCCTTATGGAAGATCAATCATCTTATTACTTTGCTTATTACTTTGCCAGCTCTCTTAACCAAAAATTTGTAACAGTTTCATGAGAAACACTAAGATTACAGTATTATTATAATAGAATTGACTACTTTTTACAATAATCTGGATTTATTTATAATATTTCAGCTGATGGAAGTGGGAGAGGGGTAAAAACTAGAGTCAGTTTGCTTTTAAGATTTTCTTTTATGACTTGCTGTCTTTCTGCAGACAGTTTCATTCACAGAGCTCTCTATATGAATTCGATGGGACTGAAATCACAATAAATCCTCTGCTTTATGTCTATATTTTGTTTAAACCTACTCAAGAGTAAATTACATAGTATATGTAAGGTATTTCTGAATACAGATAATAAATAAAAACCCGCCCTATTCCTATTCCAAGGTTTTTATTCCAAGCGAAATAAAAATAGCACTGTTTTAATGATTTTTTAATGATTATTTCTGAATGAAATATGTGGAATCCTACCAAGCTTCTTTAGTTGATTCTTGTTTAGTATATGATTTATTGTGAATTCTTTGGGACCTGCAAAATTAAAATAGTAAGCAGACTCAAGTCAATGCAGACGAATGACTGTGGCTTGTGTTCTTAGATTTGTGATGTATGTGTCAAGATTAGACACAGTAAACATAGTATTGTACTGTACAATGTAAAACCAACATGATGGCCCTTTTTGTAGACAAAAAAAAGATAAAAAGATGTTTACTTCATTTGCAAATGAAGAAGGATTGTGTGTGGGTTTCGGTTAGGGGTGTAAACCACAAGGCTTTCACACGATGCAATATGATTTCGGTTCATAAAGCAATGGTTGGATATTTGATGCTTTGATACTATACATTTCGATTTAGTAGCCTATATGTGACCACCTTTGCTCAGAGTCTGGGGTTAGTCTACGTTTAATACAAGAATGATCATGATCATAGAGAAGGATTCTTTTAAATGTATCAGAGTTACAGGCACCTTGGTAGAATATTAAATCATTTAAAAAAATCAGTTTAAAAATATGAATTTTTTTTACACACCCATTGTCCTTTGTAGATAATAATCGATTTATGATCACTTGTAATCGATTTATGATTGTTGCATAGGGTTGTTTCAATCATTGCCTTTTAATTCGATACAATCCAATCCAATTCATTGGATAATTACACACTTATATCAGAACCAGAATCAGAGTTAGAATCAGTGTGCCTGAACAGACAGGGAATGTGACTCTGGTTCTCACTTGCACTCACAGCCATACGCACAACACATAAATTAACAGTATGAACAGTTAACATCAGACAACACCGACAGTAAATTGGTAGCAGTGAAGTAACTCTAGTTTCTAGTGTGTGATATGCCAGAATGAGAGTGCAAATTGGGAAATACAATAAATATGTATAATAAATAAATGTACAGGATTCTTTTAACATGTACTGCACAATCTATTTATAGCACAGTAGATGAAGGAAAAGAAAAGAAGGTTCCTCAGGTGCGTTCTTGATACCATACTGCAGATGGAAAATGATCTTTAAGGCCAATGTCCATTCATGATTTGATAGCCAGTGGAAAGAAATTGTAAATGTAAACTGTAAAATCATAGTGTGTATCATGACTTTACTGACTAATGAACTCTGTGTTTATTTGAATTCTTATGAATTTTGGTGGAGGAAGCTGTCAGAGCAAATCATAGTGTTAAAACAGTAGTTAAAGTAATAACATGACTGATTTGCCACAAAGCATTTTAGTATTAAAAAGCCATCCATGTTAACACTTCAAAACACTGTCATTTGTCTGGATTTTTTAAAAGGCCACATGTAAAATGACTTTGAATATTTAGGTAATGCATTTAGATGCATAAATATAGCTTTTGAAAAGGGTGCATATACTTTTGTATATTTGATTATAACTTGCCATGCTACCTTTTGTCATTGTTGAAGCCATCAGTGAAATGTTTTGGGCAACACTTACATACTGTGTACTAGAAATTCAGATTTTTTTTTTATCATGTTAACCATTGCTCATACACACATTTAAAGGACACCTGAAATCCAATATATATATATATATATATATATATATATATATATATATATATATATATATATATATATATATATTCCTAATGTTTTTAGATCTATTATCATCTTAATGTCTTAATGATGTTAAGACAATTCAAAACTTAATCAAAGCCAGCAAAATCTAAACCATCCTTCACCTCCTTGCATTATATTCTACAGACATCCTTCAGTAAACATTAACATCTGATGAGGATCCCAGCAAAATGTTACATTTTAAGTGTGTTTTCGCAGTTAAACGTCTCATTAGAGCGCCAGTTGCCCGAGGTTTATCGTGTGTTCCTTCCTCCTCTCTATCATCCTTTCCCCAGAAGTGATTATGCTAATTGCTGTTTGATCAGATGATTAAATTATAATTCGATTAATCCGGGCTACTAAATGCTCTGAATACATTTGTGTCTCCGTGGTTGGCTGGTCCCCCTCTCGTCCAAGCTAGAATTCACAGGAGTGTTGGACTGAAGGAGAGCAAGTGGAGGAGAAGAAGAGGGGATTAGAGGACAGCTGGGTTGAGGGGAAGACCGTATAAAAAAGAGGGGCAGCCATTATGTCTCCTGCTGAAGACCCTACAGCTGTGTGTGGCTCTGCAATGCTGTAAAATGGGTATGGCACACAGGAGGCACCGGAAAGCTATAGTCTTCCTGGTGTATATGTACATATATATATATATGTGTGTGTGTATATATATATATATATATATATATATATATATATATATATATATATATATATGCTCACTGTACACTTAGACCTGCATATTCATGCAGTTTTCTTATCAGCCAATCATGTGACAGCAGTGCAATGCAAAAATCATGCAGATACACGTCAAGAGCTTCAGTTAATGTACACATCAAACATCAGAATGAAGAAAAAGTGTGATTTCTGGGACTTTGCTCATGGTAGGGATGTTGGTACCAGATGGTTTGAGTATTTCATAAACTGCTGATCTCCTGGGAATTTCACACACAACAGTCTCTAGACTTTATACTACATAGAATGGTGCGAAAAACAAAAAACATTGAGTGAGCGACGGTTCTGTGGGTGGAAACACCTTGTTGATTAAAGAGGTAAGAGGAAAATGGCCAGATCGGTTTGAGCTAACAGATCGGATATAGTAACTCAAATAATCACTCTTTACAATCTTGGTGAGCAGAGAAGCATCTCAGCGTGCGCAAAACGTAGAACCTCGAGGTGGATGAGCTACAAGACCACATTGGTTTCCGCTCCTGACAGCCAAGAACAGAAATCCAAGGCTATCATGGGCACAGACTCACAGAAACTGGACAGTTGAAGATTAGAAAAAAAAATATTACTTTATATTACTGAGGAATGATGCAGTCTAACATGACTTGACATTTTTTTTTTTTGGTTTTAATGAAATTAAAACAGTTTATAGTTGTAGACTTTAGAACTGAACTGTCACTTTAGGAAATTAACATCCTCTGCTTATATTTAAGATGGCTGTATTACTTGCCAGGCTGCACAATTTCCTTTCTCTAACATGTCAACGATGGTGTCAGAGTCATAGATCTCAATATTATTGGTGTCTCTAACTAGCTGATGATGATAATCTTTCCACACTGCTGTGACCATGCTTGGCTGCCCTGCTGTTTAACCGTACTGCAGGAAAATAAAGATGCTAGCTGGGCTCAGATAATAACCACATCTCATAGCCAGTGACTTGCTGAATGCTTGGCTCACTATACGTATTATATTATGTTGGCCACCACGTTTTTTAGCCTTAGGTTTCCAGGTAACCAAAACATGAGACTAGGCTTTTACACTGGACCCTGGAGCTTTTACTTGCCTGGTGGACTAACTAATGAATTTATCAGTTGTCCATCAGTGTTTATTCCTTGAAATGTTATGAGAACTTGTGCATGTATTTTCTAGCATTACTCAAATTAATAGATAATTTATCTAGTTCTCTGTTCCATGCAAACCTTAGCTAGCTATGTTAGCATGCTAGATTAGACTAAATTTCAGCTTAGTGAGTTTCAAAGAAAAAAAAGTCACTTTTGTACTTAAAGTGAAATGATCAGTGTATAAAAAGACACTACAGGTTACAGTGTATTAATGACACAGATAAATTTTCAGTTTTAAATCTTCAGAGTAGAGTGAATTTAGGTACACTGGGACATCAGGTAAATTGGGACAGTTTATTTTAGCCACGTTTATTTTCTTCCCTTGTAAGAGAAAGTCAGAACTTATGTTACTAAGCCCATATTCGTATGCAGTGGACCTGCTTGATAAAAGTAACATGATTTAATTCATGTGATGTCATATAAGGGGGTGTGGTCAGTATCAAAAAGATAGATGACCCCAAAAAACTTGACATGGGAAAAAATTACATATGCTGTGGCTAGTTTCATTCATAAAGTTATATACTGTCATGACTAACATATTACACATATTTATGATGCATAAATATATATATATATATATATATATATATATATATATATATATATATATATATATGTATATACATACGTACATACACACACAGATAAGATGTACTACTGTAAGAAAAAAAGCATAAAGTTATGTGCATATAGAATGTTTATCATTTAATAATTTCCAAGATGTCCCCAAATTACAAAACATGATGTGGTTATTTTGGACTGCATGGGATTCTTCTTAGTAATAGTCTTAAAATACAATAAGTCTAGAGAGGAAAAGTAAAGGCATATAATGGATGCATGAGTGGATACAACAAAACACAACACAACTGTGGTTATGGTTTATTTATGGATTTGATGTGTATTAAATGGTGTTTTTTAATTTTAATTCTGTGTTGTGCTGCTATACTGCACGAAATAAATTATAAAATGTTACTAACCTTAGTTGTTTGTTACTGCAATTTTAACCGTTTAAACTGAATTTTAGAAAAGATTAGTCATGAATTTGGAAAATATGAAGATTACATAAACCCTGTTATTGCTGTAAGAATTTAATTATAGAATGTTATTTAGGCCTAGGTTTTAATATGTAGACAATTTAGCTTAGTCTGCTGTGCTCATACAATATTAGAATATGTTGTTGATAAATTTGGTGAGGATTCTTTCAAATTCTTTTACTGTAATTTGATTTATTGATGCCATGAATAAGTATGCTGAGGATGAAACTAAAGGCCTGAAAATTTCCCCTCTCAGATTTCCCCTAGGAGATCAATAAAGTAATCTGACTAGCCATCTAAACCGATGAGGATATGTGTCCCAAATGACCAAACATGTCATTAAATATGACTTTCAGTCAGTTTTGACAAAAGGGTAACACCTTGAGGATTTCAGAAATGTATCGTCTGTTGGTGTATTTTGTTTTATTAATACCAAGAAAGCTTCGACAACGTGCAAATAAAAAAAAAACACATATATCTGAATTCACTCTATTTCATTATACCTTAGATACTATGATGTATCTTTAAAGAGCTTCAAAAAGTCTTCTGGATATGCACAGCTAGAGTTAGGCCTACTGTACTGCATGTGAACATATTACATCTACATGTAATATCTACATGTAAGCGCAGTGTGGCTGTAGGTTTTCATTTCAACCAAATGGCACCAAACCATGCAGTGTCGTGGCTGTTCATAACTTGACTTACGTTTCAAAACAAAATTATATCTAAAGTAGCCCTTTGGTGTTTTTTCTGTTTTTCCTTTGTACTTTTACATGTTTATAGAGTATGTTCTCTTAGGTTATCCCTGTCAAGTTCCTCTACACCTCTTCTGGATGATGGTCAGCATTAAATTAGATGGTAAAAATACAAAAAGTGGAAGTTTATAATGGGGTTGTGATTGAGGTTTTGAAGTATCTGGATCATGTACCAGATTGAAGCCATAGTGATGATGTGGGAACATTGATTAGATAGTAGCTTCATGCTGCCATGACAGAAGAATCTTATCTATCTATCTATCTATCTATCTATCTATCTATATATATGTGTATATATATAATATATATAAGATGCTGGATATTGCAAAAGTAAGATTTGACTATTCACATTATAAAAAGGCGGCATTGTGGCGTGTTTCTGTATAATAGGCCTAAATATGACATCACAACATACACTTTTGCCCAAGTAATTACTGACATCTTTCCTGGAGAATGTCATCTCTGTACAATAAATCTTGTCCAAGATGAACGTGGATTATAGACATAACGGACATGCACATACAGTACTGTGCAAAAGTCTTACGCACATGCAAAGATGCCTTGAAAAATAATGAAATGAAATGTTTCTACACTAAATAAATACTATAAAGAGCAGTAAACAGTAGTAAAGTCAATAGTAGTCAATATTTGGTGTGAGGACCCTTTGCTTTTTAAAAAAAATAGTAGTCTCAGGTACAGTGTGTGCAGTTTTATAAGGAAATTAGCTGTAAGTTTTACTGAGCATCTTGCAGAACCAGCCACAGTTCTTCTGGAGACTTTGACTGTTGCACTTGCTTCTTATTTTTGCATGCAATATCCAGCAGCCTTCGTCATGTTTTTTATCTGAAAAGTGGTCTCTTATGTAATATGCTGCTTTCTTTATTGACATACAAACATTTTTCTGTAACATTTAATTTTGTGCTGGAAAACTAATGTTTGGAAATCTAAAAGGTTTTTGTACTGAATCAGTAATGTAGAAGTCATAAAATAAAAATCTATAACAAAGTTTGTACTAAAAAAAATAGGGTGCCTAAGACTTTTGCACAGTACTGTATATACAGCCTGATCATTACGTCAATGTGTTAGCACATTAGTATATTTTACTTTAATGAGACTGCTTTTAATATTTGTATATGAGCATGAAAACTGCTAAATTTTAGACTTTTTAGAAAGCGAGAAATGAGATTCTAAGACACTATTTTATCTGAGGCTGCAGTAAAAAACAGGTGGACTGGGCACTCCCCTTAGCGAGTCAAACCAGACGGATGTGCCCGAAAGACATGGAAATCAACACCTGCACCTCAACAAAGGCCACACTGAGGGGCTAATAAGCCTTCCTTTCTCTCTTTCACTGAACCCGCAGTAGTCTGGCTTGGCGGTGAGAGAAAAGCTTCCCTATCCGGAGCCGAATTGGTGCACACTAATGGCCCTTGTTGATCCACGCTGGCACCAATGAAGACCGGATACTTGCTTGTGAAGATGCTCACATTAACCAAAGCGAGCCAGTCCGTCCGGACACAGGGCTCATAGACTTCTCCTGTCTTCTTTGAGCAACTTGATAAAGGCCTTTTTGTGGCTTGACAGCGGTGGTTTTTGACCTCACACTGAAGGTGTTTTAGCATCCTAATCTAATTCCTATTCACCATTCACTGATAGGCACTTGTTTAGAGGACGCCAGAATTTGACTGTGGTTTGATTAAAAACAGTCCGATAAGACTAACCAAGCAAAGGCTAAACCCATGAGAATGGGGTTATCAGGGGCTAAAATCAAGAGCACAAATATGATGAAATGATACTGATGTTGATACTGATTGGATCATGTTTGTATATATATTTGAATTTTTAAACCAGCATTGAGTACAATATATTGCTTGCTAATTAGCAGTAAGCACCTGTCAGTCATTACCTTTGAGGTTCGTGGTGGCCTAAGTATTTGGTTATCCTCCCATTTGCGTTTTAGTTTTCAGCCAAAGTAGTTGCTAAGATGAAAATCTCCTCACTAACAGACTCGTTTGTGCAGCTCCAGCTCCAGCGAACGCACCACAGTTCTCCCTGCTCTTAACGAGCCGCTCACGTTCATTCGTTTAGAATGTGACAACGGGAATCAGAGCTCCCCACATCCACACACCCCCCACCGTTAACATCAGAGCGCCGATCTGTCTACACAGATCACAGATGAACAGACGGCAGGCTCTTTTTTTTGTCTGTCATGTCCTGCTTAATATTCATGAAAGCAAATTGGGAAACAGTCATTTGACAAGTGCCTGAGTGAGCTCAGGCCCATGGGGAGCCGCACGCAGGAAGTGTGTGCTAGCATTGGATGAAACGTTGTCCTGTTCGCTCCAGACCTGTTCCTTGTCTCTTGTCCCTGCTTACTCCCACTAGCCCTTGCTCACTCGCCCTAAAGTTCCCCCAGGCTGTGTGCTGAGTATTGCCTTAATCACCCCAGGCCCAAGCTCTGCCTGTCATGGTAGACCATCTACGCCATGTTAAGGTGGTAATGCACACAGAGGCATTGCTGTTCATCAGCCCCAATATACAGCAGAGAAGCAGGAACCAGTCCAAAAAAATCATAAAAAACATATGGATGGTAGGAAGATGATGATGACCTGAACATTATCTCTGTAATATGGATCTGATTTTCAAAATGTTTCTTCATAGTATCGCGTTCAAAAGAAAAAGTTTGGTTAAAATTCTGGACCAAACACCAAAACTGAAAATAATATGCTATTATTATTATTATTATTATTATTATTATTATTATAAAGATACATACTGCATATAAATTATTATTTTATTTTATTATAAATCAGATAAAGTTAGGTCATAAAAAAAATTGTTACAGCTAGCTAGAAAGGTAATAAAAATGTAAAAATCTTTACTTTTCTAGAAAAAATATATAAAACTATATGAGTATATAATAAAGCTCTCTCTCTCTCTCTCTCTCTCTCTCTCTCTCTCTCTCTATATATATATATATATATATATGTGTGTGTGTGTGTGTGTGTGTGTGTTCTGCATGCATTTTTCCTATTTAATTTATTCATTTTCTATTATTATTTCAGCCCCTAGGTCTTCATGTCCATTAGAGAACCAAGCACATAAAGCGTCATGGAAAATCATTTTAGTATTGTCTCTAATTTGATTAAAAAAAAAAAAAAAAAAAAAAGAAATTCGAATGGGTCAGTTTAACCAAACAAAAAGTACCATAATCCTTAGTCAGGTGTAGAACTCTGTGTCATACATGCATGAGTGCAGCTTGTTTAACTGATCCGAAATGAGACATTTTAACATTATAGTACCCTCATTTCATCAAAACAGCTTGTTTTGTTGCATGTGCATATGGTGCATACCATATGGTTAACGATGATAATGTGCAATCAAAGACCGATTAGCTTTAATGCTCAACAGCAGTGACAGGATTGTGTAATAAAAGATAAGTACTTGCTCAGCCATACGCAGAGCATTTTTTAAGTTGATTTTTTTTTTGCAAGCAATCATGTTTCATGCAAGGATGGCTATAGTGTAATTAAATTATGCTGTTTTTAAAATAGTTGATTAAGTAACAAGATTCTATATTAAGTACAAGAATTTTTCAACGTACCCTTTAAACCAGGCATGCATTGCTGTTCAAAATTAAAAGCCTTTAACTATGAAATGGTAAAACTGATCTCAGATCTCAGTATCCCAGCAATAAAAAAAAGCAAAGAATGACAGATCAGGGAAACATAATGTAACTGTAAGAGCAAGTTTTGGAATGGCTGTTTAATGGTTGACTGCTTAACTTTTTGCCATAAATGATCATAAACATTCATTCTATGCTTTTCTACACTAATTTGTATGCTAGGTTTATTAGATGCACTAATTACCCATCTAATTCCTAATTTTCAGTTGTCCATATGGTTTGTTGAGTTTTGTCACAAACGTGATAGATACAGCAAGCTAAAAAAGCATTAGCGATGCTCATTTACGCTCCACTATGGCTAAGAATGCTAGATAGGTATTGTAAGCAAAAGCCATAAATTACATTAAATTACAAATAGGTTACTTATAACAGTTTGTTGTTATGGACTGGCAGGTGCCAATTTTTACTCTCAGGTTTTTCAGTGTTGTTATTTCCCTGTTAAAATGTATGACACTGAATATGCCTAGTTGCATGATTGGCAGGTAGACTGAGTATAGCACTCTAATCTCTAATCTCTAATCCCTTGATTATTGTTTTTTTTACTAATCCTGTTATCGTTGTTGTTAAAATTTGCTGTAGGTGATGGTATTTCTAATATTTAAGTACACATGGCATATTGTTTAAGTTAGCACGTAACAGCATGGGTTCTGCGGATGCAGAGTAACTAACCTTAAATTGTTGAACCTCCATAACAAAGTAATTTGGTGAATTATTGAAACATTGTCAAATTTCTTACCTTTTTCTGTATTTCTGGGCAGGATAGCAAGTTGTCTGTTATGCCAAGGCCCAATGGAGGGTGATGATGGACATGATTCATTCACTCATCTCCAGTAACCTCTTTATCCTGGTCAGGGTTGCGGTGTATCCCGGTTACACTGGGTGCAAGACAGGAGAATTCCCCCTGGATGGGATGCTAGTCCATCACAGGGCACCATGCACACACACACACACACATTTACATACACACAGGGGCAATTTAGCATAACCAACCCACCTACTTGCATGTTTTTTGGACAGTAGGAGAAAACTAGGGAACCCAGAATACCCATGCAAACCTGGGGAGAACATGCAAAACTCTGCACAGACTTTAACCCGAGCTCACGATTGAACTCAGGACCCTGGAGCTGTGCACCACCATGCCACCTTGATGGACATGACCAGTGTCCAGATTGTTGGGGACCTGAACATCTGCGCCAGACCCTGCCCTAACTGCAGCAAAATGTCATTAGCCATGTGCAAAGCACACCATGCAGGATATGAAAATACTGCCTTCTATTCATCACCTTCCTCTGGCAGTGCACAGCCACAGCAAAGAAGTGAACAGAAGACATTGCTGGAGAACCCACTGTAAAGAAAAAGGTAAGCTCCCATTGCTGTGTTGCAGCAGCAGGAGCAACAGCAGAGAAGAAGAGAGAATGCCTTTACTACAGGTAAAGGTTTGACACACATTTGAGGAACTAGTCTCAGACATGGGCCAAACGCGAGAGCTGTTAGTAGAAATGCAGCAGTGCATTGAAGTCCATAGTTCAAGGGAGCCAAATACTAGCATACAGAAACAGACTCTGATGTGCTATCAGTTCCTGCATCTCATTCTCTGAAATTGAGGCCCACATCAGCAGACAGTGCTGGTAGCTCGGCATTGAAGGAGATTTGAAGTGTAAATCAGAGTGTAAAGCAAGAACACGTGCTACAGGCTGGTGTTAAGGCTGCCAAGGCAAAATTAAAGTTGGATCCCTACACCAAACTTGGCTGGACAAGTGCTTAATCCATTTTATGGTACATCTGCCCATATGAGTGGCTGGGCTCTTCCACAATGTACCAATTTCACTGACAAGCTTTTATTTGTATTTAAGAGCATTTTGAATCTGCAACTTGATAAAAGGACAGGCCTACTGGCTGCAATGATAGATGCAGAAACCCTACACTTCAGACCTATGCCTTTAGTAGAAAATCAAAATGCATGCCTTTGGTACCTGGACAGGTCTTTGACACACAGGCTGAAGAAGCATTAAATAATTGCCTCCTTCTCTCTGGGATAAGAGCAAAATATGTGACACGTCTCTGCACATTATTGAAAGACCACAACAGCAGATGGAAGGAGCTACATGGGGTGAAGCAGGACCACATTGGTGCTCTCACAGTAGCCTAGGACACAAAGGTGGTTTTGTGCCAGAAAAGGGCATAATCAAACCTCTAAAGCACAATTTGCTAAAATAGCCGGCGGATCCAGATGCCAGTTCTGAAATCATATGGCCAATCTCCCCTCTGCAACTACAGCATTGGAGCTTTTTACCAACAGACCAATGGCCACTACCAAACACAGGGGTCTGCGCTACAGAGGTGCAAGACCCAAGCCAATTGGATGTACTGACTGGAGAAGTGCAATAGCTCACAAAATTTGTAAGAGTAGCCTTAGTGCCCCTGCAACACCAGGGTCTATGCATACTCCCCTATCTGGACGACTGGCTGCTGTGTGGACAATCCGAGCCGCAACTGATGAGCCAGACAGAGCTTCTTATCTCCTGCTGTGGAAGCCAGGACTGGACGTCAATTAAGAGAATGACCATTTGACAAGCCGTGTAGCTGGTACTGCAACATTTTCAGGAACCTCTAAAAGAAACATATAAACTAGTGTAATATAAAACTCCATTATGGTGTTTTATATCAACCACCAGGCTGAGGATTAACACAATGAGTGATTCTCAGTCTGTGTAGAGTCTAGTATTTGCACTATGGCAAGGAACCTTCATGATGACTTTGATACAAGACCTCCAATAATTCTGAAAGAAACTGCCCTGTTGGACTGGAATGAAAGGAAGTAGAACTGTATGTTAGGTATGTAACTGTGGTTATCCTCTGTTCAGTTGCAGAACCACAGTTACAGATGTTAACTTGTGTTTTGGTGCAGATGGAAAGGCAAAATGGAGTTGAGCAATTATTGTGTTGGGGTTTGTCATAGTAGCCTCAAGTGCCCATTAGTGAAAGCAGCATGAAATGCCTGGTTAGATAGTATGTGTGACTGCTTGCTTTGTCTTAATCCGGGCTGATGGACAGGCCTTTGATTTTAACATTTAACTGCCTACTTTGCTTTTCTTTTCTTTGGTTCTTTTCTACAATTTTTAGCTCCATAAATATTTGATGTCTTCATTATTTCTACCAAAGCAATATTAACTCTGCATAACCACTGAATTATAAACTAGTTTATAATATTTATAACATTTATAACATATTTCACATCTATTAAACTGATGGCTTTGCTTTGCTTTTAGAATTATGGTCTTAAATAATGGCTGAATATTCACTTTGAGGTTGGCTAGATATGGACTGGCAGGCTCCTGGCATAAACAAACCCTGCTCTCTTTTACCATCAGTACAGTGAAAAGCACTTTGATTCCTGCAGTCAGAATAGTACATCAATGCTGAAGAACAGCCTTTCTGAGGGTCGATATGCTTTCAGACTGAGCACTGGTCCTCCACCTCATCAGATCACACCAATCTTATTAAAGTATTTCAACAGTACAACTAAATTGTTGAAAATTGCAAACATAATTTCTTTTGAATTTATGTCACGTTATTGTAAACATTTGATCCTTTTTAAATATTCATCACTTACCAAACAATGTCAGCCAGGGTAAAGTGGTCACAGTTGTAGTGTGCACAAATTTCCTTACGTTCTAATGTTTCCTTCTGAGCTAGTCTTGCTAGGACTTGAAGAAGTGGATGTATAACCTTATATATAGAGCTCCAATCCATTGTTTTCTTATTAATAAGACTCTTTTTGTTACTGTTAAGTCTACACTATAATATAAGTTTGCAGTGATGCAGAAATTATGTAGCAGTAATTCTAGTCACACCATGTTTTGTGGAACAGATACATGACCTATTCATGTTTGTGATTAACACTGGTTGCGCTGTGGATCCGTGGCTACAAGCAGAACTCAGAGGTGATTACTACATCCACCACTCATAAAGACACTCTGATGTAATCTTGGTGTCTGCTTCTGCTTCTCCAAACTTGGGTACTGTGCCCACCCTGGCAGACAGTATTGATAGCCTGCCATCTGACCATGCTGTTGGCTTGACATCAGCAGCTACTGTACTTCAGTCTAAAATCGAGACTGCCTTAGTAAAGCTAAAGCCTGATCACCCACCTAACACAATTGATCGGTTTCGGTGTGCAAATGAGTGAATGGGCTGTCCCACAATGTACCTCATTAAAGAGCTCTCATGCATCAAGTGCACTGATGACCTGATAAAATGATAAATCAGTTCAGGGACCTTCCCTTTGGGTTAGCTTGGGTGTTCTCAATATATGTGCAAGCTACTTTAGAACCCCTGCAAGGCCAGGATCTTTGTGTATTCCCATATTTGGGTGTTTGGCAGCTGTGTGGACGGTCACAACAGCAGGTCTTGAACCAGACAAAGGTCCCAGTCTTGCACTGGAAGCACTCGGACTAAAAATCAACCTAAAAGCGTCCTTCGTAGACTGTTCAGTTTATTGGCATAAAGACAGATTAGAACAGTAGGTAAAGGAAGTGATTGCATAGGCTTACTCCAATCCAGTTCAAGAGGTCTTGCAAGGACTGTTGTGTTTGACATTTGTCTATGCCTTAGTTATAGATGCTACATATTAAATGTTGTTAATTGCACTCTGTGTGTGGTGAAATTGAGTGATTCTCATCCTCAATAGAGAACAGTATCAACACTATTTATGAGTTCTAACTTATTGACAGGACGGTACAATGTCAGGATATGGTATGGACCCTCTTGACGATCCACTAGTTGTGACAGAAACCACCTGTCTAATACAGACAGAAATAGAATGGAAGATTGCAAACATAACCATGATTCTACGACTAAGTGAAGGACCGCCAAAAAAACTGGTAAACACGAATATCCAGCCAACGAATGTCACATATTGGCTACCCATGTTAGGTCAAAGTCATGGTCACAAGGTGATAGCTTGCTTATTTGTCCTCTGCAAGGAAACAAACACAGAAAAAACTCAGCTGGTAACAAAGGAAAAAACCCTGAAAAAAGTCCTCCACTTAACTGTAGAATCACAAATATTCAAATGTTCTTCCATGGTTCAAAATGTACACTGCATTTTTTCATTTAACATGGTATTTTTTCTTGGTTTTTGTGCAAGATGAAATAAATTAATTGTGCATTCATTTTCAGTATGCTTCTCCTGGCAAGGGTTCTAAAATCAAAACAAAACTAAAAATGGAAGCCATAGAAATATTGCCTGTGTAAAAATTGAAAGCAGAATTAATTTTATTTGTTCTTTTTTTTTTTTCCGTATGACCTTAGCATGATGTGAATGTGAAAAATAGCAGTGTACTCAAACATTGTGAATTTAGCTCTTTAGAAAAGTACAGCCTGGTTTCTAAAACTAACATACAGTGAGGTGTCCTATGCAGGTCCTATTATGTTAAAGAATTTTTAATGTTCATTATGTTAATGTTATATTCACATGGCCCATCACAGTATTAAAAGTAATTTTAATTAAACATATTATTCATTTGCATAGCTGCACACTCATTTCTTTTACTGAAACGCACAGTTAGTCAGCAATATTCACTGGACTGAAACTCACCAAGCCTGATAAATAACTGAACGTTTAGATGTAGATTATTAATGACATCTTAAACATGCCATTTTTTTATTCAGTATGCAATGTAGTTTGTGCTGACACACACAAAAAAGGTCCACAACTTCCAGTTTGATTACTGAAACTAGCATGTATAAAAACTAAATAAAATATGTCTAAATGGCAAAAGCTAATAAAAAAACAAAGCCACAAAAATAAAACTGAAATTCATTAAAAAAGAAACTACACTGATCTGCATGCTCTATTGAATTATCTTGACTTATAGAATTATATTCAGTGATGAATATAGTAAATAGTACTTAGTAAAGAGAGACAATTTATCTGTAGGTCAAGAATTTTTTTTTTTTTAAATATTACATTGCCCTAACAGATCCGTCAGACTTCAGGACTGAGGTGCGAGAGCTTTGGGAGCCTAAAAGCCTACCATCATAATCACCTGCTGTAATGATCCTACTTTTATTCACACAGCCCAAAATTATGGAATAGTTCGATAGATCCGTGGATAATCTTAATATCGTAAAGTCAATGGTTTTATTGCTGAGTTGAACTGAAAAGTAGGTGGGCAATCTTATTTAATTATGGATGCAGATGATGCATTATTGAACAGTGTCACTTTAGTGTCTTTATTGTTCAGCACATGAAAAATGATGCCAATTAAAAAATTCTCCTCAGGGCACAGCAGAAAGGTGATGGGTTGAGACATGGCTAGTGTGTTGAAGAGAGATCATAAGGACCATTGGGCTGTTTCTGTTGGACCTTGGTTGATGTAGTTCAGTTGTGAGGTGTGACCTGCTGTTCAGTGGGAGTTTTCTGTTTTGGACTCATTAAAAAAAAAAAAGGTGATGCAGCATTTAGGCTTGTCACGATTATTATATAAGCAAATTTCCACACTGAAATTTTCGAGCTGACCACCGTTCTTTGAAATGATCATGATTAATTGCTTGAAATTGCATTGATTTCATATGAGAGTATGTGATTATATGTGATATGTGAGTAAGATGTGATCATGCCCCTTGAAACTGCGTATGTGAATTCAGAAAAGAAATGTGTCATCATGTAAGTAAGTAAGTAAGTAAACCCACATGTCCTACATGTGAAAAATGAACATGTGAAAATAAAAGAATGTGACAACAACCACATGTGCAAAAATAAAAACAAGTCATACATGCAATACATATTCAACGTGTGAGAATAAGTGAATCGTGTGAGACAATCACATGTGAAAATAAATTCACATGTAAAGTTTGTGTGACTTTATAGTACATTAACCTCTTTGTGTATTTCAGTAATAGGATTTCTTTATTTATTTGTATAGAAGGCAAACTGGTTCGACCTGTCAGGAAGGCTAGAGTAACTCACATAACCACTCTTTACAACCGTGGTAAGCAGAAAAGCAACTCAGAACACATAAACCTTGAGGCAGATGGGCTAGAACAGCAGAAGGCCCCATCAGGTTCCACTCATGTCAGCCAAGAACAGGAATTAAAGTGCTAACTGTAATTATCTGTATGACAGGTTGACAGGTTTAACAGTATTTAAGATTTATTTACCGTGTGGTATTCACAGTATTTGGCGCAAGCTGTTCATTAGTTTGTTGCTAATAAAATATCATTTATGTTTACATGTTTAAACTAATTTTGATTTTATGCAAGTGCACTTTGTTCGTGTATTTATCAATTATTTTATTAGACACAGATTAGGAAATGCTGGTGTGCATAATGACAGTCTTTTGTTATGTGGAACTCAGTTACCCTTCCTAAAACGCTCTTCTTTTGACACCCACTGCATCATCGCGCTTAATGAAATAAGACCTTAAAGGCTTCCGAACTCAACAACCTCACGATCTTTCTATTATAAGAGGAGCAATTTTTCACTGGTTAGGTGAATTTATAGTTCATAAGAAGATCATTTTTGTATCAGGACATAGAGAATGAGAGAAAGCATTATGAAACATGTTTGTTAAAGTGAGTGTATTCCCATTGCCAGCAGTCATAAGTTGTTTTAGCATGTATTACTCTCGTGTGTGTCTCTGCCTATATTCACCCATGTGGACTTTAGTGTATATTACTTTATGAGTGAATGCGGCTGATGGGGGGAAAAAAAATGGATGGAAACCGCTGCAATTTGAAACCTTGTTAGAAATTTATGAAGTGCTAAAATGCTCCATCCCCAGGGAGAGCGCTGCCAGATGTCACTGGCGAGACGTTTACTGCCAAGCTGAGAGGAAAGCTCTGATGGCGGCACTGTAGCATCTCCGCCGAGTGCCTTTTGAACAACGGACAAGCTAAACAATTAGCAGCTGGGGAAATATTTCAACTCTTCTGCAGTTTTCCTCTGCTGGTAGAATCACACATTAGAGCAGGACAGCCTTTGTGCTCAGTAATGTTGAAATAGGACAGGTTCCATGGACCAAGGGGCTGGACGATGACTTTTCGCCAATATTGAAATTGCATTTTCATTTTCAGGGTTATTTCTGAAACATCCGAAACTTTTAATATTGTCACTAGTTTCATTGCAGGTGTGCTGTGAATGTTCAGCCCACTTTATTGCAAATACAGACAGCTTGTGTGGGACAAACCACAAACATGAGCTGCTAGTACAGAGAGCGACATGTTTACACTGTTGTAGCTCTGCTAACTATTAGTTTAGCTAGCAGATTAGCTCATTTCCAGCTAATTAACAGTTGTGACAGCACTGTACATAATTGAACACTCAGCTGATCAGAGGGCACAAGGATGATTAACACATACTGCCTTTTGCACTGTTACAGAAAACATTGCTAGCTTGCAGTGCATTGTGGGAAAGCCTGAGCCACTGAGACTACATTGTATGAAAACTTGTTAATAATGACTATCTTGTTAGAAGGGTTTATAGTGTTACAGCATGGACGTAGATTTGCCTTGAAAGTTGGTCAGGACCCATGGAAAGAAATTACCCTGAGCCTATATGGAAAATTTCGAAAAACAATCACCTGCAAAACTGAGAGCAGACATGTGCTGTGCTGCTTAGATTAGGTTATTTGCATACACTGGATAATATAGCATGAAAGTTTCATTTTGTATTATTTTTAACTAGAAACCAGAAATAGAAGATCAAGCACTACAGATATTTGCATGTTATATTTACTAAAACAGCACGAGAAAGCACAGAAATGAATGCTCCTTGCATGCTTCACATGTGACGTGTCTGTTGTAAAATGAAAATCATCATGGAGTGGTTTTGGTTTCTGGTGTATAATGGGCTTAAAATATGAGCTTGCACTTGCTCGTCATTTCCATTTTTTTAAATTTGTATAAAAGAAATTTCTATGGGTTTCTATGGATTCCATAGAAATCCAATGAAATCACAAACTCACACTATTTATTCATTCTTAACTATTTAAAATCATAATCTACAAAGATATTCATATTCATGGATAGCCAAAAATTTAAGGGAAAAAATGCATAGGCTGTTTATTCACTGTCTCATGCCACGAGCTGGTTGTTAGGCACCATATTAACAGCTAGACATTAAATTAGCAAATGTCTTTAAATGGGGGAATGCATGAGAAATGTTTGCTTTAAACCCACTGAAATATCAAAGAAGAAGCAAAAAATAGAAAATAACAATCTCAGCTAGCTAGCCCTCCATTAAAAGCCCAAATATTGGTAGAGACATTTCACCTATTGTGAAAGTTGGTAATATAGCAGTACTATAGCATGTATAGGTGTTATAGCATGTTACAAAATATTGAGAAGTGGAAGAGCTTTAATAATTAACACTGAATATAATCTTATTTTAGAAAATTAATGTAACAAATAGATTTTATTTTCTACTGTGTATTGATTATGTAATGTGGAAGAACAAAAACCTATATGATTGTAAACTAAACTGACAATTAGCTTTTACTGTCTGCTTTTTACACCTGTGATTTTATTTATTACCATTTTATTTATTACTGTTATTTGTAAAAATTCTGTAAAATCAGAGCTGGCCAAGACATTTTAAAATATTCAAGAGAAGAAAGATGAACTGACACTGATAAATTTTACCTTCTACTACTGTAACTCCTAGTACTACTTGTAGTTAGCCACCTAAAGTGCTGTGAAAGATTGTGCTTTGACCATTTATTTATGAAAACTAGTGCAGTAAGTAATAGAATTTTCCTGTCTCTAATTATAATAACATAATTGTTATCTTGCTAACATATTACAATAGTGAAACTCGTTTCTGGCTAAACACATTATATATATTTATGAGTAGTCATTTATGGTGCTTCATAAGATGAAACTGTAAAGGGGTTCCCACAGTCCATCTGAACAAATGATCAAATATTTAACACTGCAGAACCACTCTGTCACATCGATCCATCTACATGTGGTTTCTCATAGAATTTTAAAAATGTGGCATGACATCACTGACCACTAAGATTTAAAAAAAAAAACCATATTGTTAGTTAGTTGAAGTAGCACATGTTAGATAATTACATGCCTAATATTTGCAGCAGATTCACAAATATCACAATAATTGAATGGCAGTTGTATGCAGAAATAACACATATAGCATCATGTTGTATATTTCAGAGATCATGTTCAGGTGTTTCAGCACCTGTGGTGAAACACAAGTGTCAAAAATGACAGATCATTGTAAGCAAATTTCAGTCTTGTTATCTTGAGATCGCAAAATTGTTTTCTCATGATCTCTAGCCATAAACATTTTATTGATATTGTAGTCTAACGTCATTACACAACACCACAGATCTTCATTCAGTCCGGAAGATTCTGTCAAAAAAAAAAGGTCCATGCTTCTAGATTTGAATTCTAGATTTAAAACTTGCCTTGAGTTGCCTCAACAGCAATAACATGATCTACTGTAGGTTAATACACTCTTCCCTTTTTTCTCTTGTCTCCAGTTTTTGGTGAAGATCTACATTCCAGCTTATATTTTGTCAATGCATCTCTGCAAGAGGTAGTGTTCTCCAGCACTACAGGGGCACTGGTGCCGTGTCCGGCAGCGGCCGTGCCCCCCGCTACGCTGCGCTGGTACCTGGCCACTGGGGAGGAGATCTACGATGTGCCAGGCATCCGACACGTGCACCCGAATGGCACACTGCAAATCTACGGCTTCCTCCCCTCCAGCTTTAGTAACCTAATCAATGACAACACCTACTATTGCACAGCAGAGAATCCGTCAGGGAAGATCAGGAGCCAAGACTTGCACATCAAGGCTGGTGAGTTTTTATGAACCCATAATAGATAATTAACATGAACATTTTGCTTATTGTCAGAATAATCAATTTAAGCAGTTATTGATATCTATATAGTTATTGATCCAGTAGCTTATAATAGGAATGATGAGGAATAGGATCATTTCACTGTTAATGTGACACTTTAACATCACAGCTTAAATCTAATGTTAGGTTTGGGGCAAAATGACCTGTTTCATGTTTAAAAAAAAAATACTTAAAATAATTTCACTAATAAGCATTACATTGACTACATTCAGGTCTCTTTGATTGTTAAATTATGAAAGAATAAAGAAGTATTTACAATAATAAATTTTATATTTTATATTTTCCTTTATGAACATAACTAATTACATTTATTATTTTGTATTTTATATTTTTTATGAACATAACAAATTACATTTATTATTTATATTTAACAATATTTATTATATAATATATAATATCTCATGATAATCAAAGATGACTATCAAAGAATGCATATTTATTTTAAAATGAAAATATATTTCTAAAAAAGTCTCACTGTAGAGTTAGCTAGTATAGATTACAATTAATTACAAATTTTGCAGGGGAATTGCAAGAGAAGTTGTGTTATTTTCTATAAATATTGTATACATTATGCTGTACTGGTGGTATCTAACATCTACCAATTGTAATTATGTGTATCATGTTTCTATAAGCAAAGAATAAAAACATTATCACTACTTACATACACTACTCTTGTAAAACTTATATTATATTGGTAATTAGGCTATAATATACAGTATATAAACATCTAAATATATTAAAACAGTTCACAGTATAAACACAATCCATAATATTTATTTAACCTTGCTCACAAAAAATTATGATCTTGAGAAAAACATCTTTTGTTGCATTGAGAAAATAATTAAGAGATAATCACAAGATAACTAGACAGAAGAAAATACACTTATTTACTCATCTAGCCAAGAGAAAGTCCCCGAGCATGTGAAGTTTTCTGTGTCTATTTCTAAATGAGATGAAGGAAATAATTTGCAGTTGTATTGCCAGAAATGAGAAGCTCCAAGTAGTAAACAGAACATGAGAGTTAAACAACAATGTTTTTGTTGTATATTATATTTTAAGAATGCCTTTGAGGAAAGAAGGACGTATTGAAATCATTTTCATGGCTGGATCGGGAAGCTGTCGTAAAGTTGTGATGAACTTTAACAGGATACATGGCAAGCACATCACACACCACACTGCTGCCAAACTTATTAACAAATTCAGAAAGACTGGAAGTGTTGAGGACGAACTGAGAAGTGGACGTCCACAACATCCACAGCAGACGGTGCTGGCATACATAGTCCCCTGTGTATGGAGACTTTTAGGACACCCTGTATAAAATATTAAGGGAAAAAAATTGTTTTTTTAGACAAGCAAATTATTCCTTGCAGATTTATGTCCACGTTAAGCAAAAACAATTAAGCTAAGAGTTACAGTAAATCTGAAAAAAAAAAAAAGTCAATCCAATACACTGTTGCTTCTTTGTTTCAGTATTTCGGGAACCGTACACTGTCCGTGTGGCGGACCAAAGAGTCATGAGAGGCAATACAGCGGTCTTCAAGTGCATTATCCCAGCCTCGGTAGAGGAGTACGTCACTGTTGTATCATGGGAGAAAGACACTGTCTCACTTGTCTCAGGTAAGAATCTAGACGCAGGTTAAATCTTACAATCGTATAAGTTAGATGTTAACATCGTTTTTGGTGTGGCAAAATCTTCCTATACTAGACTGACTAACTTTCAGTTTGCTAATATTAAGGTTTAAGAACTAAATTTTGTGGACAGAGAGGTCATTTCTGAAAAGAGCACAAATACCACACTGTTAAAAGCTTCTCAGTATAGATTTTTTTTAAATCATATTTTTTCACTAAAAGACCCTCAAAATGAGGGTTATTACACTTGCACACCTCACTGTATTACTCATGTAATTCAATTTGCTTCGTATGAATTCTGCAATAGAGCATGGCCATGTCTAATCTAATTAAAAATAAAAACCAAAACAAATGAAACTAGCCACTTGGCCAATTATTACATTTTTAAAAAATTCATTTCTATATTATCAATTCCATTTGAATTTTCTGATTTGTTTTAGGTAGTGTTTAATGTGGTTTTATTAGTTTCTATTAGGTTTTATTTTAGAGTAATATGTCTCCTTAGTTTAAAGTGGTAAGTCAATGTTTTAAAAAATAAATGCTATAGTAAGTGAATAGGCTGTTACACATACCGTATACTGTATATATATATATGTGGTTATGATTAAAATGTAAGCAAAGTTATTGAAATTCTGGTATAGGAAGATATTAACAGTGAATAAGTAATGGTAGAAACAAAGTGATTTAACTGCAATAAATTTACTCATAAATGCATATGAAGTATATTTCATTTAATTGAGTAAATTGAATATAATGTATTGGTGGACTCCTTCACATAGTGATTCTATATTTATGATAATAATAGACCGTATGTAATATCATGAAACTATTTTGAGACAACCTGAAGAAATATTTCATTTCATTTCATGATTTTTAACATATGCAGTTAAAAATCATTGTAAACTAACATTTAGGATATGAAAGTGGAAAGTAAAAGTGTCTTTAATTATTGTATTTTTAATTGTTTTTCATATTATTAGTGAAATGTAGTGAAAATAAAGATTTTTGTGCCTGTTTTATAGGGAATAAAGTCTAATGGGAAGAGAAATCGTTAGGATTTTAGATATCTTGATAATCTATATCTCTGTCTGCTCCATATATATATTGATATACATATGTATCTATATGAGTCCTAATCCTAACCCCCAACCCCTACATCAGAGCCAGTGGATACCTGTTATTTATAATTATAGTAAGTTATAGTTAGTTGTAGTCATTTGCATGTTACTCAGCTCTTGTCAGTGGAAAGTGGGATGCTTTAGTATGCTAGCATTACCACAGGTCCATTACTGTAGAACACAGCTGAGTGCATTGCTTTACATCTCACTGTATGTATAATGGAAGGCTCGCCTTTTTTTTAAATTGTTTTTTCCCTGTGGTATAGTTAGAATCCAATCGTGGTTTCTGCTAGATAAGAATCAGCAAAAACCACAATGTCTGGTCCGGACAAAATCGTGCCTTCAGTGCTTTGTTTGCATTCACATCCTCTTTGGATTAATGTTCTTATATCTCTGTCTATTATGAATCTTAGAATTTCATGAATGAGATTCTTAAAAATCTCAAATCAACAAGTAAAATATTTTGGTTTGGTGCACCTGCTGAGGAGGATGTTATTTAAAAAAAAAATAAAATTGCACGTTATTAATCAGTGCTGCAGTGGAGTGCGCCTTTAGAAATGGAAAAATGACTATTACTGATTTCATGACCAAATAAAAAGGTAAGGCAGTTTTAGTCAATGAAAAAAATCCAGAGTTAATAAAACAGTAATTATGAGTTTATAGTCTCTGTGCATAGTCTTAAATGTAATTATGTTATGCTACATTAATTATGATGCTACACTTGTTGGATGGCTAGCTAGTTATCTAACTCTGGTAGGGGCTAAGTACCCGAAGATCATATGTGACCACAGGAACCAAAGTTCCTGTAGCTGGAGTGGTACCGATGTCACTCGCATCATACACAGAGAGAAAATTTCCTGTGTACCCAATCATGGTTCTATTAAGATCTAAAAATAAATTCTGTTTCTTGCTGTGCTAATTTTTTTCCGCGCAGACTCTCTGATTGTTAAGCAGTGCAAATTTCAGTGGAAATTCCTGCTCTGTTTGGGGTCATTTTGCTGATTTCCTGAAGTAATAGGTAGTTATTAGATTTGTTAGTGTATATTTGGGCAGCTGTTGGGTATTCACATGACTTCGTAGTGCATTTAGGTGCGTAGTGAGAAATGTTACTCAGTAAATTTCTGTGGTTTAAAGATTGAGTAGTCAGGCAAATATTAAATTATGTTCTGTTGGTTCTCACTTTCTTTCACTAATGCTGGGTTTCTGCATCCTTCCAATATTAGATTGGAAACCAGGAGTCTGCAGAACTGTATGCCTCAACTTTATTTTTCTCAAACAGTTATGGTTGGGGTTTCCGAGTAGTGCAACAGAAAAGCGTTCACCCTATAGTCATGAGGTCACAGGTTTGAATTATGACGATACCACAGCCATCTGTGACCGGGAGTCAAAAAGAGCAAATTATTTTGCGCTGTCCGGGTGTTAAGGACGGCATACTATCTGTCCCTTGTCACCCAATAGCCATTCGTGGGTGTGTGTCAGCTCATGTATGTGGAAGAAGGTAGATAGCGATTTTCTTCAAGTGTGTTTGAACAGGCAGCAGTTTGAAAAGATGCGGTGGCTGCCTTCATGTGTCTTGAAGAACGCATATCCTAGCCTTCACCCTCCCTTGTTTGTAGCTGTCATGTAATAGGGGAGAGCTGGCTGATGGGTGGGAATTAGCAAAGTGACCAAATTAGGACAAAATGTGGTAAAAATCCATTTATGGTCAAGAAGTGCATGTTCCTGTCAATCTCTGCAAATGAAATAGGAATGATATTTCTTCTGCCTTTATTTCACATCCATACTATTCATTCTGTACAAAATGTCAAGGCCATTACAGTGAACCAAACAGGTTATTTGTGGATGCTCCCAAACCTTACACACCCAGTCCCTTCCTCAAGCAACATAAAGCATACACTATATGGAATTCATATAGAATCACTTTGTGGTCATTGTGTAACTGGACAGATTTTGGTAGGCGTAGTGATGATCCACCAATCTTGCCATATTAATAATGTTGCCATAAAATACCTTGAGATATTACAGGGTTCCAACCCAGAATCCAAAAATTATACCATTAACATTGTACTTGTGAAAACAACCTGCTGGTTTGATGTACCTTCCAAAATTGCTGGATTTCCATGACATGCTAAAAATGATGACATGCTGTTACATGGTTCTTCTTCCAGTCTTTGCTTGACCATTAAGCCACTAGTCAAATAAACCAACTTAATCCATCATTTCTAATTCAGCTTAAAGAACAGACAATATTTCTCACTCAGATGAATAGACAGGATAAAATATTCATCTCCACCGTTACTCTGGCATAAATCAGCATTTAGAATGGACGACACGAATTATCCAGCCGTACAATCCCTCTGACGCTGGTGATTTTCCAGCAAATCATGGAGAAGATGAAATGCATAATTACATGGCCGGGCTTGTCTTAATTAATGAAATGTGATTGAAAATATAATTACAATATGAATTACCTCTCAAAATAAGGACTGCTTAGTAGTCATTTGAAGCGGAGGCCCTGCTTTAAATGTGAATGAACGGAATCTAATGATGCCACTAACTTACCATTAACCTGTCATGCATTTAAAAACCGAGCGCGATGGGCGCTTTCGAATTCATGGCCATGCGCCTGTCTCCCGCCCCTCTCGGGCTTTTGATAAACAATTGACCATGCTAATGAAGAGATGAAAGGGCCTGCAGGTGAAAGGGATGCGTGCGCTTTCTGTTTGGAGTTTGCTGAGTGTTGTATGCAGTCTAATGCATCGCACAGGGACTGCTTTATTTTGTGTAGAAAGTGGCATAGGAGCTGAATATGGAAAGGAAACATGATGGAGGCTCTCTCTCTCTCTCTCTTTTCTTTCCTCTCTCTCTGTCTCTCTCTCTCTCTCACCTTTATTTGCTGCCCTTTGTGGCTTTTGTTCTCCGACTCATCCATTTGATCTGGTTTATTGTGCCGGGTTGAATGATGCAACATGAGTATCGATGGTTTTTCGTTTGTTTGTTTGTTTTCTATTCTTTTCGTTTTTTAAATGGTGGATCAGTATAGCGATAGAAAATGAAGTGTCCTGGACAATATCCCAAATATTTCTTTTTAAGGTTCGTTCAGCAAATGATTAACATTACACAACCTTTTTTTCAGTGGAATATATTTATCTATAGTTAGTTAGTATGATAAATGAACAAAATGAAAAAGAATCGTGCTTTACAATAAAGTGGTGACTAATTTATAAAGCTTGTCTGTTGTTTTTAGCTGTTTTGCAGTTACTGTGTTCTGCAGTTTGAGCTTTCGTGCAACAAATTTAATGGCATTTTAGTTACTAACCATAGCAACAAAAAATAACTAATCTGCAAACTTAGTCTGCATTTGAATACATTGAACAACAGTACAATATTAATAGTAATGGTAATAGTAACATTAATAGTAATTTTTTTTTTACAATATTTTATGGTGTATACTACCAATATCTTTGCCAATATCTCAAATTGATGACTAAAAGAGGAGGAAGCTTGCTATAGCTGTGAATATACAAACAGACTTTTACATTTGTATGTAATTATCCATATGAAAAATCCTCCTAACAATGATTTTTACTCTGCACATGGCAACATTATTCAGATTAAACAGAATCACCGAGTAGTTTTATTTACGGTGATCGCTGCACCTACTAGGGAGCAGGTGTAAATTTTAGACTGCATTGAAACTATGTCACTTATGTCACCATGCATTTTTTAGTAGTTTGCTAGGTTTAGTAAACTCAAACATAGTGCCATTTACATCCAAACTAGACAACGATATCGCTTAATTTCAGCTGGAGTAACCGGCTACCAGAAATGCATGGGTGGAGTTAAATTTTAAAATGAATATTTCTTAATAATAATAACACTGCATATATAAAACACTGAAATTTTTCATGGTAATAATGTTTTTATTTATTATGCAGATTTTCTTTATCTCCAAGTTTAAAAGAAAAGATTATTTTGCATCCCTTTCTGGTAGATTGATGCGGATTGTTTGTAATGTATCTGCACTCTCTTCTTAGGCAGAAAACTAAGCAGACATGAAAATATATGAAACAGTGAGTGAAATCCGCACCTCTCCTGCAGTGTCATAGCAGGCACAGGCTACACATTGGTTTGTTAATTCTGCAATATTTCTGCAATCAAAGAGCCATCTGGATGTGTTGTTGCTGTCTCAACATCAATGTGTTAATTAACAACACACTTTTTTTTGTCTTATCACTATTTCAGCAAAGTAGCCTTCTATATTAGACTATGAGAAAGAATCTGAACACACTGCCTGTTGTAAAAATGACAAAAAAAATCTACAAAGTAAACACATCTGTTTTGAACTGTTTTAAACTAGATAATAAATTCCCTTCCTTTCCTATAATCCCCTTCATTTACATAAAGCGGTTCTTCTCATGATGTTTTAATGATAAATGTTCGGTAACACCATTGACCATTAACACAACTGATAATTGTCCTTAAATTTGATTCTGTTTAAAATAAGTAATCTACATGGCGTTTTTTTTTTATTATTATTATAAAGCTAGTTATTCATCGCAGGGTGCTTCGTTATTAGTTATAAGCTAGTTATTCAACTAGGGAGCTTAGTCAGTATGACATGGACTTCTGATCTTTTGGTTATGAACTAAAAATTTGTGCTCAATAAGTATCTCTTTATATTCATTCTTCTATCTTATTGTTGGATCATCTAGATCAGGAACGCATACGAACCCAGAAAGGAGTGTCAAGACAAGTCGAGTGGCTTTATTGTCATTTCAGCTATATACTGTTAGTTAGTACACAGTGAAGCGAAACAACGTTCCTCCAGGACCAAGGTGCTACATAGAACAAAACACAGAACTACAGCAGACATTACATATATTTACATAAAGTGCACAGTGCAAACATGTGCAGACGGCACAAGACAGTACAAAAACTATCAAAACAAACTGACAAAACAAGACACGGTGAGTTACAGTGCAGCGCCCACTAGCACACAGTACTAATAAAAAAGTGAATCATATGACAGTAGTGCAAAAGATTGGCAAAATAAGTTGCTGAATGTAAACATAAGGAGTAGCAGCCAGGTACGTGATATTTGTAGTTTACTAGTGTCTGGCGATGGTATACACGAACACCGGTCGCTCGGATGTCCATGTGCCTTTGAAGAGTCGGGCTAAAAACAAAAACAGCACCATTTATAGCCAGCCGCGCCGCCATCTTGGATCAGCGGACCGAACCGAGTACAGAAAAACGATAAAAAAACAGTAGTACAGCGACTCTAGTATTCTAAACAGATCCTCTGTTGCGGTATATCTAATCACATGCATTTATGTCAATTATTTAGCTGAAGACAGCTCATCAGACCAGAGACTAGCTACAGGGCTAGACACATTAGGCCAGAAAGGGAAGAGAATTCACAAAAAAAAATAGTTTAAAGACCAATGGATGACTAACTAACCACTTCGGATTGTCTTATTTATAGTAATAAATGAATCACTTTATGGTTAAGCATTAAAAGGAAACTGTTGTAACTATTCAGTCATGATGATATCTGGTCTGGACTTTGCTCCAGCAACCCTCCCTTCATTGATCATTATTTTAACTGATGCTGTCTGTAGTCAGGCTCAGCTGTTACACAGGCCATTGCACAACCCCAGCTTTGGCATTTGGCCACAAAATACTGGATATGAAGCATCGAACACAGGTACTGCCAGCATAGTTTGCTACAGGAAATAGGCGAGTGAGAAGTCCTAACACGAATGTTTTCATCACTGTGCGCGAGACAGTGGATTTGTGCACTCACAGACCAAAGTCAGCACAACCTTGAACAGAGAGCGAGAGAAAAAGAAGCCACAGAAATAAGCTCTTTATTGCTCCTTGCTCAGCCAAGAGTGACACACACACGGCAGACAAGGCGGCACTCGGCAACTGGATGCTGTGCAGAGTGAGTGCATGAGGCCAGAATATTTCTGCTGTAAATAAGACACACCATCGACTGCACCATACAGGCACCAGTGTTACTTTTACATTCTCATTTTCTCTTGCTCTCTCACTCTCTCTCACTTGTTCTCTCTCCTTTCCTCCCAACCTCTGTGCCTCCCTGTGCTGGCAGGCTTGGAAGTAAATTAGGTCAGGGCTCAAGGAGAAAGCGTGATCTCCCCGTACACAGCAGCGTTGCAGCCACCAGCCAAGATTCAGTGATTCACTAAACAATGCAAACAATAAAAACCATTAAAATCTGATTAACATGTACAATGTATAGGTTTGGAAGTATAAAATTGTGATGACCTGCTAAGCTGGTAAAATTCAACATGAAGCACTGAATACAGTCAGCGCCAAATCTGATTGGCCCCCTTTGAAGGAATTGTCAGAAATGTTCACAGAAAAATTACATTCAATATGCTTTGCCTAATATGTCGCTCTTAAAATGCAAAAAAAAGAAAAAAGTTTTGACTAAAATAATGTTAAAAATTTATTGGCATCACTAAAGAATATTCAAAAATAAATACAAAGAAATTGTCATCCTTTCACTCTCATTATCCAGGACCAAATATGAGGCTGTTATTGCAATTGAGCAAATATGTAAAATCGCTTTGTTGTCCATAGCCTTGGAAAAAGTCAAAGATTTTTCAATACAAAAGAGATGGTCAGATAATAGATCATTTAAAAAAAATACATGAACAATAAAAATGCCATTAAGTATAATAAGGGTTATAAGAAACAAAAAAAAATGTTTAGAACATTAAACTGCAGTTGTAATAGTCGCTGTATATCGATAACAGCCTGCTTATTGATTTGAAAAAAATGGCAATGAGCTGGGAAAAATAGGAAAATGAGCTACGTGAAAGGCAAGAGGTATATAGTCCAAAAAAACCTGACTCAAAAAATCAGTGCTTTGTGCATCATTAGTAATGAAGAATAGAACTGGGAATAAAAAGAAACAAAGGAAGTGAGGGAGAAAGAGAACAATAGAAGGAGATGGTATGATTTTGATTTTGCTTAGAAAATGGTGTACCTCAAGGAACCATACTTGATCCATAGCATGTTTGTGGTTAATATTCTTAGCTATAATGGATTTTTTTTTAATATCATTCAAATTGAGAAGACAGAAAGAAAAAAGGACTAAATTAAAGGTTCTTGCATTGCTTTGTGCTGCTAAATAAGAGCAATACGTCATGTTGGCAATTAGGATGAAAATGACTACAGAACAATGTGTGTAGGCCACTAGGAACTCTGCGTTAATCTTTAATAAGCACTGATGGGTTTATGGAATGTTGCTGTTTGGCAGTGCATGTCAAAGCAGGACTTTCCTGGCTTATGGATTACACCCCACCGGTGCACTGGACACAGTCCAGAGCCCAAGATGGCAGCACTCCAACCGTCAGATTAGCAATAAGTGTGGCATGAGCTAATTATGGCTAGAACAACCAATTAATTTCAGTTTATAAACTCCTGTAAATTTTGAGCTCGTGTCTACCTCTGTTCTGGGGTCAGCTGTGCTCACCTCTGTAAATGGAAAAGGGTAAGTGACGGGTGTTCTGGACCAAGGTGGAATCTTTCCATATGTTGTTTCAAACACTGCAAAAAAAAAAAAAAAAAAAAGCATGGTTGGTTCTGGTGAATGATCAAAAGCTGCTTCTGATGTTGCCTTGAAAGCATGCAGTGCAAAATAGGCTCAATCAGGAAAGGATATTAGGCATGAGTTCTGTTCTATCTAGACCATGTGCGTGTTATTCTAAAAGGAGTCTATTGAGGCTAGTCTGAAAAAGAAAATTCTTTTCAGTATTATTACATATTATTACTGATTAAAGATGCTCTGTGGTATGTGAGAACACCTTGCTAAATTATCTATCACAGTTATAAATCAGTAGCAACTTTGGATGCCTGTGCAAAGCCTTGGACCTTAGTCTAGTGTACAAACAAGCTAGAACTGACCCGGGCAATGTTCTACTACAAATAATATTACTATTTAACTGCACCGCAAATATCCGTATCTGTATCTGTATTTGGATTTAAACCTGAATTGGGAGTGGCCTGAAAAAAAAGGGTTTAGAAAATACTGGAAAAGAACCTAAGAGGTAGAAATGCCAGCACTTTCAGGTAATAGTTCCTCAATAATAATAATAATAATAATAATAATAATGATAATAATAATAATAATAATAATAATAATAATAATAATAATAATAATAATAAACTTTATTTTATATAGCACCTTTAAAAAGGCCTCTCAAGGTGCTTTACATAAGAGTATATAAATATGTATCAAAACACAGTTAATAATAAAATACAATTCAATTATTAATAACAATAATAGTAATAATAATAATTATTGAACAAAAAACAAAACAAAGTAATCAACCTCATATCACTCAAGAGATGTGTGTGTGTGGAATTGTTTTTTTTTTAATCCCGCTAGTGCAGCTATTATTTTTGTTTGTACCTCCCAGCAATATTTTTTCAACAAATTTAGTTGATTTTATTTCCCCAAATATATATGACTAATAGGCAACCCTGACCAGGCAGTTACTAAAGACCTTTGCATGTTGTTATTTGAGCTCCATTTCTGAGCACTCGCTGGATCTGGCATGAAAGTAAAAACCTCCCACTTGTTTTTTGTCGTCTGTGAGATCCCAGCTCTGATGCACACCTCTAGTCTCAACCTGATGCCCTGAGAACCTTTCTAAATAAAATGAATAGTGCACCTTATATTTGAACCTGTTTTTGTATCTGTTTAGAACACTTTATCTGTTCGATCTGAATAATGTTTTCAGATTCAGTTACATCCGTACACTTCACGTAACCTGTAACCTAAACCAGATGTTGATATTCAATACCATCGCTAACATTGTGTGCAACCCATCTGAACAAGTTTCAGGTAAAAGTGCTTATATCATAATAATAAATGACCCAAAACAACTGGCTCAGCAATTAACAATGCAGCTATTAACCTGCAAGGCTCTCCAGCTGCCGAAATAAACCACAAATTATTGTGGTAACCACAAAGTATTGTTCACAAACCTAATGTAAACTGTGCCTTTCAAGAAATCATCATCTCTCTTGTCATTTTTTCCCCCAATTTGTTTTCCCCATTCAATGCAAAATATGAGTATGGTACCATATGTATCCTACAATATCTTCTGTGTTGTGTGTATACAGTATCTTAATATACTTAATAGAAATGATCATGGACATCCTGCAAATTTTGGGTTACTGTCTGTGTGGATTTTCTGTACATGTTCTCCCCATGTCTGTGTGGGTTTCATCTGGATTCTCTGGTTTCTGCCCAGCTCATAAAAACATTTCTGGTAGGTGGCTTGGATACTCTTAAATTGCCCCTAGGTATGATGAGTGTGTAAATGTGTGTGTGTGTGTGTGCATGGGCTGGATTTCTATCATATTCCTGCCTTATACCCAACGTTCCCGGATATGCTCCGGGTCCAAAATGACCCTGACCATGAAAAAGCGGTTTAGTGAAGAGGAATGAATGAATGAATGAACTGCTCAGAGCTGGACACCCAAACGTACCCATATGCACATGCACACTTTCCTTACTCAGGCATTCTGATACTGTTCCTATGAACAGAGTATTCCTAATGCAATTTAAATGCATTTATAACATATTTCTAGTATTTAAAATAGTCTATAATGTCTCACATAATCCTGTAAACGCACTGATAAGTAGTTAGAAAGCATGAGTATATGACTTAATGCATAAAGTCAGGATATTAACTTAAGCCACTAAGCATTATAACAGAGACTCTGCATTATAACGTGTTACAGATAGCTTGTCTATTTCATCCTTAGCATGTTCTTATGAACAGATATTATATATAACGTGCCATATAACATGACATTATGAAATCATACTAAGCTCATATTGTAAGGTGTTATGGAAACTATTCATGAACATTTATACTTTATAATATATTATAATTATAATATAAGTTACATAACATCTCATAAATGTATTTAAAATGCATTATGAAGCCAGGATTCATAGGTATTGTTACTTAAGTCCTTATGAAATAAACTGAATCACATTTCTCTCTCTACTATTGCTCCAAGCATTTTAAAACACCTTACAACACTCAAAGATGCATCTCAGAAAACATGGTGGTGGATGCATGTGGCTTTTGCTTTTCAGGTTTTTTTAAACAATAACAAAAAAACAAAAACAAAAAGGATGGCAGAGGCAGCTGAAATTCAGCTGAGGGCAGAATGGTCTCTGCTATATAGGAAGTTCAAACTATTCCGTTTTCCATGTTTACTTTTTTCTGTAAGATGGACTTACATACCTGTTTTATACCAGTATTATTATGGTTCCAGAAAGTGACCCATACTGAACCACATTCTACCACACCTTACTTAAAAATGAAGCATTTGCCTCAGTTGTTCTGTTATCAAATGATACACAAGTCACACATTAACGTTCAGGTCCTTTCATGGTTTCTGTTTTCATAAGCACTCTGCAATAACTATAGTCTGTCTGAAACGACCTTCTATCTCTTTCATACACAATATTAGTCATCAACCTTAGTGACCTTATTACCTCCCCTCGCTCCCTCTTTTACTTTTCTCTTGACACTCGCTTTTCCCTGAGGCCACTCACCCCCCCCCCCCCCCCCCCCCCCCCCCCCCCCCCCCCCCCCCCCCCCCCCCCCCCCCCCCCCCCCCCCCCCCCATCGTCCTGTGAAGGTCGGGGGAACCGGGATGCTCTGTACTGGCTCCATTTTGTATTATGCTATAAAGGCACATTCCTCACAAACGCCATCATTTACTATACAATACCTGTGAATAAAATTCAGCTAGAAAGAATTTTCCATCAGGCCTTTAGATTTCACGTTCTGCACTAACGCATTTTAACCAAGCTGACCTCTACCACTATGGTATTTGAATTAGATCGATCTGCATTAAATAGTTTGACCTCTTTTTTCAACATACTGTACACATAGCGTTGCCCACTTTATGTGTAAAGTTTGTGCTTTTCATGGCATATGATTACTCTTACTAGGAAACTTCTCATCTTCTCTGCAAGCGCAATCAGAGAAGATTCAGACAAGTTTCATGATCCTGGTAATCTAATCATATGTTGTGAAAAGCACAAGCTTTACCCTTAATACATTTTAAAAGTAGGTAGAATTATTTAATACTTATCGATCTAATTCAAATAGCATAGTGGTAGAAGTTAGCTTGATTGTTCTCTCATTCAGAGCATTCACGTAAAGGTTTGAAACATTGCTATGCAACATACACTTGTGCCAGAATGTTGATATTCAATATATAGAATGTTCTGCAAAAAAGTTGCACGTGAATGTTTTTTTTTTTCTGTGGTTTGCTTTGGATAGGTATTTAAGATAAAGAAAAAAGATTTTAAAAAAGAGCTGTTCTGTAGTCAGGGTTTTTCAAAGTAAATATTTTAAAAACCTTAAATAAAACAATAGCATAAAAAATTAAACTAGCTGCATGGAGTTGAAATGGAGATAAAAATTAAAAAAATATTTGACATATTTTATATTCTATTTGTAGTTCAGTGTGTAAAATGTAAAAGTGCACTGTAAGAATATTTTTAATTTAACATAAAAATGCCTGGCATGGCTCCTAATAATAATCTAAAAAAATAAAATTACTAAAACTACAGCTGAAATGAAAAAAAGCCAAAAAAACTAAATTATAACCAATAGAAATGTTTAACTAAAAATGATTCAAAAGGACATAACAGAAAGACATGAATGATAAATTTGATAAAATGATAATCCTCAGATATACAGTATAAAGCAGATATTAGTGTCTATACAAATCAGCAGTTGAATTTTGGTTTCTTGAGAACATACTTCGCACTAGAGAATCTCAAATGAAATGATAAAATGATTTTTTTTTTTCTGTGAAGCATTTTTCTGGGATTTACAGCGAATGAATATTATAATATTATCTTTTACTTTGTAATTAGTAATAATGTTTAGCTTTTGTACTTGTGCAGTGTAAAATAATCTTTTTACAGTCTTAACTGTTTATTCGTAAACTGTGTTTTAAAGTCTTAACTGATTTTTAAAAATTCAGATATCATAAGCTTGAAGAATAAACTTTGACACTTGCAGTCATGATTAATTTTGACGACTGTGTGGGAGCTTCATCAGCCAATCAAAAGACTTCCCAGCGATGGTACACTTTACTCAACCAAATATCAGAGAGGGTGATAAAGTGATATTAAAGCCATTACAGTAGAATTCATAATTGCCATCACATGCAGTTGTTAAAAACTTGTAGTATTTGTTGTGTTTGCGGAAAATTTGCTAAAAATAAATAATAAAAAAAGATCTTTCTGAATCTACACCCCTCCCTTACTTTTTGCTGTGCTTGTGTGTCATGTTTTTTTCCTCCCCCAGACCTCCTAAGGCGGGTGTAACTGTTATCTGTTTCTCTGACACAATTCAGCATCATGTTTTCAAGGACATATTGTTGATACCGTGCTCTGATTTAGTTAGTAAGGCAGTGGTTTCAGGCCAGTAAACGGTGCTTGTTACTAATTTACGTGCACGTATCACTCAACTCACAGTTAATTTGCAAGAATATGCATAAGCTACCTCATGTGCAAAGTTACAAACAGTTGACATTACCCTTATGGGTTACAGTTTTTCTTTTAAACAGGCCTCCTATTTTGCACTTATTCTCTGCTGAAATATGGCTGTCATTAAAAACAGAACATCAGTTTGTCCTGCGGTGAAGCTCGCTGCTTCAGGAAAAACATGACAATAAACAGAATGGAGAGAGCAAGAGAGAGAGAGAGAGAGAGACAGAGAGAGAAGGGTGGGAGGGAGAGCAGGGGCTCCCGTTTTCCTTCTGGAGTAATTAAGTGGAAGTGTGGCAGGCAGCTTGTCCTGAGCGTGCACTAGCTCAGCAATAAGCCAGGCTCTTGAAGAAGCTCTTTTCAAATCAAATAGTCCTCTGGCTAATGTATGATTTCTCAGTATTCAGCATTGTAGCGCCCTCAGATTCCCAGCACGTCTTGTTCAGAACCTCTTAATTGTTACGTTCTATATCAGTTTCATATCTAAGCCCGTTCTTGAGGACCAACACCCAGTTTTTGTTATATTCGACCTCCCCATATGACTGATGACTTATAAATCAGACAGTGTCACCAGGCTCAAAGCTGTCAGTGGCATTAGAGCCCAAGTTAAATGATGACCACACCAATACCTGGTATATATCAGCCTCACCATGCACGCTGAGGAGGGCAGATAACGCTTTCCTCCAATGGTGTTATGCTGCTCTGTGATGCAGCTTGAGCAGCAACACGAAAAGATGTTGTAGGCTGGCTTCACGTGTCTTGGAGGAAGCACACGTAAGCCTTCATCCTCCTTGGTTGGTAGCTGTCGTAATACGGGGAGAGTTGGTCGGGGAGTGGGAATTGGCAGGTGTCCAAATTGGGGATAAAAATGGGGAATAAAAATAGCCTTACTGTCTTACCCATCATGTAGCTGTGTGCACTGTAGGAATGGGACATTTTTACTCTCTTGCCATAGCACATTTCCAATAATTTCCAGTAAAATTCTCAAAATTCAGTAAAGAAAGTTAGCCTTAGTGCATAGCAAATTAGTGTCTATCAAGGCATGGTATGTTAGCTAGTACATTTTAACCACAGATTAACTTCTGGCAATTAAAACAAATTCAAAACCTAAATATGACTGGTAGCTACAAGACAAGAAATACTTTTCATTTGTAAACATATTTCTACAGCGGAGGAACAGTTTTTCATGAGGCACGTTTGTCAAAAAATTTTAATGAAACGGTGGTCTGGTTTGGTTGTACACAAATGGGACTTCTGGTGCGCTGCTTCGATGTGAACTGCATTCATACATGCTCCATTTATCTTAAAACAGGCGTTCCCAGATGTTTTGGGCAAATGACCCCAAATTGACATCATGAATTTTCTGCGACTCTTTTACCACCTTTTACCACCATACATTTTTTTTTAAAATTTCAGATTTATAATATATGACTACTGTAACATTTACACATGTTATTGTGTAGTATTATGTGGTATAGAAAAAGAAGAAGAAGAAGGATTGTATAATGCATTAATTGGGTAAATACGTATTGTATTATGTTAGTAAATGGTAAATGACTAAAAACCAAAATGAATGTTCCTTGCACTGGAAGTGCCGTGTTGCCGTATAGCAAAATAATCCCGGCCAGGGTGGTGTGATACGGCCCAACATAAAGCCTGGGTGAATCAGTGAGTGAAACCCATGACCCCATTTATAAATCAAGCAACCATATTTTGGGAACTCCTGTCTGAAATAATGGCTCAACTGAGATACAAGGTGAAATTCCAAGAAATCTGGCAGTAAAATATATATTGTAGAAAATAACTGGAAAACTGGAAAAGTGATGTAGTAGACCAGCATCATTATGACAAAAAAACTGATAGATATCTTTGTATTGACTGTTTTTTTATATGTGATCATGCTATTTGCTATGAAAGTAGTGCCGGCTGTAATTCAAATCAGGTTATTGTTTCTATAGTAGTAACTCATTGACAGGGTCTTGTATCCCAAACACTCCACATAAAAATCTAGGATTTTAAAATAAACAGATTGTTATTTAAATATGTAAAATACATGGAAAATTGATAATTATTGATATGGTGATGTTTCCTGTAAATAAATGTTTATTTCACATTTATGGAAGGAGTCTCGAGTGTCAGCACTTTTTAACAGTCAGTAAAAGTCCTCAGGACAGAAGGCTTAGTGCTTTCCGGTTTCATCAGTACCATGGTACTGTGGCAGTACAAGCTGCATTTTTTTTTTAAGTCTTATTAACTAATTATAAGCAAGAGAGAGAAAAAAAGAGAAAGGATGGTGACTTTTTATTGCTGTTATAATGTAAAAGTGATAACAGGAACTAACTTGTAAAATGTATGTTGTGTCATTTGATAATAAATTTAAAAAACAAATTGTAGTAGTTAGAAAATTGCTGTGATATAAGATGAATTAAACACTTCTGGATGTGCTGTTATCAGAAAATACCCAACTTCAGGGTGGTAAGAGTAACGTGCCGGGCTGCATCACCCCACCCCATCATTATCTATACAGCACACCCTGCTGTGTTTTATTCCTTATATATAGCACTACCTAAATATTGGTGTAACAGTTATAGGCTCGATTAAACGAGTTAGAAATGCTTCCTTGATTTTAAGTCCATTGTGGCAACATTAAAGCAGAGAAGTACAGTAAATTAACAGTCAGATGAAGCCACTGTATCAGCCTGGCACTGAGAAGGTCCAAATGTTCTCTTCTTAAGTGTGCTGCAGCAGTGATTAGTGCTCATTCCTGGGCTAATTGTGGGGTTACTGGTTCAATGCTATTCCACATGAGCCTATTCACACACACACACTGTACAGGGCTGTAATCACCCTCATCAGCCCTCTGCATTCACTCCTGTTAATGTCAGGAGTACATCACTGACATTGTGTTTAGTTTCTAGCTGGTCTGTATTGAACTGAAAAATAACTCATGCTCGCAAGGAATGCAATTTGCAGCTATTTGCAGGCACTGCTTAATTCTCAGAAATGAGGAATCAGAAAGAGGTTCCGTTTTCAATGTGACAAAGCGCTCAGCGCAAAAAGAAGACAAATATTTAACATTGTCTTCAAAATGTGCTACTTAATTTTGATATTAAATTTCTATGATTATGCATAATATAGAGGAAAACTGCTGTATGTATATATAGACTAGTCTAGTTAATGTTTTTACCAAGACATAATCTTATCTTAACCACCATCCCTAATACTTTAACATCCTACACCCCTAATATGTACATTCACAAGAGAGAAACCCCACACAGGAGAGAAACCATGCTACTGCACCTAGTGTGACTATAGATAATATTAAGCCTGAGAAAGCACTGCCCTGGCTTAATTATAGATAACACCCTGTATCTTAATCCCTAAACTATAAACCTTAAACCCCAATGTTTATATGAGAGAGAAACCATACTGCTGCATTTGATGGGAGAAAAGTTAACATCTTACACCATCTTACACCCTAAACATAAATGTTTTTATAGAAGTGAAATAATAGTGCTGTCCCTTGTGTGAATACAGGAAGCATGTTTTACTGCAATTCTGACTCTACACATTCATATTATATATAATTCCTATATAACTAATGTTCACAAGGGAAAGAAACCATACCCTGTACATCCTAAAACCCAATTTTCACATGGAAGAGAAATCATACTGTTGACCCTGGTGTCACTATAGATGCTACCCTACACCCTAATGTTCATACCAGAGAGAAAGCATACTGCTGCCCGTGAGGTGAGTAAAGGTAACATTTTATACCTAATTCCTACATCCTAAACAAGAAGAGAAACCATACTGCTGCTCATTGTGTGATTACATGTAACACACTTTAATTACTATGGTCTACATCCTAATATTCACATGGGAGAGAAACCTTCCTGCTGCCTCCAAAATGCTACACCCTAACCCTAAACATGTCATGTAGCAGAGAAACCATACTGCGGACACAGGTGTGACTACAGGTCATACCTGCACCATATACCCCACACCCTATACTCTAATGTTCAGACCAGAGAGAAAGCATACATCTGCTCCTGATGTGAATAAAGGTAACATTTTACACCTAATCCCTACATCCTAAACTAGAAGAGAAACCATACTGCTGCTCATTGTGTGATTACATGTAACACACTTTAATTACTATGGTCTACATCCTAATATTCACATGGCAGAGAAACCTTCCTGCTGCCTCCAAAATGCTACACCCTAACCCTAAACATGTCATGTAGCAGAGAAACCATACTGCGGACACAGGTGTGACTACAGGTCATACCTGCACCATGTACCCCACACCCTATACTCTAATGTTCAGACCAGAGAGAAAGCATACATCTGCTCCTGATGTGAATAAAGGTAACATTTTACACCTAATCCCTACATCCTAAACTAGAAGAGAACCCATACTGCTGCCTCTTGTGTGACTACAGGTAACACACTTTACTTTAATTACTATGGTCAACACCCTAACATTCACAAGGGAGAGAAACCGTCCTGCTGCCTCCAAAATGCTACACCCTAACCCTCAACCTGTCATGTAGCAGAGAAACCATACGCCACCTGCACATTATACCCCGTACCCTACACTCTAATGTTCAGACTCGAGAGAAAGCATACTTCTGCTCCTGATATGAATAACAAGAACATTTTACACCTCATCACTACACCTTAAACTTGAAGAGGATCCATACCGCTGTCCCTAATGTTCACGCAAGAGAAACCATACCACTGCCCATGTGAGTAAAGTGTAACATTTTACACCCTACAGCGTAATCTGTACAGGTAACACAGCTTACTGTAATGTATATGCTCTACACTCTAACATTCACGTGGGAGAGAAAACCATACTGTTGCCCCTTGTATGACTACAGGTAACATGCTTTACTGTAATCCCTATGCCCTACACATGGGGGAGAAACTATATCACTACCGCTACACCCTACACCTGCTATTAGTCATACAGTACTTGTAGCTCAATGCCAATTAGTGAATCACACTTCATTAGTAAGTCTTGTTTGAATGGATTCCATATGTGAGATGTAGCGTTTCTTAAAAACACCAATTGTATTATTTAGACTGAGCCATAAGGTGATGTCATGAACTAAACATTAAGGAAACATTCTGGATAAGACCCGAATGCTCTAAATTATTCACCACATTTAATTTCAAATGCATTTGCTTTTGTTAGATGTAATTAAATGTAATGTATATTGTCAATATACAGCTCTTGTAATAGCACTTAAATGACTGACCAAAAATTTGCAAGCCAATATTTTGCCATTTAAACAGTTTACCTTACTCGAGCAGAGCACCACTTTAAACACACACACACACACACACACACACACGCCAACTCATCCCTTACCTCCTTTACCTCTGAAACAAGCAAAACCGAATTTTTCTGAACCATCTTTTGTGAATGCCCGGCAGACAGATAGAGGGGTGCATAACTAGCAATTCTTCTGAAGTGGGAGAAATCTATTTGCTTGTGGAAGCAGCTTGCATAATCCTTTAGTTACACTTGCCAGCTGTGAGCAAAGATATGGTGCAGCGGGTTTTTTTGCACAAATATCATTGGGAGGACAAAGAAATGAAAGCGATAAGCATGCATGTGCAGGGTCCTTTGCATAATCCAGGCTAATCCATAATCTGGGCTCTTAGAAAATATCACTGAAATATGTGTGTGTGCTCACACTGTTTGTAGAGAATAATATAAAGCATTTTGATCAAAAGTGCTTTTCTGCAGAGATTTATTTTATTCATAATATGTATGCACGAAGAGAAAAAAAAATTAAAGTACCTGTCTGTATTTATCTTTTTTTTTCTCAAGAAAGATCTTGTTGATTTAAGTGTGTGTCTGGCTTGAGCTCTTGATCAATACGGCCTTGGTAGTGTCATTAGTGACGTTTCAGGGGGAGTAACATGTCCGATGCTCCTATTGGACGAGGAGCAAAAAGGCAGCACCCGACTGCAAATGGAGTCCAGGCCATGACTGTATCTTAGCGAGGATAGGAGGAATGAGTGCACAATCTTACCCTGTTTCTCTCTGATACAATTCCATTTTACATTTAGCTAATACTGCTCTCATATTGTATTATTAATCGTACTGTGTTTTTTGGGCTTGAGGTAGAGCCTTCTATATATCTCTAGTACTTTCTTCTTTTTTGCGGTCCAGCGTTACCTGACATTAACATTTCATTCATTCAACGATGGAGGGATGAAGACAATTCAAGAGTGGGTGGTGTTGAAACATTAATGTGCATAAGGGAAAGGAAATGTACCAAATATGAAAAGCGAATGGGGAAGGGGAAAAGAAAGGTAAATGCGAGGTGTGTAGGTAGAGTCGAGAAGGGATGTCTTGTAAGCGGCTGTCTCCAGAGCTGCGGTGCATAATCAATGAAGAGAAGTGTGTCTGGTGTAACCTCAGCATTGAGACGGTCTCAGCGAGGCCCATCCTATTTTTAAAGGGGAGGCAGGTCTGTTGCTAGGCTCTGTGAGAAGGACTACTGCAGAAAAAAGGGCACTCGCCACAACAGCTATTGTTGTTCCTGCTGCCGTGGACCCATAAAACTGGTTGTTGTTTTTTTTTTTTTTAATGCTGGTGTATTTACCATGGACCATTTCTATTATTTTTCCACATCTCCAAAAAATTATAATACTAATATGGTTTTCTCATTGGCAACTGGCAGGTGATTTGAAAAAAAAAAAAGGTATTTAATTAAAAAAAAATTATGAGCTAATACCTGTGAAGTTCATTGTATATCATGTGTTGCTTAGGTGCTGAAAAAATGACTCAGTGTGATGCATTTATTCTCCTTGATAAACTGCCATCATTGCCGGCTGTGATGTCTGTGTCTGTGTGTGTATGCGGCTTGTCCTTGGTCTGTGTGCATACGTGTCTGTGTATGCGTAAGTGTGAGAGAGGCTGTGTTTGTGCACTGCAGTATCCTGTAAATTGAGGACATCAATATAACAACAATATGGACCCTTCTGCTGCTGTTCAGCCCTTGTGACATTTGGCTAGTGTCCTGTGCTAGAAACTACAGACGTCCCCAAGTGCAAAATAAATGAACAAACTAAAAAAATGTAACAGTAAATTTTAAACCCGAAACAGCAATGTTTTTGCTAATGCAAAAACATTTTTATAGGTACACCATATCAATATTTCCAGGTAAAAGATACATATTAAAGGTGTGAAAAATGTACCCTTGAGGGTGCCACCTCAGCAACAAGGAAAGGTACAGTTTATTACAATTTTTTCTGAGTGTATATCACAATTATATTAGTACACAAGGTGATTATCATATGACCAGTAATATATTAAGACAAACTAGTGACTTTGTAAAATGTCACTATTAAAAAATCGACCTGTAATAATTGTTTTTTGCATCAAACCATTGCCACAAAAAAGAAAATGTCCGAATCAGCCAGAATGCTAACAGAACACGATAAAAATGTGATTTGTTATAGTGGCCAGTATTGCAATAGTATCAACAAATGATCTGCAGCCTCAGTGCTGATTTTCCAATTACCTTCATGTTCTATAGATGTAAGTGACAAATAAGTGCATCGGAAAATACCAAAATTAACATAAAGAACATGTATGTTTTTCATCACTTCGATTGATGCACACTGTAAACAGACTTAAAATGTCTTCAGATTTCAGTTTGAAACATTTGAAAAAAAAAAAAAATCTGTGACATTCTAGGATCTAGTAGAATTTGTAATGAGGGCTAATAAAACTAATTGATATTATAGATTTTTCAAAGCTACAGTATATACACATTTTGATTAAACTGCAGGATTAAAGGCTCCAGGTTGGTGCTACAGAAATGCGTTCAGTCTATTGTCAGGAGACTGCGAGTTTGAATCCAACAATGCTACAGCCATCCGTGCAAAAATTGGCTGTGCTGTCTGGGTGGGAGGTATGGCATTACTCTCTCTCCCCCTGTCAATCAGAGCAACACTGGCCATTCATGGGCATCTGTGAGTTCATATATGCAGAAGAGGGTAGATAGCGCTTTCCTCTGAGTGTGTTATGCCGCTCTGTTTTGTGGCATAAACAGCATTTCGAAAACATGCACTTGGCTAGCTTTGGGTGCTTCTGAGGAGACATGTGTCAGCCTTCACCCAACCCAGTTGGTAGCTGTCGTATGATAGGGGAGAGCCAATTAGGGGAGAAAAATTGAGAAAAATCCCAAAAACATTGGCTTCAACACAGTGAACACACACAGTGATGACTGGTTATGGTGTTAGATAATATAGAATAAATAATTCTGCTGCTACTATAGAATTCAATAATGTAGAAGAATGAAAAGAACAATCAGAGACGATCTATGTACTTGGTCAGCCTGACCTGCAGCTACTGACTAGACTTCCATACAGACGGCAGTAGCTAGACCTTGCATAACTTTAACAGTTATTTTCTCCATCTTTTTGTGCCTGGGAGAAGGACAGAGCATGATTGCATTCTTAAACTATAATAACCAAGCTGAGGGTTTACTAAAACAAACCTTCAGATTACCATGGCAGCTCTAGGATAAGGTCAGGATAACCAGAGAGCTACACCACAAAATTGGATTCAGTGATTAACAAGTTGTATGGTTTGAGCTGAAACAAAATCTTTAGGTAAGCTCAGTCTTCAACTGGCTATTTTATTGAGCATATACCTCTCTAGATTGATGCACATTGTCCCATCTTCCACAGGGCAACCTGCTAAATGCAGAACAGTAAACATGGTGGCTTTCTTAAATCCTACAAGAGGGTTGGGAACTGGTGGATCGCGGTCCAGATGTGAACCAGCAAAATATTCCAGCGGACTGACTGTGTCCTTGAAGAGCAATGAATGTGTGAAAAAGCTGGCTATAGTTTAGCTAAATATGAAGCAGCACAGCTTTCGTAGCAGATCCTTTGTTGCGGTTAATCTAACCACATGCATTTATGTAAATGATTTAGCTGAAGGCAGTTCATTGGACTAGAGGAAGGGTCAGAATGGGAAGCGTTCTCACAGACTTTCATAGATTTTTCATGTCATTTCCTCTCTCTGGTCTGATTAGTGAACTTAAAAATAATTTGATGACGCAAACCGAATGTTTAAAGATGAAATATGCATTTATTCTCTGCTCTGAGTTCAAAACAGTATGAAACAAAACATAACAGCTTCAAATTGTCTTTTTAAAGGTAACTCTTGTTAATATTCAGTCATGTTAGTTGCTTATCCTGAACTTTATAAGCAAGATTTTTTTTTTGGAATTGGACCTTTTAGTCGAATACCCCTTTAATGTGAATTGGCTTTTTTCAAGACTGCTGGTGCATATACAGTATGGACATTCTCACCTTTTCTCAGATTTACTCTTACCAAGTACTTGATTTCAATAGTAATTATCACCATACCTCCTACTATTGTATATTGTTATATTGTGATTTCCATGACATGTGAAATCTATTGGGCTGAGCAGAATCTCGGCAAAATGTCTAAAACAATGCCGGTATTACATGCACTGTTAGGCTGGACTTGCCTTAGCATTGACACTTATTTAGAAAAGGTATTTGTCATGTCTGATTAGGTTTAACCCCTTGGACAGTGGCTGGTATTTGCGTCACTCCTTCTCTTTGCTCCTCTCCTTTTCTTTCCTCAGCTTATGAGTTTCAGGCAGCATGGTAGGACGATAACCCCCCCCCCCCACCCCCCACCCCCCCAGGTCTACCGCCCTTTCCCGTGGGTGCTGTTTCCTTGGAAACCATGTCAGGGTTGACTGGGGGAGTGCAGATGGATTGCCCTTTATCAGGTTACACGATTGGCCCATTAAAAAGATGCAGGCTGCCACTCTTGTGGTGAGCCCAGCCTCATCCAGACTGCAGCCACTGGTACATGCTAATCCAGGTAGCATATGGAGATATGAAAATGATCACAACTGAACAAAAATAACGAATACCTGAACATTCTGCTTTTTAGAGAGAGAGAGCACCTGATGTTGTGGGAACTGGACAAAGAAACCCAGAGACCTAATCAGGTCTTTAAAATCATGGTAACATCTCATTTGCATTGTGCCTGAGTGTAACCACTGACAGAAAGAAATCTCTAGCCCAGCCCTGTGATATTCACTTATCTCCTCATTCTCAGGGCTAGGAAAAATAAGGAGCCTGTATCAATTACATTTAATACAGTTTTCCTTACCTGTATAACACATTTCATAATATACAGCATCACAAAGTAGCTTTGCAGAGATCTGGACCTACACTTCTACTCTGATAGAAAAAGAGCAAAAACAATATCCATAAGAATCTTGATACACTATTGTTTATTAAAAATAAATACAATATTTACAAAATAGAAATAACAAATGGAAAATTAACGGTCCTAGAACAGCATCTTGTGGAACACCATTTGGTATCATATTTTTTTCTACAATTCTAGAGTACATTCACATGCCAAAGTACTGGGAGGTTATGTCAGTTAAAAAGATAGGAATACCGAAGATGTTTTAACTCAATTACACTGAATTGCATGACCCTTGCTTTTTAGATATGCAAAAAAAAAAAAAAAAAAATTGTTGTACTGTAAAAACATATATGCACAATGACATAAATAGCTGTCTTTCTTTTTTCTTTCTAATTGGGCAAAAGTGTGATTTAAACTGTATGCTACTGGGTATTTATATACACTCACTAACCATTTTATTAGGAACTCCTGTACACCTGCTTATCCATGCAATTATCCAAACAGCTAATCATGTGTAGGAGTTTATTGCATAAAATCATGCTACAGTGGACACAGATTCACAGAAACTGGGTAGCTGAAGATAAAAAAAAGTTCAACTGTCTAGTTTGGGTGAGCCTGGGCTCATCTGTAGCCTCAGATTCTTGTTCTTGGCTGAGAGGAGTCGAACCTGATGTGGTCTTCTGCTGTTGTAGCTCATCCTTCTCAAGGTTCGGCATATTACCTTGAGGACGTAGATGCTTTTCTGTTCACCGTGGTTGTAAAGAGTGGTTATTTGTGTCACTGTAGCATTCCTGTCAGCTCAAACTAGTCAGGCAATTCTCCTCTGACTTCTCTCATCAACAACTCATTTCTGCCTGCAGAAGTGCTGCTCACTTGATGTTTTTTATTTTTTATAGTTGTTTTTCGCACCATTCTGTGTAAAGTCTAGAGATTGGTGTGTGTGAAAATCCCAGGAGATCAGCAGTTTCCGAAATACTCAAACCACCCGGTCTGGCGTCAGCAACCATGCCATGGTCAAAGTTACCGAGATCACATTTTTCCCCAATCAGATGATGATGTGAACCTTAACTGAAGCTTTTGACCTGTATCTGTTTTTTGCATTCGTGATTTTTTGCATTGTGCTGCTGCCACATGATTGGCTGATTAAATAACTGCATGAAAGTGCAGGTGTCCGTAATAAAATGGATGGTGAGTGTGTATTATAGAAATATGGTAAACACCATGGCAGTCTATACAACACAATTAGTACTGATAGGTACAAACATATTCTCAAAAAACTTCACAGTACTGTCATTTTTTTTCTCTTAATGGTAATAGCAGAGTCCAGCTAACCTTCAGAAGCAAATTGATGCAGGACATGCTTACCATCTTTTGTGAAACTAGGATATGTGAAGGACGTTATGCTTAAAGAGACATCATTTAAGACTCATTTAAGACAAATAAGGTGATCGAAGACCCAACTCATACACTGAGCTAACATTAGCAACTCGTTATATTCAGACAGGACACCTTGTAATTATGGTAACTTTGATACAAGGTGCTGCTCTTTGCATGCTCATACATGTGGTTATGATTACATATATCTTGTAACAGAATGCCGATTAGAGTGAAAATGTAAACAGTTCATTTGCAATCTGTGAGTGGAACGAATTAATTCTTATTTATGAAATTCTTTGTATCTAAATTTATCCACTGATGACAGTGATTCCTATTAGCCAAGTCATTTAGCTTGCTCTTTTGACAATAATATATCTTTTCCAACCTAATTTGCATGGGTGAACAGTGGCTTTTTTAATGCCTAATTAGGATCTAATGAGTGGTCATATTATGGAGAGTGCCTGGGTTCAAGCCTATTAGTTGCTTGGCTGCCCATAACATTTCATTCCTCCCTTAGTACTTCCGTATTGTGGGCATGATTGTGAATGAGATTCTCTCTCTCTCCCTCTCTCTCCCTTTATATTAGAAATACTAAAAATAGCCTCCCATTATCCCGAACGCTCGGTAGAGTGTGTCAGCAATCAGTATAGCAAGCATGCTGTGCAGAAATTACAATAGCCATCTCTTACGCACATTTCTCCTCACTAAAGCTTTGCCCTCCAGAGAAACAATAGTGGCTAATTTATAGGAGAGAGAGGCTTTATAACCACATTTGATCTCATCTGTTTTTATGTTGTTTTGTGAAGTACACCTGGTCTTGATGTCTCTAGTATGATGGTTAACAGAAATCTGGGACAGAAGTGGTTGTTAATCAGTGAAATGTGTTTTATACTTTTATTTATTTACATTGTTTTTTGCATCCTTAAAAATAACTGATAGATTATATTTTTCTATATTCCATTGTATACACTCACCAGCGACCATCCAATTATCCAATCAGCCAATCATGTGGCAGCAGCACAATGCGTAAAATCATGGAAAAACAGGTCAAGAGCTTCAGTTAATATTCATGTCAAACATCAGAATTGGGAAAAATGTGATCTCAGTGACTTTAACTGCGGCATGGTTGTTGGTGCCAGATGGACTGCTTTTGAGTATTTTAGAAACTGCTGAACAGTCTCTAGATTTTACACAGAATTTTGCAGAAAAAAACATCCAGTGAGCAGCAGTTCTGTGGGCAGAAACTCTCTGTTAATGAGAGAGGTCAGAGAAGAATGGCTAGACTGATTTGAGCTGACAGTAAGTCTAAGGTAACTCAAAATAAGCACTCTTTACAACCGTGGTGAGCAGAAAAGCATCTCAGAACGCACAACATGTTGAACCTTGAAGCTGATGATCTACAACAGCAGAAGACCACGTCATGTTCTGTCAGCCAAGTGCAGGAATCTGAGGCTGTAGTGGGCACAGGTTCGCCAAAACTGGATAGTTGAAGATTGGAAAAAGGTCAGGTGACATTTTGTCGCATTTTGTGCTGTATGTACAGCATTGTACATTTATTGACATAGTAACACTAATATAAGTTTAAACAATGTGGCAAAAGGACTGCAGTGACAATTTTCACACTGTGAGGGTCTGCGGCCTCTAATAGATTCCCCTGTAAGCATTAATAAAAACACATTTTATAAACAGGTTTAAGGGAACTTTTAAATAATTACAGTAAAATCCTAGTAAGAGAACAGTTAGCAGATCTGTAGTAAACAGTTTAGCTTTATGTGATGAATACAGTTTTTCTTCCAAATGCAGTTGTGGATAAGGGGAAGAGATATGTGTTACAGTAGGCAATGTCCCTGGCCATGGTCCTGAAACAGCTTTTTTCTCTAAAAAGGCCTAGAGACAAGGCTTTAGTATGCCTCAGTGGAGGTTTGCCTGTTTCAGAGACTAGAGCAATGCCTGTGGTTGCATATCCGATGTAGAAACATTTCCCAACTGTAAAAATACGACATTAACATTAAATTATTTTACCTGTCTTACTCCCAGTCCTAGTGAGGCCAGACTTTGCACAATATCATTTAACGGCTTGAACAATTAGCTTATTCTTTGTGTAGATCATGGTTTTCAGAAGAATTGCCTTAAAAACACATCAAACTATTCCTACCTTTATTTCAACATCCCAGAAAATATAACACACCCAAGGCCAGTTTCTCAAACAATCATAACATCAACATAATCTTAAATGGTAGAGAGAGTGTAAATCAACCCAGAGTAGTTCATGCAATCATTCATTCATTGATTCCTTCATCTTCAGTACTTTATTCTGGTCCAGGTGGGTCTGGAGTATAGCATGGGAACACTCGGTGCAAGACGGGGACACACCCTGCATGGGTTGCAAGTACAGTACAGTTCGACATGCATATACGCAATCACACCAGTCCACCTACCACCATGTTTTTTGGGACGTGGAAAGAAACCAGAGAACCTGGAGAAAACCCATGCAGGCATTGAGAGAACTCCACACAGACAGCAACCTGAACCCTGGAGCTGTTAGTTGGCAATGCTACCTGCTGTGCCATGATGCCACCCCCTACTTCAACAATATAAGAAATTTTGCATATCAGTGCACACAGCCATTCTTACTAATTTTTCCATGGTCAAGTCCAGCCCCTCTTAACCTGCTACTTGTGTGTTTAGTTTTGCCCACTGATGATAGCCAGTGGGAAATGAGTATAAGTCCTTAATGAGCCTAGTTTTGTTTACCAGAGATCCCAGCTGAGGAGATGGCTCTCTGGGAGTGAGTGAGAGTCCCATAGGGTGACAGCAATTAACAGCAATAGAGGGAGGCCATTCTGGCAGCATTTTTTTTATCTTCTGATTGTAATTCTGTAAAAGAAACAAGCTTTATTGCCCCAAGGCAACAGTTGACATTGCATTACAAGCTGCAGTGCTGCTCAGCGCCCACCATTATTCTCATGTATATATACATCATGACTAAAAAGAAAACCCTGTTACTAATTCATCTACATAAAGGACTACAGTAGTGCCTCAGGGCATGAACAAATGAGAGCAGTTAGCAAAGCACCCTCCCTCCCTTCTTGCCTTACCACCCCTCCCTTGCGTGCACACCCACTGCCGACTGCTCTGTTAACTTGTCACTTGTAATCGCCAAAAATGCAAGGAACCATATGCCATGCTGTTTGTTGGAACAACCACCCCCAACCTCCCTACACGCTGCTGGCATGCTACTTCACTAGCGATTGGTGGCACGTCTCTACAAAGGGACGATCCCTCGAGCAAAGTGACAGGCGGCGCGGATGAAAGCGTCGCCTGCTCCTCTCTGCCGTGTGATTCCACGATTTGCCATCTGTGATCCGAGTGGAATCCCTGCGTTCACTTTCATTTGTTGCATAATAGAGGAATGCTCCAATACTGTAATGGTGGGAAGCATGGCACGTGCTAGCAGGCACCTCAAGCAGCATCAGAGATTCCAGCGTGGGGAATCCCCCCTCTCGTACGATGTCATGGTGCTCTATAGCTGGTTGTCCTTATTTGCAATCAGTTATGAGACATTAGCTTCTGTGCATGGCCACACTGGCAAAGTGGGATGCAGCTCAGAGAAGGAAGCACATATCTATGTGTGTGAGACTGGAGTGATTTATAGAATGTTTTCCGAGCATGGCCCATGCTCATTTGCCATCAAGTACTCAAAGTCGAACTTGCAAGCTTTAAGCCTTATTCCCTTAGCATTCATGGGGGACAATTAGCCTTATATCTGTGCAGTTGGTCTCTGTGTAGTATAACATTAAAGAGATACATTGTATAAATATTGTCAGAGAATCCATCCATCCTGCCTGACCACTCGTCACCCTTCTACTGGCAAACTCTAATGAATGTTAATGGTGTGCTGGAACATAAAGAGTGGGTTGTGCAGACATTCATCTGGCAGCTCAACACGCATGCACGTGCATGGAAAGGCTCATAAAACATGGCAGTGTGGGCCTTCTCTGGCAGCTGCTACTTAATCTGATTATCTCTTATTTAGTCTGAAGAGACTTCTGTCTCACTCCTTGGCCCGACCCAGCTTGCTCACTCGACAGAACCTGAGCCGTGTGGATGAGCACTGCTTCATCCATATACTCACTCAGAGTTGAGATGGTCATCTGGTCAACCATTGCTTCCTGTGCATGTAGCACATGAATACATAATTCAGAATCTACAAATAATGTGTTCTAGGAAAAGAAAAAGAAAAAGAGACTCTTACAGTTTAGCCCACGCCCACTTCTTGTTTGAACCCAGAAACAGATACAGATACAGATATTTGGAGCACAAAACGGATAAGGTTCAGATAGTGGCATTGTGTTACACCCCTAGCATGTCAGTATAATTTATTTGGGTGGGTTTGTGCATTATGAGATTAAAGGAGGAGTAAATACATCATAGGTCTCCACAATATTAAGTATCATTTATTTGATCATTTTGTTTTGTAAAATATTCACACTGATCTAAATATAAATACAGGGATCCTCAATGGTTCTAGGCTTCGTAATAGCTTCTAATTGGTGGAGATTTTTCTGATAGAGAAAACCTTTGTTTTAAGGTTCTACATTAACACTATACGGGTTCTAGAGGGACAAAACAAAGAACCCTTAAATCACTTGAATGCCCTGATATATTAAAAAAAGAATCCCAAGCACATCTATCATATAGACCAAAATGGCACTCTTAGATAAAAAAGGTTCCTCAAGGGTTCTTTGGATAGTTAAGGGTTCTTACCTTCCTGAATGGGTTTTACTACTTATCTCTCTGCTATAGGGTTCTAAACAGACAAACATTTTTCTTTGCTGCTATTTCATCCAATTTTTTTTAAATCTCATCCAGTAGTACCTCAGATCACTGAACATCTCACATTAGCTTTTGTAGTGAGATTCTGGGAGCAAGCCTTTTCTTCTTGTGCCTGAAAAAAAAATCTCAGTGACTCATTCTGAAAAAGGTTTTCCTTTCTGCTTAGGTGGAATGCTATTTAAAGGAGCGGTTTGTTATGTTTAGTGCCCTCTGGTGCCTGTGAGGTGAGCTGCAACTGCTATGAAAACACTGAGAAGTCTTTCCCTTCTCCCAACTGACCCCACCCACTCTGCTACATGAGTTGGCTTTGAAGAAAAGGGGCAGGGCTGAGCAGCTCTGTTCTTGCTGGTGGCAGGGCTAAAGCCTGAAATGAAGAAACCTACCATATACACTGCATGCCAATATTGTGCAGTTTATTCTAAAGTATCTCTGGAAAAATATGAGACAGGTCTACAAAGACTTTTTAGACAAATTTAATAGCAAATCTGTCTACGTTTTTAAAGGTTTTCTTTGGTGATTGTGACTAAATGATTAGACTGTGATGTTTTTTTCAAAAGCAAACCATGCATCATTTTAAAGTGGTTGTTAATGCCTGCAGCCTGGAACAGGAAAAGTATCTGGACCAGTGATGGCTGGTCATGATATTACATAGGAGGGCTAAAATCTAATATCTATCAGCTCAACAATAAAACATTTAAGGTTGAGCAATGCCTTATATTATAAGATCTCATCGATGGCATAATAAGAATAATGTGAGGCAAACTATTATGCACACACACACACACACACACACACACAAGACAGAAAGGCAGCTGCATACCTGATTTCAAAATGCCCTGCTAGCTTAATATCATATTTCCTCCAAATACCAAACATGATAAATGATAAAACAACAGTAATCCTTTTGTTCAAACAAACAAACAATAAAACACTAAACTTACAGTTCTGTCATCTGTACATTTGTGTAATTTTTTACTCTGATTGGACAATCTGTGCTACTTTATCTACTCCCCCAAAGGCATTCTGGGAAAAAAAGGATGATAGAATAAATAATCCACTTTGTTCACATTCATTACACCCATGACTGTGTTTCACATGCGCCTTCTCTATCACTACGGATGACGTGTTACAGATGTGTCCGAGAAACGGGATGCAAAATATCAGCCCAAATGAAAATAAAATCTAGGGGATTCACTCTGTGTAATCACCTGACATGACTGACATGACTGTGCTTGACAGGCTGCATGAATCTACAGTCTGGGCTAGAAAGAAATCAGCCCCAGTCTCACTTCACTTCTTCATACCATATTTCTTATGACCAGTGGTTGTGCTGTTGCGCTTGGTTCAACAAAAGTCCAAAAAAATCTGCTTTAAGGCGTTTGTTACAAGGAAATAATCTGATGTGGATGCCAAAAATGAACCTTATGGAGATGAAACTTAACCCTGCTAGCATATTTATACCAGCTGTTCCTGATCTATACTATGTGCTACAGTATGTACTACATAAAGCTATGTGCTACATAACTACATAAAAGTAACTCATAATAAATGCCAGAAGCACCATGGGATATTTCTGTGCCTGATACTGAGATTACCTAACATCTGTCTTCCTGCAGTGTCACATTATTGTGTCTCCCTCTCTTCTTTGCCCTCCCCACATCTGTTAGTTGTTTCAGGCTTTGACTGTAATTAGACTTGAAAAGGACACTTTTAGCAACAACATTCAATGATATTTAGTTTACACAAGCAGCATGTCAGTCCCACCCCTTGCCAATATCAACACTGGGATTGTGTCATATAGCCGCATAAGGTTACTATTGCATTTTATTGCATTTTTAATATATATACTAACAATTATAGCTGTTACAAGGTGTAATGTAAGGCAGTAGAAAGCTAACATAATTCAGTGTGTTCACTCCACAAGCACACATGACACATCCTTAGATTGTTGACGCAGCATGAAGGTCATCCACACAGCAGGGGGCGGTATCTTCATTTCATGCTACCTGCTGAGCTATACTCTGTCCTTCTGCTTTCCCCGTGGGTGTCACATGCCCTTTTCTCACCGGGTCCGGAGGACACACAGAGGTAGCTTAGAAGTTTAAATAACAAACATACAATAATATGCAGAATAAATGATTAAAAAAGTTCATTGCGTACGTGCCAAAATGATTCCTAGAAGAAAAGGGGAAAGGTGGCTTATAATGGTATTGGTGAATTGTAAAACAACAATGAACCTTCAAACCTAAATAATCTTTTCTTTATGGTTAGATTTTCATTTCATTTCAGAGATTAATGAAGACAGATATTTTATAAACTTTAGAAAAGACACTTACAAATGTCCCCAAAGAGGAACATACTAAAAAAATTAAGGCACCAAATATGCACAAAATCCAGATAGTCAAACTGACAGTAATTAAACCACATCTCTACCCACTGTCTTTTAACTACAGTAGTCACTTTACTAAAAAAAAAAAAAAAAAAAATTATGTAAATTTGGAGGAAACTAAATGTCATCCACTAGAAATAGCCATACTGCACTCACCTAGTTGATGTTATGTTCATTCCTGTTCATTTAAGCTACTTAATTAGACATTAAGGATCACTGTTTTTACCTTTAAGGGTAAATTTACATTTTTTGTGCTCTTTGAAACAAAAATGAACCTATTTATTATCTTCTTTGTGACAGTGTGAAGACAAAAAAAATTCATATCCATTTTTCTAGCACCGACAAACCATAAAGATTTTCTGGAACATATGGAAATAAGATGTAATTGCACCCCGCACTCAGTATACATCAGCATACATCATACGTCAGCACAGATATGTTAAATGTCATCAGCCCCCAAATTTAGGCATGAAAAAAGCCTGGCTACACAGTGACAGGTAGGAGCCACAGCCAATCAGGAGAGACAGCAGGTAAAAGAGTCCAACACTACATTATCAGAGGAAAAAGGATTCAGGTCTGATGGAGTTTTAGCATTTTTCTCATTGAAGAGATAAGGCATTTATTTATTCTGTAACTTGGATGGAACTTGGTGATAGACAGTAGTCAGCTAATTTATTCCCATTGGGGATTTTGTACTCGTAACCCAGCTAAAAGGTTGTTGAGCTAAAGAACTCATGATATCTGAGAGGTGTTGGTGAGTTTCTATCTTAATGATAGCACAGCACAAGCCATGTTATGAAATGTGTATTAGTTCAGAAGATAGTGCCACAAAATAGGTCTACAGTTTTGCACTTGTCATGCCCGATATTGCAGATTGGCATAGTATCCTGAAATGTTTAGCTACAGAACCTAGCTATCTTAGCAAATGTCAATGATTAACAAACGTTTCTAATTGTTATGGTATATATTGGCCTGTTTGGCTACTGGTAAATAAATATCTGAGAATATTACAATACAAATAGTCACATATACTGAAATCCTAAAATGAGCTGGTTTACTAACAGTTAGTTTACCAGCTTAACTAACGTTACTATTGAATAAAATTCTACGTAACTGCATTTTCTTCTGCAGTAATTCAGATTTCCTGTATGTCTTGTCAAGTGCACTTTAGGACTGAAGTAGCTTCAGTATCTCCTACAACCCTGTAAAAGAGACACATTATCCCAGCATAGATGCTAATGGCACTTCAAACTGCAGGGTTAATCTAAAGAAGACCTGTGGTTAATGTCTGAGTTGGAAATGACGTGATGGTTTATATTTCACCTAATAGAATATTGTTCAGTGGTTACTCTGAAATCTAACCTCAAACCACACCGTTGGAATGGTATTTTGTTTCAGACCTCTTTATTTAATTCATCCTAGGCATTGGAAACCCAATACACTCCCATCTTTTCTTGCTAGCTGTACATTTTTTTTAAACAAATGCCTGCTCTTTATTTTTATATATAGATATTTTTACATATACTGTATAAATATTACATTTTCTTTTACTTATATCATAATGAAACTCAGCCCACATATTGTACATTGGTACAGCATGTACAATTTACGTCTCTAGGACCCTGTTTGCTAATTGGAAAGATGTCAGCATCTACAACATTGGGTTTTTTTTTTTTTCTAATCATCTGTTACTTTCTGTTGAGTATAATGTGTGATTTAAATCTTCCAGTGTTGTAAGACAGAATTTCCTGCTGGTGATTACATGAGTTATTACATCTCCACACTCTCACCATGTGATAAGCAGTTCCTCAAGTTTCCTGAACAACTTTCCTGTGATTAATTGAAAATCTACTTTTTTGAGCTGGTAACAGATAACTGACTACAATCAGCAACTGAAACAAGTATCCCAACTAAAGCATCTAAAGCTATAAAAGAATGAAATTATACAGTTAGTTCATAATAGTTAGTGCAATAATTTGATTGGATAAAGGGCATTCCAAGAGTGCTGATATTTAGTATAATAACACTGGTACATTTCACTGTTTGTGTCACTCTGCTTATCTGTGTTCACATAATACATAATATTCTAATTCTAGCAATAGTTTGTTACACTGAAACTGTTGCATTGTGCTCTTTGAGTCAAGCATTTTTTTTATGTTGATTGCATGCCCAATGGTCAGCCTATCATGCATAAGTATATACATATAATAGCAAAAAAAAACCCCAAAAAACAACACTATTTACATGTATATATATATATATATATATATATATATATATATATATATATATATATATATATATATATATATATATATATATATATATATATTATCAATATATTAAGTGCAACCTTAAGTCTGGCTTTAAGACCAGTGTGTGATTATGTGGATGTTCCTCAGTTGAAATCTGAGAAAACTCACATGGCTCATGCTATATAATATAGTTTTTAAGACTATAAACACAATGCTAGTAACCAACAGAATTTCATGAATGAGCACAAATCATTAATCTAAGGCAACATGGATTGCAATAACATTAGGTTTTGGGAAATGACGTTTATAATGATTAAAGTAAATTACGATTGATACAGTTGAACATGGAGAGATTTAAATATTGTTGTATTGAGCAACTGAACATGGAGAGATTTAAATATTGTAACATATTGTTTGGTATGAATGTTGTAGATGCCGTAAAATAGACAATTAAAGCCTTAAAGTAGCAATGTGTAATTTTTAGCACTCTGTTGTAACTGGGGGTGGAGGTAATTTCCAGGCCAGAAAAATAGAAACAGAAACTTGAAACGCAATGACTAGAGAGATTACATTGCAGTATTACAAAGTGTACTATTTCTTAACTGTATTTGAAATTCTATGATTATTACAGGTCCATTAGCACCTTTAAACATGACAAAACGCACCTTTAAAAAGTGCGAGGATTTCAAATTGATAATGAAGAGCTTATTTAGATACTGTGGTGGGGCACCATAGTGGATACCGAACGCAAGCAAGCTGAAATTGTGTGTATTGGTGGGGAAGAGTGAGTCGGCTCAAATGGAGGATTCTCCATCTTGCTCAGGAGTGTATATGGTGGGTTGGGGGGTGTTTGGAGCAGTTTTGCTTTCATGGCGGTTGCTGTGACAGCACAGAGGAGTGATCGCTCAGGCTCCATTTTTCCAGGACTGACGTCTTTGTTACGTTTCCTCCCCTTTATTCCTGCCACATGAATAGGATACACACTAGTCACACACTTGCCGCATCACTCTTATGTGCCACAGATTCACCAGCTTTTCCTTCTCTCGTTCTCCCTCTCTCCCTCTCTCTCTCTCTCTCTTTCTCTCGCTCTCTCGCTCTCTCTCTGTCTCTCACTCTCTCTCCATATCCCCCTTTTTTTTGGTTGTCACAGTAACCATCTCACCTTCTCTCTCCAGTCACACATAATAAGGTGAGTGTGGTGAGAGATAGAAAGCAGGCGAGAGAGTAAAAAGAAGAGCTAGGAGGTGTTAGCATGAACAAAAAAAAAAAAAACATGTTTTATTGAGAGAATGCCAAATATGTGTTTTCTGTGTATCTATTCTCTCTCCTCCACATATTGCATGTTTTTTTGGAGGGAAAAAAAACCACAGTGCTGTCACCTATTCCTCATGTCTCCTGACTCGTGTGTGAGGCAGAGAATAGACAAAAAGGATAAGCGAGTGAAACCATGCAAAGGAAAGAGAAAGGGAGAGAGAAATGAAGGGAGAGGGAAGAGAGGGACAAGACAGTCAGTGACTTAGCATCTGTGGTCTTGTCATCTTTATGGTGTTGTTATTCAGTCTAGAAAACCCTCACAGAGCTCTGTTTTTCCTCCCACGCACGCACACACACACACACACACACACACACACACACACACACACACACACACACGCACACACTCACACACCCTTGTCTGTCAGCCCCTTATACACTCTGTGGCTATTTTCTAACCAGCAGCCTGCCTTCAGACAAAAGGAAAGCTCTGCAGCTCATATGCTTTAACTCTGCGTGCTGTAATTGCCTTTCACTCAAACGCAATAACATAATCATTAACAGTTAATCACCCTGCACTCAAACAGTTATGATGATGATCAAAAATTGCCATAAAATTCAAAACTGCACCTTGTGCTCATTATTGTGTAGTGGTGGTTCTGTATATATTGTTCAAGACTTTATAAAGCAATTTAATTGAGCTTAAGAGATTTAGAGTATTTAGAGAATCGACATATGCTGTTGTTCGTTAGGAATGATTGTTCAAAAATATATCTAGGGTATCTGCTAACATTACTGTAATAATAGATATGGCTTCTAATCTGTTATGACCTGACTGGAGTGAATGAAATTCTGTCCTTATCTCCAAGCAAAACAGCCACCAGGCTAAGTTAGTGATGTAATATTGTACAAAGCAGGTTTAACCATTGCCTCACCTTCTTTTTTTTTTTTTTCCTTTTTTTTTTTGATGTAGTCTTGACTGTGGGGTTTTTATTCCCTGTGTCTTTTGCCCTTTAGCATAGATGTAATGCATATTGATGTATTTGCTAAACGCATTAACAAACCATAAATGCAACAGCAAATCAGAAAACACAACAGTAAAAGAAAAAAAAGCCAAACCCTATGATAAGGGCAGGTCCTTATTGAATGCATACTCGTTACTGATTGGCTACAGTGAGTGTCAGTCTGAGAGACTGTGGAAGAATACAGCGCAGGAGGATATTTACAATAAAAAAAATATCAGCCTGAATGAATCTGATGTTGAATACTGATGCTTTTATTCATGTATATTTTTATATCAAGAGCATTCATATATATTGTTATTTTAAATATGTCTGGCACAGCATTAATATGAGTATGTAAATGTTGAAAACCCACCCAAGGAAGCCGGGTTATTCAGAAGAAAGAATTACTCCTCATTATAAAAACATAAGTAACATCCCATTAAAATCATTTAATCATATAAAGTTAACTAGATAACAGACTGAAAAATGTTTTTCATTTTGATACTCATACGCCATGTCCGTTCAGCAACGAGTCTGTCTAATAAGAGCTTTCCATTTTTAGTTAACGTTGATGTGTTTCTGCATTTGCTGGTGAGATTTGCTGTCTCTGGTTTGCTGCTGCGTGTTTTGCTTTGTTACAGGCCGCCGTACTTTGCACTTCAAATCTGCATCAAATAATAATAATATCACTTGCTGCTCTTATCAGCTGTTAGTGAACCAGCCTCTGCATTGATGTAGAGATAAAATGTCCATCATAGATGGACATCATGGGAACTCATCAATCTCCTCACATTAGCTGAAATATATTATTCGAATTCTGTCATTATTACTGTCTGTTTAGGACGAGTGCTGCTTTTGTACATTTAGAAATTATGAAGTCATTGTTCACTGTTGCTATACTTAAGTGCCATTTTATTTTACCTAAGTATAATTAAAAGCAGGTACTTTTACACGTCTTCCTGAATTACATTTCCATGAAAAATAACCTTTTCTACTATTTACATATTCATTGAGACCCTCAGAGTACTCGTTACAAAAAATGTATATTCATACATATTCATTTGAATTATCCATAGTTACTGGAGACTAGGTTCCAAAGAAAGAAAGAAAGAAAATTACTGTTACCACCGTTGCTTTTAAAGTACAACCAGAACTTAAAATTTCTTTGCAGTTCACAAGCCACTGGGCTACACTGCATGTTTTCCTAATATAGCAATTCCAAATGCGGTAGAAGTATGAGACTGAGTGAAGAAAATGTGGATATATGAAGAGACACACTACACTTTCCATTAAAGTGGTTATTAAATTTGTGGCTAGCCGGTGCCTGTTTTTACCTGCATTTTTACCTACATTGATTTCCTGCCTACATAGACATGGTAGGTGTTCGTTACAAACTCAATTGAAAACAATTGTAAAAATCAAGCCCTGTGGTAGACTGGTGTCCCATCCAGGGTGTATTCCCGCCACACACTCAGTGTTCCCGGGATAGGCTCCGAATCCACCGCAACCCTGATCAGGATAAAGCTGATTGCTGACTGGCGATAAACGACTGAATGAAGGACCCATTTCTGTCCATTTAATCCTGTCTGTGCTGAAATGAGATGCTTATCTAGAACAAACAATTCTCTGAATACACTTTCTACATCACCCTGTTTACATTGTGCATTAACGTTTTTCACATGACATAATCAGACAACATGGGACAACATGGGAGTTTTGTTTTTTTAATCAGATCCTGGGTTCGGTAAAAACACAATGCATAGTGTCGCAGTGTGATAGCATTAGGGAGAAAGGACACACCTACAGTATCTTGTAGCATAGCAGTTTTTCATTGTATTATGATGAGTTATTGCTTTCTTGAGTACTCTCCTGATGTTTTACACTGCTGAGTTCAATTTTGAGAACGGTTAAAATATTGATGCATCAGTCAGTGACTCGTTAACAGGAAAGAATTTAAATATGCATTGTCACAATGGTGAGAGTGAACGAGCTGACTTGTAAATCGCTGATTCTATGTGTTTATTTTATTTGATCTTTTTAATTGTGTTTACTTTAAAACATTGAAATTATATTCTGAAAAATGTAGGCAGGTTATTCAGTCATGGAATATTCAATCACGTACAAGCAATGCCAAATAAGGACATTTACCGTCAGTCATTTTACAATAATTGCAAACGTAGCTTGTTGTCATTTATGTTATGTTGTCGGTAACAGACAACTGTAAAGGACGGCCCCTTGCTTGGCATGAGAAAAGGAAGCACAGGCTTTACAGTATCCTGACCTAGTTAGCTATCTGACTAGCATATTGTGTGAAATAAATGAAAAAATGCAATCACTGTGCATTCCAGGTGTAACAACAATGATGAGATCAGATCATTCATTGTCCAAAACTTGAACTCTGGATACAGATCACATGTCACTACAAGGTGTAAATGAAATTATTGCTAATGTAAGTGAGCCAGTTAGCAATAATTAGAATACAGTTGGAGATAGTTGTTTCCACTATATGTATTTCTCAAATTCATGCCAATTCATGTCTTATTCTATGTGTAAAGACATGAACATTCCTTTGCTATATCCAAACAAAAGAAATCCAATATCAAAGATTTACACTTGTTTGATGCAATCATTCAACTGGGACAATATTTACAGTTGTCTGCATCTTTTAGCATGGAGAGTCAAGCACTTTCCTTCCTTTTTTGTTCATTTCTCGCGTCAGCTTAATTAGTCACATCTGACGTTAATTACATGAAGTATAGGAAGTAGCAATCTCAAGTAGATCAAATTAGACGCTATACAGAGCCTGAAGTGTCTCGTTCTTTCTGTCTGTGTAGAGACAGGCAGAAGCATGACCTGCGAGAAGCATGTGACTCAGTATCATCTTTGGTACTAAATTGGAAGTTAATAGTGGAAATCACCTCGTTGGAATAGTCACATGGCTGTTTACTTCACAGTGAGAGGCCTCTATCCACTCAGCAGGCAACCATATTTCAGCACTGATACCAACTGTCGACCTGGTGTTCTGATTAGCAACAACTATGCTACTGTTCAGAAGTTTTGAATCAATATTCTCAATTATTTTCTATTATATTCTCTTATATTTTTTATCCTATTCAGTATAAATGAGCTATCAAACTCTGTGATTAGCAAGTCTCTCTTTTTTAAGGGAAGAGAGGAAGGCTCTCGGACTCCTCCACAAGGACAGCTGTGGTATAGTCATAAAATCTTATTGCAGACACATCTAGGAAAATATTCCAGCACGATGCTTGCACAATGTAACTTAAGAGTTTTCAAGCCATTTTTTTGTAGGAGGTTGTTAAAAATAAAAGGTATTTTAAAAAATTAGGTTCTTTAAGGAAATTTTGCAGCTTTGCACATTGTGTTGCTGAAATATGTTTATGGTTTCTTAAAGATGAGGTGTGAAAGAATTTCACCCAGTAAAAACTCAGCTTTTGCCAAAACATAATTTTTTTTTTTTTGGCTTTTTGGCTGTTCACCTGAATTCATCCACAGTAACATCCAACATCGCCACACTATATGTGTTTATATCAGCCATAAAATTAAAACCACCTGCCTAATATTGTGTAGATCCCACTTGTGCCGCCAAAACAGCTCTGACCCGTTGAGGCATGGACTCCACAAGACCTCTGAAGGTGTGCTCTGGTATCTGGCACCAAGATGTTAGCAGCAGATCCTTTAAGTCCTGTAAGTTGTGAGGTGGGACCTCAATGGATGGGACTTGTTTGTCCAGCACATCCCACAAATGCTCAATCGGATTGAGATCTTGGGAATTTGGAGGCCAAATCAACACCTTGAACTCTTTGTCATGTTCCTCAAACCATTCCTGAACAATTTTTGCAGTGTGGCAGGGTGCATTATCCTGCTGAAAGCGGTCACTGCCATTAGGGAATACCGTTGCCATTAAGGGGTGTACTTGGTCAGCACCAATGTTTAGATAGGTGGTACATATCAAAGTAACATCCACATGAATGCCAGGACCCAAGATTTCCCAGCAGAACATTGTCCAGAGCATCACACTTCCTCCACCAGCTTTCCTTCTTCCCATAGTGCATCCTGGTGCCATCTTTTCCCTAGGTAAGCGATGCACATGCACCCGCCTGTCCACATGATGTAAAAGAAAATGTGATTCATCAGACCAGGCCACCTTCTTCCATTGCTCCATGGTCCAGTTCTGATGTTCACGTGCCCATTGTAGGTGGACAGGGGTCAGCATGGGCACTCTGACCGGTCTGCAGCTATGCAGCCCCATATGCAGCAAGCTGCGATGCACTGTGTGTCCAGACGCCTTTCTATCATAGCCAGCATTAACTTTTTCAGCAATTTATGCTACAGTAGCTGTTCTGTGGGATAGGACTAGATGGGCTAGCCTTTGCTCCCCCGCGCATCAACGAGCCTTGGGCGCCTATGACCCTGTCGCCGGTTCACGGATTTGGAGATGCTCTGACCCAGTCGTTTTTTGGTCCTTGTCAAAGTCGCTCAGATCCTTACGCTTGCCCATTTTTCCTGCTTCCAACACATCAACTTGAGAACTGACTGTTCACTTGCTGCCTAACATATCTCACCCCTGGACAGGTGCCATTGTAATGAGATAATCAATGTTATTCACTTCACCTGTCAGTGGTTTTAATGTTATGGCTGATCGGTGTAGACATCAGCATGGGGAAAATGTGATCTCAGTGACTTTAACTATGGCATGGTTGTTGGTGCCAGACAGGCTGGTTTGAGTATTTCAGAGACTGCTGATCTCCTGGGATTAGTTTACACAGTCTCTAGAGTTTACACAGAATGGTGCGAAAAACAAAAAAACAATAAGCAGCAGTTCTGTTTATGGTGACCGAGTAGAAAAATGCACTTGCTAAAAAAATGATATTTTAGATATATTAACTGCCCTGAAAATGCACCAGTGAAGAATTTGTATTCATTAATGCATTACATATTTTCTGTGAGGTCTGTGAGGAATAGCATATTTTGGTACAGTGGTAGAAATCACAATCCGCCATTATAAAGTTATTATATTCATTATTGAGTTTTTATAGTTAATGTATCTAATAATGTATCTAATAACTATTAGTTATTATATAGTTTGACCAGTCACTGAATAGGTTTAATCCAATAGGTTTAATCCACGGTATGTGTTTAATACTGTTTTAAACACAATGTGATGCATTTCGTAAAGTGATAAATGGTTTTTTTTTATGTCCTTTGTCATGGGATTGTTTTGGGATCAAGCATTATGTATGCTTATATGAAACAATACTTGATATTGTTAGTGAAATCAAAATTACGGTATCTTGACAACCCTAATAGAGAACCTGAAGGGAAGTGCCAGAATGATATTTATGCATTAAGTAAATTCTCATGAACTATAGTTAAAGAAATGCATGCTTTCAATTTTTTTCAATACATTTTCCTTAGAAACTATATATATACCATATAGCCCCTTTCTCCTCTTCCTGTATCTTTGGTATTTTATTTGCAATTATTACTTTTTCACAAGAGTGTGTTTCATGAGGAGATTATGTCAGTACTAGAGAAGTGAAGCATATCCTGCCTACATCCAGGCAGAAAAACAGATGTACAAGACCTTCCTTAAAAAATGCCCTGTCTCTCTCTTCATATCTTTTTCTTCATGAATGTCATATCTGCCTCACATTGTTTTCCTTCCCTCATCTTCCTCTCCCTCTGTGCGTGCATGTGTGTGTGTGTGTGTGTGTGTCTGCTTGTGGCAGGGACGCTGCTGATAAAGGCAGCTATTTGCTCAGGCTTGGCTCACATGGCGCATAATTTTTAACCTCAATTTCCTCATATGAATGGAACCCCCTAGCACACACACACACACACACACACACACACACACACACATGCTACTGACTCACACACCTCTACCACCACTGTGTACTACTTCTGCCTTTTAATTGGTGTGTGTTAGTTAGATTCACACCACGAAATCACTGATGTTGACATTGTTGCAATGCTCAGATTGGCCTTTATTTGGCTTGAGACCAGCTAGTAAAGTTGCTAGTAAAGTTTCTTTCTAAACTGACTTTACATCTTGACAACAATCACAAGGAGCAGTGAGAAAAAAAATGGACTACCAACAAAATTTGAAAATAGGGAAAAAAATTTATTACTATTTAATGTGAGTGTGTATATGTGTGGCGATGTTGGACATTACTGTGGATGAATTTAGGCAAACAGCCAAAAAAGACAGAAAAAAAACTGGGTTTTTCTGCCCATAACATACTTTGACATTTTTGACATTTTACAACTTTAAGCAACCGAGTGTGATTTCCTCACACAGTGAAGTCAGACTTTGTTGAATGTCCATATGCCATAGCAAAACAGATATATGGATAACCAATTTAATCTGTAATCAGATATTGGCTTTTAAAATGAAATCTTTAAATGCAGTTTTCTCCTTTTTCAGTTTTGGGGTAAACAAAACTTAAAATGCTTGATGTACAGTAGAAAATGTCAAAATTTCACCATAAGAACGGTTTTCCCATGCCACAACACATATGCTCTATATGTATTACTGCTCAATACATATATATATATATATATATATATATATACACACACACACACACGCAAATTCAGATTTCAGCCCGGCATCTGAATTTTAATGAGTGTCAGCTTCAATGGCATGATTCCTTTGAAAAATTTCATACATACATTTCAACAATGCCCCCTCTCCCCTTGAGGATTTTGTTGAAGCCCCGGTTTCTAGAACGGAGCGAATACTCCATCCATTCCTCACACTGCATGCACGCACACTCCACTTTCATCTACTAATACTACACACACAAATGCTTGCACTACACAAACCCTTCTCCAATTCTATTAACCATCATTTAACAAGCATCATTTTTTTCATTTGCAAGTTATTTTTAAAGTCCTGCATGTGTTTCTGTCGACTGTGTGGACTTACTTTCCAATTTAGGTTGTTTAGTGCTTAGTTACAGCCGGCAGGATCAATTACGAGGAATCTGTGTTCATTTCTATGCCATTAACTCACTAAATCTTAATCAACTCACCCGGCTGTGTAAGAACACAGAGAGGGAAAGTAGCTCTTGCGCTCCAGCATATCACATGACCATCCATAATGACATACAAGTCTTTGCATCATGCAATCAAATCAATCAAATAGCAATTAAGGTGCAGGATTTGCTTAAGATTTTTCTTTTCTAAATATAGCTCGGTGCGTGTTTACAGGCCTCCAGCTGTTTTCGTATGATTTCCCTATATGTTTTCCTGTTAATTTTCCTCCACCACTGTGAGTCCCTGGAGTGCACACTTGGAGGCTGCCTTCAGCACCCTCATGGACTACTGTGATGCCTGGAACCATAATCCTCCCTCTGCTCCCTTCACACCCTCATACCATCTCCCTCTGCCTGCCTCGTCAGGTGAATGGAGGCTCAGTTATCACAGATTAACAAAAATTAAAACACTGGAGCCATTTGAACTTTCATACGTGCCACTCTTAAAAAAACGCTGGGTGTAGGCGTTATCAAAGCTTCATTCAGCATAATTTACATACAAAAATGTGTCAAAAAATAGCAAACATGACAATCTGTCAAAGCTGGGTGTGCATTTCTCTCCCTGCAGCAGTCAATGCTTAAAGTCATAATGCAAAGACTATAGCTGGCTTTGCAGTATATATACACTGTGCATGTGGCTATAAAGTATATGCTATACAGTATACAAATTATACACTGTATGTATATAATGTACATGCATACACTACACAGAATATACACTATATGTATCTGTGATACACTATATAGACCATATACTGTATTGCATTGATATACGTAATATACACTATATAGACATGATACGCTTTTTACACTATACAGAGTATTCACTATACACTATACAGGTATAGAACTGACTGTACATACATGACAGCAATCACTAGAAGTAATGATATATATATATATGTGTGTGTGTGTGTGTGTGTGTGTGTATATATATATATATATATATATATATATATATATATATATATATATATATATATATACCGTAAGATACCATAATTCCTTATGCCAGCTTAATTATCTGTACAGTATGACTTGTCTATATCCTAAAAGAAAGACTTGAAATTATTAAAAAATCAGCCCCAATATGAATGCATCTTCTATCAGCTATTTTTTTATTCCAGAGAGATGACTGTCTCATTACAGTTAATATATGATTCTGCCTCTGACCTTTTATTAATGTCGTATGTCATACAGTTTTACATCTCTCTCGGATTATGTGACCCGACAGGAATTTTCTGTTTTCCTTTACAACTCCCCGTTGGCTCTTTTAAAAAGCAGTATGGTCAACGAGGATGGAGAGTGAATAGGTAAAAGATTGAAGCATAGTGGAGGAACACGTAGTGACATGAGCAAATTATTACACCCTCCTTACTATTCTTAAACCTGAAATGGTGGAAATGCTCGTTTTCCTGTTTATGTTTAGGCTGTCGAGTCTGGATGAGTAAATTGTTTATCGGGATTTTTACCATCGCTTAATGAGCTGTACACTAACAGTGGCCCTGTTTTCACTTAAGACCATAATGTTTTCGTTGTCTTGTACTTAAATAGGGTGATTTCATGTAAAGACATATTAAGAGAAAATTGCAATTAACAATCATTTGCACACAGAGCCTGTATCAGACCATTAGACAGTACTGATGATGCAAGTTGCCCTCCAGGGTGACCCCAGTTCTCGTCTAGCACACATGGTTTTGTGAGATAGCATTCAGAGGACAGGAGCGCAACAAGAGGCAGATAAAGTGCCCGGGCAGATGATTGCTCCAATCAGGTACTGAGGTGCATGGCCATGCTGAAAATAACCCAGCTCTTGTCAGACAGACAGGAAAAGTGCTGGTAAGATGGACATGGCCCCCAGGCAGCGGTATAGTTTAACGAGTTCCAGCATAACGAAGTCTTGTGTGCCGTTTGATTACTCTCTCTCATTTTATCTCATGGTCTTGTACTCGCTGTCCTTTTTTTTTTTTTTTTTTTTTTTCATTTTTCCCCTCCATTTTCCTTCTGTCCTTGTTCCTCCTGTCATGCTGCCTCCATCTCAGGCTGGCCAAATTCAAACATTTTTCAGGCTTATATGAACCCTGGAGTAGAGAAAAGGGCCATCAAATATTACTATTACTGAATACTATTTAAATGTTAGTAATATTCATGTATAGATTAAATATGTGCAAAAATTGGCCAAATGACTGTGTATCCTGATGTAGCAGAACGGCTTCAAAATAATGCCTGCTATACGGTATATACTTCTATTTTTTTTTTTAATTGTGTATTAATTTTATATAATTATATACAAATATTATGAGTCCTAAAAGTCCTACTAGCATGTAAGAATTTCCAACACACTCCAATCATTTTCTATTAGGCACAATGTCACTAGATAACATCATCGTTACAGTCTATCTAGTGATCATACAGTATATAGTGAATTAAAACCATTTGGGATTCGCCCTGTGTGTTAAAGCTTTAAATTAACCAATGCTGATGGCAAGTTGAAGATGGAGGAGCTTGTGTTACATAGGACATGTAACATTATCAATTAATTTATGATAAATATTATTTTGATTTGTGGTCAAATAAAAATAATAAAGAATTGTAAATATTAATGTTAGTCAAAAAATATGATATTGCCTCATCACAATTTTCTTCACTTGAGAAGGTGTACAAAATGTTAATATTCACAATGACAATATTGCCTCTGTAATATTCAAATAGAATTGAATTGACAGCTCTAATAGGGAAAATGTGCAGACTTGTTGATGTTCTGATCATTTACAATAAACACAGAATCCACTGTTAAGTGCAAACCATTTTTAAGATCATTTAATTATATCTACTGTATATATAATTTATATTTATATTTAACAAAGAAAAACTTTGATATGGTATAAAAAGATGTTTGTGTCACATTTATGGAAGGAGTCTCCAGTGTTTGTGCTTTGTCTCAGTTAGAAAAAAAAAATAGGCTAGTGAAGGAAAGACTGTTTATAGCAGCTATAACATAAGTGATAACAGAAACTGACTTGCATCAAAGACGTTCCACAACTTTAATGTAACTATAAACAGTTACAAATTATGACATGTCATTCTTTAATAAATAAAAACATTAGCATTGGCAAATTGATGCAGTGTAATAGGGAAAAAACACATTGTGACATGTTTTTATTGGAAAATAATCAACTTCAGGGTAACTCCACTTCACGTGAGGCTACATCACACCATCCGGTTACTGATTGTTTTCCTTTAGCAGCATTCCTTGTCATGTTTTCTTCTTTACATATTATCATGTAAAGTAACTAGACGCCATGATATATGTAAAATGGGATATTAGGTTATATGGGTAGGCATTTTTTTTTTATACATTTCCTAGTCCTCATTTTATCTTTATGCTTTAGAGTGCTATAGATGATGATATATTATATATGTATATATATTTCCCTGAGACATGTAGTTATATGTTGGTGATGTCATCTTTGCTTTACATTGTAAGTGGTTGGATTGTTCTGTATTTGTTAGGGGTTCAGGGTTACCCACTGTTGCCATGATGATGTAGGCTGCTGTCAACACATCACTCTAATAGTGACAAATGGTACTCATTACATCAGCGTTAATTCGCCCTCTCGATCAGCCTGGGATGCAGATACTCAGGCTGAGCTGATCGAATTGTCAGCATAATTACTGGCATAAGACCTTATTAAAAGCCTGGGCCTCTGGATCCAGTGTCAGTCACTATAGGCAGGCTTATCACTCACTGGCATCACGCTACTGCTCACAGACATTCTAGACATCATTTTATGTCCTGCAGCATTGCTATATGTGGACATGTGGCACAGTTGTGAGCCATAGTCTCAGTTTCTTGACGCACGTACAACAGCCATTCTGAAGCTGGACTCTAGTATTTCATTACAATAGATAGTTTTGCTATGGATTTTTTACACCCAGAATTGCTCAGAACTGTCACATGTGGAATGAAAAGCAATGACCATTAAACACATACTAAGTCAAATTTTGCCCTTGAGTTATAAGTTACAAACCAGGTGTACTCAGGATAAAAAAAAAAAACCTACAATTAGCATGGAAATATGGCTGAATCTGTCAGAATTCTAGATCAGAAACTTACTAACAGACACAACAGACATCATAGTCAAAATGGCGGTGCATTGACTAGCTTGGCTCAGTTGAGTTCAGTTTTATTTGTACAGTGCTTTTAACAATAGACATGGTCACAAAGCAGCTTTACAGAAATCTGGATTGTAGATCATCTAGATCCCTAACGAACAAGCCAGTGTAACATGCAGCAGTGGGAGGCAGGACACAAGTGCATAAACTCAGCTTGTGTTTTATTAAGGATAATCCAAGAATCATCATCAAAGTGTGTAGCTGGGGCCAAAACACAAGCAGATAGCATGATATAAGGATAATCTATAAGCAAAACACTTTATACAAGTAAGGGTCCAAACCAGGAAGTACCACAAGAAAGAAAGAACATGAAACATGGAATACTAAGGCTTACAAGGAGGAACAGAAACAACAGGGCAGAAGTAAGCAAACTAATCAAGACACAGAACAGGTGAATACATTAGGGTAATCAAGCCATGTCCATGACAGAGGCAGAGACAGGACCAAAAGCAAAATTACACGAGAGCCGTGCTAGTCACGCTGGAAAATGTACTGGGTGCTGAGAGGCCCAGTGGTGGTAATGAAAAACTGCCCGAGATGACATGAAGAAAAAACCTTAGGAAATCTTAGCCTCTTTTGGGTGATAGTAGAGTACATTACAGTATACAGTTATAAAGAGACAATGCAAACAGTACTAAGTGTGGATTATGTTGATGGTGTTCAGTATAATCATAGTGTGAATAAGTGCTGGGATGGGCATAGGATAATCTTTATGACTCAGTTAATTTGTGCATAACAATACTAAATTCAAATATTTCTCCATGCCCACTAGCCTTCAAGCTATCGTTATGCCAGAATTTTATGTTCAGAATTTCAGGAGGGTGGAATGAGTTGAGTCACTGCAATGCATTTAGATCAGCCTCAGAGCATGTCTCAGATATTTTAAGGCTCAGAAATATCTGACTTCTGAGTAGAACAGAACTGAATATATGGCTATACTATGCAAATTTACTTTTCTACATTTAAAATCTCCAGTTTTTAATTTTATATATATATATATATACACACATACACACACACACACACACACACACACATATATATATATATATATATATATATATATATATATATATATATATATATATATATATATATATAACCATTTCTTTAGGCATACCAGGAGCAATAGGCAACTGGTGCCAGGACCCAGCTTCGTTGATGTTCATTTAAAAAGCTGTGGCTTTTTGGATATTGCTTTCATTTACTAAATTATTTGCTATGAATGTGAGCTCTTGAGTTGATTTTTGAAATGACATTCATATTTGTATTCATTTGTAAAACATTAGAAAATATTAGACCTCAAAGTGTTTGACACCACACACCATAACAGTATATGACATCACACAAATCAAAATGATATGTTCAGGAATAGACACACTGTCCCACAGAGCTGTGTTCTGGGACCATTAAAGTTTTCCTTGAATATGTTGTTGCTTGGCTCAAGTATGTATAAGATTTGTATTTATTACATTTTATTACCACGTTGAAAATATAGTATAAAAAAAATTGGGCATTTCAAAGTGGCCACAAAATACAAAACAAACATGCATAGTGACATAATAAAAAATCTTGATGTTTTTCAGGCAAAAGTCATTGAATTTTGATGAATTTGTTTTTTCTATTTTTAATGTAATTGATACTGAACAATTGTGCATAATCTGACCACAGATGAACATGAATTAACAAAGTAAAATAAAAAAATCTAGTTTTACATTGTCTTCAAGGACCGAATGTTGAGCAACTTCCCATAACCAAATATATTAAATAAAATAAATAAAAGCACTGTTGTTTGATCATAAAATCTCTTACAAATAAGCAATCTGAGTCAGAACAGCTTATCTTTATAGTTCATGTGTAGTTGCGGAAAACCTTCTCAGATGTAAATATGATTTCTAAACTGTAAAAACTTTATGTTAAGCATATTTTGGCATGAATAGAATAAATGAAAACTTTGTAGACAGGTAATACTAGATAAATGCAAGATAAAGGTATCCTTTAAACTTGCTTGTAAAACTATTTAAGTTCCAGTCTTTCAGCATCTCACAATAATAGCCACATTATTGCTTATAGTCTTTATGTCTCTTGCCTTGTCTCCACAGTTCATGTTTATGGTTCTTGTTTTCATGTTTTTGGTTGTTCTGTTTGCACTTTATGTAATAAATTATCTGCACGTGCATCCATCTCCATTCTACGGCACCCTCAACCTCTGTTCTATACTATACACCATTATATCAGTTCATCCTGATGTGTTATAGTTTCTCAACTGTACACTTGATTAGTGTATACTATTATCTAAGAAAAGCACAACAGATTACTTTTGCTACTTATTTTACACCAGGAAGGCATAAAACATTCTCTAACGTAGTGTCTTATTCTTGAAGACCAGACTAAAAGTACTGTGCCTTTGTCAGCTGGTCTGGAGTTCTTAGGGTGGGGTGTTTCAGGTTTAATGATCTTAATTAGCAATGATAAGGCTTCTTATCCCCTGTACAACTGCCGTCTGGCTCCGGTATTTAGCTGTGATTAGCTCCAAATAAGCTAGTTGGAATACCAAGAGAGAATAGTGACATTCTAATGCTGTATTCCAATGTACTTGGAAGCCAGGAGACAAATGAAATTCGGCTAGGAAATGTGCAAAGGAATGTTCAACTAATGCCAAATATTGGTTAGAAATTTGTGTGCCTTAACAGCTGCTAGTGCTTTACCAGGCAATGTAGAAAACACGAGGCACATAAAGTGTCCAGTGTGTCAGTTAGCATTAATCAATAGCAATTAAAAAAAACTGTTTAGACTGTTTTTACAAAATGATCTCTGAGACATTTGGCTACCACAATCCCTCAGTCAGCTGCACTGCATTCCATTGCCATTGTAACGTCTGCATTTAGGTATGTGTTAACTATTGGTCCTAGTTGTGGCTTGTTTTGGTTACTGTTAATCATTCAGGTGATGTGTTAGCACTGTAACTGAGCATCTCGGTGTGATATGGGTTTACCTAATAAAACTGATGGCTGGTGCATGGTTAGGAATGAGAATCTGGAGGACTACTCTCCTTGACCTTTTTGATATTGAAACACATACACATAGTGTATGGTTTAATATAGTAATAGTAATGGTTTCTCACACAACTAGCTTTAAACTAGAAGCCAAACCCCCCTTAGGATATCAAACCTTAAACGCCCATTCCTAAGTAGGTCATTGCTTACAATAGCTGCAGACTCCTTTCCCCCTCTCTCCCCCTCCCCTTCCTTCACCCTCACACCCTATACGCCACTAGCTGTGTTTGGCAGACTGCATGCATCAACAAACCATTTCAAGCTGCATTGGCTTTTACACGATTGGTCTGAATGGAGGCAATGCAGGAAAATCACAATGAATTGAAAAAATTAATAAAACAAACTATTTTTCTATCATTATATGCTGTTCACACAACACAATCAGTTGTGTTTTAATACATCTCACTTTAAGCTTGAGGTAACAGCATATCTTTCCATCAGCTCAGTAGCAGCACACGTTCAACAGCTCACTACTTCACCACTACCCCCAAGTTGGCCTGTGCCTTTAACTAGAAGAATAAAATAAATATTTTACACACATCCAATCATCTTTCTCTTTACTGAATTTGATTGAATAGCACAATGTGGTACTGTAAATATTCTATGACTCTGTGTACACTAAATGACACATTAAGGTGACCGGATACCATTATACTGATTCTCTCTATCTTTTCTTCTCACTTTTAGGATCAAGATTTCTCGTTACATCCACAGGGGCCTTGTATATTCTGGACGTGCAGTCAGAGGATGCAGTGAACATCTACCGCTGCACTACGCGGCATCGCTACACAGGAGAGACAAGACAAAGTAACAGTGCCCGATTACTTTTATCAGGTGAGGGATTCATTCGTCTTATATGATAAACAAGTGAAGTAGGTTACATATGGTTTTACGACTAACCATGCAGCATTTTTTTTTTCCAAAAATTGTGGCGTTTCCCCATTTGCTCATTTCCTTGTCAACTACAAGTAGCACACTTCTCCTCTGGCCATTCTCCTTAGCTCGAGTGTACCAGTTAGCCCTGGTGGCCCTCCACTCAATCATAGAACCAGGGTTACATACATATCCTACTGTTCTACTTCCTTGTGTTCGGGAAGACCAGAGCAGTTTCCTTCAGAACTAGTGGTGGCCATGTATCAAAGTCACCAGGAGGATTTGTAACATATGCTCATGGCGTACATACAGCTCTCATAAGTAGTGCAAATACCATACTACGTCATTTACGTCATACGTCATTTTCACATTGCACTTGAGAGCCCATTGGCTTCATCTAGTTTGAAATTTTTTAAACTAACAAAGTACATTTTGCCCACTTTCTTTACAATCTGCCTGTACCTCCTTACTGTCTGTCTCGCTGTTTTTTTCCATTGACTAGTGGAAAGCTCCCCTGAGCACTGAGTAGTGAATGTATTAGGCAATCAGTTGACTAGTCTATTCAGCCCCTAGCACAAAGTGAGAAAACTTCTCACTTGCCTGCATTTAAGTGCCGCATAGTTGCAGCATGCAGACTCACAAGAGTGACTGACATCTTGTGTCAGTGTGGTGGGGTTGCTCCCAGGGGCCAGAGCACAATATCAAGGTTTGCGCTCTGCTGCGCCACAGTGACATTTTTGGCTTGCAGGGTAGTGGACATGGATGGCCCATCAGTAATATTAACAGGTGAAACAATGATCTTTTCAGATTCAATGGGGGTATCAACACAATGATTACACAGTCTGCCAGAGGCACTGCTGCATCATCCACATCCATTATGGCCAATAATGCACCAACACATCCTGGTATAAAGAGCTTGTGTCTGTCTCTGCCTTGTTCATGAATCATATCAGACAGGGAGTTGTCTGTCTGTTCACAAACAAACCAATGCTCTGCACTCTGTAGGTGTTTTCATCTTACATGAACTACCTACTTCAAAATTACAGATTCCCCTGGCACAGGAATGTGAGATCCATGTGTCCAATGTCTCATGTAATCAGTCCACTATGTAGGCAGCTCTTAAGAGAAGCTAGTACTTTTCACTAGCTTGTCCAACCTTGCTGGAGGCATCTAACACTACAGTTTCCTTCTTTGATTGGAAAAATGTGTCCTGGACTCACACTATTAGTGACCACTATCTTTGTGATATAGATATGTGCAATTGTCCACATAAAGAACTACACACAAACCCTGCCATTGCAGGTGCTGTAGGGAGACTTGCACACTCTTTATGAACACTCTTTAGGAATGGGTATGGAACTCCGCTGATGTGAAAGAGAAGAAATCTCCTGTATCCTGCAGCAATTATATGTGGAAATTCATCTTTCAGATCTATGGACACATGCAGTTTCCTAAACCTAGCTTTGCAGGAGCAGGGTGTTGGCTAAATATTTTTAGTTTGCTAACAACTCTGTCTTTTTAGTCACATTGCTCGAGTTCATTTGGGTTCATTTGGTCCAAGCTGGAGATTTCCAGGTTTTCAGTACATTCAGCAGTATTGGCTGAAGTTTGCACATTTGGGCTGTCCGTGCAACTGAATGAATGGAATCAACCATCAATTTGCTGAACAGACGCAAGAATTTCAATATTTGTGTTGGCAGACAAAGGTGTCTAAAGGTAGCCTGCTGCCTCAAAATGTCTTTTGTTTTTTTTGAACAGAACAAGTAGACAATCTAGTGCCTTTCAGACCTGTGTGCTAGAGACCTGTAATAGTAATAGCAGAAGTTGGCGTAGTGTGTACTTCCAGGAATGGCCAGCTAGCCTTCTCATCTACATGAACAATTCCAGTGATCTACTGCAGTTCACTGCCGTGTTTCTCATTGTGGCACCCATTTCATTTGCAGTTACTGTATCAGCATTATCTCATTTGTGGCCAGGAGTAGCTGTGCCCCATGCTATGGATGCAACTCACATTCACCATACGCAGCGTACAATTTGTGAAACATTCTGCCAGCTCCTTTATATTTGGCTTCATGACACACAGATTTACAAGCATGGCTTCATCACCCTGTAACACTAGTGAGACAGTGTCTGTAGAGGCATTAATCTCAACATTAGACCTTCTGTATCTGTCATCACTATTAGTATATGTGCTCTTTTCTCGGGATGCTGCGTCAATATGCTTTTGAGTGCATATAAGAACTATTTAATGCAGTTGATACATTGTTGGATAGCCCAGTAACTTTCTTGGGCAACTGTAGCATGAGTTGGGTTAGATCAACTTAAGTTTCACTAAGGTCGCCTTAATATCAGCCTGCAGCACAATCGCCACTGTTCCTGAGCCAGACCTCCTGTATTCCACATTGATCATCAGATGGTGGACCGGTGGCCACTCTCAGCACTTTCTACCAAAGTGGGCCTCAAGCTAGAGAATGAGAGGCAGCTGCTGAAAGTACCTCAAGGTCTGTCTCTGGAGGCATGATAGCTGTAGGCTACTATAAGCTCCTCTGAGCTCTACACTTTTGTGCATTGTTGCATTGCTGCTAACAGCTCTTGCATTTGCCCTTGCCCACTGCCAGTTCCTGCCCCTGCAAAGAAGCTTACCTCTTTCTTCCCAGCAAGCTCTGCTGCCTTATCTGCTACTTGTTTTACTCCTCACTGTGGCCTCACAGTGCCAGAGGAAACTGATGCATAGTCAGCAGTATTTCCTGGGAAGTGTGCTTTACATGTCTATAACATGCAGTTAGGCAAGGCTGTGTGTTGCAAAGATTCAGGTCTCAAACAATTTGGGTGTTGGTATGTCTGTTATCTAACTCCATCATGGCTTGGCGTGAACAGCTCTTTATCCTATCCTGAAATACACAAAAGTTTGGGAAAGTTGACAAAGTTTCAGTAATTCACACAAATTTTAAGTTTATGGACTAGTCGAGATTATAAGATTAGTTACTTTGTGTCCTCAGTGGCCATGCTGCTGCACACCAACTCAAACAATGGAGTGCATGTCTTGTGATAGTCATTGCGGCAAAAACAATAATAAGTCCATTATTCATTGTTCACATCAATGCACTCTATATGCAAGAAATAGATTTTATTGCTCTATACTTTGTGTCTTGAATCCACTTCCTCAACATATCATCAAGAGGAGAATGGGAAAGAGGACCAGAAAAGAAACAAGGGAGGTAAAACCGAGGGTTAGGTATGTAACCGTGTTTCTACTACTGAGTGGAGGACTGCCAGGGCCACCTGGGTCAATGGCCAAAGGATGACCATGACCTGGCTGAGGCCTTTTATTGGCTACACAAGTGAGGTCAAGGTGAAGCAACAAAAGGAAGTGCATTTTTATTTTCCTGTTCTCAACTTGGTACTTTAATATTTTTTATTTACACAACTGGCATTATTTGTAGGTTTTGCTTTGTGGGTTACTTGTACAAGACTTTTTGTACAAGACTTTTATGAGCATCAGCACAGGTGATAACCTGGCAAATGGTAGTATAACTGTAAAAAACTGACAGGGTTAAAGTGAATACAATATCAATAGGTATGCAGACACATTTCCCAATTAGATTTCACTTTTAGATTTCATTAGATTTCAATAATTCTATTAATTATGTGGTGGTCTGTGTGTAATGTCTCATTTGTCTGATTCATATTTAGGAGTGATAGATGTGTGTATGAGTTTGATACTGATAAACTAATTCAGTTTATTGTATTTGTATCCCATTTATATTGAAATGGATTGACATTAAAAGTTGCAAGATATTAGACAAGACTTTTATGGCTTCACTTTTACAAACACATCAGGAAAAAACACCAGCTCAAGGACATTCATTTCTGACCATGAAAATGGCAATAGAGTGCAAATGAATTAAGCCTCCCCTAAACAATGCTGCTTAGTTGTGCTTGCCCCTGTGTGACAGTAGAGCCCAGTATGTTATATGATATTAATCAAAGCAGTTTTCATAGACTTATCATAAAAGGACATTGTTATACAAAATGATGACTCTTTGACTATAGAAACCAATAAAGACTAATGCAGGAGTAATAGTTAGAGGTAAATTACCCCGGCAAAGTAACACTAATTACTTTCTATTTGTCTGTCTACCTTTCTTTATCTTTCTTTGTTGCAGAACCTGTGGATTCAGCTCCAGTGATTCTGGATGGCTTTGAGAGGAAGGAGGTCATGGTCGGTCATCGGGTCGAGCTGCCCTGTAAGGCTTCGGGTCATCCTCCGCCTCGGTACCGCTGGCTAAAGGACAACAGCCCTCTGGAGTCAGACAGTCGCTACCACCAGAGTGTCTCAGGCCTCCTGATTGAGGCCACCCGACCCAGTGATGGAGGCAACTATGTGTGTGAAGTCTGGAATAGCTTTGGCAATGCCAAGGTGGTGGGACGGTTGGTGGTCAAACGTGAGTTCCCAGTTTCTTGTGGAAAATTGTTTAAGAGTGAAATGTTTTATAATCCTGAAACCACTCATTGAGTCTGCACCAGTCAGGCCATGATCTAATTGATAATGGCATAAATGTAAGTAAATAAGCAAGTAATATCTTGAAATACCAGAGCAGTTACCAAAGCACCTAAGGATTAGTATTGATATTAAGCCTATATGCACAACTAATATTTCTTTTGGGAAAATGCCAGCCATGAAGTACCACTGAAAGGTGAAAAGTCACAAGATTCAGGCTGGATTATGGAAAAATTATTTGCTATTTCCACTATGTCTGTGTGTGTTCCTCTCCAGAGCCCCTGAAAGCAGTGGTGAGTCCTCGTAAGGTGAGAGGCAGTGTGGGCAGTCAGGTCTCTCTGTTCTGCAGTGTCACTGGCTCTGATGAATATGAAATCACCTGGTACAGAAATGGAGAGAGGATCCAGCCAGGGCCCAATGTCCGCATCACTGGCCTCAGCCATGAGAACCTGGTGATGGAGGGCATGGCCAAGAGTGATGGAGGAGCCTACCAGTGTTTTGCACGCAATGGCAAGATGTCCACCCAGGATTTTGTGCAGGTCATTCTGGAGGGTGAGTTGGTTTTAACCTAATCTTAAATGACTTGTGAGCAGGATTTGGTTTGAGAGGGACCCAAGGAATGTACCCCCTCATACATGCATTTGCCACACAGCTTAATCTCAATCTAACATTTTCTATAGATCAATGCATGATCCAACAATAGTATTTTATCACCATGCGTGATGGAATTATTCGAGTGAAAGCTGCTAGAAACTCGCGTGTCCAGTGTTCACTCACCTTCTGAATGCCTGGATTATATCAGTAAGCACATGCCTTAAAACGCAACAGGCTAGTCATTCACAAAACCCACCTAAATGTTCAAATATGAAGAAAGTTGTGTTTTTGATGTGGCAGAAATATGTAGGACCATAGGCCAAAAACATTCAGTGCCTTCCAGTGTGCATCTTTTTCTACTAATCTGTGTGAAAATCATTACTGATTATAAGCTGAGTCACCCTAACTCAGTAACCTCAGGAATGTCATTGTGTCAGGTATTGGAGTTGGAGGCAGATGCAAGTACAGATTAGAGTTTATTCTTAAACAAAACATGAGCAACACAAACAAAGTACAATGTCACATAGCATATATTTTATCAGAATATTTAGTTATGATTTGCAAAATAAGAATTGGCATGTTTCAGCCACTATATTCAATGTATACATAAAATAAAATAAAATAAAATCTGCAAGCAGCATCTTCAGGGGCCAAGCATTCAGACTCAGTGAGCCACACATTCACAGACATGCTGCCTAAGCAATCACAGGAAAGCAGAGCCATATCTTTAGGCAAAAGGATTCAAAAGTGATTTGAAGTTTCACTCATGATGTGTTTTGACCACGGACAGTGGTGGAATTCTCTGACTGAAGGAGGAAAGGTCTAGATGAACAAATGGGCAGCAGGGTGGCATTGCTGCTGTAGCTGCCACTACTGCGGAGTTGTCTATTGCTACCTTTGGTCATGATTGCTACTGCTCTGACCTAAAAATTTTTTCTTTTTGCAATTTAAAAAAATCTAAGGTATTTATGTTTTTTCTCATCAGTCTGGGCCTTTTTTCCCTACTTTGTGCAAGTTTAGACAGGTCTTAAGATGCTGTGAGCCAAATGTGGTGAAGATTGGACAAAATTTGGAGGAGGAGTAGCAAAAATGGCAGTTAGGTGGAAGCATTTTAAGCATGTTATTGTAACTTTTGAGCAGTAAGTAGCACTGTCACAAAATTAGTTGTATAGCCTCAGGTCATGGTCCTGAAGCTTCCTACCCAGATTTGTGTCAGTGACCAAGGTCATTGCTGAGATACAGCCTCGCTGTTTGGCGGCTTCGCTGTCAGATTTGTTGGCACATTGTAGGCAAACCTTTTGGAATATCAACATGGTCTGAATATGATGTATGCGAAATTTGGTGTTGATTGGACATAATTTGTAGGAGGAGTAGCGAAAAAAACAGTTTTTGACAAAATCCAAGATGGTTGATAGGAAGTACACTTGAATTTCAGATCTTGGTGTGCCTTCATGATATAAGGAAAAAAATAAAAGTTGTTACAGTTCTTGACCACAAGTTAGCGCAGTCATGAAACTTCTTGGGTACATTCAGGGCATGGTCCTGAAGATACTTATCAAGTTTCATGATGATACATAGATGCATTGCTGAAATACACCCTCACATCCTATTTTTTGCATTTGCCAGTGCATTACAGGAGAACAGTTTTGAATATCAAAATTCCTTTGATAAATTTTGTTCAGACAGGTCTCAAGACGATGTGAGCCAAATGTGGTGAAGTGTGGACAAAATTTGGAGGAGGAATAGCAAAAATGGCAGTTAGATGGAAGCATTTTAAGCATGTTATTGTAACTTTTGACCAGTAGGTGGCACTGTCACAAAATTTGTTGTATAGCCTCAGGTCATGGTCCTGAAGATGCCTACCAAGTTTTGTGTCAGTGCGCAAACTCAGTGCTGAGATACAGCCTCACTCACCTGAACTCGTCTCAACCCAGGGAAGCCTGACTTTTAAATTTTGGACACATGGTTCAAAAGTTATGACCATAAAAGTACTTCCAAATTAGGCCAAAATTTGACCTGATGGTGGCACTAGCACGTTGGCAGCACTTGGCCCAAGTTTGGTCAGAATGTTCCTCAGACCCTCCCCAATCAGTGTGCCAAATTTCACAACTTTTTACCAGACAGTTCTATGGGCTGCCATAGACACCCTAGCCAGAAGAAGAAGAAGAAGAAGAAGAAGAAGGAAAGGTAGAATAATAGGGTGCCTACACATAATATGGGGAAATAATAATAATAATAATAATAATAATAATAATAATATGGGGAAAGAGTGCAACAGAATGCAGTGCTGTGGTTCTTAATTTAATCTTACTGAATGAACATTTGTTATTAAATATGGTCAAACCCAAACCCCATGTGTCCTGCATTAACTGTGGTATTTGCATAATAGTATGTATATACTAATAATATACTATCAGCTAACTAACTGGTGTATATGGGTTTCATGCATTGCTAGACTAGTAGCACCCAATCTATAAAAATGTTTACAATTTGACCACAGTTTGACAGTTTCCTATTTCATGTTAAGCCTTTGTGTTACACAGATCAGAGGATTAGAATTGATTGCCAAGACTCAAGTTACCTCTAAGCTGAGAGCATCACTACATAACAGTTTTGATTTTCAAGATGACTGGGTCTTAATGCTGCCTCCTTTCAACTCTTATGTACATTCACACAATACCGGGAAGAAGAGTGTAATGAGTGGATTTTGCATTAGTTCTTGGCAACAGCTTAATGTAGTTGAAGCGGTTTCCTTGACTTGAGTAATAAACTATCTTGCTAACAGCAGAATGAAGATCTACTTCCTTACATTCCAGACCACCGGAACAGGTTCCTTGTGGAGCTAGTGGAGTTTTCCAATTTGCTTGTTTCCTAGTTGAGTACTAAAAACAAAGTTGTCACCTTGTGACCTAGACCTCACATGTGGCACATGTGACCAAGGCCATTCTTGTATTACTGAGGAAGCAGAAGAAGCCGATTAAAGACTTCAAGACATAGCCTTGACCCAATTGTAGCATAATGCCAATGGTGACACAGAAAGCACACCTCACAGTCTATGGAAGAATGCAGCCTATTCAGCAACCTTCGTCGAAGCTGTAGGACTATAGTGTGGACTGAAGTGGGCAACTGATGTCACTGCAAGGCATAATAGGAAAAGGCAGGAAAGGTCCTCTGTGGCACAATCAAAGGAAAAGCTACAGCTGACAGAGGGTTCAGCACTTCAGTGCCATGGAGAGGAAAGAATGTACACCCTTACTGAGTTGGAGCACAGAGCAGAGAAGCTGCCAGTGAGCATGGGCCAAATGTAAGAACTATTATCAGCAATGCAACATTGCAATAATGTGCAGTACAGCTGCCTTACATGTAGAGATAGCCTTTAAGTGGCTGTATCTTATTCTCAAAGCTTGAGGCCCATCTTGGAGAGTGGCCCACATCGCTCGCAAATGGAAGGTCAGATTGGAAGCGCAGTGTGTCACACAGTAGCGGATAATGTGTTCCGAGCAGGCTCAAGGCCACCTTGGCAAAACAAAAGCTTGATCCTTCACCTAATGCAGTGGATCAAATGCCTGACCCATTATATCAACACAAGCTGGACTATTCCTCATTGTACCAGCTTCCTAAAGAAAATTTTATATCTTTAACTTTATAGAATGCAGGAAAGCTCCAACTAGTTATCAGAGCACGCTTAATGGCTGCAATGGCAGATGCAGAAACCACAGGGCTGCAATTAATGCCACCAGTAGAGAGAGAACTCCCTAGTAGTAAGTGAGAACAAAGCATTGTGGGCAGATCTGCACTGTGCAAAACCTGTATATAAAAGAACTGACACACTGGTTTGTAAACCTCGCGAGTGTAATCTCTAACACCATGCCTCATTCCTAATTCCTGCCTATTTTTCCTGCTCTAACACACCCACTTCAACTCTGGAAGGGCTGATAATTAGCTGATTAGATGAATCAGGTGTGTTAGGGCAAGGAAAACACAGCAAGGACAGCAAGGACATGGGGTTCTCTAGGACCAGCTTTGGGAACCTGTTCTCTAAGCTATGGAAGCTATAGCATAGGCATGGGAAATCATTGGTTCTGGGTATATTAACACAAATCAGAAGGCAAGTTTGGCTTGCACAAATGCCATTGCCAGAGGCTGGTAAAACACTTTTCCCCACTTGATGCTGGTGCCTGGGCTGGTGCCTATGGTGTACAGGTTAAGGAGGCACTGGATAATTGCCCCTTCATGGTTGAAACACAAACTAAGCATGTAGAACAGCAGGCTACTTGAGGTCCCAGAAGACTTGAGTCCATATTGGCAGATTGAAAGAGTTATGCAAGATACAGCACACACCACATTGCTACTACAGCAGCAGATCAGAATGCAAAGGTTGTTTAAGTTAAAACAAAGACTAGCCTAAAACTAATGGCAGGTTTGAAAATACACAGTTGACAGTGGGCATGTTTACCCTCTGCTATTAAAGCATTGGAGGATGATATTATCAGATCAGTGGCTACTGAGCACTAAGTCCACAAAGCATCATTTACAGTTTCACCTTCATCCACCATTGAACACAAGGGACCATCTCAAATAAGTGCAATACCCAATTAAATTGCCCATATTCACTGTGAAAGTGGAGTCAATATTACAGAAACAGGCCCTACATATTAGGGCCTTTCGCACCGCTTTAGTTCCAGAACTAAATTTACAGTACTAAAGTACTGGATGATTTTGAGCGAACTATTTCCCAGTACCGTTTAAAGGGTTGCATTCGCACCGACAGTGGGCACTAGGAAGTGACGTAAGCCGGTCGACAGCAACGTCATTTGTGCGCGGCGTTCAACAACGGAAACAAAGAAGAACAACGTAAACAACCGGAGGATGGAGGACAATGTGATCGGAGCTGTGTTTTTGTTGTGTCTCGCGTCCATCTATCGCTGTTCTCCATACATGCGAAATAAGTTGACACTATAGTATGTTTACACGGCGTTTTAAATCATGGCGGGTGAGGGCGTTTTCGTACGCTAATTTGGTTCTCGAAAAACGCAGTCCAGTACTAAAATCGCACCCAGTTCCGGAGGTGCGAAAACGTTCAGGTACTATGAAAAGGTTCCCACGGTGCGAAAGGCCCTAGTGTGTGCAAGTTCCCTAGAGCCCTTGCAGCACCAGGGTCTGTATATACTTTCCTATCTAGATGACTGACTTCTATACAGTCTCATCAGTAAATGACAAGATAGGCAGAGCTCCTGATTTCACATCTGGAAGCTTTGGGGCTAAAAGACTGTGCAGTTCATTGGCATTAAACTTGACAAGCCTTTTTAATGAAAAACAGAGCAGCCTCAAATGAAAACAGTGAGGAAATTGTAAATGGCCACACATCTGCATCTGGTGAGGATGTTGCCAGCAGCAACACCAGTAATAGAACTAGGAAGGCTGTATCTCAGACCATTTCTGTGTTGTGTCAATAGAAGATCTGGGGGTTGGAGGGTCTTCTCAATAGAAGATCAAGGTTTGTTATCAGCAAATCAACATCCGTGAAATGAAAGTTGTGTGGATAGTGCTGGCACAGGAACCAGGAACCCCTAAGGTACTATTGCAGACAGATAACACTACAGTGGTTTTACATCAACCGCCAAGGGGCACAAACTCAAAAACAATGTTGAGATCGACAAGCAAGCTTTGTAATTGTGCAGATGCACACCTTCTGTATCTGAGAGCTGCCTACCTACCATACTGTTTCAACAGACAGCCAGATGCACTGTTTCACAGCAAGTCTGTGTCTGGAGATTCAAAAAGAGTTGAATTTTGAACACCTACATCTAAGAAGATATCGACAACTCACTGTCCAATATAGTTCATGACAGGACAGAGACAGAGGCTCTGGGCCAGTATGCATTCAGATATGATTGGCCAAATGTAGGACTGTATGCTTTTCCACCAATATTACTGTTATGGTGGACACTGCAGTGCATGAAGGCAGATGACGCAGCCACTATTGTTGATAACGCTATTCTGGACTTGGTGCTAGGCAGTTTATTCAACTTGCTGTATGAACCAATAGAAGGAGAACAGAACAGATATGAAGTGTGTTTCACTTACGACAGTTTTTTTGGCCATCACTATAGCCACAGGAGATGGCGATTTGCATGTGCTATAGGTCAGCACTCAGTGCCTGTGTTAAGGACTGGAATTCAAACATGTAATTTTGTGACTGAACCCAGCACTGTTGCTATAATAAAGAAATTTATGTGGTGTATTAATAAACCTAACAACATGGAACTCACTGCCCACATTCACCAGATTCTATAGACTTCTTATAATCTTATGTCACCACACCCCATGAGTTCTGAGATGAGATTGAGTGACTGTCATCCTTAATGAAGAACAGTATTTGACCCTGAGTAATTTTCATTCTCAGTAGAAAAAGCATTGGTTAAGTTATTCCATCATTAACAGAGCACAGTAATGAGACCTTGAGTGAGTCTGTGCTTCGACTAAGATCAGTATCTTGAATGCTTGATTGATTCTCACCTACAACAGAAGGCAGTAGCAGGGTCTTGCGTGTTTTTCATCCTCAGTTAGGTACAGTAAAGATTGGGTGATTCGCATCATCAATTATAGAGTGCAATACTAATATAGTGAGTGATTCTCATTATCAGTAGAAAGCAGTGTCAGTACTTTAAGAATGACTCTTAAACTCAATAGAAACAGTATCAGCACTCAAGTGATTCTAATTCCCGAATGACATCAGTGTCAGCAATTGAGTGGATCTTACCCTGAATAAGGATCAGCATCACCTTTATTGGGCAAGAGAGACCAATATTAATGCCTTGAGTGGTCAAAAATGCACATAGAAAAAAGGTATCAGCAATTGTTGTAAGCATTGTCTGGGGAAATATGTCAGGAAGTGTTACAAACCTTCATGATGATTTTGATATGCAGTCTCCTCTAGATCTTGAAGGAAACTGCCCTGGCAGTCTGGAATGTAAGGAAGCAGAGCAGTACTTTACATACGTACAGATACAGTAGTTCTACAGTTAAGTGGAGGAATAGCAGGCCATGAGCATGATATAGCAGGAGCCTTTTGTAGGCTATACATGTGAGGTCACTGTCACATTTACAAAGTGACGACTTTGCTACGAAGTCATGACTTTGCTTATAGTGCTTGGCTATGAAGCGAGCAAATGGGAAATCTCCAGTTCCAGAAGAGAACCACCCTGGCTGTCCTCCACTTTGTTGTAGTACCACAGTTGCATATGCAGATGTCAGTTTCCATCTATGAATATATAATATGTAGGTACAATATAGGTTTGCAATATTAAATATTTTGTTGTTGTTCCTCATCTAACCAATTTCACTTTAGCTCAAACTATAGAAAAGGCCCTTTGGATGGCTACATGAGTTTCACAGAGAGGAACTGTTAAAGGGTAGTTGACCAGGGCATGATAAGAACAGTACTGAAATACAGCCTGGATGACGTTTCGTCTTATGTTGAGAAAAAGCTGTGTTTACAGTAGGTTTAAGTTGAGATGATCGGACCTTCAGCCAGCAGATTCTTACCTGAGCCTGGTTCCTGAGGCAACTGTGTCCCATGGCAATGGAATTGAGTAAAGAGATATTGATCATCTATAATGATGTAGCATGAGTCTGCACAATCAAACAGCAGTGGTGAGCTATGACTGTAAAGGCACCAAGCTTGGAATCATAGCCGTTTTAACTTCTTGGCTGACAGAAATAAAGGACATGAGAAAACAAAGAACAATAACTGTCTAGTTTTGAAGGACAAAACTATTTCTAAATAGTGAGATGGTATGTTTAAACCCACTGTTTTATTTATTTAGTATTTTGTGAAGTTTTCCTAATTATCATGTTTTTCTGGTGGGAGTTTGGATTACAGCTCTTTTTGACTGCCTGTGTTTTGACCCAAGCCATGAACTTTAATTTCCCCTGATATACATGCTTTGAGTGTACACTTTCATTCTGCTTATAACTCCCACACAAGCTCAGTAAATGGATAAAATCTGTATATTTAATTGTTTCCATGTATATATTTACATATGAACTTTAGCTTTAACTTCAACCTTTTAAGAAGTAGTGACAAGAAGTCACCTTAAATTATATTTTGTTTATCCTGTTTTTGATTGTATCAAAATAACCCTGTTACATATAGACTGTGATTCCAGTTTGACTTGAGATCCTATGTAAAATTGGGTATGCTAATGCATCAAATCCAAATGTTAAAGCATCAAATCTAAATACAAAAAAAACCCTTCAGTTCCTAGGTGCATTTAATTAGGATTAGTTCAACTGTAGTTTCAGCTTTTCATGGATTATGATATTTAAAGTATATTTTAAAACAGGTACACAGTGATGTGTATAAATTATACAGTAGATTGTATACATTTTGTGTACTACCAATTTTATTTCAAACTTACAAGCTGGACATGCCACACCTGCAAAAAGACAACCTGGACTGTCCTCAGTGACTTGGTGCTCTCTAGTATGAACAATATAATTAAAACTATTTTTTATATTTTAAATCTGGAATTTTAAAAGAATTACTCATGGCCTTCAGTTCACATCTAGAGTTATGATTGATCTTCCGCACTGTTAATGTATATTCTATACCTATACTATAAAATATAAACACTATAAAAATATATCTGCAGTTTGCATAACAAACCACTGTTAAGCTGTAAAAACTTTCTGCGTTTATATCTTCTCCTTCCTCCGTATCTCCTCCTCAGATGGAACGCCAAAGATCTTGTCAGCTTTCAGCGAGAAGGTGGTGAGCCCCAATGAGCCAATCTCCCTGGTGTGTCACGTCAAAGGTACCCCACTCCCCAGCGTGACATGGACACTGGATGATGAGCCGGTCATCAAAGACAGCCACCACCGCATGGATCGCTTTGTCACGGTCGAGGGCCACGTGCTCAGCTACCTGAATGTCTCACATACGCAGGTCACCGACGGCGGCGTCTACCGTTGCACCTGCAACAACTCTGCCGGATCGGTCTCCTACCAGGCGCGAATAAACGTAAGAGGTGCTTGTCAGATCAGCTCCTCCAACAAAAACAAACAAAAATGCACTCACATCACACCTTTATGAAACCTGTGTTTAAGATGTTTATTTTTTCTATCTGAGAGAGGCAGTCTGAAATTTCATGTTTCTGGTTTTCTTTTTGACATATGCTTACTTGACAGTTGTAGCCAGTTTTTCAGCTAAACGTACCATGTAGCTTTTTGTAAGCAGCGCTATTTCTGAATATTTGAAGACCCTAAATAACATGCTACTTTGGCCACCCTCCAACCCAACTAACCACCTCAGTCATACACTATATGGTCAAAAGTTTGTGAACGCCAGACCTTCACACCCATTTGTGGTTCTTCCCCAAACTGTTGCCACAAAGCTGGAAGCACACAATTGCATAGGATGTCTTTGTATACTGTAACGTTACAATTTCCCTTCACTAGACAGAAAGGCCCAAACCTGTTCCAGCATGACAGTGCCTCTGTGCACAAAGCGAGGTCAATGAAGACAGGTTGGAATTGAAGAACTCCAGTGGCCTGCACAGAAGAGTGGTTATTATAACAGCAAAGGGGGGCTAAATATGGAATGGCATGTTCGAAAAGCACATATGGGTGTGATGGTCAGGTGTCAACAAACTTTGGCTATACAGTGTCTATATAAGCTATATAAGGGGCTGAAGGGAGCCCCCTGTGGAACTATGGTTACATACGTATTTATAAATTCTAAGGGGCCCTAAGTGATTGCTTAATCCAATTATAGCTAGAAACAGCCCTGTTTGTAGGTATACACTTAGTGACTGTAAATTACTGTATATGCTGCACAATGTCAGCCCTCCTTTATCTTGTCTATCAATAGAATAGAATAGAGACCACCATAGGACCACTGATCAGTTATTAATTAGGTTGTTATTTTATATTGTAGTTTTATTGTAACTGCAGACCTACACAGTGGACCAACAATGTAGTGGCTAATAAAGTGGTCAGTAAGTGTACATAAGCTGTAATGTTAATCTACTAGTATTTTTCAAAATTTGCTAGATTTGCCTAAAGTTAACATAGAGTATTAGGTTTGTATGCTGATAATACAGTATATGGCATTATAAATAGTTTGTTATATAAATAGTTATTATATAACTAATTTTCATGTGCAAATTTTGTTTCATACAGTGCAATCTGTGTGTAATAGGACGCAATTTTAGTTGTTTTTTCTCTGCGCTCCAGCAAACTGGAATGAAACTTCCGAGGTTCATGTGTGCAATACCTCGTAATTTTAATACAGCTCTTTTAATATATAGCCCTCATATTTTAGGTGACTAAAAGTGACTGAATGGTTGGCTGCTCAGTTGTTTCTGTATATAAATATAGTGTAGAGTAAACTGATTCATAACTATGATCAGATTAGAGAATAGATACACTTATAGCACTTTAATATATTAAAATGCATAATAGTCCTAGTTTTGGCCTTTCAAGGCTCTGCAACTTATTAGTGCTTAGTAGTGCAACTCAAACAAAGGATAAACATTCTGAACATAAGCATGCTGACATTCCCGATTTTTCCTTTTCCCTAACAGGTCCTGCCAGTATCCGCCCAATGAAAAACCTCACTGCCATCGCGGGGCGGGACATGTTCATTCACTGCCGCATCATTGGCTACCCCTACTACTCCATCAAGTGGTACAAAGATTCCAACTTACTCCCGTTTAACCATCGCCAGCGTGCCTTTGAGAACAATGGCACATTGAAGCTATCTAATGTGCAGAACTCGGATGAGGGCGAGTACACGTGTTACGTTCTGGTGGATCCTGAGAAACAGATCCATAGGAGCGTCCATGTTACTGTAAAAGGTCAGCTGGCAAGAAGTGCTTTAACTTAAAAAGCACTTTTTAAGCACTAATTTTGCTTAATTTATTTACAGGTTCTAGCAACACCTCAGTTTATTCCATCACATGTACATTTATTCCATTACATTATAAGCAAAGACAGTTTTGACCAGGGATGGCTGGTATAAATGCGCTAGCATGGCTAATATGTTTTTCGGAGATTAAAAAAAAAGACATTAGTATATGGTTTATTTTTTGGCATCCACATGATTATTTGCTGGTAACAAATATTATAAGGGTGGATTATTTTGGATTTTTGCAGAATTAAGCACAATAGCACCATCAACGGTTGTAAGAAAAATACACAAAATGGTATAATGAAGCAAGGCTGCGACTGATTTCTTTCTAGCCCAGACTGTAGATTCATACAGCCTATCAGTGACAGTCATGTCAGGTGATTACACAGAGTGAAATGCAACCTAGATTTGGTATCTATTTGGGCAGATATTTTTGTATTGCTTTGTTGACACATCCATAAAGCCTGGATTATACTTGTTTTTAACTATACATATATGCAAGATTGCTGCTGCACATATCCTGTGTTCGTCTGAAGCATCACTTGTGCACATCTGCAGAGATTAATGCTACGTTTCTGCATGGTGCAATACCAACATAAATAGTGGGGGCAGTATAGCTCTGTGTGGTACTATGTCCGTAACTGACTAAACAAACTAGCATGGTGTCTCAAACCAAATGTTAATATACTATTTTAGATAGTTATTGAGTACTAACACTAACCGCTTTGCCTATTACAGTTAGTGTTTGTGACATGCTGATGGGACTGAGCACACTGGAGGCAGGTGTAAGAGAGAGCAGCGCTGTTTTTTTTTTTTTTTTTGAGTTTTTTTGTGTTCCATGCTCAGAAAATGAAATTACAACAGAACAGAAATCAAGAAGGCTATATAGTTCCTCTGTGCAGAGCAGAACAATAGCAAGACAGCCCATTCATTACACACAGGTGTAGTCACTCATTCATTACCTGCTCATTCTATGCAACTCCTGCTCCTCTTCACAGCTGGCCATGCCCCCACTGCCACAGAGGAGAAACTAAAATGACAGTAGATAGACAAAGCACAGTCTAATCAAAGTATAAATGACATAAAATGAAGTACCACAGAACAATAAGCTTAGTGGGTTTTTTTTGAAGTGTTATAGCTTTTCTGTTTACTATGTTTGGTAGTATGTATGTATGTTGGAGGAAACATGGCATGAGGCAAGTAGGACATTACAGACATGAATAATTTGAAATCACAAATGCAACTGCCTTTCCATCTTTAAGTGTGTGTGTAATCGTTTACCTCGCATCATTCTTATTATATTATCACTTCATGATATATTGCATTGCTCAAATCATTGAGCTATTGAGAGATGTTAGATTTTAGCCTCCCGTCTAATATCACGATCAGCTATCATTGGTTTTGACAAAAAGGACAATGTCTATAATTGGTTATAACACACTATATTGTTGTAATGGTTTATACATAACACCATAATCCAGTCCAACTTAAAAATCATCACCATCTGTATGCTCTCAAGTAGCATCGCCAGCATACTCTCAGTCATCTTATTACTCTTTTGAGTGGATGCCGTCAGTGATGGAAAGAAAAAATATCTCCACGATTGAGTTAGCTAATTTGTTCATGCTTAAAATTCTGAAGCAGCTAGGAGGGAATCCCTAGAGTCCATTATCCCCACTTTGTTGTGAATTAAATAAGCAGTGAAGTGCTGCTTTAGTTCAACGTTATTTTAACTCATTGATTCTCGCGACAGGCTGATGCACACCATGGCTGGGTCCCCTGAGAATGCATTATGCTAAATTTGCCAGGAAAGGAAATAACCCTTTTATAGTTGTCTTTTTCCTCTTCACTGCTCTGCTTCTCCCCTCATTAGCTCACATTATGCCTCCTCCTCTGTGAAATCTGCAGATTTGGAGCCACAGTGGCTTGTGTTACAGGCAGAGTGGGACCTTGTGGTTGAAAATTGCCAATTATGTTACGTGTGGTGACATGTACTTGGTGCTTGTCTCGTCATTGCATGTTATGATGGTTGTCATTGCATTCAGTGGTATATCCTTATGTATAGCTAGAATCAGGATTTTTAGTGGTTTTAAACATACACCATAATGGTATGTTATCATTAATTCACCACAAATAACCAGAAAATGTCATTATTTTAAAACATGGAGTAAGAGATAGAACAGTATTATCTTACAACTTGTAAATCTAAAAAAGAGTCTATGTGCAGATTATGGACTTTATTAGAGTTTATACTGTATATGGAAATGAGAGTGTGGTCATGCATCCACATATGAAATTCTTCAAGTAGGAAGAAGAAAGTCACACAGCATGTAAATGTTAGATGGCATGTAAAGAATGACAAGTAAACAGTCGGGTGGTTACCACTCCCAAAGTTTATTTTCCTGTAATAGCACATCCTGAAGAGTTTAATTAAGCAATATCGCACAAACAAGAGTGTTATTATACTAAATATCGGCATGGCTGTGATTCACTGCAAGCATGAGGCCGCGGGGTAAGTGCAGTAATCACAGCTGTGCCAATATTCGGTATAACCACATGATTGCGAGCGCTATATTGCTTTTATACAACAGTTCTTTAAACAAGAAATTAATGTTGAGTAAGTGCAATTTACCAACGATTAATTTTTTTATTTATTAAAGAATGATGTGATACCGTTTGTCCTTTTATTGTTATATTTAATGTCTTGGAATGTCCATGAAACCAGTTAGTCCCTGTTATCACTTACAGTATAGCGACAGTCATTCCCTCGCTTTCTGTTGAAGTTAATAAGACAAAAAAAAAATGCAGGTTGCTGTGTTACAGAGAAACCACAAAACACAAAATCCACTATCCTGAAGATTTTCCCATGGCAGAAAACTTAAAGGTACATCTTTATGAGCTAAAACTGGAGACTCCTTAAATGTTAAGTAAACATCTCCTTACAGAAAGCCTCACAATAGCAACAATTATACTTTTTTTTTCATTAAATAAGAACACAATTGAACCTGTTTGTTGCTAATCTTAGATTATGTGCAACGTCTGCTTTTCAAGTCCCTGTGAATTAAATGTTATGATAGAAAAGATAAAGTATTACAACGAGTGTATTTGGATAAGCCTGCAATTTGTCCTGCAGCTACCAGAGCCATGCTGTTATAGAAAATTAATTAACAACGTCTGACCAGTCAGATTTAAGAATTCAACAGCACTGTGGTATAAATACATTTTAACCATATTAACATTCTCTATCAAGTTAATTGCTCTCTCTCTCTCTCTCTCTCTCTCTCACTTTATCCACCTCTATGACAATTCCCTCTCAGTTCCGCCTCTGATCCAGCACTCAGACTCCCAAAGCGCCTCCATAGGTCAGAGAGTCTTCATCCCCTGCGTGGTGACCTCCGGCGACCTGCCCATGTCCATCACCTGGCACAAAGACGGCAAGCCGATCAACGCCAGCTTAGGAGTCACTATCGACAATATCGACTTCACCAGCTCACTGCGCATCTCCAACCTGTCTGAGATCCACAACGGGAGCTATACCTGTATCGCCCGCAATGAGGCAGCTGCTGTGGAGCACAGCATTCAGCTTATTGTTAAAGGTCAGAGGTCAAAGTTCCAGGTGACAATAAGCTAAAAGATCAAGTTTGCAAGTGCTAGATAATAAATAATTCCTTACGGAGAATCTGTTTAATATAAGTCCTAGGTTATTGAGCATCCACCCTACAAGTTCCTGTGAATTAGTTGTTACTTTACAAAAGATAACATATTAGAACAACTTCATCAGTAGAAATGTGTGATGTGCCTGGCACTAATGCCAGAGCTGCTGTTATAGAAAGTTCATCAATACCTTATGATTAATCTGAGTTAAGAATTCAACAGTGATGTGGTAAAAACATTAAATAAACAATAAAATAGGGTATTTCAGATTTCTGTAGCATGGTATATCTTTATATTGGATATACATACCTGTATAATCTCAGATGTGGTCGATGGTTCCTTATTTATATGTTTATTTGTTTGTATGTTTGTTTCTTTTTTTCCACAGTCCCCCCACATTTTGAGGTGCAACCTCGGGACCAAGACGGAATCTACGGGAAATCTGTTATTTTGAACTGCTCGGCTAAAGGAAACCCGATTCCTACAATTGTGTGGAAACATTCTAAAGGTAAAAAAAAAAAAAAATCTGTTGATGATAAAGCAATGAAGATGTAAATTAAATTAAACTATTGCTAAACCACACTGTGAGGCTGAATTAAGGCTGGTGAATATGCAAATCAATGACATTATTTTGTCATATTATTTGGATGTTCCACGCTAACAATACGAAGGATCTTGAACTAACCATTGCAGCTTCTCTTTCAATGCTTGACCTGTTTACGGTCTTTCATAAGGAAACCTCATTCACTCATTTTTGCTTTGTAGCTGAATTTAGAATAGCCGATATGCACCAAAATATAGCAATCCCAAATAACCTGCTCATGGAAAATCACAGAAACAGAAAATGCCAACACTACTGGTGAAAGTCACTTTACTGCTTCTTTGTCAGTATGAAAAATTATAGAAATTGGGCTTTAATAAAAGTCTTTCAAAAGAAGTGGACAAATCCTTAAAAAACAACACTTAGAAAACATTGTACTACTGAATAAACACTTTCAGAAACAGTTTTGCACACTCACTGTCCACTTTGTTAGGAACACTTAGGTACATGCAATTAGTCAATCAGCCAATCATTTGGCAGCAGTGTAATGCATAAAATCATGCAGATACAGGTCAAGAGTTTCAGTTAATGTTCACATCAAACATCAGAATGAGGAAAATGTGATCTCTGTGACTGAGGCATGGTTGTTGGTGCCAGACAGACTGGTTTGAGTATTTCAGCTACTGCTGATCTCCTGGGATTTTCCCACACAACAGTCTCCAGATTTTACACAGAATGGTGGGAAAAACAAAAAACTTCAAGTGAGAAGCAATTCTGTGGGCAGAAACGCCTTGTTGATGAGAGAGGTCAGAGGACAATGCCAGACTGGTTTGAGCTGACAGGAAGTCAGCTCAAATAACCACTCTTTACAACCACGGTGAGCAGAAAAGCATCTCAGAATACACAACCCATCAAACCATGAGCCTTGAGCTGGACAGCTGAAGATTGGAAAAATGTCACCTGACCTGATGAATCTCGATTTCTGCTGTGACATGCAGATGGTAGGGTCAGAATTTGGTGCCAACAGCATGAATCCGTGGACCCAACCTGCCTTATGTCAAAAGTCCAGACCAGTGGTGATGGTGGTGGTGTAATGGTGTGGGGATTTTTTTTTAGCACACTTTGGGCTCATTAATACTACTCGAGCATTGATTGATTGCCACAGCCTATCTCAGTATTGTTGCTGACCATATGCATCCCTTTATGGGCACAATATACCCATCTTATAATGGCTACTTCCAGCATGATAAAGTGCCACGACTCAAAGCACAAGTTGTACTATGACCAGGACAGAGTTCAGTGTACATCACTGGCCTCCCCAGTCACCAGATCTGAATCCAACAGATCACCTTTGGCTTTTGGTAGACCAGGAGATGAAACTGCAGCTGACAAATCTGAAGCAATTATGTGATGTAATCATGTCAGCATGGAAGAATCTCAAAGGAATGTTCCTAACACGTTGTGGAATCCATGCCATGAACAGTTGAGGCTGTTCTGAGAGCAAAGCGGGATCTTACACAGTATTAGTATGGAGTTCCTAATAAAGTGAAATGCATCCATTATAGACACCAAAACTAGATTGTTAACAGCAAGAGAACACAGTTGAAAGACTGGCAGAATCCACACAGATTGAAAGAGCAAGTATTAATGAGGAAGGCATATTAACCAACTTACCCAAATGGCTTTCTATGCCTGTAGGGCATCTGTGATTAGGAATGTTAAATAGAAATAGGAAAAATTCAACCCGTGCAATGTCTATTTAATTATATAAATATTATAGCATAGCATAGTATAATATAAATAGTGCCATTTCATGTTGAATATTGACCATAGCAGCCCACAACCAGCCCGGTCAACTTCATTGTGGCACTGGATTTAGTCGCAGTCCATTAATATTCATAAAAATTCAATCTCCTAATGTAATACAGTATGTTAGCATGGCTTCACTTAAGAAAATAATACAAACTCTATACAGTGAAGTGTAAAAGTTTCTATATTCTTAAGACAAAATCAGAATGACAAAGAAAAGTAATCTATACCAACTAGGCATTTAGTTTATTAGGTATCATAGATGTTCCTTTATTAGCTTGAGTAATAAAAATGGTCAAATACTATATGTAAAGACATTAAATATAAAAAAAGTTCAGTTCTGTATGAATATGACTTAGATATTCTTAGTTACTTTTTGTCTTTACTACTGCCTCCAACTAGGAATGGGTGGATCGATACTGAAGTATCAGTACTTCTGGTTTTAGTGTTTTTTTTTCCCTATTATAAGAATATCAGTGCTGTGTGTTTATATATTTTTTTTATCAAAGACATTGTGAAAAATTAATGTTGTCAGATGTAATAACGATGTGCAGGATAGAAACTACAGATAATTCCAACACCATCTGCCACACACACACACACACACACACACTCAATTCAATTTTATTTGTATAGTGCTTTTAACAATGAACAATGTCACAAAGCAGCTTTACAGAAAATATAAATTCAGGATATAAATTTTAAACTTATACATTTAGAGACGATATGAAGAAGAAACCTTGAGAGGAACCAGACTCAAAAGGGACCTCGTCCTCATCTGGGTGACACCGAATAGTGTGATTATAAATAATTCCCTTCTATAACCGTGTGCAATATGGTCAAAAAATGCAGTTGTGTAACTAGGAAATTCATTATAGTCTTAACATGAAGTCTATTTTGTTGAGGATATCAACTGTTCGCTGATGGACACTTGAGTGCAAAACTGTTCGTGACAGTTGCATTCCTAAAGCTATCATGGCAGTTGTAGTCCTAAGCCATCGTAGCAAAATTGTTCAAAGCCATCTTCATGTCCGTATGAGGCCATCCTCAGCAGCAGCAAGTGGTTTCCAAGTGATGAGAACTCCAACCAGAAGTAGGGCAGGATGGAGCAGGCAGGTCCGGAGAGCAGAAGGGGTCAGGATCACTGGAATCTCAGGAGTAGCATGTGTAGCTCGACAGAGAGAGGGAGAGGGAGAGAGAAACACAGATTATTAGGTATGCTCATTGACATTTAATGTTAAGGACAATATATTGTACATCGTGTGCAGAGTGTAAGCAGGGACTCCGGCAAGACTAGCTATGACAGCATAACTAAAAAGGAGAGCCAGAAGGTAACACAGACATGAGGGCGCCCTGGGACATAAAGCGGCCAGCCACTCCACCCACACAGAAGTCAGGCAGGCATACAAACAAAACAACAGTGTTCGAACTCAAGCTCTTCTGAAAAAAGGGTCAACGCATTTCTGTTGTGCTTAAATCAATATTTATTAAAATATAAAATAGAGGTACATTTTTTTCCCTTTCCAAAAACCATGGCTGTAGCAAATCTCTCCAGTCAACCGTATGTGACTCCGCTGATCATATAGATTGTATGGAAGATCTAAACATGTGATGAAATGCAGCTAATTTGGACCAAAACTTGTATGAAATCATGTGATGGGTTTTTCTTGCCTTCTTGTTATGTCGTGTTCCCAGGAGCGGGAGTTCCTCAGTTCCAGCCCATCGCGCTGAACTCGGGATCTCGTGTGCAGTTGCTGGAGAGAGGCTCACTGCTCATCAAACACGTGCTGGAGGAGGACAGTGGCTACTACCTGTGCAAGGTCAGCAACGACGTGGGCGCTGACATCAGCAAGAGCATGTACCTCACCGTCAAAAGTAAGGAGCCTCACCCAGCTGTGTGTGTGTGTGGATTGTACATTGAGTGAAACATTGCATACATTAGGTAGATATGTTCATAATATTATCCAAATGGGTATTTAAAGTCTTTTATTAAATCCAGTGCTAATTACTGAACAGAACATGAGAACACTAATAATTACATTTTCTTGATTACTGAATTGTGATACACAAAATCTTTGTATATGATAATCAAATAAATATCACTTTACAGTTGAAGGGGTTAGCACTGCGTTTCATACAAATGATTAGCACTTTTCCAGTCTGATGTTGTGTGTGTGTGTGTATGTGTGCAACATTACAGTGCGGGCCTGAGGGCAGTTTTCCGCACTGTTGAGTGTCGTGGATGCGCTATTGTGCTCCTCAGTAAACTGCATTTGTTAAGGAACAGACTTACATCCCCTCCATTACTCCTCCACAACTCAACACAACACTGATAGCTCCTCTGCCATTACAGACAGAATACAAAAGAAGGATGTTTTTTTTGTCCATAATTCCACTTTCTCATCATTCATCCAGCCATGATCTAAAACTCTTGAGTTGTCACAGTGTTTATTAACACCATAATGGTAATACCAGTGAGGTGTAACTTAGAAATTTGTGGTTATCTTGCATAAATGTGCATTGATCAAATATTGCATTTTGAATCAAGTTTTAATAAAAATGATGACACTCAGAAGCTGTATATGATTGGCTGCTTGTAATCAAAGTTTGTAATTATTATAAAAACACTGACAATACCTGTGATACCTCGAAAACATGTATGATGTATCATAATATCAATATTATAGTTCAATCTTGATATACCTAGTTTATAAATAAATAGCTTTTAGGGTATGCATATTTACTGCATAGAATTTTGTGCTATAAAATTTTAGAATTTTGTGAAATCATTTAAAATGTCATGATAAGTGTGAAATGTTATAGTTACTATAAGCACACCAAAATTATTTAGTTTCCACTAACAGCATGTCCTGATGTGTCATATTCCTCTTACGCCACAGCAATATCCCAAGGCCAACAGGTTTTTTTATTTATTAAATTACAACATACATCATACCTTTGATCCATTTATACTTATATTTTATGGAATGTCCACAAAACAAGTTAGGTGTTTTGTAGCTTGTCATGCTCCTGAGAAACCGCAAATCTCTCCGAATAGTCTTTTCCGTGTTGTCCATGAATATTTTTATCTCTGACTGTTACAAAGTGCTGATACTGGAGACTCCTTCCAAATTTAATTTAAAAAATTTTTCCACGATTGTAATCTGTTTACGTGGAATGTCCGTGTAAACAGATTACAATTGAATGAGTCCCTGTGAATGAGTTGTTACTATAGAAACCATAACATCATGCATTATGCATTAATATAACCTGGGATTTGCGTTACAGCCGGAACGACTGTCAGAGCTGCTCATGTATAAGGAATAACATATCTCAGGCTGTGCTATAATATGAAACTCATTTGTGGATTCTTATTTGCCAATCATTCATTTGTTTAATTCATGAACAACACAGTGTGCTTTTTAACCATTTATAGTTACATTTAATGTTATGGAATGTTCATGAGACAAATTAGTTCCCACTTACATTACAACAGCTGTAAACAGTTCTTCCCTCACCAGCCTCTCATGTATTCTCTCTGTTGAAGTCAGAAAGAGAAAAAAAAAACCCACAGCTTGTCCTGGGTACTGACACTGGGGGCTCCTTTCATAAATGTTACATAAATGCCTCCTTATAGAAAGCTTGACAATATCAACGATTATATGTTTTATCTTTATTAAAAATGTTGCCACTTATTATTAGCTTTAGATTATGTGGCATATCTGCTATACAAACCCCTGTGAATGAGCTCAGTAATATAAACCCTATCATTTATGTTACAGCCAGAAGTCCTGTCAGAGCTGCTGTCATTAAAAAAATTAATGCACACCTTCTGATTCAAGAATTCAAAAAAATTAATCACCACCTTCTCACAAGAATTCAACAGCGTCGATATAAATTATATTAGCTTAAATTGTTCAAAAATTAAGACGGACATATTGATAGGGACTGGACAAGCACTGTTTTTGCCCTTATTCATCGTGCTGTCCTGTATTGTAGGATTTTTCTTCTTTTTCCTCCTTTTTTTTTTGCGTTTTATTTTTTTCCTTCTTGTTTTGTTTCCTTTCCCGGCTGCTCACTGTGAAAGCTCTGTCCTCCGCCTGCAGTATCAAAAGGGAAAATGTGCAGCCTGTGACCAATTGTGCATGGAAAAGGGGGAATCACTTTGGCATGGCAGCGTGTTACACACACACACATAGACTCACACATACACACACACACACACTTACTGCCCCACCCAGCATGAAGGAAAATGCATTTTACTGCACTCCATTGGACAGCAGGGAGGAGGTTAGGTGATACCATGTGAGTGTTTAGGAGGGGGTGGAGAGGGTTGTAGATGGCCAACTAAGGCGCAGTGACGTGGCCTACTTTTCCCAAGGTGCCCCTGCAGCTGTAGTAAAGAGAGGGTATTTCATACATCTCTGCTTCAGAAGACTCGACAGTGGAGCAGATATGTCCACCAGAAACACATCACACTGATTGAAAAAAAAAAAAAACCAGAAAAAATTTACAGAACACATAAGTGCTGAAAAAAAATTAATCACCTTATTTAAATGTGGAAAATAGTATATTCAAGGCAGTGATTTAATTGCAGAACTTTCCATATACTGTAGAACCCATTTCATTAGATTCCAGTTGTGACAAAATTACAAAATCGCAGACCCCCTGGCTCTGACCCCCAAGCTCTACTGGGGGCCTTACCACCTACCCCAAGCATATTATGTGTACAGGAAAAATCTGTAATGATTGTATATTATCTCGACATTGCATGTATATTTTCTGGAGGTTCTATTTATTACCTATATTCTGATCTGTGCTCAGGTGTTCAGAAACTAGCATGTACCTGTGAATCTGCCTGTTAAACAGATAGATAACACCGCTAAAAAACAGCTGTACAGATTTCTCAGCTCCAGATAGACATGTACACTTCATCCTAATCCTCACATGGCTTGATATAAACTTGAATACCTATTAGGGTGCAGTTATTCTTTTCACACCACCAGGTGGCGCCCTGCCAAAGCCATGGAAATGAACAAAATACTCACAGTGCCCACTGGTGGCATGGATGCCCCACTGACGACAAGTGCTTTAAAATAAATAGAAGAAATTGGCATTCAATAATCATGCATTAATAGCCCAACAAAAACAATTAAGCATGAGAATCAGGAAATCACCATCAAAAGCCAAAAAAGAAAAACTCACTGCAAGCAATAAGGGTGATTCCCATTGTAAACCAAGTTAATTAATATAATGGTATTGCATAAATCAAAGCGAATGGTTAGTCTGTGCTCATCCTTCAGTCCGTGACGTACAGTATCTCAGCCTTCCAGAAGCCTGGCGTGACATTTTTATCCCCACTCTATGGAAATCAGAAATGATTGGTTGATTCCAATTATGCTGGTGGTTAATCGGACACGAACAGCTTTCTGTCCTGCTCCTGAAATCCTAACAAGTGTGTGAGCTTGCTTGGCTGCGTCTACCCAGACACAGATCCAGTTATTTTTTTGTTATAATCTAAGATTATAACACTTTTATCTCCAATGAACCATTAACAATACAATACACAGTGGTAGGAGGTGGGGTTAAAGTATAAAATTTATTTTTGGGCTTCCACATCAGATTGTTCTCTGTTAACAGATGATGGCTCATTTTGGATTTTTGTGGAACCAAGCACAAGAGCACCAGTGGTCATAAGAAAAATCCTCAGAATGGTATGAAGAGGCGAGGCGAGGCTATGGCTGATTTCTTTGTAGCCCACACTGTAGATTCATGCAGCCTATCAGTGTCAGTCACATTAGGTGATAACACAGAGTGAGTCCTAGATTTGATCTTGATTTGAGCTGATATTTTTCAGCCCGCTTCAGTAACACATCCATAACATCCATGTTTTTTTTTTCTCCTTAATGCTTTTGGAGGACAAACAAACTACAGACTTGAAACTCACTAAAAAAAAAATAAAAAAATAAAAATGCAGCTGCCTATCTGCCTTTTAAGTGTGCATGTATATGATAGTTTGCCCCACATCATTCTTATTATAAGCATTGCTTTCATTATCAAGCTATTAATATATATTAGAGTTTATCGCTCCATCTCATATCATGACATTACACACAATAAACACAACAGGCATTGTGATTCTCTGAAATAAAAAGGTTCTTAGAAGAAGGCCCTGAGGGTTTCCCACGGAATTAAATGGAAGTCAATGTACGTTGCTATAAGAATCTCTGTTATCCAACAAATTATCCTAAGATATGTCACTACCAATATGAGCTATTTGTTGGAATTCTTAGCTACATTCGGCCCTGCACTATCATTTAGATCTAGTGGCATTTCATGCTTTTTTTTTTTAACCCCTAAACTTCTGGGGACAAAAAGATCTTCCACCTCATTGAACAGATTGTAAAGGCCAGTGAAGAGCACACACAGAGATGAATAAAACCATTCAGTGATGTTATTCTCTCGCTCTGTGTGTGTGTGTGTGTGTGTGTGTAGGCATGTTTTTATATCTTGGTAGGACCCACTTTTTGCATTATTTTGACACCATTTCCACACCATAAGGTTTCCACACCATAAAGTTCGAAATATCTGACTGGTCCCCATGAGGAAAACTGCTTTTGTCAAAAAAAAAAAAAATTACTATTAGTATTATTAATTAGTATTAATTAGCTTTATTAATAATTATATCAATGGGAGGTTCTGACAAGGATAGTACTTGGGTGTGTGTGTGTGTGTGTGTGTGGACGGGGTTATTTGCCTGTCTGTTGCAGTTACTTGAACCTTCTCTGTGTGTACATGATTATGAAAGGACCTTATTTTACCCTGAGGACCTATTCTGATCATATAAATCACATTAATATGCAAAAGTTTGTATACCCTTAAGATAATATACAGAAGATGAGTAAGACAGACTGTGCTGTTATATGAAAATAGTCCATGCCAGGTTGGTGTGCGATTTTTAATTTATTACTGAATGACGCATGACACTTTTACACGGTTTGTAGTTATTTAATGTTACAGAGTGTCCACTAGACAAGGTGGGTCCTGTTATCGATTACAGATCACCCTTCATGTAACACAATCAAATAATCTATGTTAAGGTTTTAATAGTGAAAAGGAGTTGCGTTTCCTTTCTGAATGGTATTTTTTCCATTTTTCCTCTGGTTTCCTTTGTTTTATATAAATTCTACAGTAGAATTCATTGAACTTTTTTTCTATTCAAACTATGAGGGAATCAAACCTTTGCTGTACGTAATAGTTTCTTCAGGTTCCTAGCAAGCATTTATTTGTTAGACTGGTGCAAACAGCACTGGAAATCATTAGTGAAGATATCACGTTGGTACAGATATAACATGTCTTAACTCCATAAATTTCACACATGGCCTTCCCTACGGTCCTCCTTAGTTTGTTTAATAGTTACGTGGTGCACTGGCTGCTGAAACAAATAAAAGAAGACGACTTGATGTGAGGTTATAGCTGCCATCAGCGCTCCTCTGTTTTACGAGCTCATAATATTACTAGATATTAAAAATATACATCAACTAAGCTGTTATGGGAATACCATTTAGCCTCTGCTTGTCTGGAGCCCCATTTCTGCTGACAGTGAGAGCTGAATTGAGATTATTAGCAGTCTTTTGTTGTTAGTTGCAACCACCTCACTTGTTATGTTAGCTGTCAGGGAAGGAGAATGTTAAGTTTTAGCTGAAGATTCTCTCTCTCACTGAGTTTATGTTTTTGTCCGTGCTAAAACATGTCATATATTGGAAACCTGTAAATCTTTTCCAGGCATCTAATTGGTTACACTGAGGAAATAATGTATTTTTTTGTTTGTTTTTTTGTTTTTAAATTGTGTTAAATCTTTAGAATTATTCATTTTTGCAGTCGTTTGATTTTAATTTCAATCAATGGGCTAATATTTTATTTTTGTTATATAAAATGTATAGTTTGTAGTAAATTTCATAGAATTAAAGTTTATCAGTTTAATGGTTATAGGCTTTTTTACTGATACTCTGTTTGATGTAATGTTTCTAGTTAAAATGACAAGTGCTATGAAAGTAATGTTCATTATAGTTCATTCCTTGCATTTTGATTTTTTTTCCACAGAGATTACATATTGAGGTCTGTTGTGTTTACTAGATTATAAATAAAACATTAGCACTTACAGTTTCATAAAGAAAATCATACTATTTACAGTTACATTATAATCATGCCTTCTAGGTGTTTGTTGCAAGTCTCAAGATCATAATTCAGGGTTTTGTTGTTGTTGTTGTTGTTGTTGTTGTTGTGTTATTTTTTATGAAAAAGTACACTACTACTAACACCTTATCCTTTCCTATTAGTTGGTTTATGCTGTGCAAGTTGTTACAAATTTTTATTATAAATTTTATTCATTTTAATTTCACTCAAAATAATTCAATTTTAATACTTATGTAAATTTACAGCGTTCACTCAGGTATAATTTTGATGAGATAATTCCACTTACAATTGTGACAATACCCATCCTTTTCATTAAGTACAACTTTTTGTAGTTTCTACATGGCAGCTAATTCTACATGGCAGCTAAAAAGAAACCAATATTATGATGAAAAAACAAATATCTCTCATTTAGAGATTTTAAATTAGGAAACTGATAACTTCTAATAGTTATCTTTAGACATAAGGCTACTTCAGGCTGGAAAATACTTGAGTAATTGTTAATTGTAATTTGTTACTATGCTTAACTAATATTTTGGCGTATTTATACTTTACTTGAATTTTAATATTTGTGATATTACTTAATTAGACTACATTTTCCAAGGAAAAAAACTTACTTTTTACTCCTTACATTTTTATTTAGACCTTCGACGTACTCGTTAGAAATCTCAAAGGTCTCTTCTTCTCTCATTTAGCCAATGACTGTACACTAAGTATGAATAGGGTTCCCACACATTTAGTTAGATTTCAGTTTAAAGCATCCAATCAAGTTAAACAATGTAGAAAAAAACTATCAAGAATAGTGTCAATATCATCATCTGCAGTGGCCTTCTCATGCTTTTCTTGCATTACATATATATAATATTACAAAGATGTATAATATATATTATTACCCTTTATTAAAGATGAGCTCCAGTAGTAAAAACGCTCTCAGTTAAACAGTAACATCTAACGAAGCTTTTTTTTTTTCTTAAATATGCTTCACTTAAGTTTTACAGTTGTTTTGCAGAATAAATGATTCAAAAGTGTTCTGTCCCGTGTCACCACTGTGTGGGGCTCAAGAGTGAATAAGAAATTAGACTTAAATGTTCATGGGGCTCATGCTGACACACTCGATCACATCAGTATTCACTTGCTGCATAAACCTCCCCCCAGCTCCTGCAAGAAAGAGCAAGCACTTTCTCTATGTGTGTGTGTGTATGTGTGTGTGTGTGTGTGCATGAGTCAGAAAAGCACTTGTGTACATATGCATTCTCATGTGAGTGTGTGTATCAGAGTGTGTGTACTGTAGTGGAAGAAGGGCTACACGTAGGATCCAAAGAGCACTCATCATTTAATCATAGCTGTGCTTGTTGGTGATGGAGAAACAGTGAGATCACTCTGTTTCTGCTCCAGGTTAACAAGTTCTCCAGCAAAAAGACAATCTTTTTGGGTTTAAAAGTACACAAAAAATGAAAAAATATATAGTTTTTACATTGCTACATTACGGTGCTTATGTGCAGGTCATAATAGTGTATGTTTTAGTTGAGTTTTTTTCCTCAATCTCACCTGACATCAGGAGGATCCCTGATATATGTGGTAAATACATGAGGATTAAAAAGGTTTACACCTGCTGCCATTTTAAAACAGCTCTAAAAACAGTTACAATTCTTTTCATATAATCATACTGATGCTGGAGAAGAGCTCTTATTTGGCCCTTATTCATCAAATCTGAACACTGAATCTGAAAAAAGATAAAATTGTAGCTATCAGGGTAACACACTTGCCATTAATGTGGTGGGTGCATTCAAGAGTGCATCATTAACATTTACGTAGCTGATGAAGTAACTGCTGTGCACCTTTAAAAGTAATCGGACCTCCGGGATCACAGCTATACCTTTGAGAGAACATCTACATGCTTTGTACTGTAAAAAAAACAAAAACTGTTTATTTCCTTCATCCTGACAATTTTTGTAATTTTTTTCTGTACACCACCACAGTGGATTTGAAATGAAGCAGTCAAGTGATACCGTAACATTCTTGTAAAGATGCTGCACACTGACAAGAGGTAGAAGGCAACAAAACAACAGAAATAACAGAATAAGAGAAATGATTTCGCCTGACACATCTTTGACCTAGATCACTCAAAAGTTTCTTAAAAATATCTAATGTATTTAATTCCACAGAGCCTTGCTCTTGTGCTCTTGTGTTCTTGTGTCTTCGTTCTTGTGTATTGTTCCAAGGCGTCTTTGACTTTTTGGATAAAATGCCACTTTTGACAAATTGACCTGATAAAGAGGTCATTTTAAAATGGAAAAGGTCAAACTTGCTGTATGCAAATTAATGTGCGTGCATGAAATGATCATTTCCTGCAGAAACTTTTGTGATAAGGTGCCACTTAAGCCATGAAATGAAATATAGTTGTAGTATTGGTCACCGAAATAAAAATTATTTTTCTCTTACAGTGTCTCACTCTCTGTCTTTCCCTCTCTGTCAGTTCCTGCCATGATCACATCCTATCCTAACACCACTCGAGCAGAACAAGGTCACATGACAGAGATGAGTTGCACAGCACATGGTGAAAAGCCCATCAAGGTGCGCTGGGAGAAGGAATCCCACATCATCAACCCCGACATAAACCGCTACGTGGTGAGCGTCAAGGAAGTGGCTGACGAGGTCATTTCCACCTTACAGGTGAGCAGTAACAGTGTCTGCAGATCACAGGTTACAGAATGCATCGTCGTGACCATATATGGAAATGCTAGTATGTCCTTAAGTCCATCGTTTTTTTCTGTTTCTTCAAATAGATCTTGCACACAGTCAGAGAGGATTCTGGGTTTTATTCCTGCATTGCCATTAACTCTTACGGTGAAGACAAGGGAATTATTCAGCTTATAGTACAAGGTAAGGTCTCTGCAGTTCAGGTTTTTTAAAACAGTGATTTTTTCATAATCATATCATACAGTCTGTTATCAGTCAAAAATATTTTTAAATGTTTCTGGGGGAAGTATTCAGAATCAGTGAGTTAGGTCCAAAGTTATTTATGCCGGGAAAGTTACTCATATTCGGAATCGGGTTATGCAACTGCTTAAATTGATTTTCAACTTATGCAAATTACCTGGCAGGTGTCCAGATTTTTCTTGAATAGAGACATCAGAGACAGAATAGATAGGCTATTCTGGCTTTCAGTACCTTTTTTTCAATTAAAAAATGGGGGGATAGAAAATGAGGACCTTGCATGTTTTTGCTTTGCTGTCAAATATTATACATATATATATATATAAAATATAAGAGACAAGACATTTTTGGCATCAAAATAATATTTTGAATTTAATACAATTTAACATAAAGGCATATTTTTCTGTAAATATGTATAACAGTATTACATTTTTTTTTTGTCACCATTATGCCATGCTATGATTTCCATCAAATTATTAGATCAGAGGTTAGCTCTGCTTGCTGTTTCTATTTTCCCAAAGTTCTCAATTTTAGCCCCAACAGGCTTTTTTAGAGTTTTTTTTTTAACAGCAAATTACTTATATTTTTTTTATTTTAAGTTTGTGTTATCAGCATCTGAACAGCCACAAGTATTCTTAAAGCTTATAGGACAGGATGTGAACATTAATGGCTTCTTTTCCCTATTATAACCTTAGATCGTCCAGACCCTCCCGAAGTAGAAATCAGAGAGGTGAAAGATCGAACCATTGCGCTTCGCTGGACAATGGGATTTGATGGCAACAGTCCGATCACAGGATATGACATCAACTACAAGAACAAATCAGGTACAAGAACATAGAACTATACTGCTTCTAAATATGCAAGAATTCCGTATACACTAAGTAAATTTGTATCAGCCTCATTGTCTTTTGATGTCGTGACATGATTGTTACTGCGGACAGGAAATAGTGTCAGTGTGAATGCTTTGTGGCATAACTGTGCACTTTTTCCCTTACAGCCTCCTGGGCATTGTCCCAAACCACCAAAGACGTCTCACCCCAGCTGAACCAGGCCACCATCATCGAGTTGCACCCTGCCTCCACCTATAACATCCGCATGTTTGCTAAGAACCAGATTGGAGAGAGCCGGCCCAGTAACGAGCTCACCATCACTACAGACGAAGCCCGTGAGTGGCTTTTCAGCAAGCATGTTCACGTCCAATGTGTCCTACTCTTCCCCAAGCAAAGTCCTAACCTTTATAAGATATGCTTTATAAGATCAATTGCAAAACTGCTCTTAGTCAAGCAGACACCAGTCACCAGTCTTATAGTTACTTAGTTTAGAATAAAGGCTCTAAATTCTTTAGTTACTTTAGTTAGAAAAATTACACAGACATACAACGAAACCTAAATGATAATAATTGTTTTTAAATTGTTAGATTTATCTTGTGTATGTTCTGTGCATGTGTGGCTGCTTTCCAGTTATCTATTCTGTGAAGTCTGTTGCCATCTAGTGGAAGCTTTTATCTAAAACTTTATCTATTTTCTAACTATGATGTTTATGGTCTTTGATTTCCTCAGCTCCTGATGGTGCGCCCCAGGATGTGCAGCTTGAAGCAATATCATCCCAGGGCATTAAAGTCACATGGAAGGTAAAAGCTCGATTCTCACGGTTGGTCATCTGTAAATATTGAGTAAACTGAGAGCAGTGCTCGGAATAGAAAAAAAAACACATTGCTCTCAGGCTGGCTGGTGTTAGCAAGCTATCTACAAATATTTCTGCTTGTCTGAACTATGTAAGGTAAACTTATTTGACATTCGGTTTTTAATTTCTATGGTACAATCCTCAGTCTTAGTGAATCGGTATACTTCATATGGCTCGGCAGATATACACAGCTGTGTTGCTGCAATAATAATGAAATATTCAACCATGCTTATGTATAATTACTGCAGTTGCTTCAGCACAAGGGAAATAGTAAGTTCCTTATAGCAGCACCTTGAAGGACACTATTGTTTATTAAATAGCAGGAAGAAAATCTATTGCTGAGTTTAATAAATGGATAATGCTTAGTCAGTACAGTACAGTATCATATGGTGCATAATGAATATCAAATAGCTTTATTAGAGATGCTAAACTACGCATTCATACGTCAATGACATGTTTCATCATTACATTCAGAACCGTAATTTAGACATAGGTGCCAGCTTTCTTATTTCTTATCCTTCCTTAAAGTGAATACCGGCAAAATTCTGTACTAAATCTTATAGCTAGCACTGTCCATTTTCCACAGAACCTTTTTTATGTCCCTTTTTACTCTCAGGCTCCCCACAAGCACCTTCAGAATGGTTTGATCCGGAGCTATCAGGTGTGCTATAGGGAATATGGAACAGGAGGAAGCGCCCAGTACAACACCATCAATCTGGACACAACAGGCGACATCGAGACCATCACTCTGGACAACCTGAAGAAGTACACACAGTATGAGGTGCGCGTGCAGGCTGCCAATCGTGCAGGAATGGGGCCCACGTCTGAGGAAGCCATCATCACCACACTGGAAGACGGTCAGTCAGGACATATCACCTGAATATCACAAAGAGACGTGTAGATTTTACTTTATTACAAAGGTCAAGTAGGAGATTTATAGGGAATGAGATTAATTCTGAGAGAAGAAGCTATGATTGTTGTCATTTTGTAGGTTTATAATGGCACTGTAATATGCAGTTGAGGCCAAAAGTTTACACACACCTAGGAAAAAGACATTCAAACTCAATTTTGCACTTTACACATCATGTTTCCATACATTTCTGTGTTAATTCAATTAGGGTGTGTACTTTATTTGCATAAGAGATAGATTTATTTCAGCTTTTATTTACTATACCAGATTTTCAGTGGGCCAAACATTTACATACACTTTGTTAGTATTTGGTAGCATTGCTTTTTAATTGCTTAACTTGAAACAAACTCTTGCTGTAGCCTCCCACAAACTTCTCACAGTACTTGAGAGAAGCTCACAAAAGCTTCTTAGAATTTTTGCTCATTTCTTCTGACAGAACTGGTGTAATTCAGTCAGGTTTGTGGGCCTCCTTGCTTGGTCAGGACTTTGTGATGACCAGTCCAATACTTTCCAATACAATACAATACAGTCCAGTACTTTCACTTTGTTGTCTTTAAGCCATTTTGTTACAATTTTGTAAGTATGCTTAAGGTCATTTTTTCTGCTGAAAGACCCAGTTGCGACCAAGTTTTGCCCTTCTGGTTGAAGTCTTGAGTTGTATATCTGGACAATTCTCCTTTCTTATAATGCCATCTATTTTTCGGAAGTGCACCAGTCCCTTTTCCACAACATGACCCTGCCACCCCAAAACACCCTTTTCTTCAGATTAAAAGCATCAGTCTTTTTTTCATGCATGCGCTGATCATTATGGCCAAATGGATCAATTTTTCTTTTATCTGTCCAGAGAACACTCTTCTAAAAGGCTGGTGATCGCCTGCAAACTTCAGCCTGGCTTTTTCTTGCCAGTCCTTCACCAAGAGACAGAGACAGTCAACTTGGTGCATATAAACTTGACTCGTTGGAATTCTGATGTAGTAAATTAAAGCTGAAATAAATCTTTCTCTAATCTACTGTTTTTTTATTACCTCTAATGTGAACAAAGCAGACGCCCTAATTGGCTTGCCAAAGAAATACTGTACATGTTAGCATGAAATGTGTGGACTGTGGATGTGTGAAAACCAGCTTGAATGTCTTTAAGCTAGGTGTATGTAAACTTTTGGTCTCGACTGTGTTTAAGTTCAGGAATGTTTGTAGTTTGCAGAACTATATACAGTAGAAAATGTCAGCAATTCCCCATGTAGATGTCAGAGTTTCACACATATACAGCATTCTTGGAAATATATATAGTAATGCAGTTTTAATTTCTAATGTTATAAAAGTGATTTCTCAATGCGCTTCCTATGTCCCCTCTCACAGTTCCAAGCCGGCCGCCTGAAAACGTTGTGACCACAGCCACAACCCCAGAGACCATCTCTCTGTCCTGGGCTCCTCTCCCAAAAGAGGCACTGAATGGCATGCTTCTTGGTTACCGAGTCATTTACTGGGCCAACTTACCAGACGGAGGTGAGTCAGTCCTATATACATATACAATAATACAGGACATACAGTATATCAGCTCAGAACATATGCAGGGCATGCATAAACAAACAAATCAATAAAATACTGTATATACATGCAGTTGCACATAGACTTTTTATCAGGTAAACATTCTATAGAGGACTTTCTAGGCATATGTTTAGTGACTGAGGCATATACATATGTTGCTAAGCAAAATTTGTCAGCCCTCCCTCTATCTACCCTGTCCATCAGTGTTTAGGGATGACCACAGGGTCACCACTAACCAAACATGATTTAAATGTTGGTTTATTCTCACACCAGCAGTGTCACTGACATTTTAGTGTGTGTGATGCTGGTATGAATGTACTAATTATAGCAATGTTGTTGAAACCTTGTAGTGACTCAAAGTAAACTTCTTCCATACATGCTTTGTGTAAATTGTCCTCTAGCTCTTGATTATTGTCAGCTTCTGACGGTAAGACTAGAGATGTTGGCTAGAGATACTGGTTTGCAGACTGTTTCTCAATGAGATGTTTAAATACCACAGCTTATCACTGCTGTGCTGACAATGAACCACCAACTAAATAATACCTGGTCAGTGGTGGTCCTATGGTGATTCCTTTCCACTGATGGACAGAGTAGAGGGAGGGAGGTATAAGCTAGATGCACCTTATAGAGGCCATTATGTCTACATACGACATTGGAAGCAGATTCCAGTCTTCTATGATATTTCCTTTATGAATGGATTTTTTTTTTTTGTCTGATGACACTACCACTCCATGTTCAATTGCATATCATGCCTTCAACTGATGGACATGAAACATAATTGTGGAGCTATAAAATGTGAGCAGAACTCTGAGAACTTTGGCTGCTTTATGCTAAATAGCCTGATCCCCACTAAACACTCTTGAATAGTAGGGTGGAGATGGGGAAACTGGGCAAATCTCATTAGAGAGAAAAGAAAATGTATAGGAAGTTTTCTAGGAAGAAGGTGGAGCTTCAGGATTGGCATTTCTCCCAAACTTAAGATATTTCATAACTCCATATGTTAGGCTTATTTAAGTATACAGTAAATTAGTCTATAGTCCGTGTTGTTTAGTTTTATATAGTAAAGAGAAAATAACAAGTGAAAAGTGGTTCAAATGAAAATAGTGTAAACTATAGTGACTTCTAATTTGCAATCTAGACACTTCAGTCTAAAGTCTTAAAACATTTCACAGCTGACATATGATGCGATACATTGTTCTAACAAGAAAGAAGTGCTAAAAAATATTTTACACACTCATTTTATACACACAAGTGCACTCAAGCCTTTGACCAATAGTGGACTCCTTTTGAAATCTGGATGTTATTCATGAAACTATGAATTTTAATTATCAAAAATCATTTCAATTTAACCAATTCAGCTGCTTCATTTCTGGTCTTCACCTGAAGGGGATGCTGTTGGTTTCAAAAACGATTGAAAGCTTCATGCAGGAGATGCGAAACACCTGGTGGCTGTGTAAACCTTTAGCAACCATTTTGCTGGCATGGTTTGAGTATATGGGTTCACTTACAGGGAAGAGTCACTCAGATGAATACAAAGTTCTTCTTACTGATCACCTTTATGCTATGATGAAACATTTCTTTGCTGATGGGAGTGGTCTATTCCATTGTGGTCTCTTGGTGTTGTGTGTGTTAGCAGAGAAGTGGCTCGTCTCCTAGTAATATCTCAGCGTTATCATCTTGTAATAACTATAATGACATGACGTGAACGCATGACCTGACAACAAGCAACATAGTGGTAAATTTTACATGTTAAACATGGATTAAGTTTACAAGAAATAAATTTTAATTTTATTCAGCACTACTTGTTCTAGGTCCTGTGCACTTCCTTGCTTTATTACACTGTTGGCTGGTAAACTCAATACCTCAGAAGTGCCAAGTACCACTGTGAAGGTTAAATCATTTGGCCTGAAAACATAAAAGTAATTGTTTATGGTAGTAATTACATTGTGAATGTACTATTAGTTCATGAATCAGTCTCCCTGACACCTTTATTTTACATTAATGCCAATCCAGAAAAGTGAACATCCTATAGACTGTACTATAGTAGCTCCAGGGTGCAGTGTACTAGGATTATTGTTGTGTTTGCTAGAATGGGCATTGAAGTGTGTGTTTATTTCTGGTTTGTTTCAGAGCTGGGTGAGATCAAGAACATCACTACCACAAAGCCCTCTCTGGAACTTGAAGGGTTGGAGAAATACACCAACTACAGCATCCAAGTGCTGGCCTTTACCCGGGCTGGGGATGGAGTTCGCAGCGAGCAAATATACACAAGGACCAAAGAGGACGGTGAGACATCTCATTTAGTTTTAGTTCTCATGAACAGACACACATGCGTACACACACACTTGTTCATAAGTCCATAAATTAACACACAATTCAATTCAATTAAATTTTATTTGTATAGCGCTTTTAACAATGGACATTGTCACAAAGCAGCTTTACAGAAATAAATGGATTCACAAAAAATATATTGTAAATATGTGAATTTATCCCTAATGAGCAAGCCAGAGGCGACGGTGGCGAGGAAAAACTCCCTGAGACAATATGAGGAAGAAACCTTGAGAGGAACCAGGCTCAAAAGGGAACCCATCCTCATCTGGGTGCAACGGATAGTGCGATTATAAATAAATCCCTTCTATTATTGTGTACTATATGGACAAATAGTGCAATTGTGCAACCAGTAAATTCATCACAGTTTTTGCAAGAAGTCCGGTTGGTTAAAATCTATCCACTGTCCACTGACACAAAACATAAGTTGACACATGTCATCTTTTAATCTTAATTTGAGATAAGTGATGAGCTGTATTTGTCCAGTTTTCTGTATATATGTGATGACAAGATGCTTAGCCCTAACTTTTTTCAGTAGAATTGTAAATATTATTATAGTATTATTATAAATACCCTGCCGTGTGTAAATTTCCATTATACCACAGCGATTGTGATTGGTCACAAGGTTTTTTTTTTTATATCTGCAGCTCTGACAGTCGTTCAGTTCAGTTACAAAATTTAAAGTTTTAAGAGCAGAAAAAAAAATTCAAAATGTTGTTCTTGTCTCCAAACAGTTCCAGGTCCTCCAGCTGGTGTGAAGGCTGCCGCTGCGTCTGCCTCAGTGGTGTTCGTCTCCTGGCTTCCTCCACTGAAACTCAACGGAATCATCCGGAAGTACACAGTCTTCTGCTCCAACCCTTATCCCACGGTATTCAGCCAAACCACAACACTGTGGCACATTCTTTAGCATGATTATCATCCGACATTTGGGTGCTATGCAGCTGCAAAACATAAAGCTCCGAAAATATTTACAGGTTAACGCATCAGTCGTTTTGCTGTTGATGTCACACTCAGGGTGAGAAGAGGAAAAGTGGCCAAAAAATGATCAAAAACATTAAGAACCTTAATGAAGATAAAACCACGTGCACTTAAAAGAGTAGTTATTGTTAACTGAACATTTAATTTAACGTAAACAAAACATCCAATTCCAGTGAAGAAACAGAGCATAATACCAATTGTGTTTCAAAATATACTCCATTAAGTGTTGCTGTGAAAACCTTTTAGTAATGTACATTAACTCTGTTTAATATTTAAGGGAATCTTTAAGAGAGCTGTAGACACAGTAAGATCCATTTTCCACAGTTTGGCTAAAGGGAGTGAAATAGCTACATGTGATTTTGTTTTTAACCTTCTTTTCCATGGAAAATTAATTTAGGTCATCCATGTTATGCTTTTTTAGGTGGTTTTGTAATGACAGAGTGCCAGTAATCAACATTTCTGGGGCATCCCCTTAAGTGAGATTTATTGAAGCGTATTTTGAAAGAGCTTTTTTAGTTGTTGTTTCTTCTTTAGAATGAGATACACTGGGTTTTTTTGTGATGTTTCGTTCATGAGAAATGAAAGAGAGGAAAGTTAAATGTCCAAAATCAAATCAACTACAATCTTTTATGTGCACATGGTTTTATTTACAGCAGTGTGGTTGTAATATTAAGAGTAAGGTTTTGTTTTGGTTATTTCTTAATGTTTCTGATCGTTATCAGTGCACCACAGGCCACTTTTCCATATCGTCTGATTGAGGATTTGCCCTTTTTCACTATATAAACCAATATGGCTAATACTTCTAGAGTACCATGAACCTGTGATTGAAGCTTTGGAATTTGGTGATGAGTTTAAGAGGTTAAAGAACAAATTATACATACTTACATAATTACTAATGTCAATGAAATTGCAATACATCACTGGGAGATGGAGTATATAAACAAACAAATAACACTTTTTGTATGCATATGCTGGTGTGGTCCTCCACACTGCAGGTCATCAGTGAGTTTGAGGCTGCACCCGATGTGTATTTTCGTCGTGTGACCAACCTGAACCAGAACTGGCAGTACAGTATTTGGGTGGTGGCAGTGACTGCAGCTGGTCGAGGGAACGCGAGTGAGATCATCACTGTGGAGCCGCAAGCTAAAGGTACAGCCATAGATGATTTTACATTATGAAAACTGAAGCTGGCTGAGCTGAAACCTCTACTACCTGGTACAGGTGTTGATCCAGGTGTGTTATATAATGAATTAAAAAAGAAGACTGAGTCATTCTTTATTTCTGCACGTTTTGAATGTGGAAATGGCAGATCTAAGCATTCATGTGTAACACATGTGCAATATCATTTTACCGTAACTCCTATATAGATATTTTAATTGTAATTCTGTCATTAGAGATATAGCATTGCCTGTGGCTGTCTGCATTCTCAATGTCAGTGTCAATTCTCAAAGTCAAAAGTGTGTTATAAATATTTTTTTTACATTTTTAAGTAGATTATTTGTGAGTTATTAGTACATTTTGTTTTTGGGAAAATCCTCATATAGGAACCTGATTTTACTGAATGTTAGAAAAGGCTTTAAACAGAAATGGCATTATAAACAGAATTATAAATGTAAAAAGTAACTGTGGCTTAATTTCATTTGCTTTGTTAGCTCCTGCTCGTATTCTGACATTCAGTGGCACAGTGACCACACCATGGATGAGGGACATTGTACTACCCTGTAGAGCTGTTGGAGACCCTCCTCCGACCATCAAGTGGCTGAAGGGAAAGTGAGTTTGTTTTGAGATAAAGACTTATTAGCACATGCTGGCATACTTACATATAATTTAAAAAGTAATAAATTTAATAAGTTATATATAATGCAGACAAGCCAGGTTATTCACTGGAGTATGTGTCGCATAAGCTTCTGTTGATTTCCCCTTCAGCAACGGGACACCCGCTCCTGTCTCTATCGATGGCCGGCGCAGTGTCCATGGCAACGGCAGCTTTGTGATCCGCACAGTGAAAGCTGAGGATTCTGGGTACTACACCTGCATTGTGAGCAACAACTGGGGTTCGGATGAAATCACGCTAAATCTACAGGTTCAAGGTGAGTCTGTGAATCAGCTCTATAGGATATAAAACAAAATCATGCCACAATCTGAACCGTCAGGACTTCATAGACATAACCCAAATCCCCTGTATGAAGCAAGGAGATACTATTGAGGACCATTTACTCCTAGTGTGACCCTCATACAGGAAGCAGTAGTGACTACAGTAGGGCTCAGTAGGACATACCCACATAGACTGCTGTTTATTTTCTCTTGTCTGCCATATAATATACAGATCATTCATTTATTAATTAATGCTCTCTATCCCTGTTATATATCTTTAATGCATGCCCACTCAAAGCCACTCCCATTTTTATATATAGAATCAAGCACATGCTTTCTTGTGATCTGAATACCAACCCTGTTAATTATTATTATTATTATTATTATTATTATTATTATTATTATTGCATTTGTTAAAAATGCTGATATTAAATTAAAACCTGAAACATAAAATCTCATTTTGTACTTGTAGTACCTCCGGACCAGCCACGTCTCACTGTAACTAAAACCACCACCACATCCATCACTCTGTCCTGGATTCCTGGAGACAACGGAGGAAGCTCGATCAGAGGTGAGACTCTTTTGCTTCCTGCTGTCACTATTGACCTTTTTAAAAAAAAAAAAGTCTCGCACAAAACTATAAGTGCTTTCCTCATTTTAAGTAACAAAGTGATTAATTAATGATTTCACTATTTGCTTACCACAGTAACACAGTAAAATGAATTTTATCATTTCCAAATGATGTCCCACCATCAAAATACTATACTAAACAGTTCTTTCTGCCAATCTGGATGAAAGCACATGTAATTATCTGCTTTCTCTCTTTAAGGTTACATTCTGCAGTACTCAGAGGATAACAGTGAGGAATGGGGAAGCTTCCCCATCAGCCCCAGCGAACGATCATACCGGCTGGAGAATATGAAGTGTGGCACCTGGTACAAGTTTACCCTGACTGCGCAGAATGCTGTGGGCCCGGGCCGCATTAGTGAGATCATCGAGGCCAAAACCCATGGAAAAGGTGAGAAGTAGTCAGTTAGGAAGGTCTCAGGGCTGCGCTGCATCATGGTCAAGATGTTATTCCTGCACAAAACCCTTCAGTCCAGTACCAAACATTCCAGCTGGATGTTTTGTAGTATCTGCTGAAGTTGGACCAAGAGGACATAATGATATTCAGGGGATAACAATGGTTGCTGTTTGTACTATCAAGAGCATCAATGGTGGAACTGGCTAACCAGGACACATGGGTAAAGGGGCCTGAACTAAAAGGTTTTACCACTTGAACTTTTTCCATGTTGCTGTTGTTTCACAAAGTTGTTTTTAATGTCATAATGGTTGACTATTCCAGTTGTCTCAAATTAGTGTAAAAAAAAAAAAAAAAAACACCCACACACAACCACAAAGTTCCTTTAGCTCAGGTTTGGGCTTGTTCTTGTTTTTGAATGTGCAGTAGGAAAACACCCTAATTTGATGGTAGGTGGTGTTGCAAACATAAGTGACTAAAAATGTGGATCTCATAATAAACCTGTCCCACTTCTGGTCTTCCTGAAACTCCCAGAATCCATCAGCGGGTCCAGACTTTTCAATGTTGTAGCCACATAATAAGCTAGGAGTTTAAATCATAAATCATAGTTTGCTGAATTTGATTATTTTGTTACAGATTTAGGATGAACCTAACATTCCTAGTGCACCTTTAGTCCCTTTTATGCATAATGCAACAGTGTAACTGTTTAAATATCATATTACTTTCCAAATCCCCTAAAGATATTTCTGTTAATCTTATCATGCTGTTTCTCTCCTCAGAACCACAGTTTGCCAAAGACCATGAGCTTTTCTCCAGCATCAACTCAACACGCGTGGAGCTTAATCTGATTGGCTGGAATAACGGCGGCTGTCCGATCAGCTCGTTCACGCTGGAGTACCGGCCAGTGGACACTACGCCATGGACCACAATGCAGCGCACCTCTTTACCCAAGAGCCACGTGCTGTATGACCTGCAGGAGGGCACGTGGTACGAGCTGCAGATGAGGGTGGGCAACAGCGCGGGTACAGCTGAGAAGAGGGTGCTGTTTGCAACACTGAATGTAGACGGCAGTAAGTGTTTTTACAAAACGCACAACAAAGAGGTCGTGGTAGTTTCTGCTTTAATATCAACAAATGAACCTAACTGATCATACCTTTCATTCACACCTCAGCCCACACACAGACACACACACACACACACACACAAACTCTTCATACTATAAGACTTACAATGACATACCTACATAAAGATTTATAAAAAGCATATTCCAACAGGCATCAGCTGACAAAAATTCCTCTACTGTCAATTTTGTTGTCCAGTTCATATAACACATGAGTCATTACACTGTAACAATTAACACAGATAGTATATTTAATTTGGTCCATGACTAAAATGTGTTTCTTATTTCCACATCTAAGATTTTTAGTAATACTCATGACAATGGCACAATATGATAATATGAGTATATCTTCTATGGCCCTTAAGTAAACTGAATAAGTAATTTTTTTCATTTTATAATATAAATAGTAAAACTATGACAATGCCATAACAATACTATAACAGAGTTGTGTATATTTTCTCTGATGTTTAATTAGCTGTCAAAGTCAGTTGTCTTGATGTTTTGATGAAGATAATTCCAGAAAATGTCATAACACAACCTTATGTCAACAAAAACCTGTCAAATCAACAGCAATATTGATGATATAAACAGCCTTTATGATGAATGTCACTAATCATGATGGACTATGCAGGTGTCATGTGACCCTATGAAAACTAAGCTTAAGTAAAACCAATATTTTTAGAGGTATGTAATAGAAGTATCTCTAATTCAGGGTTATAATAATATAATTAGCAGAGCAACAGTATTGCTAAAGGTGGCAGAACATGCTTCCTGAGTGGTGCAACAGAAAAGCATTCACCTGTTGTCTGGCGATCACAAGTTCAAATCTCAACAGTTTTGGCTGGGAGTCCAAGAGAGCAAAATTGGTCGTGCTATCTGGGTGTGTGTGGAGGGGGACATACTCTCTCTCCCCTGTCAATGACCATGACACTAGCCAATCGTGGCCAATGTCTGTGAGATCATGTGTGCGGAAGAGGGTAGATAACACTTTCCTCATTATGTGTTATGCTGCCCTGTGATGCAGCAAAGCCACAGTTTGAAAAGATGCAGTTGGCTAGTGCATGTGTTAGCCATCATCTCCGCCCCAGTTGGTAGCTGTCATATGACAGGGCTGGTGGGAGGGAATTGGCTGGTGACAAAATTAGGGAGAAAAATGGGGGAAAAGTGGGCACAAAATGAGGTGAGTGAGTGAATTGGATTGTAGAAAACATTCATAACCCAAATTCCCTTACATATCTCCAGGCACTATTGCTCCACTGCTGAAGATTGTGGACCCCAGCCAGGAGAACAGGCAAGGCACTGAGGGCCTGAAGATGATGGTGACCATCATCTGCATCCTGGTGGCCATTGCAATGGTTTTCATTGTGCTGCTTGTTATGAGGAGAAGGAGGAGGGAACAGAGGCTCAAGAGATTACGGGGTATGTGAACATACAAATCTGAAAGCATAAAAACAATTTTTGTCTAACCCTCACTTATATTTTTCTTATAGAAGCATTTGTAGTTCATTCTCTTCTCTCCTTGATTCGCAGATGCAAAAAGCTTGGCAGAAATGCTTATGAGGTATATAAACTTTAATATGCTAAATGTATTTGAATCATGTTCTCATAACTTCCAAGTCACTGTAGTTATGAGAACTCTAAGATATAACCAGTTTGAATATGTATTTTCAGTAAGAACACACGAACTCCGGATGCTGTAAACAAGCAACAGCAAACCCTACGAATGCACATTGATATCCCACGAGCCCAACTGCTCATTGAGGAGAGAGACACAATGGAGACGATAGGTAAGATCTTAATTTACAAGAGCTTCCAAGATTTGAACTGTTTCTCCAAACTTTCATAAATATACCCAAATCAGAATAAACTAATTAAAAACACTCCATGACTCCTCCCCTGCTTCAAGACCTGCACTCAACAATGCCCCTACTGCCACTGCTATATTAGTGCTATATAATGTATCTTCCCACATATATACAGTAGTTCATGTGAGGTCACTGTAGAACTATGTTGGAAGGTCTCAGCCTGCACACACACACACACACAAGGTATCCATGATACCCCCTGACAGGTTAATACAACCATTGTATTGGCATTTTTAAAATTCAAATATTTTGTTTTGCCTATGCGCACACATGCTGAGACCTTTCATAGTCACAGAACGGTGTAAGACACATTATTTGCAATAAACACCACTGGCATACAGCCATCTTAACTTGAAACCTTCTCACTGAGTTCTCACCAAGTTGGCACCAGTTATGAAGCACAGGAAACACTGGCAGTTATCCAGGGCTCACAAAACCAGAGTTATATGTGTAAATAGCATCCTATTTTACTTCTCCTACTCACCAGGGGCAATGAGAATCACCTGGATAACTATGCCACAATGTCTTGACAAACCAATACACCTTAAGATTAAATGGAAAGGTGTTTATAGGCCAGCCTGTCTATAGACCATGATGATGTCCATCACCCACTTGGCAAGTTTTGCTCTGTGACAGATGAACAGCTCATCTGAGGATTGGATGGCTGCCATTCAGTTTAAGTAGTACTATGGGGCACTTACCAGACACAACGAGGTTCAGTCTGCAGGCTTTCCTTCCTGGAGCACTGCAAGGACAACTGATTGATTTACAAAACTGAGAGATATGACCTTGGGCAGAAATCCCAGATTCAGCCACAAGGTCACTCTAGAGTCATCTGGCCACAAATGCATGCAAGATTATTGCCAGAGCATGCACTTCTCCCACTCTTTTTGGAGCAAACCCACAGGTACATGTGACCTGCCTGAGGCTGCTAGATCTCTCTGTTCATTTAGGACAGAAGATGCTCTCAAAAAGGCAGTAGTAGAATCAAGGTTTTGCCAGGCATCTCAGGGGCCACAAGCATGTGAGAAAGATAAGCAGCATGAGAGGAAAAGCATATATAGATGATGAGGCCACATGTAGGCCAATCCATCCTGTCCAATTAAAGCCCCAGCAGATACACTGTACTCAATGAGGCTAACCATTGTTAGGCCCACCTGAAAAGATTCCTTGCAAGTGAAGGGAGCCTCCTGGCCATGGGCCTCCCTGATGGATTGAAGGCAGGTGGACCACCCTCTGTTCTAACTGGTTGATGTGTTCTGATATTATGCCAGGTGGACACACACCCACACACCTTCTGTGCCCCTGTAGCACCACGTTGCTCCCCAGCCTGTAAGGGATGTGATCTCTCTCCACTGGGGCACTGCTCTCTAATGGACCCCGTTCATTACAAAAGCCTTCCATCTCCATCTTCTTTGTAGTGTTTGGTGTCCAGCTGTAGGCTAATAGCCAACTTCAGAAAGACTCATAGTTCCAGCAAGCCTAAGGTGCAGCTGCCATTATTAATCCTAACATCCTCAACAGGAGCTGGTACTGCACATACTGTAGGAACCTGAGAGGGTAGCTAGCATTATTAGTGAATCTAGCTTCTTGAAAAATATCTGTGGTGCTTGAATGAGGCCAAAGTGTAGACCTTTGAATTAAAATGCCTGTCCTTAGAAAGCAAATCTTAAAAACTTTTGTGTTCCAGTGTAGTAGGGATATGAAAATAGGTGTTGCACAGGTCCTCTGTGAATGTAAACCAGTCCTGTGGTTGCACAGCATGTAGCTGCTAACCTTAGCATGTGGAGAAGGAGGGTCTTAAGGAGCAGCATGTGGTTCTCAACCATGTTAGCAGTATATAGCCACTGGAAACCTGGCTCCTGTGCCAGTAAGGTGCCTTAACAGAATCCAGCTAATGTAGCAGGTTCAGCAGTGAACAGTACATTAGGTACAGTGAGGGAAAAACCACTCAACCACCCCAGCAGGGCTTATGTACAGGCTTGTTGATTAGAGATCAGAAGATGTGAATCCAGCTAACTGAGAAGACACACCAATAAAAAAAAACACTGTGATTTTCACTGGGACCATGTTTTAAAAACTACACTATATGGCCAAAAGTATGTGGATGGCTAACCATGACCCCCTTATGTGGGCCTTCCCCAGACTTTTGCCACGATTGTCTAGAATGTCTTTGTATGCTGAAACATTAAGATTTCCCTTCACTGGAGCTATGGAGCCTATCCCAAATCTGTTCCAGCATGACAATGCCCCTGATCACAAAGCAAGGTCCATGATGACATGGTCTGCCAAGGTTGGTTTGGAAGCACTCAAGTGGCGTGCACAGAGCCCTGACCTTAACCCCAGCGAACACCTTTATGATGACCTGGACTGCCGTCTGCATGCCAGGCCTCCTTGCCCGACATCAGTGCCCAACCTCACTAACACTTTTGTGGCTGAATAGCCACAATTCCCAAAGCAACATTCCAAAATCCAGTGGAAAGCCTTCCCAGAATGGTGGAGGCTGTTATAGCAGCTAAGGGGTGAACATCTCCATATTAATCCCATGCCTTTGGAATAGGATGTTCACTAAGCACATATGGGTGTCATGGTCAGGTGTCCACATACTTTTGGCCATATAATGTAGGTTGCAAGCTAGAGATGTGACTTCTGCCTAATTTTATTATTCAAGCATCCATTAAGAGTTAATGAATGGATATGTGGTCAACCGCTAGGATGGGAGTAAATGCATATTTCATATGGTGTAATGAAGTGTCATTTTAAACTCCCTGCAAGTCAAGTACCATTTTACACTACAACTCCTTTTGTCTGTGGTGGCGCACATGTATTTATGTGTTTCACAGACATAATACAGGGAAAGAACGAACAGGAATTAAACAACACAACAGAAGCTTTACTGAATATTTACTGAATATTTACTCAATATTTGAGCCTCTAGCCCTGTAGTAGTATGTAGGCACTGGTTACAATTTAAAGTTCGTTATATTGCCACAGATTTTAAACTCCAACCACTTTAATATTTGCAGGCAGAATGTTTGAAAATCAAATTTTATTAATTTTATATGATCACAGTGGCAATGCATATTTATAACTTTAAGGTCACTCCAGTTATTTCCATCTCAGCCTATATATATGTATATACATACATACATATATATATATATATATATATATATATATATATACACACTAAACCAGTGAATGAAAACAGAAACATTTTCTGTATTTAATAGTTGTTAATCAGTGTTATGAATATATAAATCAGTATACCTCTGTATGTGTTTCTCTTTCAGATGACCGATCTACAGTGCTGTTGACAGATAATGATTTTGGAGAGACGTCTAAGCAGAAGTCCTCCACAGTCACACACACGGTTCACTACCAGTCACTGTCCCAGACAACTGGCCCACTGGTGGATGTCTCAGACGCTCGACCTGGTACAAGTGAGTACTGAAGTGTTTAATAAGGCAAAACTATATGAGCTTTCAGACGTAAAGGGAAACAATGCCTGACACTGTACCTTTACAATTAGTCGTCACTTGAATTTCCATATTTATGGAAATAAATATACAAAATGGGTCATTTATACCCAAAGAGGACATAAGGGTTAACAGTGTATTGGGTTCCAGTTGCTTAGTCAATAGGATATTGTATCTCAGTGTTAAGCGTCTGTGGTTTCCTTTTACACCTTAAGGGAAATTCAGTGTTCAAGCTAATGTTATTGCTGATGAGGCTGAAATGAGCCGTAGGGAAAGCACCATAGATGTCCAGTGGAGCTGAACTAATCAGAAGTAGTGAGGTCGCTCAATCTACCTGACACATACACACACACACACACACACAAGCACATGCACACAGATTGCAATCCTTCATGCTGGGGGAACTGATTCGATTAAACTCACTAGTGTTGACTCATCAAATCCCACAACCTCACAATAGAATTTTAGAAGTGCAGCTCCAGTGGAAGCTTTATGAGCCCACCCAAATAATATTGCTGTTGATATAATTTGTGCTTATACCAATACCAAGACTCATTACATGAATGCTTTAAGGGTGGTGGTTTTAAAGTAAATTTTAAATGAGATGTTAGTCAGTCATGTTGTTGGTGTCCCATAGATCCCACTGCCCGTCGTACAGCTAAAGCGGGTCCAGCGACACGGAGCCGCTATGCCAGCCAATGGACGTTAAACAGACCTCATCAGCCCATGTCCTCACACACACTCACTACAGATTGGAGGCTGCCCACACCACGTGCCACAGGCTCAGTGGACAAGGAAAGTGACAGCTACAGTGTCAGTCCCTCTCAGGACACAGGTAACACTAAAGCTATAAGATTAAACCAGACTGGAACTCCATTACAGAAACATTCCTGTATCTTTTTTTTCCTCATGTACATTACAGTACATTAGCCAGCTAGAATAAGAGTGTGTACTTTGCCCCTCATCATTCTGATTATACCATCGATGGGACCGTATAATACATTCCTCAGCCCTAATAATTTCACTGTCAAGCTATTGAAGAATATTAGATGATAGCCATCATTGCACAGACCTGACATTAGAAAAAGGTTCAAGTTTGAAATGTTCTTCATCAACCATATTAGACCACAGTGCTGCCACACTCACCTGAAACATTTGATGTAAAGATGCACAAGTGTCTCATTAAATCTTTGTGTGTGTGTTTGTAAAACACATCCACATTCCCATACAGACCGTGCTCGAAGCAGCATGGTGTCCACAGAGAGTGCTTCCTCTACATATGAGGAACTCGCCCGAGCGTATGAGCACGCCAAGATGGAAGAACAGCTGCGCCACGCCAAGTTCACCATCACAGAGTGCTTCATCTCTGACACATCCTCTGAGCAGATGACAGCCGGCACCAACGACTACACAGACAGTATGACATCCAGCACGCCCTCTGAGTCGGGCATCTGCCGCTTCACCGCCTCTCCACCAAAACCACAGGATGCCAGCCGGGTCATGAACATGGCCGTGCCCAAAGCACACAGACCTGGTGAGTTTGAAAACATCAAAGATTTGGCTGAAGATGTGTTCTTCATGTTGATGTTTCTGTTCTGTACTCAGCAATGGATCTGGACCCAGGCCCCTTCTTTTCATTCTAGAGCTATACAACTGGAAGAACTTTTCTTTTATACTAGACCACATCCATAGGTACAGTTGAAGGCAAAAGGTTGCATATATAAACAATGAAAACAAAAGGACATGTAACGTGAGACTTTACAGATGTCCCTTTATCACAAGGAACAAAAATGGTCAAAATTTCTGTTGAAATATTAATACATTATTTTTCAGTATTTTTTCTTCCACTCACTGATAGTGTATATATGTCTATTAGTGATGTTCTAAACTGATGCAAATGCAGAAACAAACAGGAGGCAAACTATTCTTTTGTTGTTCTTGTTGTTGTGTTGTTTATAAATCTTGCCAGAAAGGTTCACAGGGCATCTATTTAAGTCTAGAGATATGCGTTAGGACTGGGGTCTAGTGGGAAGCAACGAAAAGTTTGTGCGAGTGGGACGTTTTTACTTTCATGCAGGTGCAAGCAAGCAATCAGATATGAAGTTCACAGGACAAATAAGGACCTGCATGATGCATTTACAATGTTCATACATTCATCCTTAGTAACTGCCTGGTCAGGGTCGTAGTAGTTTAAATTTGGCTAGTGGTTTGTTTATTTTGGGAACCAAATTCATTAGAAAATATCATGAGCAGGTACAAACAAAATAACTCTGTGAATGAAATTAAAGAAAAAACCCCACACATCTCTAGTTGAGGTTGAGGAACTGTCAGAGCCAGAATTCACACACCAGAGTTTTCCATTGTTTCCAGGGGCGCATTGGTAGACATATTTAATTTTTTTAAAAAAAGAGCTTAAGTGCAGCTTAGGCCACACCCACTTCAGGTATAAATCCAAATATCCATATCTGTATCCGTATTTGGATTTATACCTGAAGTGGGTGTGGCCTAAGCTGCACTTAAGCTCTTTGTATGTCGTCCTCCAGTTCTGTTATAAATGAGTGTTTTTTGTTTTAGGTTCTGCGGCATTTATTTTAGGGCTCAAGATTTTGAACCTAAATCTTGACTAAAGAAAAGTTCATCCTTAACAAAATAAACATGTATTAACTCTCTTAAATTATTAGATACCTTTAGGCACATTCAAAAAATTAAATACAGCACGTCAAACAGAACACAAACGTTTGAGCTTTCTAATTAAGATAACTTATTACTTCTTCAGACTCAATTACTCAAATACAGACTCAATTTCTGTTAGTATTCAGGGAATTTTGTATCAGGGTTTCAGGAGGAAACACTAGTCAGTAAAGATGGTTTGTGTTTTATGGATGAACTGAAAAATGTTCTTGGATTTTTCAGCCAGTAATAGAAAGATGATGCAAACTTTTGTATCAACTGTTTATGTTTTTCCTTGAAATGATACAGATTGCTGACATCATGGCCACTGCAGAGCTACTGGCTAATCTCATTGGCACACTGACTGCATAACAATATATGTATATATAATGTGATATATATAAGCTTCAAACATTCAGAATTTTATCTGTTTTGCCAAATAGACTCTGGGGATTATGTTTGTCATCTAGAGCTTATTGTGCTCATTGTGGGAAAGCGGCTTTAAAAAAAACACAAATGTCACATATCAAATTTATAATAGTGTTCTTAGCTTGCAAAAAAGGAGCATACTTTACCATGCTTTACATACTTTTATCCACAGTGTTAACAGTTGAACTTAAAAAGAAGCATCTTTGAGAATCAGTGAGAAAATATAAAATGAAAAGGCACTGGTGGACAAATCATAATTTCATTAGCTAGTCCATCAGCTACCACAAATCATAATGCATATACACATCAAAATTCCAAAGAAAAGATAGGTTGAAAAGGTTTTCCCGAAGTGCAGATGGTGTGACCAGAGTCCCACACAGAAAAAAGTGAAAGCTTCAACGTGCTGCCGAGAATGTCTTGGTTGCCTGGAAACTTAATTAACTACACTCAAAATGGTAGTTAGCATAATTTAAACCCAAACCTTGCTAGGTAAATGAATTAATACAGAGTAAAGGATATGAACAAGATCATTATCCTGACAAAAAGTCAGCAAGTCGTTGGCTAACATTTCAGCTATGAGATGGTGGTGTGTTCTCCTCACATCACATGTTCAAGATATTCTTAAATGATAATCAGCCAATTCTAAATAAAGCCACATTAACATTGGCATGATAACAGAACAGTGAAAACACAAGTATACTTTCTAGACCTGTGAATGGCACAAATTATGGCACTTAAGATAAATTTCTGCTTGGTTTCTGGCCATGTTAAAATAAGTGGCATTAACCTTCTAGATTACGTTACCTCGGCCTCTCAGCTGAATATCAGGTAACTTGTCGAGCTGCACAGACTCACTTAATTCAGGGCCTGGTTAATTTACTAAGGGCCAGTTCCATGGTCTGAATACGCAATAAATTATTCAATCCCACCCTCCAGGCTATTTTAAAGTCACAGATTAGAAGGAAGTTGCAAAATGTCTTGCTATAGTTTTTAGAATTTGACTAAAATGCCTGTATCATTTCAGTCTCTGTTTTTATGGATGTTATTTAATTATTAGCCTTTAATTATTTGATTTGACATGAAGTATGTCTGTGGGTTTTGTTTGCTCTGCTTGGGTTTTTTCCTCATTGAGCATTCTCAGTGAACCCTGTCACTCTTTGCCGACCTGCGTGCCTGGGTATATCAATTGCTCTGTTGTTGGCTCCCTGTGTTGACAAACACACACATACAGACACACCACTATCTGTGTCCATTGGTGTCTATAGAAGTGACATGGGGCACAGCAGTCTGGGTGTTGGACTCTCGGGTTACCCGTCTCAGTTTAGGCTTCATTGTGAAATGCGTCACTGTGCACCATGTGCAGAGGGTGAATAGAGGCCACCGGTGCTCATTATCGAAAAAGGTTTTTGTCTGCCAGTACAAAATGGCAGTTTACTGTCACAATGGACTCATTGAATCTGAGATGGAATGAGCACACTGCCTTTATATGACTGACTGGTGTGATAAAACGCTACCGCTCCCTCACTTCCTGAAACCAGAACAAAAGTGCGCTTTTGTTGATTGTTTGATTGTCAGCTTACCTACAGGACCTGGATTAAATCAGGGCTGAAAACTATTAAACCGACTGATTGGTTGAGAGCTCTGGCCATTATATATAAAAAAAATTTGATAATATATACGTATATAGAACGAAGATAACAGATAGTGACCTTTTGCTGTTTGAATACAAGACAGAATTTAAGCTCATCTGCATTAGGTTTCTATTACATTCCGAGTCCCCAGCATTTCTGTTATACACACATCATTTTCACTGCTTATTAAGGCTGCGCTAAATAATTAGCTTTGAACTCTGAAGTCAGAAAGAAAAAATCCTCCCCTGGCAAACAGAATGATGACACTGTGCTGAAATTCTCGCAATTACTCATAACTCATTGCACTGAAATAGATTTGATATGATGTGTAAGAAAAAGAGAACAATACAGAACCTCATGTTTATCATGAAAAAACATTGTCAGATTTCAGAGATGACCTTTTTTTGAATATTAAAAAATTTTAGGAGTTGAATTTACATTGTGAAGAGGTTTCATGTTAGAAAGCCAGTTATTATTCAGTTCTGTTTAGAGTCTTTAATTTAGGAACTTGCTAAGAACTTGCCATTTCACTTTAAAAGTGAAATAAGTGCAAAAAGTGCAAGAACTCACAGAGTTTTAAATATATAATGTTACTTGTATATGATTATTGGTATTGTTTTGGTGTAGTGAGGTTTGTTTCTTGCCTCTACTGAATTTCTGGGGAAAAAAAAATCGATGATTTTTCCCCAAAAATTACATTACGTTAGCACCAACAGTTTCCACATTAACAGTAGGACTGTTAGATTTATTTATTTATTTATTTATTTATTTATCTATCTATTAATATGTGTTATACTTTTTAAATGTAATGGATATTTAGGATCCCATATTCTTTTTTTTTTTAATCATCTAATATATGCCTTTTTCTAAACTTTTTCTGACTTTAAATAACTCTTTGGTGGAAAAGTGAACAAAAAAAATGCTTGTCTTTTACTGCATACTTTGTTCAATCATCAATTTAAATTTAGGAGTCTGTTAATAACCAAATAAATCAACAAAGTATGTGTCTTAAAAATAATATTACATGTTACAATTTCTAACAGTGTTTTTCTGTAGCTGTTTCTCAAGCCATGTTCTGTTGGACACTTGTTGATTTCTTGAAATTGATTGGTCAGAGGGTTTTGCTCAGGGGTCTCACCTCAGTCGTGGTGTTGAGGGTGGGAGAGTTCGCTGGTCATTCACTCCCCCCACCTACAATCCCTGCCGGACCTGAGACTCGAACCCACGACCTTCAGGTTCACCTTCGGGTTACGAGGCCGAGACTCTAACCATTAGGCCATGACTGCCCCCAATATGTAATGATTATATATATATATATATATATATAATCATTGGCAAATTGCTGTGGTTTAAGAGGAAACAGTTTAAACGCCTAGGGACATGCTGTTATTGGAAAATAGTCAACTTTGTGGTAGGGAGAGTAACTCTGCTTCTCAATGGGACTCATCACACCAGCCATCACTGATTATTTTCCTATAACAGCAAGCCCTTTTGTGTTTTCTTCCTTACACAGTGCACTACACCACCATTATGTTACAACTTAAGTAGTGTGCATATGTACAGTAGTTAATATAATCTCATTTTGGATTTAGCTTTAAATAGTGGTTGAAATAAAGAATGATTCCTTTGTGAAGAATTTATGAAGATGGCAGATGTTTCCAAGGAAGCCAAGCCAAGAAATGTAGAACTGGGCTAAATGTCAGTGACAAGAAAACATTACTGTGGATTAAAAAAAAAAGTTGATGATAAAATTTTATTGCCTCTTTTACTTCAGAAAGTGACACAGTTTTCACCTTTTATTATTAAGTTTGCAATACAAACAAATTGTGTAGCTGTAGCGTAACATTATAGGCTTATGAATATTCAAATGCTTTCAAAAACTAATACTAAAGTACTGAAAGGAATTAAAATACAAATGCAATTTTAAAAAGAATTTAATGGCATAGTCTCCAGTGAGATAACCATGAATCCTCTGTACAGGGGGTGAACTGGTCCACCTGCCTCCTTACCTGCGTATGGACTTCCTGCTGAACCGGGGAGCGGCTCATTCGGGCAGGGAAGCCACAGGTCAGACGTGTCTGGAGCCCCAGAGAAGTCGCACAACAAAGCGGCCGGCCGTGTTAGCCCCAACGCCCTCCGAGACGCCTTCCACTGCACCTGCCTCTTCCGGCCCACCCAGCAGGGAAGCGGTGCAGCAGTGGCAGCCAGGCTCAGCCTCCACGCTGCCCCACCGCGAGCCGGGGGACCTCGCCCAGGCCGCCAAACTCAGCAGCTCCCAGGAATCACTGTTAGACTCTAGAGGACACCTGAAACAGAGCAACAACCCATACGCAAAGTCCTATACACTGGTATAACACAGGACTATAAAACAAGGACCACTGGGCGCAGCACTACACACACACACACACACATTTACACACACGCACACACAATTACACACGCACACGCACATACAAAACACATTTACATACTCACACACAAGCACACAAACATAAAAAAAGCTCTGCTGCAAAGAAGAGCACTTTTCAGAGACATAGATGAGCCCTGTATATACATATTTCAGAATTCTAAAAGGCAAAATTGATGTTCTTTGCATCTGATTTTTCTTTTCATTACGTATCACTCCCCTGATATATTCTTTTTCTTTTGCACTCAGCATTTCTCTCAGCTTCTTTTCTTTCTCATCCTTTTCTTTAGCTTGCATTTTGGAATCTTTATCATTATTTTAAATAACACCATTATGAAGATTGCCAAAATTATTTATTTAAATTGACAGAGGTACTACTTTTGAATTTATATCAAGGATAATTCTATAGTCATTATTATTATTATATAAAATAGATGAAAAATATCAAAAAATAAAAAAGAAGGGTGGAAGGGTGCGGAACACTCACTGGGAAAGTGTTCCATTCTTTATCCATTGATTTTTTTTTCTTTTTTTTAATGTTGGGATGTGATCAATGAATGATTAGCTTTTTACCATGGCATCATGTTCAAAGATTACAGAGGAAACCGAATGAATACAGTGAGAGTGATATG
>CM040474.1:7402949-7431238 GCA_022758105.1 Pangasianodon gigas
AAAAAAAAAAAAAAAAAAAAAAAATCCAAAAGACATTTTTATTTGTCATACTAAGGAATTCTATAATAATGTTCATATAAATATAAAGAGATCACTTTTATTTGTGGATAATCCAGGGAAAATGGTTTGGTAAATAAAGTCCTTAGTCATGTTTGCACACATCTGGTTTGATTAGGCAATCAAAAGTTGGCTTTGCTTGTCTTTTTTTCCCTCCTTCTTCACTTGTTTGTGAAACTGGTATGAATTCAGCCTGCTCAACACCAGCAGTGCAGGAAATTCTGAAAAGGTGAAAAGATTTCCTTATAAAACTGAATACTACAGACTCTATGTAGATGGTAATTAGGGGTGTAATGATACACAAAATTCAAATTGGATATGACACGATGAGACACAGTGGTGTCTCAGTACGATACATACAATAAGCATTTCCTGAATATGAATGTGCCTTAGGTTTCCATTTTCAATTGACTAAAAAATTCAACATTCTAAAAGTACAATAACTGAAACTTAATCATGACACAGTGTTTGTGTGATCCATTCAGACTTCACAGCTTCAAACAAAACAAAAGCTGTGCATTAGAATATAAGAGAATTAAACATGGCTAATTAACCATTAGCACTCTGGGTGTGACTTTAATGGGGGCATGTTGAAACACAGGGCTGTTTACTTCGTATTCTGCTGTTAGCTATTTATGCTGTCAGCTCGCTGTAGCCGTAGACATGAATCCTGCGTTCTTCACTGCCAAGTCTCATATCTGCTGCTATGAACTTGTCAATGCCTGAGGTGATTCCTTTAACCTAGATTGAATCAGTGAGGACAGGCTGTGTGTGTGTGTGTGTGTGTGTGTGTATGTGTGTGTGTAGTCCCACCGACCAACTTGGTGCAGATGCATGGATGTGTTTGTGGTATTAGGGCTGGTGTAACATCTTTGTTCTCCACTCACTGGCCGTCAGTATCGTAACTTACCGGAAAGCCAAAGTGCTCCCGTACACCAGACCTTAAAGATTGGAGGGAATTTTAAAGCTCCTGCTCGTTGTTGACAGCAGCCCTTGCAACTTTTCTCAAGCTAGTACACTAGAGTATTTAGCTTGTTAAAACCTGTGTAGCCTGTCCTGATTTGAGATAAAGAGGAATCCACTTGTTCAGAGGAGGGAGTGTGGGCTTGATTAAAAGTTTATTACACATCGCATAATATAAATGGTATTTTATAACTAATGGCCTTCTTTATTATGTAGTCTGCTGAACGTACTGTTTGATACGACGCAGACATACCGAATCGAGAGTCTCATATCAAATGATACAATATGATACGCCGTATCATTACACCCCTAATAGTAAGGCCTATTTGGGTTCAAATATTAAAAAAAGGTGGGGGGGAGTTTGAATTGAGCAATATGAAGTCAATTGATTTACTAATAATTTCTTACTTCCTGAACATCTTGAAGTACTAACAGATATGAATGTATTGAGTAATGCAACATGAAAAATAAAAAAGAATAACATGGTTGATAATAAAGGGACAAACTAATCATATAGTCTCCAAATAATAATTGACAATCCCTTCAAAGGACAATGATTGATAAAGGAAAATTCAACATTAGTTGTCTTAGTCAGGCCATGAAAGAGAAACTGGATCATGTTAGTATTCTGGATGCCAACAGATGGTGCTGGATGTTCTTGTGAAATATTTATAAACGGAATGATAGTTTGGGGTGCAGATAGATACATTTAATTTATTTAATGCTTGAACTTATTGAAGGGAATCATTCATAAAGTAATTTTGCTTCCTTTAAAACAAACTGTCTGGAGGTAATGGTAATGCTACAAGTCGAATAAGTCTATGGATTGCCTTAGCAGTGTGCTCATATTTCAGAAGTTAAGATTGATTTAAGAGGTTATAGAAATGCCTTTCTCTCTCTTCCTCTCTCTCTCTCTCTCTCTCTCTCTCTCTCTCTCTCTCTCTCTCTCAGAGAGAGACAGTGGTCCATTATTCCGTTTACTTCACTGGCTTTGGCAAAAGGAAAAATGTATGCTTTTATTATCAGGTCTGTACTTGAAAAGAAAATCGTTAAAATTGCAGACCAGAATATTGCAGTAAAAGCACCAGAATTTTCAAATTCAGTGCATCAACTTCACCGTAAATGTGTGGTGGCCCACAATAACCCCTCACATGATCAAATTTTGTACTAAATATAAACCATATGACCAAAAGTTTGTGGACACCTGACCGTCATACCCATATGTGCTTTCTGAACATCCCATTCCAGGTCTAGTCAATTTTTTATCTTTTATAATAAACTCCTATTGTGGAAAAGAAAAGTATACTTAATAGTGCTGAAATAGTTATACACTATTTCAGCACTATATATGGAATATATTGGCACTACATTTTATATATACTAAGTAGACTACTCGTGTTATTTTGGCCCCAGTATGATATCATGTAAGTATATTATTCCGTGACACCAAAGTGAACCCCAGAACACATGAAAAGTGTGTTTCGGTCATTTTTGTAATGCTATCCATGTCTTCTTCAATTACAAAATTAGTATATCAAGTTATATACTCCCAGTACATAACTCCTTTATTTACAAATACATTCAAGCATATTTGTACAACCCTTGATATTGATGTGTTATTACATTACCCTTTCCTTATATTAAATTGTGTTCTTTAATGTACTATAGTATACAGTAAATACATGGTTAGTATATCAAGTTAAATACCTCTAGTAAATTTATAGTATGTAAGAAGCACTTTTGTAATAGTCTATATGTAAATCTGCAACAAATCTTCAATATACTAGTACATACTGTATACTTGAAGTGACTATATAATATATAATATAGTTAAACTACAGAAACACTAAATGTACAGAGCACTCAAGCATTTTAGTACTTATAATACATAGATAATATAGTCAAATATTTAGCCTAGGAACTATATTTACTAGGTACAACTACCCAGTACTGATTTTATTTCAGGATATTTCTAATGAATGCAGAACACTTTGTTATACTTTAATTTTCAGTTTTAGCTAAATTTCATCCAAATCTAGCAGGTCTTTTTACTAAGTTCAAAACAGTACGCTGTACGTGGTCCAGAAAAAATCAAAACATTAAAACGATAACATGTTCCTCTAACCTACTTTGTGAACGTATAGTTCTATCATAAAATAAGCAATCAATATAAATATGTACTTTATAAATATAAATATATGAATATAAGTAAATATGTACTTTTATAAAGTGCTGTAAAAATACCAAATTAGCATACCACAATTGAAGTACACTGTTTCAAAGTATACTTAAATATATATTAAGCAGGTAAATGATAAGTATAAAGTGAAACAAAATACTTTAAGCATTCTGCAATTAAATTAAATAATTCAGGTAGGCTATTATCATATTAATGTATACTATTTTTCAGAAGGTCCACTCTTCTGGGAAGGCTTTCCACTAGATTTTGGAGCGTGGCTGTGGGGATTTGGCCTCAAGAGCATTAGTGTGATCAGGCACCGATGTTGGGTGAGGAGGCCTGGGGTGCAGTCAGCGTTTGTTCAGTGGGGTTGAGGTCAGGGCTCTGTGTAGCCGCTCCAATTCTTCCACTCCAACCATATGAATGAAATATTATAAGGCTCCAGTTTTGTCTGTTAACTATTCATAATAAACAAAATAATTATTTAATAATAATTAAATCAAAGCACCAAAATCTTACTTACCAAAAACTCTCACGTTGGCTAGTTGTACAATGTTTGCGCCAGATGAAGCACTTTCTTTAAAACATATTCTTAAGTGGGTGCATAAATGTTGGGCGCCACGTGTTACACAAACACAGCTATCACATGAATAACAGTTGATATGCTTGGGTCTCTGAGCTTCATCCTTGTGCTATAAAGTTTTCCACCACTCACCCCTTGAAGAAAAGCTGAGGCAGCTCGGACCATCGCTCTGCCTTTCCCTACCCCAGGCTCTGCCACACCACTGAGCTCAGCCATGGCTACAGCCTCCCCCAAACATCAATTCTCCTGTCTGACTTGACACCGCTGAAAAGGCTGTTCTCCCTCTCACTCTCTCCCTCTTCACACCAAACCCACCTCCCTTTCACCTTGACACTAAATAAACACAACCCTATTGGGATGTGAACTGTCCAAACTGTCTCAGTGTGCCTTTGTTCTGCCCACTCCTGCACCAGATGCCACAAGAGCTGGGATGACAGTTCTGTCTTTTTGCAGTCAGGCAGAGAAAGTCACCACTGTAGCATGTTGCTGAAGCTTGGTAGCATGGCAGATGCTGTTTTCCCTATCTAGGTAGGTGAGCGAGAGAAGGACAACAGGCCAAACGCATTTCATGATCGGTGCTATATAATGACTGTGACTTTATATGACTGTATGGGATGAACTGTGTTGTGTAAAGATGGATGAAACAGCTAATAAATCTTTCCTAGAATATTATCCTTAGCTTTTGCTAGAATACTAGCCAATCAACTAAACAGGAATTCTAAATATAATAGCTATGCTATGCTATCAGCTGGCTATGGCACTCCTTAGGCTTCTCTTGAATCGCTCCACATCCTAATCTGTCCAGAAATGTAGCATCAGGCAGTCAGAAAGCTGAACATATTCATTTGTTTTGAATATGATAACTGAACATATTCATTTGGCCAACATTGTTCTCTAGACTGATCAGATGTAAGCAGGAAATCATACTGTAAATCAGTGCAGAAAATTAATTATTGTACTACCAAGTGTTGCTCAGTGCATGGCAGATCTTAGATATTGTGGCCATGCAAACACTAGACAAAGAGAAAAATGCTAAATTTGAGCAGGGTAACACATAATGTGCATCTCTTAAAACTGTATTTTCCATAACAGAGCAATCAGATGATATCCTGTCAGCTAAGAACAGGAGGCTTATTCTGTATTTTTTAGATGATTGTTCACAAAACATCTGTAAGAATATGAAGCACCAGAGCTTCTCTGGGCCAAATATGGTTGAACTTGGAATTTAGGCCCAGCTATAAGCATGTCCCAGGTTTAATCCTGTGCTCATCTTACTGACTGTGTGGAGTTTCTGTACATGTTCTTTCCATGTCCGCATGAGTTTCCTCCAGGTTCTCGTTTCTTCTCCCGTCTCCCAAAGACATGCTGTTAGGTGAATTGGCTACTCTAAATTGCTCCTAGTTGTGAATGAGTGTGTGAATTTATGTGCGTATATTGTTCTGTGATAAATTGGTGTCTCATCCAGAATGTATATTCCAGCCTGTTCCCACTGCAACCCTGACATTGATGAAGTGGATACTAAAGATGAATGAATGAACAATCAGATGAAGTGGTAAATATAGGCCAGGGTATTATCCCACTGAGCAGAAAGGCTCTCACCTAGGATGAGCTGCAGTGTCTGACAAATTAAAGGAAAATAAAGGAAAAGACACAGTGATTCTAGAGACTCAAGGATATTTATTAATAGGTTCACTCATAATCCTGAATTGCACTGAATTGCACTGAGGAAAAAAATACAAAAATAGTCCAAGGTTTGTCCAAGTGTTGACCTTTAGCAAACAGTTAAAGATAAGAACAGTGTCACCTGCTCTATCAATCTAGCTGAAGATAATGCAAGATTTACTGATTAGTTTAAAACTGAGTGATTGCACATTGGATTAATGAAATTCAATTTAATTAAATAGATATAGACAACAGATTGGAACACTTCAAAGAATATTTTATGTCTATTAATATTTAAACCAGAATGCATGATTACTGTATTTACCATTTACAGTTTGTTATACTTTGTGCACAATGTGTTCTGCATTTGAGCTTTTAAAAACTCTATACTGCAATGTGTCATGACTATGAACAAAAAAATAACTGGTATGCCCTCTAAGAAAGTTTTCGGATTCTTCTGTTTGATTTATAATCACTGATATATGAAGCGGTATTGAGGTAATAGTGAGTGAGAAAAGTAGTGACACCAAAACCGAGTGCAAATTTGAAAAAATTGAAATTTTAAACACCCAATGAAATCGCTCTCATTTGTTAATATTACTAGGAATTTTTCAGGTTGTAGGAACACAGGAACATGTGACTACAAGAAACTTCTCAATGTAGATAACAGATTTTTTTATACAGTAGTTGACCAATAAAATGCATAATGGATTTTTCCATTGAAAGGTTGAAAGGTTATGTCTGCTCCAGCTCCACCTCACTCCTTGAGTCTGTATAGAATGAAATTCTTTCACATGCAGCATCACGCCACACCTCTCGGGTGTGTCAATCAGGAGACGTTCCCTCTGCAGCCACTAGGACTTTTCTTCATTCTTCTTCTTCTGGAACCTCCTGAACTGTGATTGGATGGCAACAGCTGCCTTTTCTGTTTCAGGGGCATCCATGTCGATGTCAAAGTCCTCTGGAACATCCTTCTTGGATGCATCTGGAGATGGAGCAGATATGTTTATATTGATTCTTTTATTTATTTGCAAGTGTCCTCATTTCAAATCTGTATCTGCAAGCTATTGCTTCATTAAATAAATAAATAAAATATGTTCATATAGATGAACCATGAAGGTTAAAGCTCAATAACAAATTTTTAGCATGTTTTTTTTTTTTAAAGCTGCAGAAGGAAATAGGTCTCTATGTATATTTATACACTGCATGTCTTTTACAGTGCTGCTGAGCAGATCCTAAAATGACTGTTCTGTTGAATTTTTTATCAATGGATCATTTAGCATCTGGGTTTTTGGAACATCTAAATGAGGACCATATGCTGAGTTCAGCACATGTTGTTTAGGAAAACAGACACCCATCTGTAGGAAATCACATTACCATAATGATATGCTAAACTAATGAGAAAAAATGGTTAAGCCAAAATGGTGAAAGCCAAATGTTATAATACTAAGCAGCATTGAGTTAATAATGAGTGAGAATAGAGGCAATACCAAACAACACTGGCTCACAAGTGCAAACCTGTCTTACTGTGTGAGTTGACTCTTAAGAAAAGTTAGAAACGGATAAAATTGAGAAGTTAAGGTGAGAAGTTTTTTTTTTTTTTTTAGCTTTTCTTATGACATTCATTCTTGCAGCTCTATGCAGCTCAAATATCTGATATGGCAGGATGTCCAAGTCAGGCAGAGAAGCCAGTCTTGTAAATGGAGTCAAAGTGGCAGATCACACTCCACATTTCAGTGTTGCTTTTATTTACTATAAAAATAATCTGCAAAAATACTGCAAAAATAATCAAGCAGACATTCTGACACTAGAGCCATCATGAGATCCAGCAGAACTAATGTCATCACAGTATGAACCATCCTGTGCAACCTGCATGTTCACACACATAAACCAATAGCGCAAGTGTCTCAGACATTACATTAAGACATTTATATCACATCCCTTCACTGATATTTGCTGTACAGCTTTAGTTATTTAATTGAAAATATTCCACTCTCTGAGATAGAAGACGGAGACAAAGTGCATATCAAGTGTCGGTAAGACAAGAAGACAGTTCAATAGCAAGTGTCTAGGGGAAGAAAAGATGGCATTATTACTGGAACATCCAGTAACAAATAATGTTTGACACAGCAGTTAAATGGAGCTTCACTCTTTCAATACACCATTAGAGAGATTAATTGCTCTGTAGTCAATATAAGAATAAGCAGAGATGGAAGTAACAAAGTACAATTATTTTATTACTGTACTTAAGTCTGATTTTTAGTTATCTACACTTTACTTGAGTTTTTATTTCACCTAATGCTTTCTACTCACTACATTTTCAAACATCACTACATTTCTCTATAATCACATACAGTTGAGGCCAAAAGTTTACATACCTAGGCTAAAGACTCAAACTCAATTTTTTAACTCCACATTACTATACATTTCCTGTGTTAAGTCACTTAGGGTATCCACTTTATTTCCATAAGAGGACATTTCAAAATAATAGACAGATTTATTTCAGCTTTTATTTACTGAATCAGATTTTCAGTGGGTCAAAAGTTTACATACACTTTATTAGTATTTGGTGCCAGTGCCTTATAATTGCTTGAATTTGAATCAAACGCTTGGTGTAGGCTTCCAGAAACTTCTCACAATTCTTTATCAGGATTTTTGCTCATTCCTCCTGACAGAACTGGTGTAACTCAGTCAGGTTTGTGGGCCTCCTTGCTCAGATAACGCTTTTTCAGTTCAGATCACTAATTTTCTATAGGAGTCAGGTCAGGGCTTTGTGATGGCCACTACAATACTTTTACTTTGGTGTCTTTAAGCCATTTTGTCACAGCTTTGGAGGTATGCTTAAGATCATTATTCTGCTGGAAGACCCACTTGCAGCCAAGCTTTAACTTTCTGGCTGATGTCTTGAGGTATTGCTTTGGTAATTCTAGATAATCCTCCTTTCTCATGATGCCATCTATTTTCTAAAGTGAACCAGTCCCTTTTCCAGCAAAACACCTCCACAATATGATGCTGCCACCCCCATGCTTCAATAGTTGGGATGGTGTTCTTAAGTTTAAAAGCCCCACCCTATTTCCTCTAGACTTAGCACTGATCATTATGGCCAAACAGTTCAATTTATGTTACATCTGACCAGTGAACACAGAGAGGTTAAAATCAGCTGTAAACCTCAATCTCGTTTTTTCATGCTAATCTTGGTGTAATTGCTTCTTCTTTCGGGTCATCGTGATGTAGGGCTTTCTTTATGGTGGATGTACATACTTTGCACCTGATGTACCTGATGGCTCCAACTCCATCACCAGTTCCCTTGTTATTGTCTAGGGGTTCGGTTGAACCTTTCAGACCAAGGTTTATTCATCCCTGGGAGTTTATTTGTGCCTCCATCCTGAATGATGCAGTTTCTGTGTGGTCCCAAGAGTTTTAATTTTGCATACAATTGTTTGTACAGATGTTTGTGGTACCTAGAGTTGTTAAGAAATTGCTCTAGGAGGAACTGGACTTGTGGAGGTCTATGATTTTTTCTGAGGTCTTGGCTGAATTGGCTTGAAGTTGGCTTGGATTTTCCCATGGTATAAAGGGCAAAATAGTACTGGCCTTTCTTTATGGTGTACTTCCAATTAACACCTAATTACACAACTGGCCAATCAAAAGCTTTTAAAAGTCAACATTAATTAATACATTAATTTCTGGAATCTTCCAGACTGTTTAAAGGGACAGTAAACTTCTTGTATGTATTTAAACTTCTGACCCACTGGAATGCTGATGTAGTGAGATAGCAGAAATAAATCAGTTTCTAATTGTTTGTTTTAAAATGCCCTATGATGCCCTAATTGACTTGATAAAAGAAATGTATATTAATGTGAAATGTTTTGAGTTGTGAAAAATTGAGTTTGTATGTATATAATCTGGGTATATGTAAACTTTTGGCCTCAACTGTATTTGTAAAGTTGTAAGGTAACATTTTAGCATCAGACAGCTTTGAAAAGTTGATCTAAAATCCTAACAAACCTAAACTACTGACAGCAGTAATCTAATCTAATCTCCATCACTGTAATCTTCTGCTATATACACTTTGTATTAATCACTGTAGTTTGTACTGTGACAGCTAGCTATTAACATTCAGCTAGATTGAGTTGTTATTATGCTAGCTAGCATTTGAGAGATTAGAAGTAAATCTATTCTTGGTTACCCTTGGATAATTTAGTTACCCTTAGTTTTCCCACCTTCCTTGATTTCTTGGTGAAGAGGCACTAATTTACCATCAGAAACAACAATCAGTGGAATTTACTTTTCTACAGCTCTTGTTCTTATGTTTTATCCCTGTTTGGCCAGTTTAAAGAATATAGTTGATTTGTCTTTACTAGTTCACACTCCTCTGAACTACAGGAGTGAATATAAAACAGAAATTTGAGTCTACGCTGCCACATACTCTTTCAAATTCTCTTTCTGCGGAACTCCAACATCTGATATGGCAGCACATCAGCATTGATTGTGGCTGGCTGTTTTGTTCCATTCTTTAGCCCATACACATGATCTAGCTTTATCTGGTATACCGTGGCCAATGCCTTTGCCTCACAGTTTCCTGCCGGGAAAGCAGCTTACCTGATAGACAGTGCAGAAACATGATATTATTGATCTGTCAGCTCTGATCTATGCGTGGCCCTTTCGACCAGCATACAGGTAAGAGCTACAGATGGCATGTTGCCAATACTGTAAATGTCAATAGCTGTAGTAAATGTTCTCAGAATTAATTTGAAAATTGTGTTTGAGGCAAGGTCTTTAAATGCAGAGGCCTTCACTTCAAATCTGTTACCCACTATTTTGTATTTAAGAACAGTGTTCTTTCATTTGGGATTATTTTACAGGACATTATACACACAATACTGTAGCATGTATTATAACGTACTTGCAGAATTAAGTGTCAGAAACCAAAATCAGATCTATAGATTTAATGAAATTTTAATCTGTATTGTACACTAAGAAAAAGCCATTGTAGTGCTGCATTCATGTGTGTACAGGTACATGCATGTTTGTTTCCTATTCTTGAATATAAATGCCCAGTAAATTACCCCAAGTAAACAAAAATAACACATTCAAGCTATTTCCTAAAAATGAAAACACAAGGTCAGGCGTGTTGCCTGAGTTCATTTTAGTATTGTTCATACTAGAGCTTTTCATCCTGGGAAACAAACTAATAGCTTTCAATGAATAATACATAAGTGTTTTAAAGCTACTCTTTACATGATGAACAGTAAACACATGGATTCCTCCTACTGAGACAAAAGTCTGCTAAACAAAACAAAAGCATTTGGCTTTCAGCTATTTCACTTAATTGCATTGGGGGACAACGTAAATACCCATTGGGTAAAGGACATGATTGCACAGGCATACCAAGAGATGCGTTCTTCTTATCCTTAAATGCCATTTTATGCACACTGTGGCTACCTCCTGGTGGCATTGGTGGCACTTACAGATATTTGCAAAGCTGCAACAATTTGTTCACTGTCTACCTTTGTCAGATTTTAGAGAATTGAAGTTGCTTCATCACAGCGCATGTGCTCTGTGGTGGGTTTGAATGACTTTTATCCTTAATATCAGAACCTTGAGCAACTTTTAGCCTAAATAGGGAGCATTATTAACATTTTGAGCAACTGGAATCCTCAATATAGGAGAATGGTCTGTTATTGTCTCTTGAGGTGCACTATAAGGATGGGTTATGAACCCTAGACCTCAAATAGCTCCAAAGGACACTGCCTTAGCGGTCTGAAACATAAGGAAGTAGAATTTGACAAGAATGATGCTTAGGTGTAGAACCATAGTTACATACGTAACGTACAGTTCTCACATTTCACCTATACCTTTCAGAGATTTGGAATCTGGTGCACATTAGTATTAGTATATTAATATTTTTGCTCTTTATATTCTTATTCTCTGTTATGATATATTGCTCTCAGTCAGCGACATCTCACTGAGGCTCTGAATACCGCAGTAAATCAAGTTTTCCTTCAGCTGCTATAGTCATGAGGTGCATGTTTTACTAGGAGGAAGGGAAAAAGCCCAGGAGCAAGCATGGGCACTTTTGTTGCATTCAGAACTCCCCCAAAATCAAATTGCTTAGCAGCATTTTTCATTTCCTTTGACACGTTTAGCTTCCTATGGGACTCATGTGAGGTAAATTGCAAATGTGCTGGTAAACTCATGCTCGGCCATTCAGGAGTGATTGTTATAGCAGTGAATCTATGTGTATGTGCACAGTGACAAGGAAATATCAGGCCTGGTGCCAACTTTCTCTTATCAGAGTTTCTGTAACCCTCTTGTTCTGTTCAAAAGTTAGCAACAAATATACTGTTGACTTATACACTGCAATATCTGACTTAATTTTTTTTGTTCTTTTATTGTTATTTTAGTTTATTAATGTAGCTAGCATTTATTTACCTTGCCCTCCAGACGTTTTGCTGTTTCCACCAACTGCTGCAGATCCTTTGGTCTGCAAAAAAGAACATTTTTTGTTGTAGTTTTCCTTTTTCATTCAGTGATCTGGTTATTACAGCAAGTCTCACAAAATAAAGATATTACAACAATCACATACATGTACACACAAATTATACTACAGTTATTATTTCACACTATTTTCTGCAGGAATATAATAGCTCTTTTGTGGACCAGCCTGTTTGCACGGGACACTGCAACGTGATCCCATGGCACACCTCAATTTAGACAAATTAGACTTTGCATAAAAAAGCCACAGGGATGCAGAAAATGTAAAAACACACACATAGAATATCATACTACAGATTAACATAGAACAGCCTTGAATTTTTTTGCAACCTAAAGCTTATGTAAAAGATATTATATTGTTCTGCCATTCTTTAATTGATTTTACTTGATTTTTGTATTTTTCCGTCATTTTCTACCCAGTTTGGTCTTGCCAAGTCCCACCTACTAGCTAACTCTCACCTACCACAAGATAACTACCAACCACCACATTTTTTCAAAATTCTGCTCATGCTGCATGCTGTAACACACTCAGAGGAAAGCACTATCTGGCTTCTTCTGCATGCATGAGCTCACAGATGCCCGCTGTCACTGTGATTGACAGTGGAGAGAGCCAGTAATGCCACTCTTAGAGCATGGTCAATTTTGCTCTCCCAAGCAATGGATGGCTGTGGCACTGTTGAAAAAAAAAACAAATGAAAAACCAGAAATGACCGTTTTGTGGCAAGCAAATAATGTCTTTACCCAGTTCTCTTCCAAGTTAATCAAATCCAAAAGTGTGCAAAACTCACATGCCACTCAGGGGTATGGAGTCATAATAAGAAACAGAAGATTCTCTTGGTTTAATGATGTTAAATCAGTTACTGTATGTGCGTTCACTTGAGCCTATTAGCTGCGCATTGAAAAAGGCTGAATCCTTCAGCTAGAGAACTAACATGCTAATATGCCCTGTACAATACATGTCCAAGTTCACCATGCTGCATCCTATTTACTCCAGTGGAGAGCAGTGCTGGATCCGTGCAGTGCCTGATGCTTACAATCTTCCCATGAAGATTCACTCTATGATCTATGATTTAATGAGTTCAAATCCCAGTGATGCCACAGCCGCCAATGTCCAGGAGTCCAAGACTGGCAAAACTGGCCATGTTCTCAGGGAACGAGGGGTGGCATACTTTCTCTCCTATCAATCATAGTGACACTAGCCAATCATGGCCATCTGTGAGCTCATGCATGCAGAAGTGGGCAGATAGCGCTTTCCTCTGAGTGTGTTACGCCACCCCCCTGACACTGCATGAGCAGCAGTTTGAAAAGCACATGGTAGCCTTTGCCCTGCCTGGTTGGTAGCTGTCGTGTGATAGGGGAGAGATGTCTGATGGCTGGGAATTGGCCATGACTAAATTAGGGAGAAAATCAGGGGAAAATACAAAAAAATACATTGTTTCCTTTATTTCCAGAACAATGTTCTGCCTATAATAAACCAAAAGAAAGAGCCACTGACAAGTGACAAAAAAGAAGAATCTGGCTTTTCTAATCAATACAGTGGGATTCTTCGCATTGGAGGATGGAAGGAGGATGGAACACGGTGAAATTTTCACTAGTGGGTGAGACACTTGCTTTCTATTCACACCAGAGACACAAGTGATGACTTTTTTCAGTGTTTAACTGTGTACTTTAAATATGTGTTCTGCTATCATTTAAAAGTCTGTGTGCTTCCTTTCAACAAAATTCATGACAAATATGTCATGATTGATTTGGAAGGAGAAAGGTGGGACAAAAAAGCTTACAAAACTCATCCTGAAATTATTAAAAAAATCTATGCCTTTAGAATGATACGCTCATTTTATTATGAAGTGAAATTGCTTGGTGGGAAATGGAGTGCAGTAAAATATCTATATATAGAGTACCAGTGCAATAAAGGCAGATTAAACGTATTGGTCCAAATCCAATATCATTTTATTGGCATTAAATCCAAAAATTTTATGAGAAACATAAAATCATAAAAAAAAAATTGCAACCACAGAAACTATGAAAGCATTTTAAACACTCAGAAAAAAAATCCTGATTGGGGATTTATACAGCGTTTATTGTTGTTGTTTTTACACCTTATGAACTACTTTAACCCATTTCACTACTCCATGCCTGTAATTTTCTGTTATTGCCCTCCAAACACAGCCTTAACCATATAATAAAGCTGTAAATTTATTTTATTGATTTTAATCTGGAGATTTGCATCACTGCACTGCCACTGAGATCTCAAAAATTTATTGGCTGTGCTTTGGTAATCGAAGAAAAAAAACCAATATATCACAAAGCACAATTTATTCTCAGAGCACTCTCTCAGCCCAGACCACGTACTGTAATATGTGTGTGTGTGAGGGACAGAGAAAGAGGGCTGTAATGTGATTTATATGGCATTTAAATTGCACTCACATTTTCATATTCATTAACTATTTCACTGTGGGTCTGTATAATTTGAGTATAGAATCTAACAGCATCAAAAATTAATCTAAACAAGCATGGGTAATAAAATAATAACCAGTCCATAACAAGCACTGACATTTTTTTTATGTACATTATTGTCTTTGGCAAAGGAATTATGGGTAATTGGAGATCAGCTTTGCCTTAGTGGAAGTGAAAATTTAATAACCCCACTTTGCACTTCTTCTTCTTTTTTTTTCTTCCAGTTTCATCACTGGCAACTTCCATCTATCAGCCAGGGAGTATGAGGGCTAATACATGCTTCCTCCAAGACATATCAGAACTTATGCAACATCACAGCATGTCCAAAGTGCTAGGAGAAGACACTAACTGCCTCTGGGCGAAACCCCTTTAGAGAACACTAAGCTGATGTAACTTCTGTGTGTGTGTTAGAGAATGATATATTGTAAAGCTTAACATCTTTTAAATATTTGAGGGAAAAAATTTTTTTTCAAATACCCAACCCACAGGATGACCCATTATGGCCCAATCCTTTGCCACAATATTGAACCTAATGTCTATTAGGCTATATCTTCATATCTTCTTCTGCATACTCTTCTTATCAGCATTTAAAATAAGTTAAATTCAATTTTAATAAAATTTTGTTTGTATAGCACTTTTAACATTGACACAAAATAGCTTTACAGAAATCGGAATGAATTCGATGTAGATCCTTAATGAGCAAGCCAGAGGCGAAAGTGACAAGGAAAACTCTCTGACACAACATGAGTAAGAAACCTTGAGACTGAAAAGGGAACCTCTGGGGCTCTAATTTCTTGCCAGCATGAGTAATTTGCTGTTGTAATTTCGGTTCAGGATGTGTGAATTTTTTTTGTGCTTGCACTCTGTGGTCATAAATTAAAGCACTGCATTTAGGGGGTGTGACGTTTAAACTCCAGTGGAATTTTCAAACCCATTCTGCTACAAAAATGCACATGCATTACTGCTACACTCCAAGCACAGACACGTGGATAATGCTATGTTCACAAAATATGTTCAATATTAGGTGAAATTCATGTAAGCTATATTATATAAGCTATACTATAGTCTAATAGACCTGTACACACACTGACAATGTGGTGAGCCGAGGCTCACCGTGAGCTGCCCCTATAGATTTTTCTTTTTTTTACAACAGGTTAAACAAAATGTGCTGTGCATGCTGTATTTTAAATCGAGGCAATAAAAATGTATTTATTTAGTTGCATGATACCATTCCATGGCATCATACTGACCATATGAAAGTGGTAAATGTGGGCCAGAACTGGACCATCACTCGCTGCACCACAGAATTGCTTAAGGAACAAACGACCACTGTTTATTTCATAAAAAAGCCTTTACTATGTCCTTTCATTTATTATGAGGCTACTACATGCATGCATCACAAACAGATTATTTTTTCATTAAATGTTTGGATTGAAAATGTTTGTTGCTTATTACTAGATATCTAGAGTAATATCCAGTTTTTTCTTAATTTTTGAGTAATAGTACCCTATTGGTCATAGTTGTTTTACAGTAATATGATTGTTGCGTTATTGTTCAACTCCTTATTAACAATAAGTTAGTTCTGTAGGCTTTATGTGGTTAAAATATCAGACAGGTTGCCTTTCAATCAGTTACCAGCTATGGTAGTAAATTGGAATCAAGACAATAATATGGTTCTACTTGTTAGAAAATACAGTAATGGAGTCATCAGTGTATATATGATTCAGTGCTTTGTGTTGTGATCGCAATATGTTCAGTAACTGCTTATCCTGGTCAGGGTTGAGCTGAAGCCGGTGATACGTGATACGTGATTAGAAATATAACTTATGCAATCAATTCTTATTTTATGATTCAATTGATTGAATTTCTAAATAATAATAATAATAATAATAATAATAATAATAATAATAAACAAACAAACAAATAATGCTCCAAATTCACTTAGCCAAACAGGTTATTAATACCCGTATATACCCATACATTTTAAAAAAAAAAAAAAGAAAAAAAAATTCACAACCAATCAGCAGAAAGCATGGGAAATAATTCCACAATGTCAGCACAAACCAGCATCATTTATTTGTTCATCAGTAATCTTTGATTGATAATCCACTCTCACTCTTGTCCCTGATGTGGTGCCTTTATCTTTTTTTTTTTTTCACCTAAATGCTTAAGAGCTATCTTTTCACCTGGAAATGGGGATATAGTGTACCTTTAAGATGTAAGGTACATAAATGGACCTTAATTAGTTTTAGAGTAAAGATATACATGCACCTTTCTAGGTAAAAGATACTAAAGGTACCAAAAGTGTACCCTTGAGGATTATTATTATTATTATTATTATTATTATTATTATTATTATTATTATTATTCATACTGCTACTACTGCTACTACTACTAATAATAATAATAATTTGTCTTCAGAGACAAGAAATGGTACAGTTTAGTAGCCTTTTTTTCCTGATAGTCTAGTAAAATAAATATAGTATAGTATAGTATAGTATAGTATAGTATAGTATAGTATAGTGAATAATCCGCACTGTATTTAGGTCTCATGGAAAAAAAAACTGCAAAACAGATATTCATAAAACTAATCTAAAACAGATTAGTAACTGCCATACATATATTCTAATAACAATAATACTATAGTGACATATATAATACTGTAGTATATGATTAGATGATGCCATTAAAATAATATTGCAATCTAATCTAGTTTTTAAACCTAATTACAGGAATAACCTCCTGATTGTTAAATAGCTGACATTAACTGACGCAGAGCAGTGAGCCTACCTCACTCATGGTGAAGCAGATATCTTCTTCACGGGCTTTCTCTCCTGCACCAGCTGAAGTATCCTCCTGCTTTTCCCACTGCGTGTGTGAGAATCAAGCGAGAGCTTTATAAAGTATTAAAGCCTTCTCTTCTGTCATCAGGTTTCACCCAAACCAATAAGAGCTCCTTCAGCAAATTTGCATCCCAGACCCCGCCTACCCGGTTCCCACTGGCTGTTTCCCAAAAGGCAGACTTATATACTGTACCTGTCCATACTGTGCAATATTGACTATCCCCTGCTGTAGTGTGCAGCATCTAACAAATATTATCTAGTATACTAGTCATGTGACTACCTGTCAGTTACATTCAGCTGGGAGCCATGTCCTCACTGTTACTTCATCCTGCTTCATTTTTGTGCAGAGATTTTTTTTTTAATGTTATTTTCAAAAAATTGTATTGGTTAGAGCTAAAAGCAGAAGAGAACAGTTTAAAGGCAATCAGAAACCATAGCCTTAATATGGGAATGGGGAAACAGTGTAAATGGCACAGCTAACTACTATAGTATCAATATCTTCTCCTGTATCAAGAATTAAGGCACCACAATTAACAACAATTAAGACGCTGAAGAGCTTTTGAAGAAAAATATTAATAATAAATGTACTCATTTGGTAATGAACTGACATGCTCAACATTCATTCATTCAAGGCGGTAGTGGATCCGAAACCTCTCCCTGAAACATTTTGCAAAAGTTCAAGAGTTCAGCTTGGATGGGAAACCAGTTCCAACAAGTTACCAGTTAACATTAGCTCAATCGCATAGATGATAAATCAGCAAAGATGCTTTTTTTTGTTATATGAAGCATTTAGATAAAAAACATACCATCCCAAAGCTTTATTCCTCTTATGCTACAGAGATTTGCCAATTTTTATTGAATTAATCAACAATAAATCACACTTTTTTATATTTTTATAGTTACATTTAATGTTATGGAACATCCATGAGACAAGTTAGTTTCTGTTATCACTTGTGTTCTATTAGCTGTAAACAGTCATTCGTTCATCAGCCTGTCTTTTCTCTTGCTCTTGAAGTTAATAAGACAAAAAAAATGCGGCCTGTCATGTTACTGAGAAACCTGCGGAAAACCTACTGACACTGGAAGCGCAGATACTGGAAACTCTTTCTATAAATATTAAATAAATGCCCCCCTACAGAAAAAGTCACAATATCAAACATTTTTCTTTGTGAAATGACAACATTTTTAAAAATCCATCTATTATCTTTAGATTATGTGGAGTGTCTTCCATGCAAGTCCTGGTGAATGAGCTGTTACTATAGAAACCAAAATGTATTAGAATGAACACATTAATAAACTAATAATAAACTAAATAATAAACTAATAAACTACCGCCAGAACTACCGTTTGAGCTCCTGTTATAGAAAATTAAGCCACACCTTTAGATTCAACAATTCAACAAAAAAATTATAATTATATATATGATAGATATATAATTGATGATAGATACAATACAATGATAGAAAACACAGCAAGGTCATTTTAATAATTCAAAATCATACTGATATTTTCAAAAAGAACCAATATTTATTAATAACGCTTCAGCTGCATGAAAGCATAAAAGTAATTCAGGCGCAGACATGAGAAAGATGCAACATGAACAAAAAAAACAGTAGGAAATGGAAAGATGCAGACTTCTTTGAAAAACATACCACATCCCTCATGCCAGCCCACAGAGGAGATTGACATTAGAATACCACTTGTCATAGGCAACATAAAACCTTTAGCAAAGTGAGTGTCAAAGGAAAGCTAACCCTGGGCTGAAAAGAAAATATAAACAGCAGGGTCAAGTAACAGCCTTCTCATATCACGGCCACGCTGTGCAACCTACTGGAGGTATGCCTAATTTATTCATCAGCTGCCAATTTGATGGAAGATTAACTGAAAAAGAGATCATTGTATTGCCATGGCCATAGGGAAATTAGAGAAAAGTTATGGTGTCCATATAGCCTTGCATTGCTCATGGCATTAAAAGCAACAGAAAAATGGTTCAGAAATAAAATGGCAGTACCTACACATTTACAAAGTCATCTGCCTAAAGGATTTGTGATATATTAATTTTTAACCTGAATTTTTTTAGTGTACACAGTCATTAGAGTTAATCTATTTGCTATTCAGTCAGAACCACAGAACCTTTTTCATGTTTGTGAAGTAATTTTTTTTTAATCGAAGTTTCTTACATAAGAAACAACTGTGTCTCTGCTAAGACTCTGCACTAAGACAGCTACTACTTCCACAATTTATGTAATTATACCAAAATCAGATTTGTCAGAAGGTGTTTATTAATTTAATAACATTAGCTTAAATAAGTTCTGGCTGCAAGAAAAATCACAGGTTTATATTAATGAGTTTGTTCTAATGTTTTTGTTTCTATATTAATAACTTCCACAGGGACCTGTAGGCTGGAAACTGCCACTCTGTTCTTCTCAAAGTCACCAGCCTCTTCTGGAGGACACTATGCATCTCTAAGAGAGCTACCCTCTCCTCCTGACCTGCCACCTTGAATTGGCACCTCAGACTCTTCAGCTCCTGGGCTGATGGACCATATTCACACTGTTGTTCATGGTGTTGGGGGCCTGCCCTGCTCTCTTCTTCTCCAAGCCAAATCTCAGAGATGCTAGGCAGATGATGATGGCCATTGCTTGAACAACAGTCCATTTCACCCTATTGTTTCTGAAACTGCATCAGCCTGTTCATCAATATGGAGCCACTCCTTCTCCTTGTTGTCTAGGGGTCATTTGAGCCACCACTGTTCTGATTCTCTGTTCTCTGCTTTGGGCTGGGGCTTGTATCATTGGAAAGGTTCTGGACACTGTGGGTTGACTCCAGGCCTGGATCCTCTTGGATCTGACCTATGTATACATTTCATCTTGGTTTGGTGGATCCTCAGACCATGTGGGTTCTTGCACACCTTACTGCAGAGGCATTCTATACTCATCCATAGTTATGATGTGATATACATCCATAGTGTAGTTGTGTCCTTAGGTCCATCTGGATGGGGTGCTCAACATCCCCCATCTTGGGCACCCCTGGAGGCATCTCACTGTAGCTTCTTGCAGGTTTTTCCTCTCAGAAGATGCTAGTCAGACTGCTAAAACTACCTGCTCCTGTTGCTGTCTCTCCAAGCCATCTACTGTCTTCATCTGTCCCCACCGTATCCATGGTTGTCAGCTAGCCTATTCCTGGCTGTCACTGGTTCATCCAGACTGATGGTTTTGAACACACATCTTGCAGTGCACCTGGAATCATCATCAGTATACGAGGAATAAAACACTCAATTTAATACAGGATGTGCTGTTATTGGAAACAAGTAGAACTCGGTAACAGTATTGATGGGGATGCCTCCTACGCCAACAAAAGTCTATTCCTTCTTCTTCCATATAAATCACATAACCCCATAATTCCGATCATAATAATAATCATATCATAATCCTGATACTCACGATCCATGAAACAAACAGATATAAATGAAGTCATATTTAATGCACCCTATTTTCTCCCTGAGAAAATAAATTTGAGAGAATATAGAAGGAAATTAATGCATGATATTGTGCCACATTATACGTAATTTCATGGCAGTAGCCCACTGGATGGAAGAGATCTGTGATGACTCCAGAATGACTAAAAGAAAACTAAGATTTATAGGATTCATAATATTAACTCGACTGAAGAGTCATTTTAACAGAGTAATCTATCAGTCTCTAAGGTAACTAAGAGACAATTTTTAGCCTCCCAGCGTCATAATACCGGCTGCCTTTGTGGACTTTCTCTAGTGCTTTTTAAACAAATTATGTTTTTAATTTATATGATACAGCATTATGATAATTTGACTGTCACACTGAGTCACTGTAAGAATGAATAAGATTGCATATAATGAGAGAGTAGGACAGAGACATGAAACTGTCATCAAGACTAATAGTCTCAGTAAGAAATTCTCCTTGACTGTGTAAACTTTAGTGCTGCTTAGATGCTTTACAGGCATGGTGCTGCTACAAAAGCCAAGGCCAGCACTTTCAAAACCTTATTGCTGATAGCTCCTGCACCAAAGTGTGCTCTTGCTGATGCAAGAGTGAGTGGCAGTGATGAGTAGCACTGTGTATCAATGCTCTGTCACATATATATTGTTTAGGCAATGGTGTAATGGAATGCAATGTTTGTGGCCACCTCACCATCGCACCCATATTTGCTTTTTGACCATCCCATTTCAGATTTAATCCCCCATTGCTGTTATAATAATCCACTCTTCTGGAAAGGCTTTCCACTAGAGTTTGGAGTGTGGATGTGGGAATTTGCCCATTTAGCCACAAGAGCATTAGTGAGGTCAGGCACTGATGTTGGGCGAGAAGACCTGGTGCACAGTCAGGGTTCCAGTTCATCCAAAGGTGCTCAGTGGGGTTGAGGTCAGGGCTCTGTGGAGACCACTCAAATTCTTCCACACAAACCTTGGCAAACCATGTCTTTATGGACCTCACTTTGTGAACAGGGGCATTGTCATTGTGGAACAAGTTTAGGCCCCTTAGTTCCAAGGAACTAACTGAAGGGAAATTGTAATGCTGCAGCATACAAAGATGTCCTATACAATTGTCTACTTCCAACTTTGAGGCAACAGTTTGGGGAAGAACCACATATGAGTGTGATGGTCAGATGTCAGATGTCCACAACTTTTGGCCATGAAGTATTTTTTTCACAGTCTCAGGGCTGGCTGATATATATGGGTTCACAGGGCTAAGCCCTCCCTCTCCCTTCATAGGCATTCAGACCCTTTGCTATGACACTTGAAATTTAGTGCAGGTGTATCCCATTTCTTTGGATCATTTTTGAGATCTTTTCTGAGTTTCTACACTTTGATTAGGGTCCACCTGTGGCAAGTTGAATTGATTAGACATGGTTTGGAGAGGCACACACCTGTCTATATAAAGTCTAACAGCTGAAAATGCATATCAGAGCAAAAACCAAGCCATGAGTTCAAAGAAACTGCAGAGCTCAGAGACAGGATTGTGTCGAGGCACAGATTTGGGGAAGGCTACAAAAAAATTTGTTCCCAAGAGCACAGTGGCATCCGTAATTCTTAAATGGAAGAAGTTTGGAACAACCAGGACTCTTCCTAGAGCTGGCCACCCAGCCTAACTGTGCAATCAGGGAGAAGATCCTTGGTAAGAGAGGTGACCAAGAACCTGATGGTCACTCTGGTTGAGCTCCAGAGATCATGTGTGGAGATGGGAGAAACTTGCAGAAGGTCAACCATCACTGCAACACTCCACTGATCTGGGATTTAGGGCAGAGTGGCCAGACGGAAGCCTCTCCTCAGTGCAAGACACATGAAAGGCCACTTGGTATTTGCAAAAAATTTTTGAAATTTCATGTTTTCATGCTTTCACATGTCTTGCAATGACCTGGTTTTTGCTTTTTCATTATGGGGTGTGGAGTGTAGATTCAGTGTAGCGTGTAGGCTTATGAAGAAGTGAGGCTTGGGCTGATTTCTTTATAGTCCACATTATAGATTCACACAGCCTATTGTTGACAGCATATCAGGTTTTACACTTAGTGAATGTTCCCTAGATTTCATGTGCATTGAGGCTCAATTGTTTAGGCCTGATCAATTACACAAAGGGACAAACAACAGAACAATTTTCTGTGGTTTGAAGGAATGAGCTGGCTAACAGCAAGCACAACTTTTCTCTTTACATGCTTCAGAAAAAACATAGCATGATTACCGACTTGAAACGCGACTAAAAAAAGCTGTATTCAGCTGTATACTGTAATGTACTGTGATTTGTCAGGTGTTACCCAGAAGATTTTTCATGTCCTCTTAGGGAGTTTTTTCTTGCCACATTCACATCTGGCTTGCTCATTAGGGATCTAAATCTGCATCTGGATTTCTAAGTTGCTTTGTGGAAAGGTCTATTGTTAAAAGTGCTACACAAATTAAATTGAATTCAATTCTTTAAGCAGGACACATTCTGGATAGAATAGTAGCAAATATGCAACAACTCTGAAGAAATTCGAGTTCATTACCTTTCTGCAGTCAGGAATTGGGCATAACTCAACAGACATTACCAAGTGGCAAATAATGAGTGGGTTTGGATTGGGTAACATTTATAAATCTGACAATGGAGCTGATTAGAAAGCTGTTCCTCATGTCAAGGCCATCTGGCCCTAACAAAGAAGAGATGAGTGCTTAATAGCAAGTGTACTGATGCATTTTTCAGATGCACAGTCTGTGCCCTCACCAAACAGAGATCAAGAAGCATCATAAATCACATAAATCAGATGCATTCCGTTCAAGTTTATTTGTATAGCACTGTTAGCAGTAGATATTTTCAAAACCAGCTTTACAGAAATTCAGATGCAGATTTAGATCTCTAATGAGCAAAGCAGAGGCAAAAATGACAAGGAAAACCTCACTGAGATGACATGAGGAAGAAACCATGAGTGCAACCAGACTCAAAAGTGAACCCATCCTCTTCTGGGTGACACTGAATAGTGGGATTATAATTCATTACTCTTCTACAACTGTATGTTACAAAGTCAAACAGTACTAAGTGTGCTGAAAGCATGTTGTGAATAAGAATTCTAGGATGAGCAAAGGACAATTTTTTTGATTACAGCAGCTGAGGTACAAATCTACAGTATACAGGTGAGTATCCACTGAAGCAAGGGTGAGACTTAAACTGTTTTTGAGAAGTGCAAATCTTTACAGGGTATTCATATACTGTAGCCATCCAGAGCAGCAGAAGGTGAGTCATAAGTGCAGAAAGCTCCAACAACTGACATCTTACCAAGTGAAAATATCTTATAGTCAAATGTATCTAGTATTTCCTATTAGAAGATTACAATAAACCAAATATAAGATTATTAATCCTATTCCGAGACATTTTTACTCATTTCATGCTTGAAATAGTGAACAAAAAGTGCTTGAAATTGTCTTGTTCTATTGGCAGATAATTTGCTTCTTTCTAGAAATAAATGCTTAATAGGAACAAAATTATCTGCCAATAGAACAAGACTATTTCAAGCATTTTTTTTTTTGTTCTTTGCTTTAAGATCTCTTCTTGGCGAAGAGAAATAAGAAATAAAAGGGAGTTATTCCATCCTTAATCAGTATTTTGTAAATACTGTATGTTAATAGTTAGCTTATGGCGCCATGACCAAAGACTTCTTCTTTCTATTCTATTCTATCTTCGGAAAAATTATCATTATGATCAAATTAATATGCAGATTAGTCCATAACATCATCTGGTGAATTCTAGCCATGTTTTGAGATGCTTTTGCTACTTTTCCCTGACAAATGTTAGCAACACTGTCCACACAGGATACTCCTGTACAGTGGTGGTAAAAAGGAGGTAAAAACCATTTCTTCTGAAAGGACTGAAGGACATCCAGCTCACAATATGATGAGTCAAAAACCTAAAACTCCTAACTTTATATCACTATGTTGCTATATTTTAGATTTGATTGCCAAGTCTCAGTATGGATGGCACAAGGCCTGCAGCTAGCCTTAAAGCACAACGGATTTGGGGCTGCCCAAGACAACACTTAATCTAAACGATCTATGGCTTGCCAAAGCTTAATGAAAAGCTTTGTGAGCAATCTTGCTCCAGAAAGCTGACGCACATTTAACCTGCGCTGATTTACACCAGAGGCCTTTTGCCTTGAGCAGAGAAAACTGAGGAACAGAGTACAATCCTGTGCAGTGTATTGCTTTCATCAGTGTACTTTGTTTTGCTCTCTCTGTGGGGACCACATACCCCTACAGTGAACATGGTTCAGGACACCCAGGACATCCTGGATCACCATCCTCTTGTTGTTCCTGGAGCAATATTCTTTTTAATAAATTGTTGCTATCTGACATTGTTAGTATGCACTTCTGAATATCTCCACTCCTGAGCTGCTTAAAATTTCCTCCAGAGACACAGTTCAACTTTTAGACCAGTCCAGAGCCATTTTAAAATGCCCTCCAATATGTACAATTTTCATGAGAACTAAAGTGTTCATAAAATGTAAACACAATCCGGAATTTCTTAAAAATATTGAAGCAGCACGTCTGTTTAGAAATTTGTACTTTTAATACTTTGTAGCCTTCTAATGGGGTGTAACACAATGCCACAATATGTACCTGTAACTGTATCTGTAGTTGGATTTGGGTGTAGCCTAAACCGGATGGGGATTTTGTTTTTTTGTTTTTTTTTTAATTAAAATATGAACCCTACTACTCCGACTCTGAGGTTAAAAACCCACAGGTAGAAATGCGAGCACTGTCAGCATGGTCTGTGAATTCTGGCTGTGACAGTTCCTCAACATCAGCTATATCACTCCAGTTCAGAATTGGTGTCAACCCGAAATGTTCTTTTGTTTGTACCTGCCCACGATACATATCTAACAATTTAGTTGGTTCTATTTCCCAAAATATAAACAAATTGACAGCCTAATTTAAACCACCGTGACCCTGACCAGGCAGTTACTAAGGATGAATGAATGTAAATGCATCACTCAGCAACTCGTTCGTATTAATGAATGTGGTCTTTCACCTTTGAGCTTGATATCATATCATCATATCTGCTCGCTCATACCCACAAGCTTCAGATCTGACCACTTGGCCTCATGGAAGTAAAAACCTCTTTTTTGTTGCATCGCATGGGATCCCAGTCTTATGCATATCTCTAGTCTCAACCAGATTTCTGGCAAGCATTCTTAAAAAAGAATAGTTTACCTCCTATTCGTATTTGTACCTGTTTAAAATGCATTATGTATTCATTCTAAAAAATATAATCATATTTGTCTACATCCCTACTTTCTAACATTCTGAGCTTGGTAATGTGGTGCTAATGTGTGAGCCCTAGCTAGCTACACCCACAGACTACTTTAAAATATCATGTTCCGTACAGTAACACAAAAACTTTGCAACAGTTAGGTTTTCTTTTTAAAAAATTATTGTTTTTATCTGTCATATTTCGTTGCTGAGATTATGGTTGGACTTATGTTTAGCTGTAGGCAGAGTAGCAGTATAAAATAGAGATAAATCAAATGTCTTCATAATCACAAAGGAATACCAATAATTTTTATGTGTTAAGATAAAACTGAGAGAAGTAAGTTTTAAAAATGTGTTTTTTTTATGCAACCCATGCATTTTATTTGAGAAATGACATATTAGCTGCTCACATGTGCTGACACACTGTCTATGAATGGGGCCATGGATTTCTGACTCTCCTCCAGTGAAATATCTGACACATAGTCCCACAAATCACGGCCTGGGTTACTGATTGTTAACTTCACTTGCCAGAATGCACAAATTTATTCAAAACCTCTGTCAGAAGAGAGCCCTGCCTAGTATCCACAGTGCAGTGATATAACACACATTAATGTTAATGGGTGCACGTGTCAAGGAGAATTTGTAAGATGAGCAATAAAAAAGCTCTCTCTATAATGTACGGTTTTATTTCCCAGGATTTTAATAGAGTTTTGAAATTCTGTTAAGGATAAATCAGCTAGTGTTTGTTATAGCGGCACATATGGCAAATGAGCTAATTCACACTTTAAAAAAACTGTTTTGTCTCATTTCCTGTTTTCAATAGCAATGGGTAGTCTAAATAAAGTGTTTTCCAGGTTTATACTAATCACAGGGTTTTACTATTGTAAGACAAAATGTGTAAAGTTGAATACAGCTAGACATAAAACTGAACATCATAAGATCAAATTAAATATGGGCATTAAAAACACAGAATTTAAATTTCCCCACCATCAAACCTGGGGAATACAAGACTTATTTAGGAAGTTAGAAAAGGGCTTGTATAAAATGGATAGTCTCGGTTCTAAAATCTGATTGGCTGAGCTGCATTCAAAGCCATTTTAAAATCCTTAACATATGCACATCTGTGAATACTGTAATCAAATTCTGTATTAATGCTCCAGGGTTTAAACCAATAAATCTATTACACCTAATACCCAAATCTTTGCCTGTTATGTTGCTTAGCAACCAGAGCTTGCTGTAACAGATTACATTGTATGGCAAAAGAATTGTTTACTGTGAATATTATTAATAATAAATTACATTATTTATTAAAGGCTCAATTTTTTTCTATATATATTGTTTTTGTCACCATTCTATAAACACAGTAAACCATAAGAGGGCATGTGTTATCATGGGTAAGGGGGTTTTAGGCATGATGCAAAGCTCATAAGAACACTCTTCTATACAGTATGGTCAGTGTAACTCACTTCCAGAGTTACAGAACTGAGGTACAGTACAATAAGTGAATTATACAGATAAAAAGGTAAGCTTTGGTACAGCAGTTTCATGCAGGAAGAGAAACAGTCGACTGGTCAGCAGTATGCTTGGATGTTAGTGCATAAGAATGACTGGTAAAGGAGTGGAAGGTCGTAGATCAAGAATGCCCTAATGGACTTTAAATCTCCTATCAGAGTCAAATTCAGCTCTTTGCAGCTCTGCCTACTACCCAACAGAACTGCTCTGCTATAGGAATTAATAACACTGCCCAATCGATTCTCATTCCAGAAACCTTCTTCATGTCATATCCCTGATCAAATGTACCTGAGCAACTGTCTCCTTCCAGCCAGGAGCAAATAAATTCTTAGTGAAAAATGTCTTAGTAAGTGCTTGCACCAAAAAAAGAAGAAGAAGAAACTGGATGACTCCTTGCAAGTAGCAGAGCTTCAAGCAAAGGCATGCATGTGTTGCATTCATTGGTTCAATATCAGGTTTTTAATGCAGTATCAACAACTACGAACAAATAACCCAACTTTGTATTATAGAACAATATTTAAGAATATTTCAGTCATGGTCCATGTGCCAAGCATAGTCTGAGTATCATCCTTCTGCTGCAGATTTTTTTTTTTTTTTAATGCTTAAAAAATTTGGACAATTCATATTACCAATTACCTACAGAGTAAATAAATACAATTTTCTTAGTACTGTATTAATAATACTGTGCATTTAATTACTGGCAATTATAGGTAGCTATATATATATATATATATATATATATATATATATATATATATATATATATATATATATATATATATATAT
>CM040474.1:7437563-7449031 GCA_022758105.1 Pangasianodon gigas
TATATATATATATATATATATATATATATATATATATATATATATATATATATATATATATATATATATATATATATATATATATATATATATATATGCTCTATAGTCTATCAAATTTACCCTATTACTCCATCTAGTGATAGGAGTGGAGAATAACACATACCTTAATTGTCCTGATCCTCAGTGTCCCATCCTCAGTCCTCAGCCTCTTCTCCCTCCTGTAGCACAAAACAGATCAGAATTGGTCTTTATTAACAATACTAACATTTGCTACCTAAAAAGAAGTTGTTTAGTTGAGTTAATTAATCAGTTATCAGGTTTTGAGATATTAAAAGGCTGCAAATGTTAGTTTAGTTATGAAATAATGTTCACACGTCAACCGATTACTGAATAGACAAATATAATACAAGGGTATGGGGATTAAACTGAGATCAATTCCACTGTGTCACACAGGGCGAACTGTGTATTCTCTTCAGTGATGGACAGAAGTGTGGGATCACCATCATTGATGAGAGGTTACGTAGAACAAATTTGTAACTCCATGAGGTGAACACAGTCCACTTCTTCTCTAGACAGTAGGGATAGATAGGGGAAGTGTTCTCTACCCCTCCGTCAGGAGAACATTTACATTTTCAGTGTTGTATGGTAGACAGATCAGACTTTTGTCTGCTTGTCTTAGGTTAATTCAAATCTTTCTAAGTAGCTACAAGAGTCTGGTCAATAGAAAATCTAGGGAGGTGGTGGGTGCAAAAGTTCCTCACTGGTAGAGAAAGAGAGAGATGGGAATTTAGAGGACGTTAACTAGGTTGACGGTGGAGCTTCAGGCGTGGTGTTTGTCCCAAACCTCTGTTATTTCATAACTCCTGTAATGGTGTAAAGTTTATTTATTTTAAGGTTTAAAGATTTAATTAATGTCATGTGCTAGTGAACGAGTTTGTGATTATGGAGGAAGTCATGTATGTTTGCTGTAAGGACCTGGTTTGAAATGAATTTCTAAATGACTGACTCAGATGGATTCAAACATACCTCTGGATGGTATGTTATTGTGTATGTCTGGTTTAAAGTAATATTGTAACCTGTTTCATCACAAAGTTATACTGTATCAGGACCTTAAGCATGTCTGCTCAAGAACAAATGAACACAAGGTTGATATTTTTTTCTTTTTTTCTTCCAAAGGATTCCATTCTAATGTATAAAACACTACCACCAGGGAATGGGCACTATACATATATATATATATATATATATATATATATATATATATATATATATATATATATATATTTAAGGCATGATTCAAAGGACCCCAGCTGTAATTGTATCAAAATGAACATTTTCAATCCAGAACAGAAAAGGATTTCGATCCAAATTAGATACCCATTTTTCTATGACCATCAAATACAAAATAATATTTTAGCATTTCAAATAGATATTTTGACTGTACACATATCAGGAATACTGCCCATTTAAGTGCTTGTTATTGCTCTTATTTAGTAAGGGAAGATTCAACAATAATGTGAGAACAAATTTGCGATTGCCCCTTACATGCTGTCTGAATCTTGTTGAGATCATAAATCACAGAGAAAACACTGTTTATACTCCAGGATGTGGATGTATATATTATAAAGCTTTGGATTAAAACACAGCACAAAAACATGTTAAGATCTCTGCCCGCTAAAACCACTACACATGGTTGGCTAAAACCACTACACATGCAATGCAGTGAGCCTTTATACCTCTGATGCTTGCGCCTCTTCTTCTTCCTGGGTCACAGAAATAGCAGCAAGGAAATCGATTAAAACATGCAAAATGTGTCCCATGTTTTTAGACCACAAACAGTACAACAATGACAACAACAGAGAGAGAAAAACAAAGCTATAGTCACTTAGATGTTGTGTGTAATCAGGTTAAAATGGAGATCTGTTTCACACACTGAAATAAAATTTTTTTTTTAAAAATTTAAAAAAGCAAAATGCAACACTCGATGGGTGGAAAAACAGAGACCAGAGGCTGGTGTTGCTTTTTCCTGTGATATGATTGGATGGGAAAAGAAGCACGGTAAGAGAAAACCTGAACAGAGCTGGATTTCAGACAGTGAGAGGAGAAAATGTAGCAGAGAGGAAAGCAAAGCAGTGATAGTCAAGTCAGGAATGAAGAGAATTTTTTTTAATTTAGAAGATGTGTGAGAGAGAAAGAGAGAGAGAGAAAGAGAGAGTGAGAGAGAAGGGGGTATAGTAATTAATTCATTCATTCATTCAGTAGGCGCTTTATCCTGGTCAGGGTTGCAGTGGATCTGGAGCGTATCCCGAGAACACTGGACATAAGGTGGGAATACACCCAGTCATTCACAGTGCACCATGCACACACACATTCACATAAGCATACACAACTAAAGGCAATTTAGCATAGCCAATCCACCTACCAGCATGTTTTTGGGAGGAAACTGAAGAACCAAGAGTAAACCCACATGTTACATTATGTACACTCCTAACACACAGTGTTAATTGCTGTCTTAATGACTTAAACACCTGATATTAGCCCAACAAGTGTAGTGCACGTGCTGCGTTATGTACGAATAAATCATGACGGGGCATCAGGGATGGGGTGGTGTGATGTGGTCTGACATGAACCATGCATCCCGATGTGTTTAATCCCTCTTATACCACAGTGATTTGCCAACAATTAAAATGTTTTATTTATTAAAGACAAACATATCATAATTTTATCCTTTTATAGTTACGTTTAATGTTGTGGAACATCCATGAAAGAAAATAGTTCCTGTTATCACTTTCATTATAGCAGCTATATGAAAACAGTAGTTCCTTCACTTTCTCTTGAAGTTAATAAGACTGAAAAAATGCAGCTTGTTACCAGAAAACCACAAAGCACAACGTTCTCTGTCCTGAAGACTTTCCCTTGGTGAAAAACCTTGGTAAAGTTGAACCTTTCCTGTGACTGTTACGTTGAATAAACTTCTTACAGAAAACTTCAACATAACAATGATTTAATGTTTTTGCCTTGCTAAATAACTCGTTTAAGTATATACCAATCAGATTTCAGAATTCAGCAAGACTGTGGTATAAGCATTAATAATATGTATGTTAATATTAATATGTATGTCCCTGTATCAGGTTTGGTCCACAACCATCACATTAGACAGACAGTTGGAGAGATAGAAAAGTGAGAGAGAGCGAGAGAGCAAGAGAGAGAGAGAGTGTTGTGATCTACCTCAAGCTGTCGAAGTTCTTCCTCCTCCTAAGAAGGAACCGCAGTGGGTCAAAGGCATTGCTCACACGATGGGCAAAAGAGAGAAAACACGCGCACACACACACACAGACACACACACATACACAAAGCACATACAAAGCACACACATGCAGTAAAAGGAATAAAAGAGCTGTTTTGTGTATGGAGTGTATGGAAGAGAATCAAACCAGCAGGTGCAGGACTAGGGAGAGAGGCGGTTAGGGAGGAGAGAGAGAGGGAGAGAGGTAAGGCAGAGGAGGGTCTTTCTGGTGGACGATGAGAAATAAACCCAGATCACTGTGTTTACTGTGAAACAAACCCATACAGTTTTCAGAGAAAAGAGGCCCACACAAGCCAAGTTACCTCAGACATCAAGTCCTCTTCTCCCTGGAGGAAAGCACATGGACAGAAGGGGCAAAAAGGGTTTAAAGACGTGAAAAGAGGTTGAACTGTTCATTTTTTTAAAAGTTCATATAGTTTGGTCCAGTTTGAGGACTGAACACACCATGCTGCCCAGAGCACAGGAAAACAGCAAGTATGTAATGGCACAACAGTTAACAAAAAACAGATGATATAAAAATATATATATGCACCAAAGCAGCCCTGAAAGAGATAGAGAAAGATAAACAGTTTACTTAGTAGACTCTTTGCAGTAAAGTGTTCTATGGCAAGGTATCAAGCCCGGATGTAAAAGAAGTGGGAAGCAATGGGGACTGAATCAGAAAGCATATACACATCGAGATTTTCCGCTGTTTTTAGACCACATGGCCATGTCAGCTGTCCTGTTTAAATTTTACAAATCCTGGAAGAGTAAATTATCACTTGCCACACATACTGTATACGTGTAAACACCACATCAAGTTTAAATGAAGTTATATGTGCCAAGATACGTTGAAAAACATGATTCGTAGCATGATTTAAAAGCTTTTAAAACTAAAAGAGTGTAGACATGATTGATGCCTCTTACTAAGGTATATGTAAAGAAAACCCACTCTTTAAGTGTTGTTATCATTAGTGGTAATATTAAGTCCTATTTTTTTTTAACCTATTTTAACGGGTTTATGCAAATAATACAACAGCAGTTGCTATTCTCAAAGTGACTTTCATGCTTACTAAAATCACACTGTGGCTGTTAAGTTAATGCATTTGTATTCACACCATCCTATAATTTGAATCTTTAGGTAGAAACGTACCAATTTGAGTAGTCAAATTGCGTAGTCAAAACGATGCTCGTCCTCCAGAGATAAGGCTAGCCTTTTGGAAAATCAGCTTGGAGTTTTTTCTAGTTCTTATCACATTTGTACGTGTTTTTACATAGGACACCCTACAGCTGTACTTTAGGCTGCCATACATTACATTCAAATTTCACATATTGAGTAAATATTAGACCAATGAATCTCAAAGTGGGGTCTACAAACTCCCAGGGATGCTGGAATGCTGGAAATCACAACCCACCTTTATCAAAGTCATATTTCCTACTGCGCTAATATAATATTAGCATATTTGACTGAAATGGGTTTAATCCAACTCAAAAACAAGCAGTCCTATAAATAATGTCAGCTTGGGCCTAACTTGGTTCTGTTGGTGGAAAGTGCTGGAAAAAATGCTGTAGGTCTCCAACAGCCAGAAAATTAATTGACAAAACTAAATAATTAAAATTTAAATAGTTGTATTAAGTTCATAAACTAAATCTGTACCGAGAGGCTCCCTGGAACCGTTACATTTCATGGGGTTCTTGGCTGCAAAAATGTTTGCGAACCTCTATATTAGACAATCTAGATCATAGAGAATATTGTGTTTGTAACAGAAAGATGAAATAATTAAAACTGTGGTCAAGATGTATAATGTGCAAAATGTCATGCTGCAAAGTGTGTGCTGAAAGCAAAGTGTGTGCTGAAAAAGAACAGTTAAAAGCCACTTCCCCAAAACCTGAAATGAATCCATGTAGCCTGTGGAGAAATAGGAAGGTAATAAAGGAAAGAAACTTGCAAATGAGGGGCTAAGAGAGAGAGAGTAGGGACGAGTTAGCAGTCCAGACACAGGGACACACAAACACATAGCTGGAAAAAAGAAACAAGCTGATGGACGGCAGGACTTTTCACAAACAGAGGAGGTCAGAGGTCAGATTACATTCTAGTGAGTAAAGAGTTGTAAAGACCTTAAACACACTTTAAACATACATCTACCTCTGAAATTGTGGGTTCATCTTTTCCCTTAAAGAGTCAATAAAAATAATTAGGTTTTTGTTTTCATTGTTCCTAGTTTCCAGATAAGTGCAGGGGGGAAAAAGTCCCATAACATCTATGACACTTCTGAACTTTTTGTAATTCTCAGAGGGGAAAATAAGAAAGACAGAAAGAAATAAAGACAGCAAGAAAGAAAGAAAAACAGCAAGAAAGAAAGAAAGAATATACTGATTAGACGCAAGACTCATTCTAACACTAAACCCAGGCTTATATGATATACAATAATAAAAAATAAAATACAAATAAAATACAGTATGTACTGTAAAATAAGCCAACTTATGTCTCTCTACAGCCGTGAACAAATAATTATTACTGAAGTTGTAAAGACTGCAGCCTTCATTTATTATGCAGATACCAGAGATTTGTTAAAAATAATGTTTAAAACACATTACCTGTTCATATTCTGCTTCTACTTCACCTTCCTGTCAAAGAGGCAGAAAAATACAGTACTGTCAACAATAATAAGGAATTTAATACAAAATTTAACACAATTCTCCTTTTAAAAAAAAAAAAAAAAAAAAAACTCTTCCTTCGAGGACTGAGGACTTTATTAGATCATTCCTATGAATCTATTGAATATGTAATAAAACATTCTCCAAAATCCTCCTGTCCTACATCTACCTAATATCCATCTTGGGTTTAATCTACACCCAACTTCGTCCAATTAATTACCGTGCATCTTCTTGTATTTCTACATGCCTCTTTATTTATTCTTCTGTTTATGTGTTTTAAGGGACAGACCATCATGACAGCTCACCTCCAACCTCATGAGACAATTTATTTTATTTCTAGGGCTACGTACACTTGTCAAATCCTGTCCCTTGAGCCAATGACTATGCAAAAATTCCCCTGATGAACCCTGATTAAGAGTATATGGTATGACTAAGCCTGTCAGAGGAAATGATTCAGTACTTTACCTGGTCTTCCTCCTCTGCATATGGCATTTTCTGTTGAAAAGATAAAGGAAAATTCTCCATTAGTATGCAGTTCCTGTCATAAACTCAGAAGTCTTCCCCATTTTTACAGACTCAATAATAACTCAATAATCCATATAAAAATGATGCATGTAATCATGCAGTGAGAGCTGTGCGAAGGCTTAGATGAGAAGGGAAAATGAGGAAATGATTAAAATTGGAGATGGTTGCATGTCCAACAGACCTGAAGAACAACAAACTCAGAATTAATGTGTTACAGGTAGGAGGTTAGGGGAGGAGTGTGGAGGAGCCAAACCTTGGGAGATCAGGGAGAAAGAAAAGAAAGCATTATTGAGGGAATGGATGAGAGGTAGAGGGAAGAAAACAGTGCACCAGGAGGAAAGGGTTTAACCAAAGTGCTGAATTACACTGTCTTGTACTACTTCTTCTTCTTCTTCCTTTGCGTCTTCTCCTTCTTCGTCTTCCTTTGCCTCCACTTCTTCTTCTTCTTTTGCGTCTTCTTCTTCCACTTTAGGCTCTTCTGAAGGCTCGTCCTGTGCTACGACATCTTCCTTAATCTCTTCTCCTCCCTCCTCCCCTGGCGAAGTCCCCGCAGGTGCATTTTCGTTCTGTTCCTCTTCTGCGATTGCCTCTTTCTGAAGGTAAAGAGATCAGCATTCCCCAAAATAAAACAGGTAAAACACATATGTAGCAGGATGTAAACATAATGATTGTGAATGTCATGCTGGTCTTACTGCTGACACACATGATCCAACTGATCATCTAAATTTCATTTGTGGAATCAGGTGTATCAGCAGTGGGAAAACATCAGAAACAACAGCCATCTGGACAACAGGATGCCGAGAAAACCTGAGACTGAATGCAAAAGAATAATTAATGTTAATGATATGAATATAACTAGCTTCTTTTTCCCATTTCTTATTACCTATTTTGTTTAATTTTTGCACTTTTGAATTGCTGCAGAAAGATTTTACCTCGAAGAAGGAAGGAAAAAGAAATAATAAATACATACACAAGTGTCAATACAGAGGAAAATGGGGGGAAATAAACAGTTCAGTAAACAGCACAGTTCAGTTTGCAAATCAGCTGAAATCTTGACTTCCTGGACAGGGTTGGCAATATTAAATAAATGCTGTGTTTTCAGCCAAATCTATATCTACCACATCTGTAGTGCATGTATGATCACTCAAAATTAATTTATAACTGAAGTCTAAGGGCAGACATTATTCCATTAATAAACATTTTTTAAAAAAAAGAGAGAGAGAGAGAGAGAGAGAGAGAGAGAGAGAGAGACTACATATTGGAAAGTCCATGGTAATCAGATATATGCTACAGATGAGGTGGATGGAAATGAGGATAGAAAATGATGGAGAATTCCTTTCAATTTCTCAGGATTAATTTTGACATTACATGCTCATCATCAATGTTCTATTCTGTTCTATTTACTCATAAATTGTGGTCTGAGCTTTACCCACCACAATTATAGATAAAAGCAATCTACTTAAAGTAATGTCAAACCAACAATTCTACTTGTTTTGTCAGTACTGGACACACCATTTAAATACATCAATATGTTTTCTGGACAGAGGTTTAATTTTAGGAAGAAATAGATGATTATGTTTGGAGGAAAAAAATGCACCCCATGCCAACATGAAAACCTCATCCCAGTTGTGAAGCATGGTGGAGGGAGCATCAAGGTTTGAGGCTGCTTTGCTGCCTCAGGGCCTGGAGAGTTTGCAATCATTGAAGGAACAACAAATTCAACATTGCATCAAGAAACTTTACAAGAGAATGTCAGAGCAGCAGCCTGTCACCTGAAGCTTAACAGAGGTTGGATAATGCAATGACAATGACAATGACACAAACCATGCAAGAATGGTTTAATAATAATAATAATAATAATAATAATAATCCAGAGACCAGATTTTAACCCAACTGAGATGCTGTGGCATGACCTGAAGAGAACAATTCCTGCAAGAAATACAGTTCCCTTAAATACAGTTAGTTACAAATACAAATTCCAGAAATACAGTTTTGTAGGGAGAAAAGGCCTCTTATTTGTAGGCATGAATATGTCATCTACAGGAAACATTTGGTGGATGTTATGGCTGGTTATTAAATACAAGGGTTTTCACACTTGGACTGTAAATGATTAAACCATGTGATCAATAAAGCCTGGAAAAGCACAATTCTTTGTGTGTTATTAGTTTAGGCAGAAGGAGATCCAATATCCAGAGTAGATGAATTAATGCAGAAATCCAGGTAATTCCAAAGGATTCAGAAACCTTCTGCAACTGCATATCGTGCAACAAAAGAAAACACAGACTTCTACAAGCATAAGCATTTCATTTGTTAAAAAAAATCTAAATGTGCCTTCATAAAATATACTAAACAATAGAAAATACTGACCTTGAAGCCAGGTGGAGGGGTCAAACCCAGGAATTCATAAACCGAGTTGTCCTCCTTAGCATCAAAGAATGTGTCATAGTCCTGTAACCCAAGACATTGTTTCAGTTTGTGTCTTGTAGACTGACAGGAATTATAGAACTCATATCCTTCAAGAAAAACATCTCTTTTGTTCAAATTCAAACATTATTGTAATAGAGGTGTGTTTCTCCAGCCATTTTCAGCATTGTGGTGGGTTACATCTAGTGACAATATTAGGAAGAGAAAGAAATGAAACTGAAAAATAAAGCACAAACAAGATTTTGCACTTCTCTTGATCGAGTTCAGCGCAAGATTTTTACCTTGTTCAACCACTTGCTCTTATGAGGGTGTTTGAGGGTGTTTTACCAGGTTAACTACAAGAAAGATCTACTATGTTGGTAAAGCTCAGCTGAAGTCTTGATATGTACAGCTGATTCCTGTAAGCAGACCATGGCATCACTAAATTACTAACCCCACAGTAGTTGTCCTCATTGAAGATCTGAGGTGGGAGTGGGATTCCATTGGAGGGCTTCTTGTCTCCAGGTACATTCTCCCTCATCCACATGCGATTTTCTTCATTTGAAGCAATATCAAGCTGTGCATATTCAATTTTTAGAGCTTCCAGAAACCCAAGCACATCCTGCTGCTTCTTTTTGATCTGTGGGAATGAAGGAAATATATAGCCTATTGAATCTCTTTTAGTTAACCATTACATTACATAGGAAACACTAAAAAAAAAAAAAGCAAAACTAGCAAAATCAACCAACACATACACATTTTGAAAAGAGAGAGCAAGTAAACAGTATCTGAGGTGTTTTTCATTGAAATGCACCAATCCAATTTTTCCATTTTCAATACAACGCTGATATCAAAGCCATGAGTATCAGCCAATACACAATATTGATCCAATACTCATTCTATAAAATGTTTTGCCAAGTTATGTGAAGCGGCAGAGATACAATAGTAGCAATCTTTAAGATGCAGCACCATCATACCTGGGTTGTTGATCTGTGTCAACATTATAAACATTAATGGCATATAATGGCAAATTTGATCTCTGTTCTTGCCAGAATTGTAGATGTACAGTAGCCCATAAGTGCAAAAATAAAAATGCAACAGCAAATTCAGAAAAAAACAGCAAAACAAAATGAGCAAAGCAAAAAACTTTCAGTAACCACTCATCGTGATCAGGGTCGCAGTGGACCCGGAGCCTATCCTGGGAACACTGGGCGTGAGGTGCGAATACACCGTGGCTGTGATGTCAGTCCATCACAGGGCACCATGCACACACATCCATACACTCATTCACACCCTATGGGCAATTTATCTTGGCCAATCCAACTACTAGCATGTGTTTGGGAGGTGGGAAGTAACAGAAGAACCTGGAGGAAGACACTGGAGGAAGATGAAGACACAGAGAACATAGAAAGAGACTCCACACAGACAGTAACTGAGCTCAGGATTGAACCTGGAACCCTGGAGCTGTGAACTCAAAACCACCCAAAACCAAACAAACAACAGCAAGTTCAGAAACACATTATCAAAATGGAAAGTGTAGATCCTTACTGAACATCACATTCTCATTGCTGATTGGACCGTGGCGTATGACTATCGCAAGGAAAACGAATGTAAATTTTTCAGTCTGTTATCTAGTTAAGCTTGCAAAAATGATTTAATGTGAAGTTATTATGTTATTATAATGAGGATTAATTCTTGTCTCTGAATAACTCAGGTTACTTTAGCTGGCTTTTCAGCATTTGTGTACTCATATTATCGCCATGCAATGTTGACAGCATATCTAAAATAACATCATAGCCCTTCATTTAGGCTCATGAGTTCCTCTTACTGTAAACAACATCCTCCAGCTGTCAGTTTTTCACAGTCCCTCAGACTGACATGCGCTACCACATCCGTTTTGAATTTTCTGTTGTGTTCTTAGTTTTGCTGTTGTGTTTTTTCTTTTGCTGTTGTGTTTTTTGTTTTGCTGCTTCATGTTTGGTATGTTAATGTATTTGTATTGGCACATACAAACCACCATATAGATGGACTTGTGTATCTTTGTCCCACATGTATCCATGTCACATAACAATATTACTATTAATCAGGGTGTTTTTTACTCTACACTCCATTCTGTATAAACTCTAGAGACTGTTGTGCGTGTAAATCCCAGGAGATCAACAGTTTCTGAAATACTCATACCTGCCCACCAGGCACCAACACCCATGTCACTGAGATCACATTTTTCCCCATTCTGATGTTAGATGTGAACATTAACTGAAGCTCTTGACATATATACAGTCAGGTCCGGAAGTATTTGGACAATGACAGAGTTTTTGTGATTTTGCCTTTATACACCACCACAATGGATTTGAAATAAAACAATCAAGATGTGATCGAAGTGTAGACATTCAGCTTTATTTTAAGAGGTTCCTCAAAAATATGGCATTTACCATTTAGGAATTACAGCCATTTTCAACAAAGTACCTCCATTTTCAGGGGCTCAAAGGTATTTGGACAAAGTGACATAATTGTAAATATAACCATAATTTTAATACTTGGATGAAAATCCTTTGCAGTCAATGACTGCCTGAAGTCTGGAGCCCATGTTCTCAAA
>CM040474.1:7456765-7470563 GCA_022758105.1 Pangasianodon gigas
TTAGCATTTACATCTTTTTCCCCTATAGGTCAAAACAGAGTTGGGCAGCAGCACAGGAGTAACAGGGCACCTGTCCTCGCCCCCCTCAAGCTCCTAGATGGCACCAGTCAACGCATAGCATCAGCCCATCAGAGGCACAACCAGCAGCTGAGCAATGAGGTGTGGGATCTGCAGCGGCAACTGCGCACCACCGTGCAGGAGAATCGGCTACTCCAGCGTTTACAGTGCAGACACGCAGCTGCGCTGTTGCACTTCCAGGACATCCAGGGCAGCCTGCCCCAACTGCTCCATAATCACAGCAGTGAGGTTAGAGCACTGCAGGAGCTCCTGCGCAGAGCTAAAACTCACATCAACCTTCTCGCACGCAAGCTGCGGAGCACTGAGAGCGCACTGCTGCACACCCGCGACACGCTGCAGTGGCTACAGCGCCTCAACAAGGACCAGAACCTGGAGGAGCGAGAGACCCTGACACAGCGCCTCACTGTACTCACTGTGGACTTGGAGAAGAAGAACAAAAGGATTCAGGTATTGGGTAAAGTTGAGCTGCAGTGACGTGTGTGTCATGCAGCAGCACCAGCAGCTCTCTCTTAATGATTCGAATTTTCAAATTCACACCAGGATCTGGAGGCAAACCTTGCGCTGAGCACTGCATCATTTAATCGTCAAATGAGCTCGGAAATGAGAAAGACGATGGAAGCCCGAGACCTGTCCCGACATCTGGAGGAATTAATAAGTAATTTAACGCAGAAAATCAAGGTGCAGCATTTCTTGAGTTTTAAATTTGAATTTGAGTTTTAAATTTAGATTAAGTGCCAAAGCTGGAAGGCAGTTTGTTGGCCTGCATAGTAAGATTACTTGCATAATATATCTTATTTTATATTGTTTTTGTTTATCTGTTTATCCTGCAATATAGGGGATGGAGAAAGAATTGGCGAACCATGATATCTACTCGCACAGATTTCTGAAAGGCAGTTTAAAGAAAGGTACTACAAATTGTCCACTTTCTCACAATTAGAGACTTTGTTCCATTATGTTTCCAAGAGCAGTCCAAGTAAGGAAAGACACACAGCTAGGGTGTTTTTATACTGTCCTTGTTTTGGTGTGGACCAGTTTAATTTTTTCATTATGGTTTGGGTTGTTCTTTTTTCTGATGTGAACCTGACACCCATATTCAGGTTCACACCAAACAACTGGACCCTGGTCTGCTAAAAATCAGGGACTCGCTCCTTGTCTATGTGAATAATGGTTCAGTATCACCATGGTCAAATTCTCAACCTTTGTCTTTTGGCTCTAATAATGCTTAAATGGATTGCCTATTACTAGATAACCATTTCAATGAACAATGAAAATGGCGCTGATATATATCCTGAAGGGTGTGTAGAAAAGTGACCTTAAATTATGGGTAATATTGGCACACTATTAAGTAAGGAATAAAACAGGACAGGACATGCATTTAGGAAAATTGTCACTGAAAATAATCAGTGACAGAGTGGTAGCACATTCCAAAGTGTTTTATTCTTTTCATAGTACAGCAATTTGCCAACACTAGCAATTTTTTATTTATCAAGTAACAATATGTCATACTTTACATACACTTGTAGTTACGTTTAATGTTGTGGAACAGCCACAACAGAGTTAGTTCCTCTTATCACTTGTTATAGCAGCTATAAAAATTTGTTCCCTCACCAGCCTCTCTTTTTTCCTCTCTCTTGAAGTGAATAAGACAAAACAATTCAGCTTGTCATGTTACCGAGAACCTCAAAAGCACAAAATCTGCTATCCTGATGACTCTTCCATATCGCAGAACTTAAAGCAATAGTTTGACCTCTGACTGTTACAAAGTACTGATGATAGAGAATCCGTCCAAAAATGCTAAATAAACATATCCTCACAGAAATGTATGGCGGATCACCCACCATCGCTGTGTATGTTGTTACTATAGAAACAATAACACATTCGAATGAGTGCATGTGATTTGCCTTGCAGCCTAACTACTCTCAGAGCAGAAAATTAATCAACACCTACTGACCAATCAGAAAATTTAACAGCACTGTGGTGTAACTGTAATTGTTTGATTGGTTGGATTGTAAAAATAATCAAATCACAACCGACCAAATTTCTGACCAAGCAGAGAACACGCTCACATGCAAACAATTTAGTGCATTTGCAAACTACTGGTGCAGTGTGAACCAAATGAAAAAGATACAGTCGTTCATTAATCTTCAGTAACCTCTTCATCCTGGTCAGGGTCGCAGTGTTTATAGGGCCTATCCCAGAAACACTGGGCATGAAGTGGGAATATGCAGCCTGGTTGGAGTCTGCCAGTCCATCGCAGACACATGTTCACACACTCATTTACACCTTGGGGCGATTTAATGTAGCTAGCCTCTGAAAAAGATACAGTGTTCCAAAAAATTTGCATCTAAGTCTAGTGTAAAAACAGCCTTACAAATTAAATTAAAAAAAAAAAATCACTCAGCATACGCACTGCAATTAAATGTGAAAAGGTGAATAACCTTGTGTTTTTATGTCTCCGTTTTCAGGGACAAAAGAAAGCAAATTTGTTCAAACAGAACGTTTGTCACCTATAGTACTTGAAACCTCTCCTCTCCTAATGCAGACAGAGTATCCACAAAAAGACAATGAGAAGAAGCCTTGGGTAAAGTTCATATTAGAATATGTTGCTGGTATGCTGCTTTGAGGCACTTAAATGAAACTGAAAAGTCTGTATTTACTGTAGTTTCACTTACAGGAGTTTGATGGCAATAAACTAGCAAAGGACAGGAGCAGTGAGGACGAACTGATGCAGAAAGATAATGAGGAAACCTCTAATGAGACACCTCCTGGTAAGAGCTGCCAGACTGTCCAGGCTGCCACTGTAGGTGGACTGATACATGACAGTCCTTTTCAGTATAGCTGTACTGTCCAAGTCTACATTTACATTTGCTCATCTGGCTGTAATCCAGAGCAGCCTGGTGATGCTGAGATTTGAGCTCATGACCTTCCGATCAGCAGCCCAAAGCCACTGAGCCACCACTTCCCTGTCTAAGGCTCCTCACATTCTTCTTTTTCTCAAGAGAGCAAAAGTTCATTCATCACTCACCTGATGATGCTTGAAGGACAGCAAGCCCCTCAACAGGCTTTAGTCAGGATTTGACCATTTTTTCATTGGATTTATACCACAGCATTGTTGAATTCTTGAATCTGACTTTTCTATAACAGTAGTTCTAGCTCTAATTAAAATCACAGTTTATATTAATGCACTCTAATATTCTAATATGTTATTGTTTCAATAGTAAGGGTCCCTGGAGGACTAGTGGTCAGGCCACAGCGCTCTCACCCCTGCAGCCTGGGTTCGACTCCCGGCCAGGGAATCAACCCCAGCCACTGGGGTTGTGTGCAACAGTGCGCTCTCAGTGCTGGTCCCAAGCCCGGATAAAATTGCGGAGGGTTGCGTCAGGAAGGGCATCTGGCGTAAAAACTGTGCCAAATCGAGTATGCGGACCAATGATCCACTGTGGCAACCCCTAACGGGAGCAGCCGAATTAGGAACAACAACATTGTTTCAATAGTAACAATTAATTCACAGGCACTTATATGGCAGATGCACCACAACATCTAAGTGTAATCATAAAAACATATTGTTATTTAGCAAAAGTAAAACATATAAACATTAGTAGGGTGAAGATTTCTGTAAGGAGACAGTTATTTAACATTTATGCTTAAATGAGTCCCAGGTGTCAGTGCTTTCTAACATTCAGTTAGTTTTCCTCCATGGGAAAGTCTTCAGGACAGAGGACTTTGACAGAGGACTTTAAAGCCTTGCAAAGCAAAAAAAAAGTCACTCAGCATATGCACTGCAATGAAATGTGAAAATGTGACTAACCTTGTGCTTTTACATCTCCCATTTCCAGGGACAGAAGAGACCAAATTAGTTCAAACTGAACCTTTGTCGTCTATAGCATTTGAAACTCCTCCTCTCTCACTGCAGATAGAGTATCCACAGAAAGACATTGAGAAGAACGCTGGGGTAATGTTCACGTTAAATTGCTTTGAGCCACTTAAATGAAACTCAACTCTATTTGTGCTTACTGTAGTTTCACTTACAGGGATTTGATGCCAATAAACCAGCAAAGGACAGGAGCAGTGAGGATGAACTGAAGCACAAGGAAAAGGAGGAAACCTCTAATGAGACACCTCCTGGTAAGAGCTGCCAGACTGTCCAGGCTGCCACTGTAGGTGGACTGATACATGACAGTCCTTTTCAGTATAGCTGTACTGTCCAAGTCTACATTTACATTTGCTCAGTTGGCTGACGCTGTTATCCAAAGCAGCTTGGTGACGCTGAGATTTGAACTCATGACCTTCCCATCAGCAGCCCAAAGCCACTGAGCCACCACTTCCCTGTCTAAGGCTCCTCACATCCTATTTTTTCTCAAGAAAGCAAAAGTTTATTTATCTCATGATGATGTCTGAAGGACAGCAAGCCCCTCAACTGGCTTTGGTTGGGGTTTGGCCATTAGTTTATTATATTTATACCACAGCATTGTTGAATTCTTGAATCTGACTTTTCTATAACAGTAAAGTCAGACAGTAGTTCCAGCTGTATCACAGGTTTATATTAATGCACTCAATCTAATATGTTATCTTTTAAATAGTAACAACTCATTCACAGGGACTTGTATAGCATATAATAAAAGTCTAATAATAAAAAACATATTTAACAAAAGTAAAATGTATAATCCTTGATACGGTGAAGATTTCTGTAAGGAGATGTTTATTTAACATTTCTGGTTAAATAAGTCCTGGGTTCCAGTGCTTTGTAACATTCAGTAAGTGTTTCTTTACGGGAAAGTCCTCAGGACTGCTGTTTCCAGTTTCTCTGTAACATTAGCTGTGGGGGTTTTTGGTCTTATTGACTTCAAGAGAGAAAAAGGTGATACTGGTGAGGGAGAAATTGTTCATAGCTCCTATAACTTGTCTCAAGGATGGTCCACAACATTAAAAGTAACTATAAACAGGTAAAAAGTATGCCGTGGCATTGTTAAAAATTGTAATCATTGGTAAATTGCTGTGGTATAAGACGAATAAAACATTTCAGGAAGTGCTCTTGTGGGAAAATAGAGTGATTACACTTTACAGAAGGATCCTTAGTGCTTGAATTTGGAACCTTGAAGTCATGATATAATGAATATGCTATTATTTAATTTCTTAAATCTGTCTGGTTTTACTACTTGCTATTTCCTATTAGATATTGGAAGGACTAGTGGCATTGATGGAATTAAGCTGGAGTATGATGCAGAGCAGGAAGAAATGACAGCCAACCTCACTCAGGACTTAGCTTTTGAGGGGCACAAGTCACAAGATAATAATGACCAGTTAGTTATCACTCAGTCATCGTCAGCAAACAAGGCCACCAAATCCCTAGGCAAGAATAGACAGCAATACATATTTAAAGAGACCATCCTGAACCTACACAGTGGGACACCTGCTTATGGAACAAGTCAGAGATCTGGACCAAGGTTCCACAGATGTAACAAACCCAAAGCCACTACCACCGTTCTTGACACTGGTACATATGACCCATCATTTTTTGTGCCAGCATCCACATCATCAATGAAGCAGGAGCCACAACCAATAGTGAGGCCAAGTAATACCAAAAAGACCAACTTGATGAAGGAACTGTTTGGTCAAGTAAAATTGGTTGAGCAGATGCCTGATAATAAATTAGACGCTGGCACTAAAACCTCAGATCCAAATAAAACACCATTTTGTCATTCTGCAGATCCCAGAATTTAAGAAGTTAAGCCATGTGAAGGCTCTTATCTTAGCCTGTTTAATCAATGTACTCCATTGTCTAAATTTGTTGTTGTTTGAATTACATATTAATATGCAAATAATATGCAAAATAAAAATGCTGTTGATCAGATGTTGTGTTTATTTACTGAAACTGAACATCATGAAGCATGAATGAATATAATAATCATCAATATAAACATCCAAAAAGTCAAATAAATTCAAACATCAAACCAGGGTGCAGTATGCTTTTTTCACAGTGGACCAATGCTACCCTTTCAAATAAGTGAAAATACAGGACACTGTTTGTATGGAGATCATTACAAATGATAAATTATTTTTTCCTCAAATTAAAGACTTTTCCGCAAATTGAATTTGCATTTTAATTAAATTAATTAAAATGCAAAAAAAACAATTCAACAAATACAACCACAATTCAATAAATATATAGCAGGTTCTGTTTCACCCCTCTTAACCACCAGGGGTGGTGAATATCACCTGGGTACCTTCTTGTGCATGCAGGCACACATGCCAAAATCTCCCAAGAAAGTGACCACATGATGTAGTATTTGGTAAATACCATTTTTGTTCAGCCAACAGTTATCTACCCTTCAGCCATAAGTCCATAGGTGGTGTTTCTGACAATAGGGATCAGCTTGGGAGGGTTGCTCCATTGAAGCCACCACGTACCCTCTCTCAATGGCTGGGGGCAGTGTGGTGTCACAGCGGCACAGAGGTTATGTCAACCACACTGTGAGATTAGAACGGATTAGAACAGCAGTTCTTCTTAATGGTTCTGTGAAACTGCCATATGCTGGACCATTTTAACATTGTCATAACGGTAACGTACATCAATCATCAAGACAGCACAAGGCCGGATAGCGCTGTCTGCCTTGCACAAAAACTCATAAGCATAAGCCTCATGAGAAAATCTCACTTTGCCTGGATGGCACAATGGTGAGGCAGATGCATGTTGAGGCACAACATATGTCTGGCATCTGCACTCAGGAGTGGTGTAGCAGATCTTGGGGAAGTTTTGCAGGGCACAAGTGGACCTCTTCGCCAATGGCGAATCGAGTCACTGTTGACTGTGGCTCTCCCTGACTGCCAGTGTTGCACGGAATTTAGAAATTGGGCCACAGAGTCCTGTCTAATGGCCCCAAAATGGCCAGCGATGCCTTGGTTTCCACTGTTGCTCTCACTAGTGGTCAGAACATCTTGGCAACTTCTTCGCTGTGCCAATGGGTTTGGCCCCTCAGATTAAAGTGCAGGTTGAGGACTATGACCTAGGAGTCCAAGTGATAAAATTATCACAAACTTTCTGAAGGGAACAAGGTGTCTTCGTCAGTTATGTTCCCCCAAGAGCCCACCAATGAGATCTCCCCCTTGTGATGGAGCCCTTTAAGTCCTCTCCTTATGAGCACATGAAGGATGCTGAAATGAAATGAGTTTCTCTAAAGATTGTCATTGCTAGAGATCAACTCAGCAAAAAGAGTACAGCATGCCTCGGTGATATTCTTCCCTTGAATGCTCTGGTGGCCAGATGATTCTGGAATGACTTCTTGGATAAAACCCAGGGTTTTTGATCAAGGTCATAGCAATTTTTTTTTAACCAAATCAATTGATCTTGCAGCATTCTGGAGTGCTCCTTATTATGCCCAGTACTCACCCTATGGTACTATGTGGACCAAATCAAGTTAACTGTTCACCTGTCATGGAGGAAAGACACAGGACACGTCCATGACTAAAAAGAAACTGGCCCACTGGGTGATGGGCACTATCGCCATATCCTACTGGCAGGCTTCATAGCCAGACCCTACACTCTACGAGGAATGTCTGCTCCTCATGGATATTACTTAAGTGCATGGCCAAGAAGTCTGCACTGCTGCTACCTGGGCTACCTCACCATACACACAATAAGGTTTCCACATGACATTCACCGTCCCTGGCTGTTATCCAGTGTTTACAGAACCATAGTTACATAAGTCACTAGTGTTTCCATTATGCAGTTCTATTTGTTTTACTATGTGTTCAGGAATGTTAATTTCATTAGCTGTAAACTATTGGGAAACATTTCTTAAATGCATTGATGACAATCTATATACAAGTGCAATAAAGAGGCACAGCTGTATTTACAGTTTAGATAACCATAAACCCCTCACATTAAACAAAAATTAAAATCACTGATGGTATATGAAAGATGTGTAATGATATTCAAAATCAAATTATAATTTTATGCTCAAAATGACAAATTTACAACAAAAAGCAACTTTATTTGCTATACAACTGAAAGAAGGGACTAGATTTATCAGTATTCCTCAAATTCAATGTGGGGAAATTTGGTAGCCAAAATGTCTTTAAACAAACTGCATAATTTGGCTTTAATGAAATCATAGTTCTCCTAATAACACGTTTTTGAGATCTTGTAAATAATTTCCACAGTCGCAGACAGATGACTTAATCTAGGAATTAGCTAAAAGCATGAATGCCAATGGCTACTACTTTGTTGCAGACCACCAACCAGCACGTTATTCCAACACCACCTAAAACGAGACAAGGAAATGCAAGTCGAGTTTAGATAAAATAAATATTTGTGTGTAACAAAAATATACTCACTCTTGGCAACAGTTTCTTTTCATTTCAGGTTTTTTTTAAACATATACAGTTGTGTGCATAAGTTTGGGCACCCCTGGCCAAGTTATATTTTGTTCAAAAGAAGTAAACACAACCTCTGCAGCAAACTATTCTTAAAACAACATTCTTCTGCGAATAGTAATGAAAAAAACTTAAACTCAAAAAAAAAAAGTAATTGTGGCATGGGCAAATGTTTTGACACCCTACCCTAAATCAGTACTTAGTGACACTCCTTTGGGAGATAGCTTGCAAACCCTTCTTGTAGCCAGCTTGTTGTGTTTACATCTTTTCACTTCCAAAACCAAATAAAATACGTAATCTGGGGTGTAAACAGGGTGCCCATACTTTTGCATACAACAGTATAGTGGTCTGCATATATATATGCATATAACCGACTATGTTTTTTTTTTTTTGTTTTTTTTTACTGATCTATCTGTCCTTACCTGCAACTCCAGATGGAAAAGCTACAAGTCTTTCCAGTGGTGAAATCCACTTGCTGGGAACCACAGTGACTGGGTCTGCGTAATACTTCCAGATAAGTGAGATCATGAGCACCGCCTGGGATCATACAGCAAAACGTGTAGCAACATTAAACTCACACCCAGCGAGGCAACACTGCAACTACACTTACTACTACAATGTAATGAAAAACCATAGAGGGATTTTTACATTCTGAAGCAAATTATACACATTTCTCTGTAGCTTCAAGATTTCAAACACCTTTCAGAAAGTTGTATCTTTTTTTAGTACAGTCTCAAATCATCTGCTTATTTAATGCTGTATACAAAGATTTATGTGTTTTTGCTGAAATAGTTAATAACCGTGAGCTAATTTTCCCTATAACGCAGTTATAGTTGCTTTTACATTTTTTGGTCTCTTTCTTGGACAGGGCAATATGCAAAACTGCATCCGTTTTGTCTTTCAAACTGAACATTCTGAATTCAATAAGGTATTATTTTTAAAGAATTGAACAGAAATAAAACATGACTACAACTTACTTGAAGAATGTAGAAAATGATGTTGACAATCCATTTCATTTTAGCCTGCTGAGCCGTTCTTGATTTCACTATATGAAAGATAACAGAAAAATAATGAAAAATCTAACTATACAGAGATACAGTGGGGTCCAAATGTCTGAGACCACATTAAAAGTCTGATTTTTTTTTCCATTTAAAATTGGAAATAAACCAGAAGTTTTAGAATTTTTAAATATTTAAAACAAAGAAAGTAAATGTTCAATAATCTTGAATATTTAATATTCATGATTCTGCATTATTTCTAGGTCACTATTTAAATGTAAAAAAATGGGACCACACAATAGGAGTAAATGGTGTGTTGTTGTCCACTCGTATACAGTCATTGTTCCTACTCAGATATCCAGCCAAAACTGTTGTAGTCTTTCAAATTTCATATCTACCTCCAAGTTACGATCTGGAGGGGGTTTGCCCTGTATTCAAACCAGAAAATCTCAATATAGAGCCCACTGCGTCACCGCTTTACAACAGATGTATTGATGGTTACATTTTTTTTTCCAACAGCTTCTTGTGTGTAAGTTAAATGGTCAATTAGTACCGTGATACTGTAAAAACCTTAATATTTTTAGCCACAATATCATGATTGCACTTTGCTACAAATAAAAATGATGCAATAACGTGATATCACCAGGTGTGATCGTGTTCATATGACAGATTTATCATAGTGCTACATGGCATCTTAGTGTAATGACAGTAGGTTAGTATTTTACTGATAGTCATTTCGGTCTTCATCTCCTTTTATTAAGCCATGTCTGATTCTCTTACCATGAGTTTTCAGCTTGTCTGTCATCTTGTTTATCTTGCGCTCCAGTCTTGCATACCTGGCGAATTCATCCATCATGCTTATAGACGAAAGCTCCAACCTCATGTTCTGGATTTCTGTTCGCATCTCCATTTCCTGCTCAGCATCCTTCTGCAGGATCTTTGTGAGCTTCGCGTGCAAACATTTAAAAAAAAGAAAAAAAACTTTCTTAAAATTCATGCTAGTTTATAAAACTATAATACAATTCAGCAGTCAGATGAAACCAAGGAGATGTGAAGAAAATCCTATGGAAATAGCTGATCTTTATTTGGGGTTAATCAGACTAATTTCACTGATGACAGCTGTATGAGAATTACTTTTGAACATGAGGTTGAATGTGATTGGTTCATTCTGAACACAGTCACATCTCCAATTATAAAAGCGTGTACACACTTATGCAACCAGGTTATTGTAACTTTTTTATTTTTCCTATTTTTCCCTAAAATGTTTCTGATTGTTTTTGACTTAATTTTTATACGTTGTAATTTCACATTGAGGGTGGAGAAAGTTCTGACTTGATTTATCAATTTTTTACATCACACAAACCTGCCATTTTAGCAGGAGTGTGTAGACTTTTTATATCCACTGTATTTCACATTAAAGGTACAAAAAACAAAGACCTGGCATGATTTATCTTGGTTTTAAAAACCTGCCATTTCAACAGGGGTGGGTAGACTTTTTCTTTTCACTGTACTCAGTCCTCAGTGTATACTTTTCACTATTTTATTATATTATACATTCTGCTTATGTATTTCTTTTATACTGTTCAGTGATGTATACAATCCTCCACATACCTCTGTATCATTACTTGCACTATATGTTTTGCATTTTTTTAACCATATTACACAATGTGCAAAATTCATACTACATGAAATCTCAACCTTGTGCAATATTTTTCCCAACTAATGTGCAACTGTGTCCTTATGTTTTCCGGTACATTTGTTGTATGCTCTTTATATTAGATGTAAGAGCACTCTACTGTAGTATAAGAACTTTATGTATTTATTTATTTTGGATACGTTGTCTTCTGAAAACATGACAATAAAACAAACTAAAAAAAAATGATGAAATATCAATTGGTACCAACTGCTTTTACAAAAACAAAACAAAACAGGTGAATTCACTCATTCATTCATGTCTTAATAGCACTGATTCCTGATTACACACATCGGCTGGAAGGAGCTCCCCAGCATGTGTTTTTACTGTCCCTCCCAAAAACATAAATGTATTCAAGGGTTTCAAATCATCTCATATATTATTTTCTGTCAAAATACTCACAAATTGAACAGCACATTTATTACTAGGCAGTGAACACAGCACAACTGACATCACCTCCACAAGCAGAATGCCAGTTACATCAGATCAGGTCTGTAATTCAGTACTAGTCTAAATGTGAGTGTTAGAGGTTGGTCCAAGTTACCATACTGAAAATATCACTGTAATCAGAGCTTATTAAACACTTTATGATATGAATAAATGATGTGCAGGTGCTAAGCCCTGGCCATGCAGTGATGGAGAACCACTGGCATAAAGGCTCATTCTCACCATCCTAACAATACACATACATCACGTGACTCTCAGGAAACTGTATTCTAAATCACTTTGCTACTTACAAGTGAGGAAATGGATGGTAATAATGTTTTGACGAGATTACACACAAAAACCGAGCTCAGGACCAGCAGCCAGTTGTATCCGACGTCAGCCATGTTCTTTGTTTATGAAGCGTTAAGGAAGCCGGCGGCAACTAGGACCCAGGCGCAGGTGGGGCAACGTGAAGCCGGAAGTGTATGTGGTACGGTACTTCCTTCAAAGTAAAAGGAAGCTTGCTTTATTTATTTATTTATTTAGTTAGTTAGTTAGTTAGTTAATTAGTTAGTTAGTTATGTTATGTAATGAAGGCATACAATATTCGCAGGTCGAGCAAAAAAAGTGTGTTTTCCTAAAGCCCTAAAGCACGTCAATCAGAGCGGCTGCATATCACAAAAGAAATGTTTTCCCTAAATCCCGCCCCATTTGCGACATTTTTTTGTCCGCACAGAAATGTGACGCCATCTTGGGCAGGGCAGTTTTCCAACTTGAGCTAACTTGAATTTAAAGCGTCGACAAAAAGTTCCTTCAGAAGTCCCGGAACACTTAATGGCATTAGGTTGTAAATAAAAAATTACAAACAGCTCAAAATAAAATAACTAGGAATCAGTTTTAAATGGTGAAAGCTCTGACAGTATGTGTTTTCAGTTGATCAGGGTTAGTATAGTGCCTTACACTGAACCTGGACTAAGGCCCTGTTCAGACTGGGTATTATTATTCCTCAATAATTGTTGTCACTGTACCAGGTGTGAACAGCTATCCGTCTTATCGGTGCACTTATGATCAGATCACCCAAGACGAACAGCCGCTCAAACCTGGTCTGATGACAACAATTTTTACCCAGTTTTGAGAAAACACACTGAGCACTTTATTAGGAACACTATACTAATACTGGGTAGGATCTCAAAACAGTCTCAATTCTTCATGGCATGGATTCCACAAGATGTTGGAAACATTCCTTTGAGATGCTTGTCCATCTTGACATGATTGCGTCACACAATTCCTGCACATTTTCTTGGCTAATAGAAGCGGAACCTGACGTGGTCTTCTGCTGTTGTTGCCCATCCACCTCAAGGTTCGATGTGTTGTGCATTCTGAGATGCTTTTCTGCTCACCACAATTGTACAGAGTGGTTATCTGAGTTACTGTAGCCTTTTTGTCAAGTCCAACCAGTCTGGCCATTCTCCGTCCGCAGAACTGACACTCCCTGGATGTTATTTCTTTATTGCACCATTCTGAGTAAACTCTAGAGACTGTTGTGTGTGACAATCCCAGGAGATCAGCATAGAAATACTCAAACCAGCCCATCCAGCACCAACAATCATGCCACGGTCAAATTTCATTTATTTTATTACTGAGCGACACACTGCTCTTTTTAACTGTTCATAGCTACATTGCATGTTACTGAATGTCTGTCTGAGACTCGAGTTTTCAAGACAGAGGAGTTTGCACTTTCCGGCTTCTCTGTAACATGACAAGCTGCAGGTTTTTTTTGTCTCGTTAACTTCAAGAGAGAGAAAAAAGAGGTAGGTGAGGGAACGACTGTTTATAGCTGCTATAACACAACCAATAAAGTGAACTAACTCCCGTGTCAGGAAATTTACTGACTTTTACGAGGTGCTGACACTTGAGACTCCTTCCATAGATTTTAAATAAACATCTCCTTACTCCTTATATATATATATATATATATATATATATATATATATATATATATATATATATATATATATATACACTTGAGGTCAAAAGTTTACATCCCCCTTTCAGAATCTGCAAAATGTTAATTATTTTACCAAAATAAGAGGGATCATACAAAATGCATATTATTGTTAATTTAGTGCTGACCTGAATAAGATATTTCACATAAAAGATGTTTACATATAGTCCACAAGAGAAAATAATAGGTGAATTTATAAAAATGACCCCGTTCAAAAGTTTACAT
>CM040474.1:7475216-7493272 GCA_022758105.1 Pangasianodon gigas
TGCAGGATCTATGAGAACAACCTGCTACTGCAGGATCTGTGAGAATAACCTTCTACTGCTGGATCCATGACAATAACCTGCTACTGCAGGATCTATGAGAACAACCTGCTACTGCAGGATCTGTGAGAATAACCTTCTACTGCTGGATCCATGACAATAACCTGCTACTGCAGGATCTATGAGAACAACCTGCTACTGCTGCAGGATCTATGAGAATAACCTTCTACTGCTGGATCCATGACAATAACCTGCTACTGCAGGATCTATGAGAACAACCTGCTACTGCTGCAGGATCTATGAGAACAACCTGCTACTGTTGCAGGATCCATGAGAACAACCTGCTACTGAGGGATCCATGAGAGCAACCTGTTACTGCGGGATTCACGAGAACAACCTGCTACTCCAGGATCCACGAAAACAACCTTCGACTGCGGGATCCACGAGAACAACCTGCTACTGCTGCAGGCATAGTATGACAGCAATACGGCACTGGGGAACTAATACACACACACATATATACACATTTAACCATGTCATGCCCTGAAACTGCATATGTGTACTCAAACAAACATGCATGACTTCATGAGAATAATATCACATGTGAACAAGACTTACACATGTGAGAAAATCACATCTGAAAAAACAAAATGATGTGCCTTACATGTAAATTGGGTGATAAATTACATGGGAAAAAATAAAACCACAAGGCCAAGAAAAAAAAATTATGTTGATTATGTGTAAAAATCACATGTGAAAAGTCTACTACATGTGACAGTGTGTGAAACAGTGCCATGCTAAGTGTCTACATAGCACATGTGTAAATTCACAGGTGAATGATGTGATTATATAAGTTCATGGGACATTTTGTAGCATTCATATTTCATCTCAACCTGATTCTAAATACATTTTTAATGCTACAAAGACGTTTGAAATAAAATATCTTTTAAATAAAAGAAAAGAAAAGAATAAAGAAAAAGAAGCTGGTGCATTTTGTATTAAATGTTTGAATAGTTGGCAGATTTCTAGAATACTTTTGAATTAATTTTACTTTTTAATTTATAAAATAAATGAATATAAATAATAATAGTTATATATTTACTCCAAAAATAAACGAAGGACAGATTCAGCTGCAAAAGCAAGAGCACGAGCTGCTGACGTCATCCACAAGCTCACGCGAGCAAGCGCGAGACAAAAAAAAAATCTTTTCGTTACGAAGCCGCTAAACAGAATAGCTTTTCGACGCGCATAAGCGAGTAAACGCAGAAAAAAAAAACTGTCGATATGGTTTTAATTTGTCAGTGACATTTCTTCTCCCTTTGTTTGACAGGGAGACTTTTTTTCTCCCCCAACCCCCCATTTCCTTTGGTCGGAGCGGAAGTTGTTCTGTAAGCCGAGGCCTCGCACTTCCAATGGCGACTGAAAACTGGCTGAACGGAAAGCGGGAGCTATCACGAAGGAGACCTGAACCGTGCAGTCAGAATTAAATAAATATATCAGCGGATAACAAGACATAAAAAGAAGTTTGAAGAGGAGTACGTCAGCTAAGTTATGGCTGACAGAATGGACAAAAGAGGGAGTATTTCGCTCCTTGAATCGGGTAAGGCACAAGAAAAGTAAGGTTTAATGTTTTGAATAGCTAGCATCACCTTTTCCTGCGTTTAAATCCCATTTTCACTCATTTCCTCGCTTTTCGTCTGTGTGTTTTTTTTCAGAGCTTTATTATCTAATTTCTCGCTTTTTAACCACCGGTCCTTGTCAGAGAGCGGCCGAGGTGAGCGCAGTGTATTTCCGACTCGGTGTTATGTGGATATGTTGTGGTGAAAATGCTGTGTTTTGGTTGCGAGTGCTCATTACACATCACTGTGTCTAATCTGTTGCAGGTTCTCGTGAGTGAACTGGAGGAACATCAGGTGTGTGTCCGTGTGTTTTGTTCGTAATCAGCACAAAGCCTGGCTCGAGTGAAGCTCACTCAGAGGCGGATTTAATGCTTGTCACTTTTGATAGCTCTCACTGTTTTCGACAGTTTTTGGATGTTATGATGAATCAAGTTGTTATTTGATCATATTTGAAGTCCTGTCATTTCTGAACGGGTTTCTGTTCTCGGCAGCTCCTTCCCCGTAGAGTGGACTGGGAAGGAAATGAACATCCCAGATCATATGAAGACTTGGTATGTTTTCATCTTGTTGCCTTTAATTGCTGCATGTGTGTATTTCTGCTGAATGATACTAATTTCCCCAGGATTTGATTAACCAAAAGATTCACTAATCCGGAAGAAGCCTAGGCAGCCATTTGGATTTATTTAAAAAAGCATGCTACACTGTTTATATTGGTATGTGTATGCATTTCTCTGTACCATATGTTACGCTGAGGTTTTATCTTATTTTTCGTTTTGTTTTGTTTTTGACCGGACTCGCTTCTTACTTAGTGTCGTATTGCAGTGAGGGTGGAGAATCCCGAGCTCTCGTGACGTCGCCCTTCTCACGACCAATCAGCTTCCTCAAACAGCTGTTCGCGTTCTATTTTTTTTATTTTGTACCTGCGTTCTGATTGGTTGACGGGCGGTCCTGATTTGCATAAGCACTTCACTTTCAAACCACTTCCTTTTCAGACATGGTTATTCATCATGAGCAGAGTATTTATTTATTTGATTGATTTTATTTCTGAAATCACAGTTGAGGACCGATTGTTGCTTATAGTGGTGCTGAGCTGCAAATTAGTCCAAGAAAATAGAAATCTTTGGTAAAACCTTAACAAGTGCATTAAAGGAAACCTCCACCCTGGAACACATTAAATATAATTATATTGAAATATTTGTTATGTGCTTAATGATTCAGGTGCTACTTTGTTGGTTGGTGCCGTATTTTCATTATTTCTGTGAAAAGTTAGTGATTGTGTGCCATGCTATCACAGGGGGACATTGCTAGTGCAGCTACAGTGGCATTTAAAGATCTCAAGCATAAGAGATAAAGGGCGGATTTTGCTGTTAGCTCCTAAATACAGAAGAGCAAGAGCTTCTTTTCTCACTCACCACTTTCCAGTGACATTCAATGTCCTATTAATGAGAAACAAACATTGGGCTCAGCTTTTCAGAATGCAGTGCAGATGTACGAAGCAGCTGTGCCAAGTAACTGCACAGACTCGGCTCGCCTAGTTATCGATCGACTACATGACAAGCACGATGGTGTTATTGGTCTGATGGTTGGCGATCTGATGGTTGGCAGTATTGGTCTGATGGTTGGTGATATAGAACCTTATCTGTTTGAGCAGCATGTACAGATGAGGAGGTGAGAGAGCTGGACAGACTAAAGGACTAAAGCGCTACTGCATTGCTCTCTTTAGTAGCGATGAAGCAAGAGCTAAATCCCACTGGCACCACTATCAGCAGGTAGTTTAACTGCATTCTGGGTAATGGAGGAAATAGACCAACATGTCTATAAATATATGTCTAAATATAGGAAACAGTTTTCAAGCAATGCCTTTAAATTAGCACTGAATTTTGTGAAAGATGATTTCATGCATAGTCTACTCATTACTCTGATCATCTGTTTGGATATGAACATCTTTTAATATGTTTTCAACCAACAATAATCTCACACCCAGTGTTCCTGGGATTAGCCCTGGATCCACTGTGACTCAGGATAAAACAGTTGCTGAAGATGAATGAATGGATTATTTAAATAAACCGGTCAGATCAAGTTGGTCACATAAGGGAGCTTCTGCCGTATTTGAGTGACATCTGCCTCACGTGTTGTTTTTTTCCTCTGTCAGATCGCCGCCAACAAACATATTGCACCAGACCACTTGCTGCAGATATGTAAGCAGATCGGTCCGATCCTTGACAAGCAGGTGCCGTCTGGTTTGCCTGGGGTGCATTCTCTCCTGGGAACAGGGAGACACTCCTTACTTCGTACAGCTAAAGGTGGGGTAGTGTTAACATTTAACCCATTTGACCTTTCTGGAATACATAGATTCTTCTTACCCACTGTTATCTCTTGATGTGGTACAGATTGTGGCCGTAGCCGATGGAAAAGCTCGACTTTTGCTGCACTTCATCGAGGAAGACCACCGGAGAGGCCTTTGAGCTGCAGGGATGCCCCAAATCTGGGTAGGTGCCGCTGCTGTTTCACTGGGTATTATTGGTTATAGTTATATGAAGACAGGGTGCTTTCACATATGCAGGGTTTAGTCTGTTTGAATAGAACACTGGTGTGTTTTTGCCTCTCTCTGAGCTTCTGTGTGTAGGTGAGAACACAGCAATCACACTTGGGTACGGACAAAAATAACTGATCTGACAAATGGTAAGCGAGGAGACCTCAGTCTGGTTCCAGTCGAAATCTAGTGAGGTTTGATCGCAGTGATAAAATGATTCAGCTCTGAATCGACGCAACTGCAGGAAGTGAACCAAACCTCTGTGTATTTTGGTTTGCTAGCAACAATATTTTGTAAATGCAAGCTGCTAAACCAAGCTGCAATGCCCAGAGTTAGCCAGGTCTAAAATGAGCTACAGTAATGCGACATGTTTTGGATATTTGGGCTGACAAACAAAAAGAGACATACGGGTGCTTTTTATATAATTATCTAATTTATTTGTTGTTTATTGAGCGCTGATGTGGTGTTCTTCATGCTTGCATAATTTTTTTTGTGATTTATGAGTATGTTTTCAGCCCTACAGACCCACAGGCAACACTTTTTGCTTTTTTGCTTTGGTTTCATTTGCAGTATGAAACCAAACCAAATGATAGATAAATCAAAAGGTATCAGTTTCACTCAGATTTGGACTCAGCAAACAGGGTAACTGGTGTAAAAGCACCCTAAGATACTTTTCATTGGTTTTTAGTCGGCCCTATTGAGCAAAAACTTGACCACTTGATTCAGATTCACTGAATATCTGAGTAAATAATTCAGCTCCGAAACAGTTCTGGAAAAGCACTTCCTACCAAAAAGAGGAAGCTGTACGTGCGCAAATACATCCAATGCGGCATGGCAACCTTCATGTTTCTGTCTGTGTTTATTTTATTTAGCCTCTGCTGAGTCTATACATTAGGTGCACTTCTTAAGCTGATCTGTGGTTTAATTTCCGCACATCTTGGTTAACTGCGATTGTTCGCTTCAGCTCAGGTTTCAGTCAGTGACAGTTCATAGGGTGAAGTCTGTACTGCATTTTTCTTAACTGGTGTGCTGCCGTTCCGTTCCATTACCATCATAACACGAGATCTGTGGTAGAGTTAATATACAGTACTGTGCAAAAGTCTTAGGCACCCTATTTTTTTTTTTAGTACAAACTGTTATTGTTATAGATTTTTTATTTTATGACTTCTACATTGTTGATTCAGTACAAAAACTTTTTAGATTTTCAAACATTAGTTTTCCAACACAAAATTAAATGTTACAGAAAAATGTATGTCAGTAAAGAAAGCAACATATTACATAAGAGACCACTTTTCAGACAAAAATACATGATGAAGGCTGTTGGATTTTGCTGCAAAAATAAGAAGCAAGTGTGACAGTCAAAGTCTCCAGAAGAACTTTGGCTGCTTCTGCAAGATGCTCAGTAACACTTACAGCTCATTTCCTTATAAAACTGCACACACTGTACCTGAGACTACTATTTTTTTATTTTTTTAAAAAGCAAAGGATCATCACAACAAATATTGACTTTGTTTCATTTGGTACTGTTTACTGCTCTTTATAGTATTTTTTTAAATGTAGAAACATTTAATTTCAATATTTTTGAAGGGATCTTTGCTCTACAGCATTTCTTTACATGTGCCTAAGTCTTTTACACAGTACTGTAACTAGCAAGTAATAGAAGAATAACTGCGTTGTGTGTTTGTGTGTGTGTTTGTGTGGATGCAGTGGAGGTGTGCAGAGGCAGGGAGTTGACAGGCACTCAGCGTTTCAGCTTTGTCCATCCTGTCAGTGTATATCAGAACATCAAAATGCACAGGAGGATTCTGGGACATCTGTCGGCTGTTTACTGCATCGCCTTCGACCGAACAGGATCCAGGATTTTCACGGTGAGAACTTACTTCAGCTGTGGAAGTTTTACTCTGACACACATGTATGCTTTATGAGGAAGACAAACACCTTATCTTTCTTCATTTTAAACAAGACAGTGAACTGGAAATTATATAGAAATATTTACTTTTAAAGGTAAGTGTTGGAACACCATGGCTTTAATGGCTTATCTCCATACATATTTATTTTAGCAGTGATATGCTGTGTGGCATTTTGTGCAGGGTTTGCTCAGTGCTTTCAACAAGCACCCAATAAAATGGGCAGAGATGTTTATTAAAAAAAAAAAAAAGAATGAAACAAAAAGTATGTTGCATGCGTACATTTAGTCACTGTGTACCTAAGTGATTTAAAGGATTTAATAGTCTGCACGAGGACTAAATTATTAATCCCTTACAAACACAGCTCTAATGAACTTGACCACATCGAACAAGGGTATAAACTAGTGCCTGGCGATAAAACAATCTTGATTTGTATCGCGATAATGTTTTCGTCAACAACGATGATAAGCTGAGGGTATTCAAATTTGATAAACATTCGTTTCTATTTTCCTGTCTAACTTGCCGAAAAAGCCAACGCATGTAGCCTGATTACGCAGCACGTAGGGTTTTTTGTAAAGCCATCACTACAGCCGATCAGGCTGAATGGTGTATTGCATGCCCACTTGAGGGAATCGTGTTTAATCAACAAACTGCTATTGATGACTGTTTCAAAGAAAGGCCACATCAAGTCCATCATATGGAGTATATAGTTCAGATATTTAAAGTCTGACCAAGCGCAGTTAAGACCCAAAATGCAAAATATGTCAGAGTCTAGCAAGTGCCAGCAAGTCTGGAAACACTACCAGTTTGTTCCACCATTTGAAAAAAACAGTTGAATATACAGGGTGTGTAAAAGTGCGTTCAAGTGTTTCCTGTTTCTTCTTGCTTCATTGCCACACAATTTACAAATGTTATTGATTGGCCATTCAACTTTCTACAGAGTTTGTTTTATTTGCATACATCTCAGCATTCTTTGCAAACTGAAAATCTTCTATAGTATTCAAACTGTCCAAAAGTATTTACTCCCCCATTAACTTCCACATTTTGTAGTGTTACAGCCTCAATTGAAATGGACTTAATTGGGATTGTGTGTCGTATCTGCACCAAATGGCCCATCATATTACAGTGGGGAAAATAGTAGTAGTTATATAATATAGTTTGCAAAATTGTTTACGAATAAAAATAATGTAAAATCACAAACGTTCACACTGTTGCTGTGAAACCTCTAGATTTTGCAGCTGGTTGTCATCAGAAGTTAAATAATTATTTGAATGGCGTTGACGTGTGGAGTTACAGTATCACAGACTTAATATAAGTACACCTGTTCCTGAAAGGCCCCAGAGTTTGTTAGACAGCATACCTAAACAAACAGGGTACTGAAGACAAAGGAGCTATCAAAACAAGTTCAGAACAAAAGTTCTGGTAAATTACTAATCAGGGTTTGATTGTAGAAAATGTCCCAAAATGTAAACCTCACAAGATGCATGATTAAATCCATTATTTTAAAAGATAAATTAAAATATCATATTATATTGATTATTGATCCAGTGCTGCACAATCTTTAAAGCTCTGGGTGTGGCTGCTAGTTGCTCTGGCCTGAAGAATGATTAAGCTCCTTTCTCTCCTCTTCAGGGTTCAGATGATGCCTTGGTAAAAATATGGTCCTCTTTTGACGGGAGGCTCCACTCCACTCTGCGAGGACACCATGCTGAGATCTCAGACCTCGCTGTCAACTTGGAGAACACCCTCATTGCAGCAGGGAGCTGCGACAAAACCATCCGAGTTTGGTGCCTTCGTACCTGTGCCCCAGTGGCAGTGCTGCAGGGTCACAGTGGATCTATTACCTCTTTACAGGTATGCTACACTACCGTTTACTACTACTTTATTTAATAGGCTTGAGCTGACCTTCGTGTCTTGTCCCATTAGTTTTCTCCATTTGTCAAGGGCTCCAAAAGGTACATGGTCTCTACAGGAACTGATGCAACTGTCTGCTTCTGGCAGTGGGATGTAAATAACACCAGTTTCACGTAAGTGTGATAATTCCTTGCGATTTTGTTGAATTGTGTCCTGTAACTGGCAGACAGAGACTGTACAGAGCTTACAACATCAGAGACTGTAAGAGCCAATACATCAACTGGCTGCAGATTAAACAGAGCACTCAGAAACAGTGCAGAGCAGAAAAACTCAGTAAAAACGCAGTAATTCAGTGAATCTAGTCTTTTAAATATGTAGCATCATGGCTTCTGTAACAGGTCTTTGTTGTGGCTTGTTGCAACCAATCGCATGAAGCTCATCAAGAATGGGAAGAAGGGTCAAGTGTTATATATGTTCTTATTTGCCTAAAAAGAAGAGAAAGGGAAGAGTTTTCAGACTTTTGTGATTTTTAAAAATTTATTTTTCCCTCTCTGGTCTGATTAATTGAGTGACTTGTTCAAAATTAAGTTGATGATGAAGGACATAGAGGTATACATTTGTTTTCCCTGCTTTAAGTTTAAAATGCATGTCATCTATTCATAGTTCTGGGCAATAGTCAGAAGTAGTAACATGAAGTGCCACTGTAAAACAAAACATAACGTAGCATCTTATTTATAGCCATGGACCAATCATTAATGGTTATGCATATCTGTTGTCATCATTCAGTCGTGTTAGTTGCTTATCCAGACCTTTGGTTACAAAGGTTGAAGTTTTATGTAGCTGGATCTTTTAGTTGAATACTCCTGGTATATATGTTATGTACAATTTTGTTCTCTTCTTTATTGGTTTTAGTGATCGTCCCCTGAAGTTCACAGAAAGGCCGAGACCCGGTGTTCAGATGGTGTGTTCCTCATTCAGCCCAGGTAAGGCGAAACGGCCGAGCGATCCTGGAAAATAACCAGTGTAACTGCAAATTTTCTCATTCAGCCAAATAGGAGCCACACCTAATAGTAGAGAAAAGAGGTTTCAGGAACAGATTTAATAGCTAATGGACTTACGAGATTGCAATACAAGTAATTTGGGGCAAATTTCTTTTCCATTTATTTTGAAACGTCCCACAGTGAGCACCTGGTGTATTCACTTGTAGTGGGAAAATTGGACAGTGGCACAGAAGTCACTGTAGCCTTGACCTCAAAGACATGATTATATCCAGAGTGGTTTATTTCTTGGTAATTTGTACATTTTCCCTGATTCTTATCAACTGAATTTTTGAAAATGTGAAATTCAGTGAAATGAATTCATATCTAACATTCACAGTCTCAACAGAATCAATATTTTTAACCAAGCATCCTGACTTCATGTTCAGATGAACCTAATGTAACTGATATAATTGCTCTTATCTGATACAGGAGGCATGTTCCTAGCCACAGGGAGCACCGATGATGTAATCAGGATATACTACCTGGGCAATGGGAGTCCGGAAAAAATAGCTGAGCTCAATTCACACACAGTAAGAGCTTAATTTTTAAACATGGATGCGTCACATTTGCCGTTCTTTGCTTTAACTGACGGTAACTGAATGTGATGCTAGCTTTGACACGTTTTTGTCTTTAGGACAAAGTCGACAGCATCCAGTTCTGCAATACAGGAGAGAGGTATGTAGGTTTTCTGGAGCATTTTCAGATTTTCAGTCAGATTGGTAGTGGTGTTGAATGCATGTGGAACGTTGGGATGAAGGAATCGTGACTGATTTCAGCCAGGCCTCAGTGCACACAAGACTTTTTTATTTTTTATTTTTTCCCTTAATTATCCATCATGCCTTCATTCCAAAATTTCATGATGTCTAACCTACAAACATTTTTTGCTGATAACCTCTTGTGTGCTGATTTTATCCTAAACCAGCCAATAATATTTATGATTTTTTTTTTTAGGAAGGTGCAATAAAATTACAGCATAACTAAACTTCATGAACATCCTTTGCTTTTTGAAAAGCATCCACATAGCAGTAGGCCTGTAGGACAATGTACTGAATTTATAGAGATCTGCTTATTAAAAAAAAAAAAAAAATTTTTTTTTTTTTTATGAATTGCTCCAAACCCAGACACTAAAGACATCATGGTGATGGTGTTGTAAAATTACATTGTATTCAACTATTTGTACAAAACTTACAGGTTTGTAAGTGGCAGTCGTGATGGCACTGCTCGCATCTGGAGGCTGCATCAGAGACATCAGTGGAGAAGCATTTTGCTGGAGATGTCTGCCACTTTACCAGGGTATGTGTCCCCAGAATCACAATTTTATCCCATCAGATTTGACTTGACTTAGTGTTTAAACAAAATGACATTTTGTATAATTATTTGTTGGAAAGGATGCGTTAGAGTAATTGAAAAATGAAAGCAAATGCTGCACAAGCTGAATATTCATGAGATTTTTTTCATACAGCTCATTAAAATGGATCTTTTTTTAAGTAATGTGATATTTTTTAATGATAAGCTTACACAGAATAAAAGTAGTCTGTTTTTTTGTGATAATGTGAAATAAAAAAAAACAATCCTTAGTAGTGCTCTCTTGATATTTGGCCTTGCTTTATAACCTTTATCACTGCTATTCTTAATCTTTGCTGATTGCAGATCTGTGCCTGCGGAAGAAGAGAGCTTCTTCAAACCCAAGGTCACCATGGTGTCATGGGATCGTCATGACAACACAGTTATCACTGCTGTCAACAATCATCTCCTCAAAGTGTGGAACTCCTATACAGGGCAACTTCTACATGTGTTGAAGGTATTAAAAAAAAAAAAAAAAAAACTCTATATGATATTAAATAACGTTTGTTAGTCTGGTGAGATTTTACGCAGAACATTCAGTGTGGTCCAAAAATATCTGTTTAGTAAAGTAAGAATTCAATTTTGGATCGTTTGAATTTTAAAAAAAAAAAAAAAAGATGGTTATTGAGTGTTGCAGTGGGACAGACTGTAATGCTCTTCGTTCCTTCCAGGGTCATGAGGCAGAGGTGTTTGTGCTGGAGCCACACCCGTATGATCCCCGTGTCATGCTGTCTGCAGGTCATGATGGCAACATTTTCATATGGGACCTAATACGAGGCACAAAGACTCATCACTACTTTAACATGGTGCAGTATTCCAGTACTACTTACTACAACTTATAAAAATCTTGCTTTGTACAGATCTGGATTTGTACACCTTATTAGGCTAAAGGAAGGGTTCTTAAAGGAAAACTCCTCCCTGAAACACATTAAATATGTTTATATTGAAGTATTTGTGTTCGTAGTGATTCTGATGCTGATTTGTTGGTGGGTTGTATTTTGGTGCGTTATTCCCATGAGAAGTTAGCAGTCATGTGCCATGCTGGTGCACTTACAATGGTGTTTAATAAGAAACAATTCAGTCATCTTAAACATAAGGGATAACAATCAGGTTGTGCTTTTACCTCCTAAAACCAAAAACAGCAACAACACCTTTTCGCACTCACCATTTTCCAGTGATGTTAAACATCACATTGATGAGAACACCAACACAGAAATAGTGGAGACAGATAAGGTTGGGCAGAACTTCCAAAATGTAAAGCAGCTATACCAAACAGTTGCTCTGAATTACTGCAGGGATTCGGCTCAGCTAGTTAGCGATGTACTGGATTACGAGCATGATGTCGGTATAAGCATGAGCATTTCCCTACCCTCAACACCCCTCGTTCAACTACAGTTGTATCAGTAGGCAGAACTTGAAACCAAATGGACAGGAGTTAAGAACCCCCGTCTAAAGGTTTTTATGTTTCTTTCGGTGTAGATTGAGGGGCAGGGGCATGGTGCTGTTTTTGACTGCAAGTTCACTCCTGATGGTCATCGCTTCGCCTGCACAGACTCTCATGGTCACCTGGTCATTTTTGGATTTGGGAGCTCCAAGCCTTATGAAAAGGTTTGCCTTCATCTTTTACGTCTGCACTTGTAAAGCTTGTCACTGATGACAAACTTCTTTGCCTGAAATGTGGTTAATTAGGGCTTTTAACATTTCCATTTGCTGCCATCCTGTTTACAGCAAGTCCTTGCTTGTGTATAACATCTAGATTCCATGAATACAAGTTGGCGACAAGTACAACCCATAAGAGTTTAAACAGTATTATTGTCTGTTAAACTAGCATGATAAATATTATCAGTATGAATCATATGATCACAGTGGATGCTGACATTATACAGTGAATTCTCTGTGGTGATGTATATAATTACAATCTTCACTTACATCTACATTCACAAAGATAAATATATTAATTAAATACTTAGGCTATAATTAGTGATTACAGCAATTAAGCAACTTTTCATTTGTCAGTTCATGCTGAATAATATCATGAGGTGGTGGAACATACGCATTCGAGTGCCACAGAAAAAACTTTCAATCTGCAGAGGTTAATTTAGGGATATTTATTTTTAATTTCATACATAAATATTAATTGAACATCAATTCATTTTATACTTGCAACTATTTATACTTGTTTGAATTTACTTTGAGTGTTTTTTAATGTTTTGCTTTTTCAGATAGCTGCCAAATAGTGATTTTAAATTCTCATGTTGGACAGTGTCTTTTATCAACTCAATGCTAGTTGTCATGTCTGTAGATTTTGAATTTAATGGCATGCACATGGGTTACAAATGACCAAGCTAATTTTAAAATCCAGTTATTTTAGCCATTACCATGCACTAGAACGTCACCAAAGTGTGCAGTGATCTCATTTACGGTAATCCAAAGAAGAAAATGCAACTGGGGCACTGCTGTACTTGTACGTTTATGTAACAGAAGGGCTGCAGGGGCTGGACTTTGGCTCATTTTAGCTATGTAAAGGTGCTGTTGCTGCGGCTAATCTGGGAAGATGTTACATGATGAAAACCTCTTTTGAAATTACTTGCAGCTTCCAGATCAGGTGTTTTTTCACACTGACTACCGTCCATTGATCCGGGACTCCAACGGGTTCGTATTAGACGAGCAGACACAACAGGCACCTCACCTCATGCCCCCACCCTTCCTCGTGGATGTCGACGGGAATCCTCATCCTCCTAGATATCAGAGACTTGTGCCAGGGAGGGAGAACTTCACAGATGAGCACCTGGTTCCTCAGCTTGGATACGTTGCTACAAGTAAGACAGATATCTGTTTTAAGTAGCAGCCTCTTTACTTCTGTGTTTTGATTATATTTATTAATTTATTTTTGGGCACTATTGAATTTTTGCAAAGTTGTCCAAGTATGCAATCAGTGCTGGTGGTTAAGGTTCTGGATTAAGAAGTGTGAGTTTACATACCAGAAATCTTATGAAAAAAGTATGGAATATATATGCCCCAAGCCCTTACCATCACCATTTCTTGTTACAAAACCAGTTGCATATTGGTATTGATCCAGAGAGCCAAAACTCCAATGGTGGAAAATCACAGAACATTTCCAGTCTAGGCACCAGCCTGGGAAGCACTGATCCCACATCAGTGGGAAATGTCTAGATAAAACCACTTTTGTTTTCATATTAAAAGCATTACTCAGCAGATTGTTTGTATTTATGCAGGTGATGGTGAGGTGGTGGAGCAGGTAATCAGCCAGCAGCCAGCTGAGAGTGAGGATCCTCAGGCACGCCGCAGTCTCTTAGATGACGCCATCCGTCAACTCCAGGAGCAACAGGACCAGCAGGCTGGGAGGCAGCAGGGTACCCCCAGAAGAGGTGCACATTGCAAATTTTCAAACCATTTTGAGTAAAAAATTTAGGCAATTTCTTACTCAGTACTAAGTGTGAATACTATTAAGCCCATAGTACCATACAAATCTACATGACATCCAATTTCCTTGCAATACAAATGTAAAAATTTAGCAATAGCTTAATTCAGTTATCAGTTATACATATTGGTTTTTGTAGTTTGTGTGTCATTGGTGACATACTGTGTATGGAACATAAGTCAATTTGGTCTAATTTTGCCCTGATTTTTCTGCGTAGTGTCTCTGAGTGAGCGGATGGAGGTGCAGTCTCCACCTAACGTGGGGCTCCGGCGCAGCGGGCAAGTGGAGGGAGTGCGACAGATGCATCAAAACGCACCGCGCAGTCAGATGGCAACAGAAAGGGATCTGCAGGCATGGCGGCGCAGGGTGGTGGTGCCTGATCTTACCGCCAGTGCGTACAGGTAAGGCCTTCGAAATTCTAAATTCAGAATGTTTGTGGTTTATAGTTATATTAAGGTTATAAAGTGTCACTTTAATAACTTATGTTAATGCCTGCTCTTCCCCGCAACATCCAAACTTGTCACATGGTTCATAATTAAATGATAGGTTAAAACAGGTATGTCATAGCTGCAAGCGAGGTTGCTGTGACGTTCTAACTCAGGCGTCATGAACTGATGATTTCGGTAGACCTAACTGAGTACTTATATACAGCAAAAAATACTGTAGCAGAAAAACCTGGCCATACTTCAGTGACTCCATTATCTAAACATCACCCAGTGTGGCTTCTGTACTATGTCTATTGTGATTTCATCCAACTGCATGCATTTATGTAAATTATTTAGCTGAAGCCCATCAACTCATCAAACCAGACGATAGCTACAGGGCTAGAGACATTCAGTCAGAATTCAATTCAGTTTTATTTTAACAGTGGACATTGTCACAAAGCAGCTTTTTTACAGGCTTGCATAGATTTTTCATTTTATTTCCATAATCTGGTCTGATCAGTGAACTGAAGACATGGCTTGTTTTCAGGAAAGTGAACAATGAAAACAGAATGTTTAAAGATCAGTGGACAGAGAAGTATGCATTTATTCTCCTTGCGTCAAATTCTTAACATGTATTTCATCTCTTGAGAGTCTGTGGCACTAGTCAAAAGTGGCAATGGCAGTGTGACATGCCACTCACAAAACAAAACCACTTCACACTGTCTTGTTTATAGCCATTGTATTGTAACTAATCACTTTATGGTTAAGCATTAAAAGGTAACTGTTGTTGCTGTTCGGTTAGTAAAAAAAAAAAAACTCTGATCTAACCCCTGGCATGGAGATTCAGACAAAAAAAAAGATTTGGTCCAGGAATAATAACAATGACACAACTTTCCATTGCAGGGATCAGGAGTTATTCAGAATCGCTAAGGGAGAGGAGGAGATTGTCCTCTATAATGCCAAGAAACGCAGAATTGCACACGGCACCTTTAGGGTAAAACATTTTTTCATATGTTCAACACTGAAGTAATGAATTGCAGATATTTGTAATGTATTTTGCAAAATGAATCACTGTATTATTTTCAAGTGGTAGATTTATATGAATTGTAATTTTCTGTCAGATTTCCCAGGTGATTAATTTAAATAGGAATGTAAAGTATTAAATATACTTGCAGTCAGCATACAGTACTTTAGTAACATCTATTTTCACTTACGTAAAGTTTTAACTTTTCTAGATGTGTTGTTTTTTCAATAGAAATTTTACATCGTAGGGATTTTTCCTTCCTTTGGTAGTAGAACATTTCAGTAACTAACAAAGATTCACCTCCTTTGACTGAAGAACGTTTGGAATTGTCACCTGAGACTGGATTTGTGCTTATTATATCTCCTTACTGTTTGTGGACTTGGTGTAAACACAGGATGATTCTGATGATGAGGCGGTGTGCACTAAGCGCACACAGCCACGCAAGCGGCACCGCAATTTGGAGAGCACGAACAGTTATGCAGAGAGTCTGATCGAGTTTTCCTGTGAGGAGGGAGAGGAAACTGCTTCCTCTGAGGTAAAGCGTGTGTTCATCTCTTGATAGTTTTTTCTGTGGGTGATATTTGTGTTGACCGCTCATCCTGGTGTATGTGGACATTTAGGAGAATGAAATTGAAGCTAGCGAGGTAGACTCGTCAAATGAAGAGGAAGAGGAGGAATGGAAAAGTGACAGCTCAAGGTACAAACCCATAACTCCAGCAAGTGGTTTGCTTCAGGGTGATGTTAACTTGCATGTTAAACGTTTTCTGTCATCATGGCACGCACGTCATAGTCAAGGCCGAGTAAAGACCTAAAGGCTTATATTTCTTCCAAGTATATTTTAGCAAATCTATTATTTCATTGTACATGCTAATGTAAATATTTCCAGATTGTTTAATTACGTCTGCATGTTCTTATTTGAAGTCACTCGTCCAGCGAGTATTCTGATTGGACAGCTGATGCTGGCATCACTGCGCAGGCGGCCATGTCCTCCCGAAGACGTGCTCGTAGGCAGATTAGCAGTTCTGATGAGGAGGAGGAGGAGGAAGACAACACTGCAGAGGATGAGCAAACTGAACAAACACAGGATGAGGATGCACCGTCCTCGTCACCTCAGAAACCGAAGAGAAAAGCAAAAACCAAAACACCAAAGGTGAATAGCATCAAGAGACAGCAGTGTTCTTTAACAGATGTTAACTAACTGTATGTTAGCTAACTGTATTCCAGTACCTAAGGAAATATTAATGAAGCTTGTGAAATTGCCACCTAAAAAAGTAAGTAAAACACCTAGCCAGCACTTTAGGGTTTTGGTAGGGAAACCCTGGACTGCCAGTCTGGTGTATTATAATTCAGGTTCTAGGATATTAGTTATATATTTAGACCTCATTCTGTTGTTTGGATTTTAGGGTTAGAAAATCTTGAGAAAAATTATATCAAGTCAAGTAGATCTTTATTGTTTTCACAGTCATATACAGTGTGCAGTACACAGTGAGATGAAATAACATTTTTCCTGGACCCAAGGTGCAAGATATATGTATGACATGACATACACAGTGCTGACAGGATGTAAATAAAGTGCAAAACGAATAACAAGCATGCAGGAAGGGGTGAAACAGTGGGAGTGAGTACACAGAGGGGCAGTAGAGCATAAATACTCCAATCACAAAGAACATTTAACATGACAGTAAGACATAGATGTAACCATAAGGTGCATAGCTGCAACTAGAATGCAATTTAGTATAAAGTGACAGTGCAGTAATGGTTGTGATATCAGCCTGAGAGGAATGTTTAAGGGACAGTACTGTAATGAATCAGTACATTAGTAGACAATGTGCTGTAAACAGAACAAAATGATTACAATAAATATTGTTTACCTTGTTGATTGTCTCTTCTGAAAACCAAAGTGTCCAAAACCCAGGCTGTCGCTGAACAGAGAGGTGTCCAACGAGTTTCGTCCCTCTACCTGGATTACTGATGTCATTCCTCGAAAGTCTCCTTTTGTTCCACAAATGGGAGATGAGGTTTGTTTTCACTGTCCCATATTACTCCACGTTCTGTGTTGACTTGTGTCTGATATTTATACTTCACACTCTGTCTGTAGGTGATCTACTTCCGTCAGGGTCACGAGGCCTATGTTGATGCAGTGTGCAGGAGTAATTTGTACCCCATCAACCTGGACAAACAGCCGTGGAGGAAGATGGATCTGAGAGTCAGTTTTCATTTAAAAGCTCTTGTAACATTTAGGCTTGAAACATCATTTACTGTTGTGATAGTTCCATCAGTTTGGTAATTAAATGTTTATCCCTCATTTAGATTTGTCTGGATTTTATGTGTTATTTATCATAGTCCTGTAGTGGTCCTTTTATTTTATAGATGTCTTTGGTGCATCACTACTTCAAATAACACTGCTGTTTAATCACCAGGACCAAGAGTTTGTTAAAATAACTGGGATCAAGTACGAGGTGTGTCCTCCAACACTTTGTTGCTTGAAACTGACGCAGATTGACACAGGAACAGGCAAAATAACAAACAAGTCGTTTTCTGTGAAGTAAGAGTCACCATTTTCTATTGTGTTTGCACCTATTAGCTACTGTAGTCTGTTATTAGAACTTCCTTGTCATATTTTGCTGGAGTCTTGTTTGCTCTTGCTTTCCTGCAGGTATCATGATATGCCCGATGTGATTGACTTCCTTGTGCTCCGCCAGAGCTATGACGAAGCACGCAGCAGGATCTGGAGGCCAAGTACGTCACCTTAGTGCTCTTTACCTTATTTAACCTTATAGCATTTCCATCTATATCCAGATGGAACACTTGTTTGGGGAAAACAGTAAATTTATGTCTTCCCAGGAATTTGTTTTATGTGAATTTGTTATA
>CM040474.1:7493372-7506201 GCA_022758105.1 Pangasianodon gigas
CCCCCCCCCCCCCCCCCCCCCCCCCCCCCATTTGTGGTGTGTTCAGATGTTGTTTCACTTTGATAAGTTGTATTGGTAATGCAGTGGCCTCTCTGCAGGTGGGACAATGGAGAAATTGAAAAGCTTAGTCCATGGGACATTGAGGCTATTCCAGAGAATGGTAAACTGCTATCACACACATACACAAGAACCCAAAGTACCTCTCTACTCAGAAACCTTAGGTTATGTACATATCTTTTGTTCCCTGAAGGAGAGGAATGGTCACACTTGCGCTCTGTACATTCCATTAGATGTGTCTTCAGCCAGATACACAGCAGCAGGGTATCCCTTACTATTTGTGTTATATCAAGTGAATTGATTGAAAGGGAACATGTTTAAGTGGCTAACTCCTCTTAGATGGATGGATATGCATATATTTAAATATGCCTATTTATAAAAGCTGGCATTCTTTGAGTTTAAAGGTGTTGAGACAATCCTAGCGATTAAATACATTAATCGATTGAATATTTACTGTTATGTTTATTGCTTAAAGTGACACTTGTGGGGGACCTATTTGTTTTATCTTTTTTGCATGAGCTTTAAATCTTTTACTTCCATGCATTCAGTATCCTCAGTTGAAATTGTAATTTTTAATTCATTTCTTTTTCATTGCGTGGTAAAACCTTTTATTGTGCAGGGGAGGGTGCATAAATATTAAAATTAAAAGGCTTTTTTTGGCCTGTTGGTAATTCAGCTTTGATTTGAACTTTATAATTCTGAATTCTGTTGTAATACACAGTGGGAGAAATTCAACACTGAATGCAATGTTAAATCATATCTTGTGTCCTTTTGGTATATAACTGAAACATTTCTGATAAAGTCTGTAGTGCCCCAGTTCAAACATTAGCAGTGTCCTGTTAATAGAGTCGAGGGTTGTGTAGTGTATTTCACAGTGTGTGTTGGTTGTGTAGCTCAGCGTCCAGAGGCGGTGGGTGGATGTGTGCCGGTTACAGATGAAGAAAGAGCTGACATCCTGTACAAACCACAGGAGGACGAGTGGGGAGGGAGGAGTCGAGAAGAAGAGTGCGAACGTATCATTGCCGGCATAGACCAGCTCATCACAGTAGGTATGTGTGCTGAAAACAGAGCTGAATTAATTCTCAGTTCTTAACTACTATGATTGTTCATATCACTGTCAAGACCTGCGTGGAAACTATACTAAATATATATTTTTCTGTATGGACTTAAGATATTGCTGCACCCTTCTCTGGCCCAGTGGACCTCATTCAATATCCCACTTACTGTACTGTAATCGCCTACCCCACTGACCTGGGCTCCATCCGCATGAGGCTGAAGCACAACTTCTACAGGTGAATCTTAAATGGGAGGGAGTTTCCACCATCTCATCTAACTAATAAAAATCCCAGTTGAGTCCCAGCTATGGATATGCCATTTTGTATGGTGTTTGAATAGTATCTTTAGTAGAGAGCACAAGGATAGACAACCTGAGCATGTAGAACAGCATCTGTAAGTCTCACATTAGTAAGATTTGTCTCTGGGTAAATGAAGAAAGTTTTGAGATTTTGTGTGAAATAAACTCTTGTTGCTTTAGTTCTGATTTAGTTAGGTGTCAACACTAGAAAATTTTACTTTCATTCTTCCTATTCTAGTGAAAAAGATGTTGCATACAGTACTTATGTAGTAATGATTTCTTGGCACCCTGCACTCTTTAATGACCACACCCACTGATAAGTGCTCTGCGTGCTCAGTTTGGCCATGCTTGTGCTCTTTTTAAAGATACTATTTAAGGGCCATGACTTTCTGTAGAGTTTTTCATCCAGAGAAATTATTAGGCAAGGTGGAGTGGTTTTGATGTCATTTTCAAAATTACTCTAACTTGTTGCCCTATGTAAATTCCATTCTGTTTTTGATCCGACTTGCCTTGGCTTTGTTTATATTGCGTTATCTTGTTTTGCCGTCTTATTTTCAGGAGACTATCTGCACTAATTTGGGACACGAGGTATATTTATTTCAATGCAAAGACCTTCAATGAACCACGTAGCAAGATTGCACACTCAGCAAAATTTATAACAGATGTCCTCTTAAAGTTCATTAGGTAGGTCTGTATTATAGGTAATATTTATATATCTTTCATGAAAGTAGTTTATATGTACCCTTACTTACAACGTGTGTATTTTTTTCCTCAGCAAGCCACATTGTGCCGATGTTATGGAGATTTACAATGCAGTTGAAAACATGGAGTACACTGAGGATGAGGTGACCTAGGTTCCTTTATTACTGTAGATAACTCATTGTGTTTGCTGTCTTCTTCATTGCTTTGTACTGTTTCAGGATATGGAAGATGTTGATGCACCAGGCACATCTACTGGGCGAAGGGCACATCAGGTAACACTTAATATTTTAAGATGTACTACACAGGATTAAGTTAAACAGCTGAAACTTGGACTGATTACATACACTGTAAGTTTGTGGACACCTGACCATTAATACTAATAGTAATAGTTGTGTTATGCATTTATTGAGATAATTCTGTTCAGGATTTCATATTATTGTGCCTCTACTAAGACACACTGCAGTCAGCTAAGAAATCTAATTTAGTTATATGCAGTTTTATTTGATTAAATTGCCATGAAGCATTTCTACAGCCTGGTCCAGACATCTTATTTGGATCAGGAAGTAGTACTTCTGTTTAATCCAAATTCAGTGGTAAAACATTATCTAGTCCTACAAACAGTTCCCCAGAAATGTTTTTTTTGGCTCTCCTATGTCTGTTAAGCAGATGGAGCTGGACAGGGATGCATGGAAGGATGCATGCAAGCAGCTGCTGGATTATATGTTTGAATGTGAAGACTCTGAGCCTTTCCGTCAGCCTGTGGATCAGAATGAGTATCAGGTATGATGATGCAAAGATCATAATTATGTTTTAAAAGCACTAATATTCACATAGTAACACAGCACATACCAATATAATGTTTTTAAAAATGTATAAGTATATACATATAGTCATTTACATATAGATATACATTTATAAATGTGTATACATATATACACAAAAGTGTATACATATAGATATACATTTATAAATGTATATCTGTGAGTGTTCCCAGTTTAAGCATGATAAACACTTCAATTCATTTCAATATGTGCAGTATTTTAGATTTTGATTAATATGATTTAAATCCATTAGATGTAGTTTGTCAATCAAGTATTCATTATGCCATGCATCCACATGAAGTCAGTGAGAAAATATGAAAGAGAAAGTCTTGTGTGACAGTATTTTGCAGTAGAAATCAGGACTGAAAAAGTCTCTGGAGCTGGTGGTAGATTTTACCAATCCAATGCTCACCTCTGTCACAGTTATAACACTGACAAAGCTGCTTCATTATGGCTACTGGCTGAAATATTGAGCTAACATTCAGAACAATCAACATTCGTTCATTAAAAATTTTTTTTTCTGTATTATATCTGAAAATTCATACACATGTTCTCTGCCATCAACGGGGGGGAATGTTCATTTGCTGTGGAAAATTATAGTTGATTACGCCACATTAAAGGCCTCCTAGTACATAACTGAAAATCCATTCATTAATAGATATTTGAATATTCAAGTCAGGCAGAAGGGATATCCCTTTCCATAAACTACAGTTTAAACTTTGCCATTGTCATTTTGAATCTAATGCAGCACAAAGCCCAAACAATTTTTTATTATTGAGTCTTTTGCTTATTTAATTAGGAATGACCTTGAAAAAAAAGTTACATCTCATTGCATGTCACTGCTGTAGGACTATTTAGAAATCATCGACACTCCCATGGATCTGGAGACTGTTCGACGAACCCTTGAAGAAGACCGCTATGAAAACCCCACTGAACTATGCAAAGACACCAGGCTTATTTTTGCCAATGCTAAAGCCTACACACCAAACAAACGTTCAAAGGTAAATTGGCTTTTTTTGGGAATAGTTTCCTTAATCAGAACCATTTATATGGTTTTATGTGCCTGTGACATGCATTAATCCTTGTACACGTTTGTGATAGTCTGCATACAGCATATTTGGGTTTTAGAAAAACCTATTTTCCATGTTTAACTAATTTGGTCATGTCGTTTTGAAGTATCTCAGTTGTAATGCCATGCTTTGTGCTATATAAAGCTCTTACACAGACCATGATGCTGTGCCTAATGTTCATTACATTTGTTTCTTAAATTTACAGATTTACAGTATGACTCTGCGTCTGTCTGCATTCTTTGAGGAGCGCATTCGTAAAATCATATCTGACTACAAGACTGCAGTTAAAAGCAGTTTGAAGCTGAGACGCAGTCAGAGGTTTAAAAAGAGAACTCAGCAGCAGGAACCTGTTTTTCCTCCTCCCAGGGTTGAATCCACTAGGTGGGCTTTTCATTCAGCCATTGTTATTCCATTTTATTCTGTGTCCAGTATGTATTTTATTCATTGCCTTTTTAATGATGCTTCACACTGATAATGTCTGATCATCCCGAACAAGTTTATTTTACTTTAGATAGAATAACTGGATAGCAGTCAGACGTCCACAGCATCTTTTCACAATTGTAAGTGATTTTTTTTTTTTTTTTTTTTGGTCTTGTCAGTCAGAAGAGGGGTGCTGTTAAAACTCAGGAAAAAGTGGAACCACCTACAACCAAACCTACCTCGGCCAAAGCCTCTACAGTGGAGCGCCATCGCAGTAAGAAGCGAAGGCGGCTCAGTTCTACCTACACGTCAGTGGAGGACTCCAATAAGAGTGCATCATCTGTGTCAGGTATGCCTAAAATAATCACAACATTGCTGTTAAAATAAGACAACATGCTCATGTTAATTCCTACAGCAAGGTGCTCTAACTGAAGGAAAAGAAGAAATCATAAACCTGTGTGATTACAGCATTTTAATTTAAGCAAATGGCTGAGGATGTGAGTGAGTTTTAAGCCCATTCTGATAAACTCATTTTCAGATGTTACACGCTGTTTTTATACCTTTATTACTGCAGCACATTCCAGACACAAAGACACTTTCATATTGATTCAGAAGCCTAATGTATTCTTACAGAATTAATGGTTTTAGTGTTTTTAATGGGAGAAAGATGGTCTGATTTCCTTTTAGATATGCTTTCATGTGATAGTGACACCCAGTGTTTAAACCAGGAACTTCAGTTTGTATTATAACCCGCCCACTGTAACAGTTCTATCTCTATCCCCTTTTTATTGCCGTAGAATCTGAAAATGACAGTGAAGTCTCATTGAGTGAATCAAAGGAAGAAGAATTCCCTTCGTCTTCTCAGCCATTCAGACGGGAAACAAGAGCGACACGGAGAGCCATGCAGAACAGAGAGGCGAGGAAAAAGAATGGTGAGGCTACTGTGCTGCCAAATGTTCTTTTTACTCCAAACTGCAAATCACAGTTTATCTTAGCTGTTGCTTCTATTTTTTATTTTTTTTAAACTTCTATTTACAGTCACTGACAGTGGAAGTGAAGTTGACTGCTCAACTGGGGATGATGATGATGATGATGATGATGAGTATTCTGGGAAGTCCAGCTCATTAAAACGACTGCAGTCGAGCAGAACCAAAAGCAGGAACACCCGACTCACTCGGAACTCTGAGAAAAGAAAGCCAGGTAAATACCAACAATGGCCTTTGCACACTGTAATCAATGGAATTCGTTTAACGCAGAGGTTCCCAACCCTTGTCCTGGATTTACCCCCCTGTGCATTTTAGAGTTAAATCTGATATCATTCCCACTGCATAATACTTAAATTTTTTGTATTATGTAAGTAAGGGGTCACTTACATGAGACAGAGGAGTGTGTTGAACTGAGGCTAACAATACCATGATACCTTGTTTATATTTGATTAGCACAGCATGTATAATCTTAATATTTGAGGCAAATATTTTTTCCTTATTTAAAAAAAATCTATGCTGCTTATTTTATTGTGGTAAAATTATTGATGTATGTCGTCTGCTGATCCAGCTAGGCTGTTCAGACTGAAAATGGCAGTAAAATGTTGGTGTTGGTGTTACAATGTTGGTAAATTTCCCTAACAAGAATCCTGTTGTGTGTAAGAAGGTAGTAATCAGGTGAACGGGCTTAGCAGCAGATCCACCCGTGCAGAGCGCAGAAGAGTTCGACACAGCAGTGGCTCTGACCTGGAACGTTCTGAAGACGAGGAGAATATGGAAAATGCGGATGACGCAGACCAGAGTCGCCAGCCCAGGAAAACCGCTATGGCTGCAGTCAGTAAGATGAAGCTGATTCACGCATCTGAGGAAGAGGATACTTCAGAGCATAAGGCTCGTTCCAGGACCAGCAAACGTGCTGCAGTTATCCAGAGCAGCTCAGAGTCTGAGGAGCATGACCAGCAGGGTAGGAGGAATTAAATATTTTTAGAATTTATTCTATGATAGACTTGCCTTCTCTCTGAAATTGAATTTTCTGTGGCGATGTTACTAGTTGCATGGGTTACTTGGAAAAATCAATCCTTGAAAACAACTACTCTGATTTTTATGTTGGTCTGGATTGGCATTGTTTCTTTTCCCTCTGTCTCCTAAACAAGAATTACAGTACAGATTGTTTTCCTGACAGAGTCGCATGAAAGTGAAGACTGTGCCAGTGAGGAGGAGAAGAGTGAGGCCAGTCCTGATAGTGACTTCTCGGTTTCACATCGGAATGGCGAGAGTAAAAGAGTTAACCGTAGACCATCCAGGAGGAGAGTCGTGAAAGAAGGTGAATACAGTTTGATTTGAAGCAAAATATAGATGACAAGAAATGAACAGGTAGTGCTGAACAGATGTTTTCTGATGGCCTTGGTGTGGTGGCTGTGAATGTCATAATCAGTGACAATGTCATAAGCCTTCAGAGGCCCCATGCAGACATATACAGATATTTTTGAAAGCATAGTTTTTATTCCTCCATTCTCAAAAATATTCCTGTCCACACAAGCAGCATTTTTAATATCTCTATCCACACAAAAGTACAACGAGGATTTGACAACACTCACATATGCACTCCAACCCAGTTGTAGTATGTCATACATTATGTTTAAAATCTCAAGAATAACATAGAGAAGGTGAAATGCAGAAATCACCAACATGGCCAGAAGGTTGTTCATACCGTCTTCAGTAACCGCTTTATCCAGGTCAGAGTCACAGCTGGCCAAAAGTTCACAAAGCTTCATATGTATGGACTGACCATGAGGTGGAGCTACTGCTTAGGGTTCCACTTGGATCTTATCCAAAATGTCCATTTATAGTGCAGTTTGTACTACCAGAGTGGTGGATTCAGGAACAGTACAGCATGTACCATATTCTGGCGCTTCTGCAGGACAGCGTAGTAATAAACACAGTGAAACAAAATTTCAAACATGTTAGGAAATAAGAACTTAGACTACAAACTACAGCCTGGTCAGCAGCTATGATAAAAAAAGAGTCCTAGCCTATTCAGAATGCATGCAAAACTGCAAAGGGTACATGCACTGTGGATGCTGTGATATCACTTTTCAGAAACATATATTTTTCCTATCCATAGGAAAACAGTGAATACAGTGTTATAAAATTTCTCCACCTTCAAGCTGTGAGCTGTGAGCTATGAGTTAATAGTATATACTTGTGTAGACGCCTGAATTTAATTTTAATGGAACATATGAAGTAATAGACAACATTTGTGATTTAAAAAAAAAAAAACATGGAGGCTGTATGCATTTTACCTGCAGAGACACAAGAACTGTAGTAAATTGTCCAAGAAGCCAGAACAGCTTACCAGCCAATTTCCTTACAAAACTGGACAACAGTTTTAGCTGTGAGATTTTATGCACAATTTAAACACAGGCCAAGTATGGTTTTAATTTTTTATGCCTCTGCCACTGTCTGTCTGTCTGAGATTTTCATTAGTGTGATATATCAAGAACGAGTTGCTGAATATTTGTAGGATTTATATCAGGAGTGTTCAGTGTTATCAGGGCCAGTGTGGATGCATTCCACACTGTGGTTTTCATTCCAACCAATCAGAAACCACACCTGATAGTCTATTGAAAGCCAAGATCAGCCAATTGAACAGGTGGAATCAGATGTGGTTTCTGCTTGATTGGAATGAAAACCTGCATCCATACTGGATCATCTGAAATGAAAATCATTTCATTTCATTGCATTGGCAAAGATTCCAGTCTCTGGAACTGTACTGCAGTGATTAACACGACACCCCTGATTTATATGGAGTGATGCGTTGGACAATGCTCTCTAGCACCATCAATGAAACACCAACTGAGGGAATATCTTCAGGAAGATTGGTGTTAAAACATTTCCAGAGACTTATCGAATCTGTGCCAATGCGCATTGATGCTAAATGTAAACAAAACCACTCTGTAATAATTGGGTAACAATATCATCAGCCACAAGCACTAATGCTGTATAAAATGCAAGTGTATGTGTTACAAGTGCAGAGTTTGTGTAAAACAAGCTGATGGAAGGAAACCGATCCAGTGATGTCATTTTGCAGAGCTTTATGAGATTAGTAGTGAAGTCTCATATTTTTTGATGAAATGGTTATATCGTCATAATCTATCTCATAGCTGGTTGTTTTGGTTCAGTGCTGTAACGTTTTATGTAAGCATTTTCTGAAATGAGAGTTGTCTGTAGAGGTGATGAGGGAGACAAACTTTTGATAACCAAGGCAGTAAATGTCAGACGCTTCAGTTCTGAATCTGTTTGCTCATTTCAGTTCTAAGTTTCATTCACTCACACTTTTCTTGTCAGGCTGAATTATAATTCTGTTTTATATTTTCATTTCAGATGATTCTCCTCATGTCAATGGGCACAGAAAACACAGCCACGAAGAGAGTGAGGACAACAGCAACAAGGGAGAAAGTGAGAATGAAAGTTTAGATGAGGAGGAGGATTCCATCAGCAGGCGAAAGCTCATCAGGAAAACTGCAAGAGTTGCAGTATGTAAGATAAAACAAATTAATGAGAGTGATGAGGAGGAAGAGAATCACTGTAGAACCAGACGACGGAGAAATCATCCAAGCAATCCAAATACCTCAAAAATGTCTGATGAGGAAATGGAGACTCCAAAGTCTGAGAAACACCCTCATCAAAATGGAAGAAAATTAGACACACAGGACCTTAAATACTCTGAGAAAATGAATAATATGACGTTAAAAAGCCAAGAACTAGTATCTGCCTCAAAAGCTCGTACAGCTCCTGGAGCCATAGCATTAAAGTCAGGTGTCAAGGAATCCAGTGCTTCAAGGAGAAAAATCAGGTCTGAAGATGAAGAAGAGGGAAAAAATGAGGAGAATGAGAGCAGTAGTGGAGAAGAAGAAATCACGAACAAAAAAAGCTCACTGGCGAGAAAGAACAAATCAAGAAGACCAGCCAAGTCTCAGAGTTTGGATGGTGACTCCAACACTTCTGACTCTGAGAGTGAAACGGCCTCCAACCAGAGACGTAAGAAAAAAGAGGCTGATTCTTCGGAAGAGTGGCGACAAAGCGATGAATCAGAAAAGGATAAGAAATCGTTTTCCAGAAGACCTACTCTAAGAGCCCTCCCCAAGAAGAAATACATCACAGACTCAGAGGAAGACCTTGATTCTGAGGGAGAAAAGCAGCCATGGAATGGGAAGAGAAGCTCTGATTCAGTGAAAGACGGCACCAACCGTCGCCCAAAATCATCAGGAGGATCAAAAAGGAAACATATCAGCACTTCAGAATCTGAAGACAGAGAAGAAAATGGTAACGCCAGTGATAAAAGCGAGCGTGGCAAACCTTCAGGGAGGAAAGGGAAGCGGTTCAAGAAACTTTCAGAATCAGAGAGCGATTCTGGAAGTAGGGAAAAAGTAGCAAATGGTCCTTCAAAAAGGCACCAATCTGAGGATGAACTCTCTGGAGGTGCTGGTCAGCGAAGAAAACGGCAGTCTGGGAAACGGAAGCACAGCGAGAGCTACAGCAGTGATGGCAACACAGACTCGGAGAGCCAGGAGGAGTCCAGCAATGAATCACAGTTCTCCAGCTCAGGATCACAAAGCAGTCCAAAAAGATATGTCAAGGGAAGACTGAGGGATCGAAAACGAGGTACTGCACATCACAAACCATCTACTTCTGATATGGACAGTGACAATTCCTATGGAAAGCCTCGGCGAGCCACACGCATTCGGACCCGGAATCTCGGCAAACGGACTGTAAACTACAGAGACAGCGAGTGAAGGAGTTGGCTGTGTAAGAGACACTAACTGGAGAACTTGAAGACATTTGATTGTCCCAAAAAAGTAGTAGCACTGGAGTCCTCTACATACTGTGAATCAACTTCAGGGATATTTATATTTTCTGTTGGGGGAGGGGGGGAAAGCTATGTATAGATATGAGATTTGAGCTACTGGTTTGGCTGCCCCTTTCTGTTTGTGATTTGGCCACCAAGAATGATTAGAGGTGCATTGTCTGTCTGGGTGCTATCTTAATATACCTCCTGCTTAATTGAGCATATTTTTGCTGGCTTGCACTAAATGGCACACTGTACTGAGGTATCTCATACACTAGTTCTGTTAGAAACTCAGGGGTCAACTACATTTACCGTTTTCAGACTTGTAGGGTTGTTCTTTTTTCCCTTTCAGGGTTTTTCCCCCATTAAGTATAATTGTGATGAACTTTCTTCCATTATTTGACACTTGCTTCTTTTTTTTAAAGCCACATGAATCTTATATTGTATTTGTCAAAGGAATTATTGAGCCAATATGTACAAAGTTTCCTTTCCCCATTTCAGTTAGGGTGTGTATATACATTGTGGAATTTTTTTTTTTTTTTTTTTTTTTTAAATCTGCATCTTTCCAGAGTTTTCTGAGAATCGGTTTGTAGCAAAGCTTTGCATATTTAAAATTGTCAAGCATTATTTTGTATTAAATTCAAATGCATTGTCTTGCCATATAGTATAAATTTGGTACATGTTTGCAAAGTACAGGAAATCAGTACTTGCTGCGAAATACAGAGATTTCTCATATTGGGAAGATGTTTCAGTCACCTGTTATATACTTTTCAGTATTAATTCATTTTCTGACTTAACTTATGAACGGTAAATAACTTTTGTACCCACTGCATTGAATTTATTAGTGTTGGAGATGAAATACGCCCGACCTGACATTATTTCTTAATGTCTTTTGCAAAAAGCCAACTCTTTAATTCAAGTTTTGCAGATGTTGAGTCTAATGGAACATGGATGGAGTGAGAGGTAAAAGCATTTGATGAATAAAATAGCCTACTGTTTAATGGCAAAACCGATTTCATATTTCTTTTGTGGAAGCATTATGTTTTCAGGTGGCTTGTCTCCATCTTTCCTGTGTGCCTGTCCGAGATTCTCGTTAGCACAGTATCTCTAGAACAAGTTGAATGTTTGTAGGATTTATATGGAACTATAAGTGTAACCAGCAGATAAATTGATTGATTAGATTTTGGAATTGATTCAAACAGGGACGAAGTCACAGCAAGGTCAAATGTCGGAAATATTTTTTCTTCAATGGCTTCCTTCCTTCCATACAGAGATGTTACTTACACATTCATGTTCAGGAACTCAAGATGCATTTTCTGGCTATCTATGATTTTTGGCATCGGTCTGTCTGTTGCTCTGTCTGTCCGTCCATCCGTCTGTCCAAGATTCTCTTTAGCAAAATATCTCAAGAACGAGTGATTGAATATTTGTGTGATATAAATGGAATTATCCTTGTAACCAGTGGATGAACTGATTAGATTTTGGAATTGATTCAAACAGGGTCAAGGTCACAGCAAGGTCAAATGTCTGTGGTCAGATTCTTCAATGGCTTCCTTTCTGTTTTAAGTATATTTTAAGGATATTTCTGGCGTTCAAATTGGTAACAAGAAGGGCTAGACCTAACGACGCCATTGGCAAGTTCTAATGGTCATAACATTGTGGCTAACAAGCTGCTCACACTGTTTCCTTCATTAAGAATTGTTGATGCATGCTCATACGGACAAAAAAAATGAACTCTTTGGAGCAGGACACTGTGTGTAGTAATTACAGCCCTTGTGCATTCCAAGCCTTCATACTGGAAGGTGCAAGAATTAAAGTATAAAATTTAATCAAGTTGCAATGTTGCTTCTCATATAAAAACAGCAACTCATAGATCAATGCGCTGCCACACACAAATACAGTCTCCTCTGAAAGTATTGGAACGGCAAGACCAATTCTTCTGTTTTTGCTGTACACTGGAGGCATTTGGGTTTGAGATCAAAAGATGAATATGAGATGATTGATCAAAATTTTAGCTTTCATTTCCTAATATTTACATCTACATGTGCTAAACAGACCACCTAATTTTTAGGTGTGCAAAATATTGGAACAGGCTTGTACCGCAGCTTCTTTCAGTTGCTGTTTTTTTAAGGGGTTTCTCCCTTCAGTCTCATCTTCAGTAGGTGAAATGCATGCTCAGTTGGGTTAAGGTCTGGCGATTGACTTTGCCAGTCTAAACCTGTGTTTTGGGTCATTGCCTTGCTACATGATGACGTTCCTCCCAATTAGATTGGATGCATTTCTCTGTAAATTGGCAGACAATGTTTCTGTAGACTTCTGAATTCACTCTGCTGCTACCATCATGAGTTGTATCATCAATAAAGATTAGTGATGAGCCCATTCCAGAAGCAGCCATGCAAGCCCAAGCCATGACACTACCTCCACCGTGCTTGAATGATGAGTTCATATGTTTAGAATCATGAACAAATCGTTCCTGTCTCCACACTTTGGTAGAGGTTAATCTTGGTTCCAGAACTTTTGTAGCTAATCTCTGTATTTCTTTGCGAATTCCAATCTGGCCTTCCAATCTGGCC
>CM040474.1:7506301-7563082 GCA_022758105.1 Pangasianodon gigas
AGTGAGTATATTGGTAGGAGAATGTTGGACATGGAGCTGCCAGGCAGGAAGCAAAGAGGAAGGCCAAAGAGGAGGTATATGGAGGTAATAAATGAGGATATGAAGCTAGTGGGTGCAAGTGTTGAGGATGCAGAAGATAGGGATAGGTGGAGAGTGATGATTCGCTGTGGCGACCCCTGAAGGGAAAAGCCGAAAGAAGAAGAAGAAGAAGAATCTGGCCTTCCGAGTCTTACTGCTGATGAGTGGTTTGCATCTTGCAGTATGGCCTCTATATTTTTACTCTTTAAGTCTTCTTCAAACGGTGGATTGTGATAGCTTCACCCCTGCCCTGTGGAGGTTGCTGTCACTGACTGTTGCTTTGGGGTTTTTCTTCACAGCTCTAACAATGTTTGTCACCAACTGCTGCTGTTGTTTAATCACTTGAAAAATGGGTGGGTTCAAAAAAGGTGCCATGTTCTAAGTTGTTTAGCACATCTAGATGTAAATATTAGGAAATGAAAGCTGAAATTCTGAACTATCATCTCATATTCATCTTTTGATCGTAAGCACAAATGTCTTCAGTGTATAGCAAAAACAAGACAGTTCCAATACTTTCAGAGGAGACTGTAGCTTTGACATTAGTGGTGATTGAATTATCAAAGTGATCAAGTAATGCAAAAGCCTAATTAGTACAATATAGCATAATTCCACAAGACTGTAAACTCAAATTCACTGGCTCATTAACTCCACATAATACTGGTTTTATTTCAACTCTTCAAACCCTAATCACGTGGATACCTTCTTGTGTGCATGTATGCTATGACTGAAGTAACCGTAGGACACAGAGTTTGATATAAATACCATTGTAGTACAGCCGTCATTCTTCCTTGGCCTTAGAACTGTGACCTAGCAGTCTGGGAAAATCCTGAGCACAAGAGCCCCTAGTACATGGGCCATGTATGCTCTCAGGTGCAAACAGTTCTGCAAAATGGTGTACTCCATTATTTGAATCCAGTGTGTTGTCTACTTCCTAGAGAACTAGCCATCCTGTACAGCAGAAAGTTCCTGTTTACTGTTAAGGTGTATGTGGCTACCATTACAGTGCGTTACAGTACAGTGGATGTACTGTAGCTCATAATTTTGTTAAAGATTTTCTCTGGGGAGTTAGGCCCCTTTGTCCACCATGATGCCCCAAGATCCCAATGCGGGATCTCACCATCCAGAGTGACCTTGTGGTTGAACTTGGAGTTCCTGCCCAAAGACCTTTTACCTACTTTAGTTACCCAATCTCTTGATCTGACAGTGTTCCAGAAAAAGGGGCCAGTACATCATCAGGTCAGTCGTTCATTTGGGTAAGACACAGGGAGCATCTCTGTCTTAAAGACTGGCCCACTGGGAGTTAGACGTCATCACCTTGGCCTACATGCTGGAAGCCTTGCCACTAAGTGTAATTGTATTCACCCCCTTTGCTATGAAACCCCTAAATAGGTCTGGTGCAACCAGTTGTCAGCAAAAGTCACATAACGGTGTCCACTTTTGGGCAAATAAACTGTCATAAAGTGTGATTTCAACATAAGTACACCTGTTTCTGGATGGCCCCAGAGTTTGTTAGACAACATGTCTAAACAAACAGTATCATTGCACCCAAGGAGCTATGAAGTATGGAACAATGTTCTAGAAAAGTATCAATCAGCAATCGTACGTATGCTGCCAAACACTGACCACTGGCATGGTTCAAAACCTAAAAGTAATAGAATGGCCCTCAATCAATTGAGAATCTATGACAGCACTTATAAATTGCTGTTCACTAACAGTCTCCATCCAATTTCAATGCAATTCATTTTTTTTTTTCATAATATTTTAAAATAGTATGTTTGAGGTCTGTTTCCTCTTCCCAATTGCACACCAGCATTAGAAATTGGGGTGAGTGACTAATAATACTAGAATCTGATGGTGTGTATTTATCAAAAGATCTCTGGTTTATGCAACTCTCTATCTTCATGACCACCACAAACGTAGAGCTATATATAGAGGTTTGTATAGTATTTTAACCACATATTGCTCAAAGTAAATGAGTATTTTTGAGAATTTAATTGGGAGTATCTGTTAACTCTGCCAGACAAGGTGGGGCAAGGCCATGAAGTGCTTTTTAAGTGAGAAGCAGGACTTTGTACTTAATTCTTTGTGAAACAGGTAACCTGTGTAGCTGATATAGTATGGATGTAATGTGTGCTGAACTTGGAGGTCCTCATGCCTGAGGTAATTTCATGCAAAGTTTGAATCCCTGACAATGAAACCTTTATACAGAATATCCTGAGAGTTTGGATACATGGATGTCAGACTCCAGTCCGGTATAGTTTAGCATTTCACCTCATTTAATACACCTGATTCATTCACCAGCTTCACTTATTACTAAGGCCTTTATGGGCTTGGTGTGTTAAAAGAGGGGAAGCACAAACCTCTATAGGGCTGTGGACTTCCTGGACTGGAGCTTTCGTCCCTGGTATTTTAAATTACTTTTATATGTCAAACTGCATTAGATACTAGCATTAGAGGATAAGCTCCCACACTCACTTTCAGTAACCTCTTTCTCTTGGTTAGGGTAGCAGTATATCCAGAGTCTATCCCGGTATAGATGGATCCATCACAGGGCGCTATGCACACACACATTCACATCTAGGGGCAATATATCTTAGCCAATCCACCTACTATTTGTGGGAGGTGGGAGGAAACCACAGAACCCAGAGGAAATCCATACTGTCACAGGGAGCACATGCACAGACATGTTCATTACCCCATATACCACTTATGAATTCAAATGTTTAAAAAAAATGGTGCTAAAGGTTTATGAGTAGATTACATTTTCTTTGTAATGACATTTTATAATTGCTTTTTTCTCTTTCAAAACTTTGTTTCATCAGCTGTACCACTTATGAATGCATTTGATTCAATTCCATTCAGTTCAGTTTTATTTGTATAGCTCTTTTAACAATGGCCATTGTCACGAAGAAATATAGAAATTCAGGATATAAATTTTAAACGTATAAATTTATCCCTAATGAGCGACGATGGCAAGGAAAAACTGCCTGAGACGACATGAGGAAGAAACCTTGAGAGCAACCAGATTCAAAAGGGAACCCATCCTCATCTGGGTAACACTGGATAGAGCAATTATAAATAATTCCCTCCTATAACTGTGTACTACATGGTCAACAAGTGCAACTGCGTAAACAGGAAATTCAGTATACTTTTCACATGAAGTCTATTTTGTTGACGTTATCAACTGTTCACTATCACGATCACTATCACTAACTGTTTGATCAGTTGCAGAGGTCTGTAGCAGATTCAGATGCAATGGCAGTGTTATCAGGTTTACAGTTTTCCCACATAATTGCAAGATTCTCTCTCTCTCTCTCTCCCTCCCTCCCTCCCCCTCCCTTCCCTTTCCCTCCCCTCCCACTCCTTCTGGCTGCTTCTCCCAGGAGGATAAGACTTGGCTCTAGATAGAACTTTCAACATAATGACCCCAAGGATACATCTCAATGAACAAAAATGGTTGCAGGAACACAAAACCAGTATTTTGCAATGTTTAAGACCATGACAGTAATTTTGTACATACAGCAGGGTTTGAACTTTCCCTCAATTTTCTCATCTTGACCACCCAGGGAAATGTGCTGCTATACTTTTCTGCATAAAATGCCTTGAAAGCAACAGTATTTAAATGGATCTTGTGTTCATGCTAACATCCGAAATTCAGAATTGAGGCTTTAGTCTCAAGATGAAGTGGATGTTTCTCAATGTCTAAAAGAAAATCTCAAAACACAACTTTCAAAGGACAAAACGTTTATTAGATAGACAAAAGAACCTGCAGTTACTATCGTACCTTTGTAATAGCATTTAAATTCCATCGTTAACTGCTGCATGTGCCAATTTATTTAATCTGTGTAGAGACGGGTGGGTGAATTGATCTATAACAGTGACTCCACAGATAATGCTTGTGATCAATGATCAAAAGGTAGACACTGTGTAGAGCTGTGAAAATAAATGATAGATCATTGAGACAGATATGAGTTACATCATCCCATCATCGAGACTTCAGCGTCTCCATTTGGGTGAAAGACACCACAGTGCAATAGGGTATTTCTAAGAATTTTTTCTCACACTTGTTTTTTTTTTTTTTTTTTTTCTCTGCCTCCAACATATAAAAGAAACATTAATAATAAATTGATCAGCAGTTAAAAGGTGAGTTAATATAATAGACAACGCCCCACGTCTCCATAAAGGGCCTTATCAGTTGAACTTTGACACAGAAGTCCACGTTGTGACACACACACACACACACACACACACACTATTCCAGATATAAAAGAGCCAGCCTTGGATCTATGCAGACTTGGATCCTTTCTGACCCCGCTTACCCATCACACAGCCTCACTCACAACACCACAATGCCTGCCGACTATAACGGGAGATGGGAGATGGTGAGCAACGAGAAATTTGATGAACTCATGAAGGCTATGGGTGAGTACTTTCTTTATCCCTGCAGTTCAAAAACACAAATCTGAATTTATTTATTTAAAACATTATTTATTTAAAAGATTAGCAGAGCTGATGTGAGATACGATCTTAAATGAAATGGTTTCTCAAGGAAGGTTAATATTTATTTAATATTTATATTAAATAAATATTAATATAGATATATATTATATCTAAAAAGGTTCTTTATGTAAAAGGGAAAACCCTCTGTACAGTCCTTAGGGATGATCTTAGTCTTCTGTACGATCATAACTGCAAAACCTTGTGTCAAAATCAAAGTGTGTTCAGGTCATAGTGTGTTAGTGATAAGACTGATAAGATAATTGATTATCCTGCTTACCCTTTGAATCCACATATATCTGAGAGACAAAAAGACATAATCTAACTATAATCAGCAGAAAAGAATGACAGACAATCACTATTTTTCAGCTATGTATTTACTTTTTTTCTTTTTTTCTCTATCAGACATAGACTTTGCCACACGCAAGATCGCCGCACACCTCACACAGACAAAGGTTATTGTGCAAAATGGAGATAAATTTGAGACCAAAACTCTCAGCACATTCAGAAATTACGAAGTGAACTTCACTGTTGGAGAGGAGTTTGAGGAGCACACTAAGGGCCTGGACAACAGAGTGGTCAAGGTGTGTGTGTGACCTCTAGAGCTGAGGACAATGTCTAAGGACATTTTCTGTCTGTTCTGTCTTCTATAGTATATATTCATTTCTTCTTTTTTTCTCCATATGTCAATATTGTTCCCTCTGTAATGTTCTCTAGGGTGCAAACACTTATTCTGAAGCTGAATTAGAACAGTTGATGAAAAATTATGAAAAATTAGAAAAAGTTATACAGGAGTGCATAAGTTATCACTTATCATTTGCTTCTAATCACCAGATTCAAAGTATATTGTGATCAATAAAACAAAATTCTATTGATCCCCAACCATACACAAACCAATCCTTCTAGTCTGGCGCCAATGAGATAAAGTCAAGTTAGGCTTCATTGTCATTCTTCTCATTGCAGACAGATGTAATGTTAGAAATTAACTATAGTTCCCCTGGAATCATGGCGCTACACTTAGCATAATGTAATATCAGACAGGAGGGTAGGAAACACAGTGACAGGCAGAGCAAAGGCAGTAATTACAATAAAAACAGACAATAGACTATACAATTAAGTTTACAATAGTAAACTATTAATAGTCCTGAGCAGCAGTATGAACATATAAAGTGACTTGTGCAAGTGGATTGTTAAATATTGTCTCTTGTGTAAAGTGACTATCACATCTGTATTCATAATCACACACTGTATGTATGCATAACTCTATTTGACAAGATGTCAGTGGTCATCTGATTAAACCTGTCCACTCACATTAGATCAGTGATTTCCTCAGGAAAGCAATGCTTCTTCAACATCTTCAAGACATTTCAGATATGTACATACACTGCTATAACTGTAATTATCACTCCAATGCTGTAGCGATGAATCCATGACAGGGTTGAGTTCACTGATGCAAGCTTCTATAAGCGTCTGGTACTGCACCAGGGTGGAGCTATATTCTGAGGGTGAGGCAGATCTTAGCCGGTGGTGCAGATTAGGACGAAGTGCTGGCCAAAGGTCTCACGGTTGCTCTCCAAGCTGCATGTTTGCTTTTTCATTTGATTTCTAACACAATTAATACAATTATTATACACACTATCCAATAGGGCACTTCTTCTGTAATTATCTCAAAATTTTGTCATTACCAAGCCCCGCCCACTGGCTAGGGGTAGGGCAAAGGCTTACTCTGTACAAGAAACCGTACAAGTGACAAGTGGTCTCAGTCTGTATCAAAGGGCAAAGGGTGCATGCACACACACACACACACACACACACACACACGCAATGCTAAGTATGACTTAACATCATACTTTCTTGCATTTGCTCGTTGTTGGAGGTGATGGAAATACGAGCTGAATGTGCACAGGATTGAACATTGTAATATCATGACAACAATACAGAGCTTGTTAAATGGCAAACATTTTTCTAAGCTTGTGCGCCATTTAGCTAGCTAGCTATCTGTTTAGCTCACTTGTTATCTAGTGAATGAATAACACAGAAGGTGCATTCGCTTGTCAGTTAGAATGAACTATCTCTCTGGACAGTTAAATTCATCACCCAGTGCCCAGTGCAGTTTTATAGTCCTTTAATACAGAGTTGTTGCTGTTGCGTTGTGAAGTGCACACACACACATGCACACTTTAGTCCCTTTAGATCTTTAGATCACTTTAGATCTTCCATTGCACGTGTGTCATTTGCTCACAGCCTTTGCCTTGCAGACACTCGTCACCTGGGATGGAGATAAGCTTGTGTGTGTGCAAAAAGGAGAGAAGAAGAATCGAGGCTGGAAGCACTGGATCGAGGGAGACCTGCTACATCTGGTAAATCATCTATCAGCACCTTCATTGCTTAATAACCTGATAACTAAGAGCTTAATCAGAATGAACACCCTTCACAGGCATGCCTACACTGGAATAGAGGTCAATTCAAATGAGATCTCTATCAGATGGAAATTATCATTTAATAGTCGATTATATGTGATTATATATTTTAACCCGGTTACTTTTACAATCAGAAGTTTTTCCTATGTTCTGCGCATGTGTCTGTGTCATAAAGCATGCTGACCAAAGTTTTTAAAATAATTGCAAGTTAGTTGGTGGGTGTATGAGGAGCATTTTGAAGCAGAGTTATGTGGTATGCAAACTATTATTAAGTTTAATAGAAAAAATTTGGAGGGTGTATACTAAGACCAACATCATTTATGATTGTTCTTGTCCTTCTTCTTGTTTTGATAATGTTACAGTATTAACACTGCAGGGCAGATTTGATTTGAGTATCCACATTGCAACTGATGAATAAAAAAATGACAGAGTGTTTATTTATAGGAAAATAATCCACATTCAGGTGGTTATCAAGATTGTTTTCCTATAACAGCATGTCCTGGAGTGATTCCACCTATGCAACACCTATTTGCCAATGACTACCATTTTTAATTTATTTATAAACAACATATCATGCTTTTAAACCGTTTATTGTTACATTTAGCTTTGTGGAACAACCGCAGGCCATGTTAGTTTCTGTTATCACTTACTTTATAGCAGCTATAATCAGTCATTTTCTCACCAGCCTCTCTTTATGCCCCTCTCTTTTGAAGTTAAGACAAAAAAAAAACCCATACAGCTTGTCATGTTACCAAGAAATCGCAAAGTGAAAGGTCCTCTGTCCTGATGACTTTCCTGGGGTGGAAAACTTACTGTTACAAAGTGCTGACACTGGAGACTCCTTCCAGAAATGTTAAATAAATGTCACCATGCTGTTATATACAATACATTAACACTGACCAATCTGACCAATCAGATTCAGATCCAAATCTAGAGCCATATCTGGATTTCTGTAAAGCTGGTTGTGACAATGTCCATTGTTAAAAGCGCTATATAAAAAATCAATTAAAAATTGAGATACAAGAATTCAGCAGCATTGTGGTTTGAATTCCAAGTAACCAATCCAATTTGTCTGTTCCAATTTGTCTGTTGGTTGTTATATTAACAACGCAGGCATGCATTCACTGAGTGCCGTCAGACAGACATCATGGAGATTTGGCTGTGAATTATGTTGTATATAAGTGCAATGTCCAGTCACGAGCTCTTACTGCCTTCAGACCACTTTTTGCACATCATAAAAGACACATGTTATATATAAATTGATTGGTTTAAACAGCTTCATGTTCAAAAATTAGGATTTAATCAGTGTAACCATATACAACTTTAAATTTACATTTTTACAACCAAGTGCCAAGTTTATAGTTTCTTAAAATTTGGACTGATAAAAATGTCTGCCTGTAAACCCAGCCAGTGGAGCATAAGAACCTGTCCAAAGAGTATTCTTCTAGTGTATATAGTGTGTGAGTCTGTGATGGCCTTTTTTAAATTATCACCTTTCCTTCATCAGGAGATCACCTGTGAGGACAAAGTCTGCCATCAGGTCTTTAAGAAGAAGGAGTAACACCCTGAAGATGTAGCAGCTCTCCTGTGTGTCACCTTTTAACGCTCATGTGTGTGCATTTAATGTTGCTGTACATAAGTACTTATGCAATGTGATTCTATTAAAGGAGTTTTACACAGTCTTTTAATCAGTTGTACGTTGAAAGTTTTTTTAAGTAGTGTGCATAAGCCACTTTGTGTGTTATGAGTTAAAGAAATCAATCAATAAATACAACCAGATTAGATGATTTATTGTACCTGATATGGGTTAAAGTGTTAGATGTAAGTTGTTCACATTATGCCTCATTCATAAAGGTAGAACCATTTGATTGCTTAGAAACTAATCATGGTACACGTTACTTGCTATATATATACAGTATATCCTGCTTTTATAGATAACTGATCAAGTCAAAAACATCTTAAAATATAGTCAAATTTACCTAACATTTCTATTTTTTAATATAATATGCAATTATTAAATATAACATTATTAACATGAACCGGTGACAGGGTGATGGGCGCCCAAGGCTCACTGATGTGCGTGGGAGCGAAGGCTAGCCCATCTGGTCCGATCCCACAGAAGAGCTACTGTAGCACAAACTGCTGAAAAAGTTCATGCTGGCTATGATAGAAAGGTGTCAGAACACACAATGCATCTCAGCTTGCTGCGTATGGGGCTGCATAGCCGCAAACCAGTCAAAGTGCCCTTGCTGGCCCTGTCCACCGCTGAAAGAGCCTAGAATGGGCACATGAGCATGAGAACTGGACCATGGAGCAATGGAAGAATGTGGTCTGGTCTGATGAATCACGTTTTCTTTTACATCATGTGGACAGCCGGGTGCGTGTGCATCGCTTACCTGGGGAAGAGATTTCACCAGGATGCACTATGGGAAGAAGGAAAGCTGGAGGAGGCAGTGTGATGCTCTGGGCAATGTTCTGCTGGGAAAGCTTGGGTCCTGGCATACATGTGGATGTTACTTTGATATGTACCACCTACCTACACATTGTTGCTGACCAAGTACATCCCTTCATGGCAACGGTATTCCCTAATGGCAGTTTTCAGCAGGAGAATGCGCCCTGCAGCCCTGCAAAAATTGTTCAGGAATGGTTTGGGGAACATGACAAAGAGTTCAAGATGTTGATTTGGCCTCCAAATTTCCCAGATCTCAATCTGATCGAGCATCTGTGGGATGTGCTGGACAAACAAGTCTAATCCATGGGGAACCCACCTCACAACTTACAGGACTTAAAGGATCTGCTGCTAACATCTTGAGGAGTCCATGCCTCGACGGATCAGAGCTGTTTTGACGGCACAAGTGGGATCTACATAATATTAGGCAGGTGGTTTTAATTTTATGAACTTAAACAATAGAAAATAAAAATAAAATCGTAATTATGGCATGTGCAAAAGTGTGAGCACCCTTCCAGTTGTAAAGTCTCAGAACTTAATTAGCAAGTGCATAAAACAAATAAGCCAAATATGATTATTAAACCTATATCTAGTCATCTATTACTAATTTCAAGCTTGAAATAATCGTATAATTTTAAGCATTCTAGAATTTAAAGCTTGAAATGAGTAAAAACATCGAAAGTCTGAATAATCTTATATTTGATTTATAATAATATCATAAGAAATATTAGATAAATTTGTCGATATTCAAGATATTTTCACTTGCCAAGATATAATTTTTTGAAGAGTAGTTCACTAATAACTCAATTTGAGATATTTCACTGTATAGCTATTCTTTAGGCTAGGTGGTGTGTAGATACTGTAGGCATGACACACTTCACATAGCTGAGAGTTTATTAACACACAGTGTTACACAAGAACAATAATCAATTTGCAATATTCTGTGAAGTTGTAGTATTACAAAACGTCTTATTGTACAATACATAGTGATGTCTCACATGATGCCGCACTTTGGTACAGTTTCGATTTAAGCAGAGTTCACTGCCATCGCCTGTTCGTATGACTGCAAAGCCAACTTTATTGCAGGCTTCTGAGACTCACAATCAGCATAGACCTGAGACGAAAAAAAAAAAAAAGTGTGAGACGTGTGACCTTCAGGACACGATGCAAGGGAAATTAAGTGAAACTTAAAAAAAAAAAAAAATTATTATATGCAGCAATTTCCTTATTAGAGTAAAAGATAACAGCACTAATCCCTCGTTTGAACCATCAAGATAAGAGTTTGTGTTTGAGTTGAGAGAGGTGTGCTGATCTTACCGTTTTCACACAGTTATAAAACTTCAGTTGTAAGGAAATGTTGATTTGACACCATCTAGTACAATCTATCAGCAAAGCATGTTCAAATGAGGTGTGTGTGTATGTATGTGTGTGTGTGTGTGTGTGTGTCATCACCTTGAGCAGGTCGATGCCTGTGGCTTGTTGGCTCTGTAAAGCCACATCACTCTGAGGATGCACCAGATTAAACAGATGCACCAAATCCACTGCATCCTGTAGCCTAAAACAGTAAGAGCACCACACATAACCGTCATATTACAGAATTCTGGCTGCATATCAACAAATACATGAGCTCCAACTCTACACAAATGTTTTACTCCTTGATTCCTCGATACATCCTTCAGCCCATGAGCTGGATTCGATCAATGTCTGCCATCTTTAAGGAATGCGCTCGGAGTAATCAAGCGAATCAAGGCTTTTAATTATACACAGGTACACAGGTGCTTCTTATGCGGCAGTCTTCTTTATTTGGTGTGTGATCTAAGCCTACACTATAAATGCTCTACCTCTCCAGACAAATGAATTACAATAAATGATACAACAACAATAATAATAATAATAACACAAATGCAAAGTTAATAATGTTAATTAAATGATTACCAATAACACACACACAATTAATTAATTAAACCCATCCATTGCATCGCCTCTTACTACATAATAGCCCTTGTTTGTCAATAACAGAGACAAATTTGATTGTAAATGGAACGCATGGAAATAACACCAACAGTTTCCTTATTTATCTCTTTCATCTTTCATGCGCCTGGTTGTAGTGTGTGTAAATTTGAGCACGATGTTTTAGCCACCTGAAAAATGCTTAATTTTAATAAATCAGAACCAATATACGGGTGTACATCAATATTATAAATTAATTCTATCCCAAATATCCCCCTGAGGGATCAAGAAGAGTTTTGTTGATATTAAATTTTTTTTTAAATATATATTCCACCCCTCTAATTCACTTCTTTCCTCGGACATTGGATGACTAGCACACTGAATTCTTTGCAGTAATTGGCTCACTAACGTAGGATCAGCATAAATGAGGTCGTGTTTTATATAAATGATGTATAAGAGGGTAAATTGGGGCGTGCCGTAGGCATGTGACGTGTAAATAAAGCACTAGTGGGAGGGAGCTGGCATCCGTGCAACTGCTCATGTTGATGTCAGTTTGTATGACAGTTTCATGAATCAGATGCAGTATTGTTAGTACGTCATTCTGTGCACTCAAATCTGAGCTCATTTCTACACTACTTTGATAAATCAAGGTCACTATTAATCACTGTAGATCAGCTAAGACAGCTTGTTTAAAATCCCACCACTGACACCAATGGTATGTCATTTGAAACTAATCTTTGGTTTTATCCTCGTATTTTTAAACATTCTGCCCGTCTCACGCTCACCGGTTTCTCTGCAGCATGTCCAGCAACAGTCCGTCTATTCTGCGGCTGCTGACGAGGTGCCACACAAGACCTCCAAATAAACACGTGGATCTGAGAAGGTCATGTTTCCCGTGTTTCTCGATGTCTTCGTAGGTCAGTGTGTGTACCTGAGAACAATTCACACAAACACAGTCAGGAATCATTTGGTAATCTGTATATCATTTTGTTTACTGAAATCTGAATTTTATTTACTGAATCACACTGAAACGCACACTCCCTCCTCCGTCCCTCCCTCCACTCACTTCTGATTAATCAAAAAAAAGAGATTTTCTGCCAGAGTAAGCGAGTGCCAGGTCAAACTGCACTGATCAGGGCAGCAGCTTTAATATAAAAATGAAATACTAATTGTAATGCATGTATAATAAAACAGTGACATTTCCTTATCGTTTATTAAATCATACCCGCTTGAAATCTGCAGAGTCGGGTTCAAACTGGACCAGGCAGTAGTTCAGAACCTCCTCGTGTCTGTTTTGCCCAAACAAGACCTACGTATGGACAGAGAAAAGGAGTGGGGTCACACTTCAATCCACCATTTTTTTATTTATTTTTTTTAAAAGACGGATTTTCTTCCGCAGTACCTTGAGGTTTTCTTCTTTAAAGATAGGTGGCGCTGTGAGCTTGCGGCCCTCCCTGGGGAAGTAAACCTGTACGAGTCGGTCTCTTTCTTCCCATGATGCTTTGCGCAGCACCCCACTCGGCTCTCTCACCACAATAAACCGCTCCTATTCAAAATTTAAGGAGTAAAAGAAGGTGAAAGCAACTGTAGATTCAGCATCAGCAGTGAAGAACAACTGTGTTTGTAAAGGTGCTAAAATCAGCCTTGGAGACATATCCAGAATGTTCTGGAAAATAAAATAAAAAGAAGCTTCATTACGTCATTACGCTTCAAAACATTTCAACCTTTTTAAGTAAATGCAGATCAAACACACAGCAAATTCTAACTAATAACTCTGGTTCCAATGACTGACTGGTTTATGATGGACCTGGGTTCCTATGACTGACTCGGGTTCTAATAACTCTGGATTCAAACACTGGCTCTGGTTCTTATGACTGATTATGCATGACTGACTCTGGTTCTAATAGCTCTGGCTCCTGTGACTGACTCTGGTTCTAATAGCTCTGGCTCCTGTGACTGACTCTGGTTCTAATAGCTCTGGCTCCTGTGACTGACTCTGGTTCTAATAGCTCTGGTTCCTGTGACTGACTTGTTTTAATGTCTGACTCGGGTTCTAATAGCTCTGTGACTGACTCGGGTTCTAATAGCTCTGGTTCCTTTTGACTGACTCGGGTTCTAATAGCTCTGGTTCCTTTTGACTGACTCGGGTTCTAATAGTTCTGGTTCCTTATGACTGACTCGGGTTCTAATAACTCTGGATCCAAACACTGGCTCTGGCTCTTATGACTGATTATGTATGACTGACTCGGATTCTAATAACTCTGGCTCCTGTGAGTGACTCTGGTTCTAATAGCTCTGGTTCCTGTGACTGACTTGTTTTAATGTCTGACTCGGGTTCTAATAGCTCTGTGACTGACTCGGGTTCTAATAGCTCTGGTTTCTGTGACTGACTCGGGTTGTAATAGTTCTGGTTCCTTTTGACTGACTCGGGTTCTAATAGCTCTCACTCTTGTGACTGACTCGGGTTCTAATAGCTCTGGTTCTTATGACCTACTCTTGTTCCTGTGATTGATTCTGATTCTTTTTTCCCCCCTCTTTCTTCTCCTCCTTTCCCTTATCTTCTTATATTTTGTACTGCGCAGCTGTAGAGTACCCGAGCTTCACAACTGCCCCTGACATTTTGTGCACATGACAAATAAACTAGAAACCGTATGAAACAGTATGATTCTAATCTAATAATCTAATCTAATAATTCTGGTTATAGTCAACAGTCTAACTCAGTCAGTGAAGCCCGGGCTCATCAGCAACCAGGTATTCCAGACGTACTGGCTAACTGATGTGTCCTGGAATCCCTGATTCCCTACACAACTCGCACACATAAAAATCATATACAAACCTGATAACGTCCACACACTTTCACACTATTCATACACAGATAATATAATGGATATAATTACTCGGTGTGGGATGTTGTAGGTGATGTCTGTGAAGACGTATTTGGCCGTGTCCATGCCTTCCAGTATCTTATCCTCACACAGGACATCCTCAATGGGTTGCCTTTCTGGTAAAACTGGGGGCATCTTCAGCAACCTCTGGGCCTGTTCCTCTGCCTTCCGCACAGCCTATACACACACACACACACACACACACACACACACACACACACACACGTTAACGTTTAACTTTCTTTTTTATCCTTTGCACCACTTTTACTCTGTATGTATGTTTGTGTATTTGGCACATGCACCCCAACACACAGCAGTGCTGCTATAAGCTGAATATATGAATGAAATTTAAAAAAAAATTAAAAGAACATGATGTTTACAAAAAGAAAGAGGAAAAATTTCTCTGTCTTACCTCTTCTAACTGAGCGTCAGTCAGAAGTTTGTACTTTGGTGGTTTTAGCTCCTGTTTAAGCGGACGAAACACTTTATTCAAATCCAAACTTGTGATTCTCGTCAAAATGTCTTGAACTTCAGCATCTGTGAACTGGGCTTTTTTAACTCCGTCAGTGTCTTGAAAGAAAAGCAAACAGAGAAAAAAAAATAAAGAAAACAATAAATCAGCAATGTGGATCTAAGCTTCTGTATAATTGGCCTTCAGGATGTAGTAATAAGTAGTAATAACTGTATACACATACACGATATATAGGATTTACCCACTTATTTTGGAGTTTACAAATCTTGTATACAGCCCATAACCAGTATACAGGAATATATGATATGAAAAAAATATATAATACAATACAAAAGAAAGCATGTGACCAGTGTACAATATTATATTCCAAACGACTTGATGTCAGGCAGTTGGTTCTGTCTTGCATCTGTCTAAATTCTTTAAAGATTATTAATATTAATATTTAATATTAATATTTATTTAGTAAATTAAGAGGAATATAACCCACGACAGGACAAATTAAACAATACCTCACTCCTTGCCTAGCACAATCCTGACAGAAGTCCAGTAAAAAGTGCATTATGAATTTAAAATCTGTCATTGCATACAATATCAAACCTAATAATGGATTTTTTTTTTCTGTACTTTATAAAATGTGCTACTGAAACAGCACTATGTGATGCTCAGTGAGGTGCTCAGGTTGATTGCTCACAGGAGGGAGCTAAGGTTAGCTAAGCACAGGTCAACACACAAACCCACTTCAGGGGTCGCTGCTTTATTTTCAGAAAGTTCAAATATCATTTACTCACTGTCCACTGAGGATAAACTACAAGACAGCCGCTTAACACCACGTAAAACGGTTCTAGCATCAAAATCCACAGGTCTCACTCCATGACAAGAGCGAAATAAGCGCAGTGCAGCACTGAGGGCAGCCATGTTTCCGCCTGCTGCTTCTTCTTCTGCTTCTTCTTCGGTTTCTTCTTCTGCGGATGTGATGATGAACTGCAGCGCTTACCGCCATCTAGCGTTCATACAGCACATAGAGCAGTCCAAACCCATGACGTCAGCAACACTGTTTTTTCCCTATGAGAAAGATCAAGTCTCACTCCAAGATTTAAATTTTTAAATTGGAACTCTTTAGCTTTAATGCCTTGCATAAGCATTCACCCCCTTGAACTTTTCCACTTTTTGTAGTGTTACATCCTGAAATTAAAATTGCCGTAAATGAGCTTATACGTCATGAATCTTCTCAGAAAGTTGTGATTGCATGAGAATTCAGCACTGTTGCGGTGAAACCCATAACTCACTTCTTTATTAATTATGTGTCATTTGAATACATGTAATTAGTTGAATGGTGTGAAATTAAAGTGTCACGTGATCTCAGTATAAATACACCTGTTCCTGGAAGGCCCCAGGGTTTGTTAGAGAACATACCCTGACAAACAGCATCATGGAGGCCAAGGAGCTATCAAAATAAGTCTGGGACAAAGTTCTGGAAAATTATCGATCACAGTTTAGCTCTTAAAAAACATCTGGAGAGCTGGACAGATGCACAGAAGAACAACTATTCAGCCCAGACGCTCTACAAAACTGAGCTCTATAGAAGAGTGGCAGGAAGAAAGACATTCTTGGAAAAAAAAAAAGCCATATCAAATCCCATTTGGAGCCAAATATTGAAAAAGATTTCATGGTCTGTTGAGACCAAAACTGAAATTTTTAGCCTTGGCACAAAACATTATATTTAGTGAAACCCCAGCACTGCCCACCACTATTTTCAGAGTGAAGCATGGTGGTGGTAGCATCATGCTGTGGGGATGCTTTTCCCAATAATTTTTGACTAAAAAAAGTATCGCAGCTCATGCGTAAGATTAAAATTCCCCAAAAGGAATGTTTTGCAAACACAATCACTTCTTTAAATCCACCTCTCCTCTTTCCCTGCTGTATAATTGGAACAATGGTATAGTTTTGGTCAGCTCAGTGAGAGGGACTTCCCTACCTAAACACAACCACATTTTACTGATTAAACAAAAATTGGACCCATACATTTTGTTAAACCAGAGACCACATATTCACTAAAACTGTTTTAGGAACATAAAGCAGAGAATTTTGTGATGGTCAGTTTTCTAACATATTTTCTAAATTAATAGCTTTATCTGAGTCCATAATCTGGCACCACATACTAAACAGGATACATGTCAGAAATGATTACGAAGACTTTTGGTGAGATGCTTGCAGTTGAAGATATTTAAATATCCTGCAGTCATAGATATTTACATATTTTTTCAATATTAGCTGCCAGCATGAATTTTCCACTTTGAGTCGCATGAAGACCATCTCTACTGGCCAGCTTTGATGGCAAACTGCCTGGTGTTTTTCAGTCAGAAAGGAAAACAAGTTTTTTAGTTCCAGGACAGGGATCAGTACAGTCCAGGACAGTAAATGCTGAGGCCTTGTGAATAGATGTGACAGATAATATTGCAGATATTTGCACCATCTTTTGAAGCCTAAACCCCACTTCTGCCTCCTCACTTCTATATAAGTGCAATAATCAGTGTTTTATGTTGACTGGCTGAGATACTCTTGGCTCTGCTAGAAAGGCTAATTTGTTATGTAGCTTGGTGGTGTTCAGTTGGTGGTACCTGAAGCTTTCTGCATGGGAAGCCTGACTCTGTGACTATAACTATGTCTGCACTTAGCCTGTAGTGGCTGGCTGGCATCCAGGGTATGTGCTTTCTATGGAAAAAAAAAAGCAGACTAAAGTTTGTACAGGCACAGAGTATAATGACTGCCTGTCACTGGCTGTATTTGGCCTCCTTGCAGTCTTGTGAAAATATAGCTCATGCTTAAATTACCTGGAGTGAGTGAAAGCTCAAGGACTGGATCAGAGAAAAGAGACCATCTCAGGATTCATCATCTCGGAAATATTTACAAAAAGATTATATCATCTTGGTCTCATTTCGGCCTTTCACTCACAATGCTGCTGTAGAGTTTCAGCAAATAACTTCTACTTGGAATTTCACAATATTTTGTCAAGGCTAGGGTAAATTCATTACATAACATTGTAACATTGTAAGGCATAGAATATACAAAACACACATCCATTCACACAACACAAGAGTACCAACTAATTCAAGCTCATTTAAACAAACATGATTAAAATAGAATAGGTACAATAAAAAAACAATAATACAATATAAAAACAGTGGATATCAAAACTCTACACACCGCTGTTAAAATGGCAGGGTTTTGTGATGAAAAAAAATAATAAACCAAGATAAATCATGTCAGAACTTTTACCACCCTGAATGTGAAATTACAACGTATAAAAATTAAGTGAAAAACAATCAGAAACATTTTAGGGAAAAATAGGAAAAATAAAAAAGTTACAGTAATCAGGTTGCATAAGTGTGCACACTCTTTTATAATTGGGGATGTGGCTGTGTTCAGAATGAACCAATGACATTCAATCTCATGTTCAAAAGTAATTATCATACAGCTGTCATCAATGAAATTAGTCTGATTAACCCCAAATAAATATCAGCTGTCTCTTCTTCACATCTTCTTGGTTTCATCTGACTGCTGAAGCAATGGTCCGCCAAGAGCGTACAAAGCCTGTATAGGGTCTCACCGTCGAAAGGAATCGATCAGGAGAGGAGTATTAAATAATTTCCAAAACATTCGATGTACCATGGAACACCATGAAGGCCATCATCAAGTGGAGAAAATGGAGCACCAATGGAGAAAATGGAGCACTTTGCCAAGAACAGGACGTCCCTCTAAAATTTATAAAACAGGGGTGTGGAAGTGGTAAAAAAAAAACAACAACAATATGAGTAGTGTAAACAATACAAAATATAGCACTGTGTGAAAATAAGGTGTAAAGTTACTAAGTGACAATAGAAGTACAATGGATATGTACAGAGACTCAGTAACACTGGGAATAGAGGAATGAACGGGGCTAGAGGCTAGCTTTAGGAGCCTGGAAGTGTGCAGCTGCCTGCACTGTTGGCACAAGGCACGAGTGAAACTTCATCTTCTTATTCCTCATGTTGAGCAGTGGAACACTGAGATTTTTTTTCTCCTGTGTGCCCTTCACCCCCTCGTGATCCTTAACCTGTTGACACTAATGGTGATGAAAAACAGGCTCATGCAAAACGAAATGAAAATGATCTTCTACAGTTATTAAAGTCCATCCAAAGATGGCGCCAGCTTCCCAAGTCACACCAGAAACCAGTTTTATATTTTACACCTCATCCTCTTGTGCACTAGATACAATAAGAACAATAATGTACATGTTAAAATGCATGTTCTTTAAAAAAAAAAAAAAAAAGGAGACTTGTTCTAGACATACATTTATTGTAATCATAATCTGATCAGCAATTATGAAGAAAACAGAAAACATGTGCCACTGATAACTAGAATAACATCCTTCATGCCAGAATCATTAATGTTAGTGCACTGGAATAATGAATTAATCTTTGTATAAGATTAGCACAATAATGTTTTACACGTATGACAACAAGTAACCGCATGTGGAATAATGTAAATAATATGTGATCACGTGATAAATAACACAAAGGGCCTAAAAACGTATTTGATTATTAAAATGTGAAATTTGATAGAAAGGATAGAATTTTAAGGGTCTGTGAGGACTTTATTTACGAGGTTCTTTCACTACCAACTATGTGTCGAATGCTTGACTTGATCAATGTCAACTGTTATTGTCTTTGCTTTTTCTCTTTTTTTTTAACTTTTTTTTTGTACCAAATTTGTTAATTGTTAATAGCCTACTTTGACTTTTCAAACATCACAGAGCAGCTGAACACTCTTGGAGGAGAGCATTAACTGTGTCCTCATCTGTGCACATGAGCTCACAGAAGCCCATTATTGGCTAGAGTCTCTCTGATTGACAGATAAAGAGAAACATCACCTTACCCACATACAGAGCTTTGTCAATTATGTGCTCTTTGACTTCTGGCCACACATGACTGTGGCATCCTTGCGATTTGAGCTCATGACCTCCTGCTGAGGGTAAACGCTTTAATGTTGAACCATTTGGGACCCCATGAGTCTATATTTTGATTTGTTTTGGCTTTGTGATTGTTGTGTCATTCTCACTGTCACTTAGATGTGTAAACTCTTTGATTGTGTAGTTTACTAACAGCTAATTACATATCTTGACTTACTTATCTTGTGAGATAATTAACATGAAAAACAGTAGCTGGAGAAATTAAGGTGCAGTGTTCACTTTGTCCAGGGCACTGTTTTATTTTTCAGAGTTATGTAGCAGGTTTAGTCAGAAAAGCAAAAGATGGAGCATAACGAAACCTCAAAATGACAATGGGAAGAAGAGAAATGAGCAGGGAGCTACATTTCCATCAGCTACATTTGAAATGTATAACATGATAGCTAACAGTGACAAAGCATTGCACACAGCTGACGTATTTCTGGCACTACTGGAACCACATACTTATGTAAGCTTTTGGACTCAAAAGGCCTTTTTTCTTACCATTGTTGTTCTAAGACATGAGACTGGCAGGCGTCTGGAGGCAGTATTTTGCCCCAAACCAATTAAAACATTATAACATTGGCACGTTTACCAAGTGTTTATCACAAACACATGCACATTCTGAAATGTTCATGCATTTTTTTTCTTTTTGAGGGGGCTTGGGGGGGATTATGATGGAGTAAGACAGCAGAAACAATCAAGCTTTCAGCAAGCAACAGCTGCCTCCATAAGGAACCACATGCTCTTTATGACTGGCTCACTTACCTTGAAAATGCACACACACACACACACACACACACACACACATCCTAGTGCAAATGGACAATCAGCAAAGGAGGTGTTGGACTGTTTGGGAAGTGAAGAGAATTGTGTGGTAGCCTATACAGTATGCGTTTGTGTGTGTGCACCTGTTGTAAGTATGGAAGTGTGTGTTTATTTTCATTTTGTCAGAGAACGAAGGGTTCAAAAAAAGGTGAAACGGAAAAGGTGTGTGCATGCTGTTCATTTAGGCAAAAAAAAAAGTTCAAGGTTTTTTTAGGCAGGGAAAAAATGCTTCAAGGTCTGACACCACAGAAGTTTTACTGTTTTCCTCACCCCTGTGTTCTTTGGGAGTAAAGGAGCAGCAGATGGGAGCGAGGAGTTGCAGGTCACCATGACACCAGAACTTCGTCAGTTCTCACATTCAGTGTAACTGCCTTCTTCTCATCATCTATCTTTCTCTTTCTTTCTCATGCTCACTCGCCTCACGCAGTTCTCACTCTTTGAGATGATGATGATGAGTTGTTGCTTTGAAAGCTAGACTTTCCCCCCTCAGTTTCTGGGTGATGGGTGCAGGTTTATCGCAGGGATAATGTGACATGGCTGGCATGCTATAATTGACTTGTACCACACACACACACACACACACACACACACTGAAAAGTATTACCTTCAACCAAAGCTCAAGATGTTTATCTTGTAGTAGAGCTTTTGAAGAAGCTCTAGAGAAAGGGATGCTGCTCTCTCTTCTTTGGCTTGATTTAGAGCTTTCTATAGTTGTGCTATTCATGTCCCAACAGGTCAAACATCAAGAAGTGCCCTTGCCTGTAACTGAGTTTATTCATATTATTCATATACCAAATATGAACGAACATACAACTATACAATGAACCAACTGTTTTGTTTTTTTTTTTGGTTTGGGTTTGTTTATTTATTTATTTATTTATTTATTTATTTATTTATTTATTAGAATCACATATAAATTTTGGATTTACAAACGTGCCTCTAACTTGAGGACTCTCATTGCCATTAGAACTGTTTTTTTTTTTTTGTTTTTTTGTTTTGTGTTTTTTTACACTACATTACTGTTTTTACACTACATTACACTGCAAGACCTTCTTACATTTTTTACAGGAGGAAATTTCTATTTTTTTTTTTCTAAAAAAAAAGATACAATTTAATTATATTATACTTTATTATATTATATTATACAAGTAACACAAAGTAGTGATTTCATCCTGGTGAACAAGAGAACCTCAACTCACCTCAAATCGATCCTATTTAGAACTAAGGCTGAAGACCAAAACCTGCAGTCTGAGGGTAGCAGCTCTGAAGCTGTATAAAGTGGGTTTCTAAGCACCAGAGATTATTTTCATTGCTTTTCTTACAGATTTATAAGCATTTATATCTTATATAAGTTCTTATATATTGATATAGATTTTTGATGTATATGGTCTACAATTTGCTGGCAGTAGTTACCCACAAAAGTAATACAATTGGTTTAAAAAAAACTCCTAATTATAGCACTGTATAACATTTTATGCACATTGTGGTGGACATTAACAAACGTTAAATAGATAGATAGACTGCATGCCAGGCCTTCTCACCTGTCAGTGCCTCAGCTCACTAATGATCTTGTGGTTAAATGGGCAAATCCCCACAGCCACATTCCAAAATCTAGTGGCAAGCCTTCCCAGAACGGTGAAGGTTATTATAACAGCAAAGGGGGACTAAATCTGGATGTTCAAAAAGCACATATGGGTGTCTACAAACTTTTGGCCATATAGTATAGATAGATGTAGATAGACAGATTATTATTATTATTATTATTATATTGGTCTTCTTCAATCTTGTGATATACATATATATATATATATATATATATATATATATATATATATATATATATATATATATATATATATATATATATATATATAGTTAGTTAGTTAGTTAGTGACAGAATCATCCTCAGATGATAATTAAACATGATGAGAACTTTTTCAAGAATCAATCGGAAATTAATTCTCCACAAAGGAAGTACAAAAAACTGTGAGCCATTAGTTTTTTCCTTTGATGTTCAACTTTTAATTTCTCCTGAACTGTCTCACTTGTACTAAATGCTTTAGGGCTAACAGAGTTTTCCTCTTTATTGTATAACATGGTGCTAAATATAGATCAATAGAGGACAAATCCTAATTTGAGGCTTTTCAACTTCAAAATCTGAAAGAACACAGGCTGAATGCTTTCCTCACTCACTTTGAATGGGGCCAGTAATTAGGAGGCAAACCACACAGGAAAGAACACACAGGCAGTAAGAGAATAAATTCTGGCGATGAGTGAGTGGGATGCTAATTATGGTTCCAAACTCATTAATGCTGTTCCACTCCCACACACCAATCAAAGACTAAGGAAAAGATGGTCGTTTGTCACTGTCATCTCAAAAACATTCTGGAAGTAGCCTGACACGCAACAGTCTGGTTTACGGATGAGGATGATGATGATGAAGGATATGAGTAAAACGTGATGACGACAGCAGGGTTGTTGTTTTTGTCTCTGATTGCAAACTTTTAGTTGTTTTGATGCTATTTTATTATTGACTTTTGAAGAAATGGAACATGTCCACTTACACGTCCAAATGATAAGCTTGTACTGCTCCATACACCAGTAGCAGCACAGTTTTTCTAAAGTCAATTTCTCTTCTTTTACCTGTTTTTTTTTTTTTTTTTTACTGTCAGTCTCTTTTTCATTGTTTCTGTTTAATGTGTCCTTACCCAGTACAACTATAGCAACCTGACCACTGGCTATGCAGAGCATCTCAGACTGCTCTTTACTTAAACTGCTGAGTACATAACTAGTTCAGCTGCTGAGAAAACACCTGACCCAAAGCACTGAAATATTTCAGAGCAAGTTTTGCAATAACAGAGTTTGTAAACCGAGTAAGAAATAGAAAACTATGATGATGATAATTATGCGTATCCCTGTTTCTCTGAAAAGAAATGATGCTGTAGACCTTAAAAGGGTTCTTAAAAGTTTTGCAGCTAGGAACCACAGTGAAATAAATTCCACTGATTTCCCAAGACAGTTTTTTTTTTTATGAACATAATACAAATGTTCAAATATTAAGCTTATATTATTAAGCTATGCACAATAATATTCTGGCTAAATATTGGAGCAAAAGAGCTTTTTATTCCTGAATATTCCTCAGACAGAACACATTATGTCCAGTTTGACATTATTTATAGGCGACATGGTTTGAGTTATTGAGGTTTGGGTTAAACCCATATTCAAATGGTCAATAAAAACCTATAATTAAAATGACCAAAATGACATAGGTTAATAACTCTAAGAAGTCAGTAAGACATATAATAAAATTTAATAATGTTGGGTTGTGATTTCCACCACTGTAAATCAATCAATCAATCAATCAATCAATCAATCAATTTCACAGACTCCTGGCTATGTTTCACGGACTCCTGTGAGTCCCTGGGGGTCAACATTACTCAAGATTGGAGCTCTAGCAGTTAAGTAGGTGAAGTACAACAACAACGCAACGATTTTTTTTTTTTATCCTTGAACCTGCCTCCATTTCCTTCATATATAAACACATCCCCAGAATCTACTGTGACAGAATTCAGTTAGATAGGTGATGGTGTTAGATAGGTCATGACTACTATAAACCTGTGAAATTTGGCTCAAACTGATTTGCTGCTGCAGTAATGGTCAAGCATGCCTTCACTGTCCTGGTTTTCTTTGTAATGAGCTCCCATGAGTTTTTCAGCTGATCATCACTACCAGTGTTAGCTAGTTAGCATTGGTAGCTGCATAGGAGTTTGATCTAGGTAGCTAGCACTGCATGGATTTCTATAAAGGTGGTTCAACCAAAGCATTTCCTTACCTGGCTCTCTAAATGATAAAAATGTACTTCAAAATCCACTTGATTCATTATGTAAAGCCAGCCATTCAAACGGTTCAGCACTTTAGACAATTTATGTCCAGGTCGAATTTATGTCCAATTTGTGTCCAGCTTCATCCCTAATCATCACTAATAAATTTCTACATCTTGGAAAAGCAATACCAATGTTTATTGTAGTATTACTATGTTAATGTTAAAGTTTTTTTGAAGCAGGGTATATTTTTTTGCTCACAGTAAAAGTATCTGGCTGCTCTTTCTCCACAATCAAGAATTAAAAGACACAATGCTTATATTTCATTTCAATAAGCTTTAATTAGATAGCTAGATAGTTTTACCCTTAACTTTTTAGTTGACCAACATGTATTTAAAAAAAAAGTTGTGTCACAAATGAAGAGGATTGGATACGAGTGCAAGTGTTTTACAGTCACAAACCTACAACTGTAGTTGGAAAAACAGGCATAGGGTCAAAATACCATTAACAGGCTACATTAGAGATCCAAATGCAAAACAAGCAAAAAGATCAAGAACAAATACAAGCACAATGACTAAGTGAATCAGACTAAGTGAATCAGAATGAGATACATGAAAGGGTCTAAATAGACAATGTAATTAAGAGAATCTTGACAAAGAAGGACACAGGAAATGAACCAATAACAGGAGAAGGGCAGAGACTAGAACAGGAAGTCAGAGTTTAAATAAACAAAAGCACATGGCGTCGTCAAAATGGGAGCTGTGATGTGCAGAAGAGTAAGACTGTGATACTTTGTTCTAGTACACAAAAAACTGGTCCATCATCTGAAATGTCTAAAACATAAAATAAGTAAAATATTTCAACCATAAGGTATTTTTATATGGTTTTAAATACCGGTATGTACTGTGATGTTGCACAAAAGTTCTGATTCAACCATTTTTTACATGAAAAGTACAGAAAAGATGTGACCCAGAGGTCTATACTGCTCCATGTTTTATTTAAGTTAATGACATTGATTAGAGGTTATACAGTGCATTATATGCTGATAAAAACCCGCCTGAATCTTTCACTCTGTTCCATTCAGAGGATTCTCTCTGGAATTAGTATATCATGCCAATATCAATAGGTACAACAGAGGTTATGCTCTTTTCTTCAATTTCTGCACCCAGTATTTCCTGTTTTGTTAAAATGAACCAACAGCTCATCAAAATACACTGTTTGTTGTAAGGAAATAGCTGTCAGTTGGGGTGAATACTGCAAATGCATACCTGTACTGTAATACTGTAAATCCATACCTGTCTGAATCCATAAAATAAACTATGTCAATGTGGCTTTTAATAGAATCTGCTCCTCTGTTTCAATAGTAAATCCAGCTTTGTGAGATATTCAGTATCAATTGCTAAAATCATATTATTACTGAACACTGCTTCTATTTTCTCAACCACTGTGAGATGGTTTCTATATTCATAGTTTAGATGGAATTACTATTTAATTGTGTTTATTTAGACAAGACAGCTCAAGACAGCCCCAGGAGGTCCAAGGCCTGATGTTTTTAATGTTTGTTTAGTGATATGCTATGCAGCTAGTAATAAACTATAATTCTCCTTTAATTTACTTATGGTTAATTTATCACATATTAGCACAAATAATCAGAAATGAAGAGTGGCTTTGCCTGGTTGCCTCCAAGATCCTAGAAAAAGTTGTATCACAGCAGTTATGCTCATACTTTCATAGGAATAACATTCATGAAATCTATCAGTCATAACTTAGAACTCACCACAGTACTGAGATAGTGCTGGTCAAAGTGGTAAATGACCTACTACTATTCATAAGCTTCCACTGTTATGCTGATGACACACAGTTTTGTTTTTCAGCAAAGCCAGATGAAAGAAACCTGCTTAATAAATTTGAGGAATGTGTAAAGGACACTGGATGCTGAGTAACTTCCTCCTACTTACTTCCGACAACACAGAAATACTTCTACTAGGACCACAGGCAGCTAGAAGCAAAATAAAGTGTAAATGTGTGAATTTATCCCTAATGAGCAAGCCAGAGGTGAGAGTGGCAAGGAAAAACCCCTTGAGATGATGTGAGGAAGAAACCTTGAGAGGAACCAGACTCAAAAGGGAACCCATCCTCATCTGGCTGATAACAGATAGTGCAATTATAAATTAATCCCTTCTATAACTTTGTACTACTTGGATAAATAGTGCAATTGTGCAACCAGTAAATTCATTACAGTTTTCACAGGAAGTCCGGTTTGTTGAACCTATCCACATGGTAAAAGACCATGGTGTGATTATTGACTCTAGACTCTCCTTTGAAGCTCATATAAATAATATTACTAGAATATCCTTCTTTCCTCTCAGAAATATTGCTAATATAATAAATATAATGTCACTATATGATGCAGAAAAACTAATTTTTTGTTACCTCTAGGTTGGACTATTGTAATGACCTGCTGTCTGGATGGTCCACAAAGTGCATAAACAAGCTCCAGTTTGTCCAGAATGCAGCAGCTAGAGTCCTTACTAGATCAAGAAGATGTAACCACATCACCCCTATCTTATCCACACTATCCACATTATCTCTCAGTAAAATTCCACACTCACTATAACATATTAATAATGACTTATAAAGCACTGAATGGTCTTTATAAGTCATTATTACAGGTGGTGTACGACATGTAGCAACTGTCAGCTGATCAATCTGCCAGTCACCCCAAAAGCACCATTCTGCCCCTTCTTTGATTGAGGTTCTCTTCAAGAGATTTGGTATGGACCTCAGTGGGCCATTAGACCAGACTGCACAAGCAAAAAACACCTGGAAGCAATGTTGCAGAGGCACTCTTCAGAGTTTTCTGTCAAGTCAGAGTCTGTTTCAGGATCAGGGCAATGCATTTATGTTACATACGCTTCGCAAACTGTATGAATTATTGGGGATTAAATTGATTTATTCCACTGTTTGCCATCTGCAAACAGATGGGCTAGTCTAGCTTAAAAAGCTTTTAATGCTTAAAATTATGATTCGTAAGTTTGTGTACAATGATCCCCTATTATTTGCAGTACAAGAGGTCCCACCCAAAAGGGTTCTCCCCATTTGAATTACTATGGCAGGCTGGACAGCTGCCTGGCCTGAGACAGGCAGTGGAGGTATGTGGAGGTGGAGGTGTGGTCAAGCACCATTTGTGAATGGAGTCCAGGAGAAGGAGTGAGTAATTCCATAAATAAGTGTTCACCTGTGTGTGAGTCTATTTGCGTGTCTCGCAGTGAAGAAAGGGGACCAAAGGTCCAAAGCCTGCATCCCACACCTTCATTTCCCTCCATACCCACGAAGGTATCACAGAGGTGTTGTAAGCCACTTCTTACCAGACCATTTTCTGACTCCAAGTGCTGGGGGTCTTAACAGCCACACATCAGAGGTAATTCTTCCTGGTACATTCAGTCTATTAGTTGGACTGGGGTTGATAAGCTGAGGAAAACCTATGGTTGTATTAAACGTAGTCCAGAAGCAAGTGTGCAGATCTGGAGAAACAGTCTACTATGGTACCATCATGGTACAAGTTGTATAAGTACCATCCGAGAAAATTAGGTTGGTAATGAAGCCTGCCCCAGTGCCCCTGGTGAGCATGGCCTTTTCCATGAAGCTCATAGCACTGGTCATGAAAGTAACCCATTAATAGGCATTATTTCTCATATCCTCTTCTCTTCCTGAGTCAAGCTTGAGCGACCCCGAACAATAGACTTTTCTACATTAATCTCAGGTGACTAGCATAGTGCTGAGTTAAATGTGGGTAGATCAGTGGGGTCATGCTGTTTTCACGCCAGTTGTCTCTATCACAATATTTGTCCACCCCTGCAGCTAGTCACCCCAATCCCAACTTGCAAGCTTGCCCTTCAATCGTTTTGGCCAATGGCAAGTAGAAGTCTGTGATTAGTGTTTGCTCTCAGTTGCCAGGGATGCTCACAGCAGGGTGGTTGAGAACCTAACCAATGTGTCCAAGGTTCAGTAGCACCACTCCAGTGTCCTGTCAGTAGGGAGAACATGTAAGCCACTCAGACACTCTCAGAGGCATACTGATGGACTTAGACCTCAAAGACCAGAAAGTACTGAATTAAGAAAATCCTGCCCATGTCTGGAGATCCATCTCCAGATTGTGACTGAGTAGGGAGGTGCAGGCCCTGGAATATGGAATGGCTACTAGATGGATTGGACTTCTGAACAGCTTGTCAGTCTACAGTCTATGAATAAAGGTTGATATAAAGATGGACATTTTCCATTATTATAATTTATATATCTTATTTACTGCTTGTTAAATTAAAATAAATGACGTAATACCTTGGTATCTCTCAGTGGAATGAAATCTTTAAAATGCTATAATTTTACATCTGGTTGAGATATACGCAAAAGAGAAACATTTCAGGTCAGGCAAGCCTGTAGTTTTTAGAGCAGCATATAGTAAAAAATGTCAAAATGGTTTTACCAGTCACCTCACATATATGAAAAAAAAAAATCCTGTGAATTTACTATCATTCGTATTGTTTGTTTGCTGCTATATGCTTTTAAAAATTTTTAGTCAGTCAACAGCAGTTTTTCCCAAACCTTTCCAAAACAATTAATTGAAAATTCATACAGTCTGTGCCATGGTGTAGTCCAAGGAGTAAAATTAATTTACTCACACAGCTGGGAATATTTAGGATTAAATAGGTTTCTGATTATAGGATTCCACTAATTTTCAGAAACACTGAAACAGAGACATATGACGTGACAACAAAATCCCAAAGTTTTGTTATTATGATTATGAGGTATTGAAACTGACACCATGAATTTATCTCAAGTTATTATTGAATTTATTCGAAGATATTGTGGGAATGGTTGTCCATTTAAGTAATGCATAACAGAAACTAATGTAGATAATATAATGTATTTAATGTAGATAATATTTCCATATAGTACCATTTGTGATAAAGGGAACTTCAGTGCATAAAAGATGGTTGCTAAGAGTATAATGTGTTACGCATTACATACTAAAGAGAAGAGACTGTGTACCTGTTTGGCATCAACTTGATATTGCAAATGATTGTTATTGATCTAGCAATTAATGCAGAGTGGCTAATTCACAGATGAAATCTGATTACTAATTAAATTTGTTATATACATTGTTAACATTATATAAATTGTTATTTTACAGATAATGTGTGTGTGTGTGTGTGTGTGTTCGGGGATGTATGCACACGTGCCTCTGTGTATGTTCTGTGTGACGGGGTGTATGTGTGGGTACACAAAGTAAGGATGTACTCTAAAGATGTGTGTGTGTGTGTCTGTGTGTTATTTTAACATTTGAATGGTCTGCTGCATTAGTAACCTGCTTAAATGGCACACAGGACTGATGAGTGACAGCAGCAACAGACCTGCTGACATGTGGGTGTGAGCTACTCTAAAGATGTTTCCAATCCATGCACACTATATGTCTTGTATGGAGCAGAGACAGCTTTTAAAGTGGTTCTATGGCTCTGTTTCACTGTCTTGGTTTGTGCCAAAATGAATTAATGGTCTGCCGTGCCATTTTAAGGATCGTGTGATTGTAAAATTCAGAAGGAGGACCTGACATCCTCACTCTGCCCCGGTTGGTTTTTGGGGTGTCCACCATGTTCAGGTTCTTCTGCTAATGTGTTAATGTGCTGATAATGTCCTTTTTTTGTGCCTATCTTGGGTGTGTGACATACGACATACGAGTGCCACCAAATCTGACCCAACAGCTCTGACTTTGAATTAATATTTTAAGGTGACTAGCAGTCACTTTTCCATCGTAACCATGCATCTACGACTGAGTGGAGGACCAACATGTCAGATGAGTCACTCGGGTTAACAAGAATGGCCAGAGGATAAGCACTGTTTTTCCAGGACCTTTTATTGGCTACTCACAGGCACAAAGTGACAACTTTACTTTTGGTACTCGGCAAGGAAATGAACAAAAGGGAATACTCTATTAGTTCCAAAGGAAACCTTTTTTCAGTCCTCCACTCAGTTGTAGAACCATGCTCATATACACTCACCAGCCACTTTATAAGGAAGACCTGGACACCTGCACATTCATGCAATTATTCAATTAGCCAGTACTCTGGCAGCAGTACAATGCATAAAATCATGCAGATACAGGTCAAGAGCTTCATTTAATGCTTATATCAAACATCAGAATGGGGGAAAATGTGACCATGCCATGGCTGTTGGTGCCAGATGGACTGATTTGTGTATTTCAGAAACTGTTGATGTTATGGGATTTTCATACACCACAGTTTACACAGAATGGTGTGAAAAAAAAACATCCAGTTCCACATGACTGAAGCCCTTTAAACTGTTAGAAAGAACATTGCGTTCTTTTCATGTTTCTACATCATGCCAATCAAAAACCATTTTGGAAAACATATATTACAAAAGCAAAATGGCATGGGATTAGTGAAATATATACACACAGATACGAAGTGCACTAACTAACTGATCTCAAATGCATGATACAGTATGGAAATCTGATCATTAACCATGGAAACTCTGAGCTGAACAGACGAGATGTGGGCTTTCAGAGTAGCAGGACCACAAACACACACGCATGCACACGTACATGCACGTGCACACACACGCACACACACACAGGTGTGTTGTATTAGATAATGAGTGCTGTAATTAAATGCATCAGTTGTGCAGGGCAGGAGAGCACCCTCCCTGATCTGCCTTCCTGATAACACTGTTCTTCCTGTCATCTCATTTAGTGTGCGTGTGTGTTTGTGTGTATGTGTGTGTGAGTGAGTGTGAGCGTGAGCAAAAGAGAAATACGTTGGGACACTGTTGGGAGAGACATGTCTCGTAGACTGTCCCAGCCCACTATAATTACAATTTACTCTGAAATATAAGCATTAAAATATTTCAGAAGCCTTATTATGTAACTTAACATTTAACATCTTATGGAATATACAGTAAGTCACATGTTCATGGGAAGAACATGTTCTCTCTCAGTTCTCAAGTTCAAGTTCTCTCCCTTTTTTTTTTTTTATTTTCAATGAGTCAGCTATTGACTGATGAGGTCATTAGTCAATGACTCTGTTACCCAAATTATAGATTGAAAGTAAATTATTAATTAAAAAAATATTTTAAGTAAATAATTAGAATATCCTTAATGTACTCACACCATTGTGTGGATAGTGCTTAACCAACATTTTATGTATTTGCAAAAAAATCTCAACCCTGTTACTTATTTCAGAGCAAAATTCAGAAAATGCAATGAGATATTTAGATGTCTTAATGCATTTTTAAATGATTAAATGCTCCCAAGTGGTGCAACAGAAAAGTGTTCTCCCTATCATCAGGATGTTGTGAGTTTGAATCCTGATGATGCCCTAGCCATCTTTGGCCAGGAGCCAAGGGCAGAATTGGTCATGCGGTCTAGTTGAGAGATCTGGCATACTCTTTAATTCTGGCCGTCTGTGCACTCATGTATGTAGAAGAGGGCAGATAGTACTTTCCTCTGCAGCATGAGCAACAGTTTAAAAAGATGCGGTTGGCTGGCTTCATTGTGTTTTGGAATAAGCACATGTTAACATTCACCCTCCATGGTTGGTAGTTGCGATATAATAGGGGAGAGTTGGCAGGTGGCCAAACTGTGGAGAAAATGGTCATTTACTGAAGTTAGTATGTGTTATGTTGGTGCATGTTGTTGGTGAGTTTTGTTATGTATGTTAGTTTAAACAAGGTGGTGTCTTGTGTCTGTTACATGCCATGTTTGTTTTGGGCAGAGTTCTGCACTATGGAAGCTGCAAAGGCCCAAAAGTGTCGTGAGCCTGCGGGCTGCCGGAATGGCCCAAATTTAAAGTGTGTTTTGTGTAAATCTACATGTAGAAGGAAGTTGCTAATGTGATTAAATAATTCTGTTGTAACAAGTAATAATGTTATGTTATCATTACTATTAATGTTAATTAATATTAATATTTCTGTATGTTCATACATTACCTGGGGGCATGTTTAGTGCCTGTGTGGAGTTTTTGTGCATGTTCTCCCGTGTCTGTTTCGGTTTCTTCCAGATTCTCAGCTTCTTCCGACCTCCCAAAAATAGGAGGTTGATTGGTTATGCTAAATTGTCCTTAGGTGTGAAAGAGTGTGTGAATGTGGTGCCCTGCAATGGACTGGAGTCTCATCCTGGGTGTATTCCTGTGTCATACCCGGTGTTCCCGGGAAAGGCTCCAAATCTATATCAACCCTGACCTGGATAAAGTGGTTACTGAAGATGAATGAATGAATTTACATTACGATCCGACTGGTAGTATGAGCTGGACTTTGAGTAGATAAGGAGGTGAGGATAAAATGAGTCTAACCTGCACCGCAGTTGTAGTGGGACCTCAGTTGTGGCTTGTCTGCACATTAAAATAAAAATTGTTTGTTTTTATGCTTGTAAATATTTTTGTAAATAATTTTCCTGAATACTTTTTGTACACTGTATAAATAAAATATATTACTATTAAATACAATACAGTATCAATAAAAAATGGGACCAAACTTCTTAACGCTTCTCTATAGTGTGTGAGACTGATTTTTAGGTCTAGTATTATTGTGTATGTCTAGTTTAGCTGCTTGTGTGTGTTAATGTGTTCTCCAACCTTTAATTTTGATTGGATTTGAATTTAATAAAATATATTAAATTTTTAAACATGTATCTTGGCCTTAAGTGCTTCTTAAATGGCTAATTACAGCTGGAAAAAATATTTAAAACTATGAACACATACTGCCAGTTCCAATTAGAAAGACAATGTGAACTCTGCATTTTTGCCATACACACGCTCAGGAGATCGAGTTGCAATATCAGACATCCAAGACTTTCTGTGGATACAGATTACATGATGAGAGTTAAATATATACCTAAAAGGCACATGCTGCACAGCCATACCGGATTTTCTCCATGCACCATTTTAGGTTTTTTATTTTCAAAGTTCTTTAATCCTGCTTCAGATCAACACTAATGTGTCACACAACATCCAGGGACTGTTGATCAGGGTCTGTGGAAACAACTGCAATGGCATAAAAGCACTGGAAGAGAATAAACTCCAAGACATCTTTGAAGATGTAACCTCTCCAACGCTCTTGTGATGTCATGTGCCGACACTCATAAGGGGATCTGGCTGAAAGCGTGGAAGCGTACAGACACCAATGACAAACACAGATATGGATCATTGGATCCGTCCGAGTTCTGGCCACAGCTTGAGCCAATTATTGCTATCATCTTGATCCAATTTGACTGATCTGGTGGGGGGTTTAGAAGTGGAGGACTAGGGGATAAAGGGCAAATACTGGTCAAATATCCTGAGTGAACAGACCTCTGAATACAGAGAGACACCCCTCCATGCAGACCCTGATCACACCCCCCTTCCCCAACACACCCGTCATTCTTATCCCCTGGTGAGGTGAGGAGTGTCGATTACAAGGTCACTAAGAAAAATTCTGATGGGTCAGAATTGAGTTGTGGTTGATGTGTAGCAGGAACAATTTTATCCTGCTTGAATGCGACTTGCATGAAGTTTGTCACCATACTTTTTTACATTATGTGACTGAGGTCAAGTTCATGTCTTTTTAGAAATAGAATGGCGTAAAAAGACCTGAGATTTTTCTGACTAAAGGATTCAGAAAGAGAAAGGTCATGTTTGTCATCAGTAGGACTGAATCTTCTGATCATAGGATGAATCCTTTACCACTGCACCACTCAGGAACATGTTAACTGATGTCAAGACAAACATTTTTTGTCTATTGTTCACTGCAAAGTTTGCTGAATCAAACATAAATAAGTAGACCTTAGTATTTAACATATTGTGCATATTGTATATGTATATATATATATATATATATATATATATAAACACACACACACACATATATATATCAAAAGTAAACTGTAGTAAGCTTGCTTAAATCTGTATTGTACTTGAATGAACTTCACACCTCATTATCTTGGCAGATCTGAGCACAGTGTATAACTTTGTTGAGATCTCTATTTATGTGAGGTTACTCAGGAGAAAAACCTGACAGACAGGAGATTTAAGATGAAATCTCCCTTTCTTTTCCATTTTATCTCACTGCAGTCGATGAGAAACTACATTTCTCATAGATTCTTCTAAAGAGATCTCTTTCCAGATTTCTTTTCTTGATTGTATTCGTTGATTGTGTACCAGAGATATATATTTAATTTCTGCCTAACATAGTTTGTATACCATTCCTATAACCATCATATTATTAGACTGTGCTTAGGTATTAATATTACAATCTGTCCTATCTGTAGTTGTATCTTTGCCCAGCATTTATTAATATTTGCTGATTTGTTTTCCTGATTTGTTTGCTATTTTAGAATTTTATGTCTTAATGTAAAACTTTACAGGGTTGTGAGCTACACTCACCAGAACACCTGTACAGTATACCTGCTTATTCATGCAATTATCCAATCAACCATGCCACGGTCAAAGATCACATTTTCCCCCATTTTTATGTATGATGTGAACATTACCTGAAGCTTTTGACCTGCATCCGCATGGTTTATGCATTGCACTGCTGCCACATGATTGGCTGATTGGATAATTGCATGAATGAGCAGGGGTACAGGTGTTCCTAATAAACTGCCCAGGTTTTTCACTGTGCAGTGTTGTAGCTTCTTTTAAGCTGAGAAAAACAACATGTGAATGAGGTCAGTCACAAATTCACAAAGAAATTTTGCTCATAATTGCATGGAGAAGCTCAGATGAAAAGATAATTTATTATTATTTTTAATTTTATTTAATTATCTATAAAAATATATTTAATAATAATAATAATAATAATAATAATAATAATAATGGGCAGCATGGTGGTGCAGTGGATAGCCTTCCTGCCTCACAGCTCCAGGGGCCCAAGTTCAGTCCTGAGTTCAGGTAACTCTGTGTGGAGTTTCTGTACCTGTACTCCCTGTGTCTGTGTGGGTTTCCTCCAGGTTCTCCGGTTTCCTCCCACCTCCCAAAAACATGTCAGTAGGTGGATTAGATAAGATAAATTGCTAAGATAAAAACCCTAGGTGTGAAAGAGTGTATGAATGTACAGTATATGTGCATGGTGCCCTGTAATGGACTGGGGTCCCATCCAGTATATAGTCCCACCTCACGTCCAGTGTTTCCAAGATATGCTCTATAATAATAGTAATAATAATAATAATATTAATAATTCACTACATTCTATAAAAGTTCCTAAGGTTAAGGTTAAGCTCAGGGGTTAGCATTTGAATATTTTCTTACAACTTAATTCCTATGTATGAAATTCAGCCACATCATCCTCACTCATTAAAATGCATACACATTTTTCATAAATATCAGGTTGACATTTTTGGAACATTAAGGTTTCCAGAACTTTTGGCTCCTATAATATTCAAACTGTCAAGTTTACTTCATATTCTGTGAACATTTTAATACAACATTTACAGTGTAAACATTCCTCTAATCCTATAACATTTCTGCAAAAATGTTTAGGTGTAGGAAAATTAACACAAATGTTTTCATAAGGCTAGTTTTTGTCTAACTGCAAACATTGTGTAGTCAAACCATGCTTTCAGACTGTTGCAGAAACATTGTTTTTCAACGTCCCATGCATAACCTTCTTGTAGTGTGTTCAAATGAAATTTGCAAGTTCATTGTGAGGTTCAACATGAGAAGGCTAACACATGATTCGCTTGCTGTTCACATGCTTGAAGTCATGACTGCTGTCTTTGAGTCTTTTATAAGGCCATTGGAAGATATGGAGACCAAACCATCTGAAAAATCAACATATTCCTCAGATATGGTGCTAAATTACTAGGAAAAGACATTGTTCAACTCAGATTAAACTTTAGTTATACTTAGTGAACCACTACCCAAATATCAGTGAGTTTTGCATGAACGTTACATGACAACCCATGAACTTAAACCTGTCAGAACATTTTACCTTCCAAAGTTGTGAATACCACAAGAGTCAACCACTCATGTGGAATCTTCTCTCAAACACCGTGACACCACAACAATATTTGAACTTTGCTACAGAACCTGTTGAAAATATTACTGAACTTTTGATAATGTTCTGATATGCACAGATGGCTGCTAACGCTCTGGTGACCTTCGTTCAGCTCACCCTGTTTTGCTATTGGGTTAACAAAAAAAAAAAAAACACGTATCATTTTAAAGTCTAAAATAAATGTGATTAAGCCTTTATGCTCACCACATTACACACACACTAGAGTCTGTTTCTGATTAGCTAGCAATCACACACACTTTCACACCCCATACACACACATACACACAAACACACACTTTTACATCCCATATACAAGCATACATACACTTGTATGTAGTTATACTTACATGTATTGACACACCTGCAAAGTGAGATCCACAAACACATAACACACACATAGGTGACACAAACTGTCACACATAGCCTCATGCACCAAAGTGGTGAAAACCTATATGAATCCAAATCTTGCTGAGAGGATCAGAGCTTGGCAGCACATTACAGCTTTATTAGATTAATTCATGATAAGGATCGGTGCTTTAAACACAGGGTGAGACGTTGGCTAGAAACACACTCAGACTCTGCCAGTGATCTCTTTTTCTCTCTCTCAGTGATTGGGAGTGTCAGCGTTGAACTCTGAGGAACAGTAACTCAGTCCAGAAGGCCCATTCATGACATAAAGAAAATTAGTTCAACATACTGAACAAATAATGGGATAAATCTGGTCCTATACAGAGCCTGGCTGTGCCATGTGTGTGTGTGTGTGTGTGTGTGTGTGTGTGAGGTCGAGCTAGGGAGAGAAAAAGAAAAAGAAAGATAGCAGGGGGGTGAAGTCTGAGAAGGTTGACAGGGTCACAGCAGATACAGTTACCACATCTGCAATAAGGAAGGTCATTCTGCTGTGATAATGTCTTACTCAGGGCTCAGAGAGAGAGAGAGAGAGAGAGAGAGAGAGAGCAAAAAACAATTGTAATTTGATTTTTATGCAAAATACAAATATATAATATAAAATATATTTTTTTAGGAAATAGTTTTTCCCATTGCCTATGTTTTTTTGCAGGACTAAAAGAATCCTAAAACTGATATACATTTAAGTCCATGCTTCATAGTAAATGAGTTGTGTACGCGGTGCCCTACCAACAGTATTAACATTTGAATACTGTTAAATAATAATTTAACCTTTGCCACACAATGTGTGAAGCAACAAAGGCTGGAGTAAAGAGTAAAGAATATGATCAAATTTACTTTCATAATAATAAAGTTGGCTCACAGTGGATCCAGGGCCTATACCCACAAGGCGGGAATACACTCTGGAAGGGAAGCCATACACTCACACATTTTTGCTCACACTCACACTCACACTTTGCACATGCATTCACACCTGTGGGCAATTTAACGTAGCCAATCCATCTACTGGCATGTTTTTGGGAAGTGGGAGGAAACCAGACAACCCTGAGGACACCCATGCAGACACGGGGAGAACATGCCAAACTCCATATATATCCTTGAGCTCTTTATTTATTTATTTATTTATTTATTTATTTATTTATTTATTTATTTAAAAGCATGCTACCTGCACATCTAGCAGATATCAAAACAAACACTGAAGCATTTTAGCTGCCACAAAACCCCTGTGGCAGATATGGGCATGTGGGGCATGTGGAATAACAATAAATACTATTGTTCATTTGGGAATTATTAATTATTTGCATTTCACTTTTCTACACATGACAAAATTTACTAAAATACTTTTTCCAAAAGCGTCATGTGACACTGTGGTTCCTGAAAAGGATAATGAACTACACTTTGGATGTGGATGGATGGATTTAGTTCTGTGAAGTTAGGAAAGGTTACGGTAAATTAAATAAATAGTTTCTGTGTGATATTTAAGACCATTATCATTTTAGCTTAATCCAACAGAAATGTGTGCTCCAAAAGTCAGTGCTCCAAATCTGCCCTGATTCTCTTATCTGTGTGTGTCTAAGTGTGAACAGATGTACCACAATATTTTCTCAGTAAGGAAGAATCTCAGTGCGACAATAACCTACAGCTGAATCAGCGTACTGTCCTGCCACGTGATCACACACGCAGATGAAAACATTTTTCTCAGACTAGCACACATACACACTCATACACTCGACATTGCTGATTGCATTATGCCAAGTGTATATCTATTTTAGGGGAGTGTTATTACAGTTTTTTTCGATTGCTAACATGCATTGGTCAAAACTGAAGTCACATTGTTAAAATTCTTCACATAGTCAGTGAAACAGAAGTCTATGCAGAACAAACTGTGAATCATTTTTCATTTTTCACACAAAATGCATCCAATGACCACATCTTCCAAAATCCATGAACTCTTTAGTCATTCATCCTCCATCACCTGCAAAACACGATATATTTGCAGCACATTTTTCAAATGCTAACACACTGCTTTCAAAACTGTTAAAAACACATTCAAAACAGAATGATGGCAGACTTTGTGCATTTCTGCAGTAACCATATTGAAATATATAGAAAATCTTAGCAGAATATTTACAAAAAATGAAATAATAATTATTCCAAACACAGTTTATTGCAATTTCAGCTGAAAGCCTACCCAGGTGTCCTGTTTTTAGTCTCGTTACCATCTTTTAGTAAAAGGGGAAGGTTTCGGAATGATTTTATTTGGAAACATGGATCAAGGACGACAGGTTGGTGGAGAAAGAAGAGTGGCAGAGAGAGGGAGAATGCGTGAAGGACAAAGGAAAGGAAGACCAAGAGCAGTGGTCTCTGATGAAATAAGAGATACAATTATTGACCATGCTGTAAAGGCCGGTTTAAGGGTGCAACCACATCTGCAGCGTTCTTCAATAATAAAAATTTTCTGGAAAACAACAGGTGAGATGTGCATTCTTCAATGATAATTGAACTACATATTACAGTACGATACAGTATGGGAATGTGAATATGGTCAGCGCAATGACAATTTCCAGAGTCCTAGAGAAACATAAAATAATGATGAAACAGTTACACACTACCCTTTGAGAGAAACAGCGAACGTCTGAAAGAACTCTGGTATCAATATGTCCAGGTAAGATGTCTGTTCAACAACCAAACAGGGTACATACACAGCTATGCATTATGGAAAGTACTGTAAAAACTGTAAACCTGTCTGTATTTTAGAGAGTAATGGAGATGGAAGCCATGCAAACTGCACATACATTCATCTCTCTGGATGAAGCTGGATTCAACCTGACAAAAACACACTGCAGAGGAAGAAATGTGATTGGACAGAGAGCAACCGTGGATGCCCTTAGCCAGAGAGGAGCTAACATCACAATAGGGCCTTACGCACCGCGGGAACCTTTTCCTAGTACCTGAACTAATTGTGGAACTACCCACTTTTTGGCGTTTTCGCACCTCCGGAACTGGGCGCGATTTTAGTACTGGACTGCCTTTTTCGAGAACCAAATTAGCTCCTACTCCGGAGCAGGGTCTAACCAGCACAACTGGTACTATCCGTGACGTAAGTAGACGTTGATTGGCCAAACGCGTACGAAAACGCCCTCACCCGCCATTATTTAAAATGCCATGTAAACATACTGTAGTGTCAACTTATTTCGCAAGTATGGAGAACAGCGATAGATGGACGCGAGACACAACAAAAACACAGCTCCGATCACAGTGTCCTCCATCCTCCGGTTGTTTACGTTGTTCTTCTTTGTTTCCGTTGTTGAACGCCGCACACAAATGACATCGCTGTCGACCGGCTTACGTCACTTCCTAGTGCCCACTGTCGGTGCGAATGCAACCCTTTAAACGGTACTGGGAAATACTTCACGCAAAATCGCCCAGTACTTTAGTACTGTAAATTTAGTTCTGGAACTAAAGTGGTGCGAAAGGCCCTAATGTGTGCAGCACTGTCCAATGAAGGTTTACTGTTACACAAACCACTCATTAGCCCCCACAATACAGAGAGGCTCATTTCTTTCCCAGATGACCTGCATAATTGACTTGTGCCAGCGGAGGAGAGAAGGCGAGTGGCAAGAAACTCCCCTGCTTTCGTTGTTGTGTGGCATATTGTGGCATTCCACCTCTCTGCTGCAGTCACACACTGGTTTGCTGCACATCCCAGGATGTCAGGACTATTCCTGCCTCCATACTCCCCCTTCCTAAACCTCATAGAGGAGTTTTTCTCTGCATGGAGGTGGAAGGTTTAAACCACCAGTTTGACCAGATGGCTTTACTGGATGCCATGAATGTGGGGTGTGGAGACATTTCTCCTGAAGACTGCCAGAAGATACTTTCCAAGATGTATCACCACAGAAGACATAAGATGTGAAGTTGATGAGAACTTGTGGCCAAATGCAGGAGAGAAGAAGGACTAGAACCCTCACAATACTGTACATACAGTATGAGTGATTATATTATACATGTTGTTGATGATTTTTTGTAATTATTATTGCAGCCCAGGAATTTGTTTTTTGGAACTTTTTATTTCTCACAAGTAAACTACTATATGCAAAGATATAGAAAAAAATTGCAGCATTTCTGATTCATTCTTGTTACTTATACTTTAGTACAGTCAATAAAGTGAAAAAATGTTATTCTTCTTTTATAAAGAAATACTGATTTATGTGAAAAATCATTCAAACTTCAAAGATAAAAGGTCATCCTTTAGGTAATGCTCCCTGTTGTTAGTGTTTTTTAGGTCAGTGTGTTATGAGTGACAATGTATGCTTTCTGAGTGAGAATTGTTGCCAGTGTTATGGTTGAACGAGTTTATTTTGAGACATGTATGAAGTGTTTTGGTGGTTTGATGGAGCTTTGGAGGTGAGATTAACTGTTTGACCAAGATTCATGTTGGTAACGCAGACTGTATGAAGAGTTTTGAAAAAGTGGCTTCAGTATTGACTGATGCTTGTTAGCAACTGAAAAAAAAAACTGTAAGCTGGAAGAAATGAGGCATCAATTCACAATAATTTATTAATATATTACATGTTGAGTCTCTTCACTGAGGTTTTTTTTTTTTATTTTATCCATGGTTATAACCTGTAGCTGAGTGGCCATCATTACTGAAGGTAAATTGGTTATTGTATGTCATGGAACCCTCAAGTGTGTGCGTGTGTGTGTGTGTGTGTGTGTGATATTGTCTGTTAGACTGGTGACCTTTCCATGTTGTATTCCTGGACGTATGGCCTTGTGCCATTTGTTCCCAGGAAATCCCACTGATCCACTGTGTACAACCCAGCTGTGTACTTGTGGATTCTTCATCCCTGAATGTTTCCCTCTTAGTTTCAAAATACAGTACATTCCCATGTCTTGGTTGTATTTTAGGTTAATTCACCTCACTACTGGCCTGTATGATTATTCATTCATTCATTCATTTATCTTCAGTAACCACTTTATCCTGGTCAGGGTCACTGTGAATCTGGAGCCTAGCTCAGGCTCACACTGTGGGAATACATCCTGGCTGGGATGCCTCTCTCTCTCTCTCTCTCTCTCTCTCTCTCTATCTCTCTCTCTCCTAGTGCCAATTTAGAATAACCAGCGCACTTAGTGGCATGTTTTTGGGAAGTGGGAGGAAAGCAGAGAACCTGGAGGAAACCACACACACAGGGAGAACATGAGAAACTCCTTACAGAGAGTAACCCAACTCTCCTTACAGAGAGTAACCCAAGCTCAGGATTGAACTGGGGAACCTGGAGTTTAGAGATGGCAATGCTGCCACTGTGTGCTCTGTATGGTTATCTGCATATAATTAAAATATTGTACCCCATTTAGCAAATAAACCAGGGAATTCGAATTATTTCCCTCAGTTGGTGTTTTGAAGATGGCTATGGAGAACTCTAACACACTGGACCATAATCTCATACAGTGAAGTCCATGTGATTGTGATTTATATCATTTCATCAGAGCTGGAATCCCATATTGGCTTATTTTGCAGATCTGATGTTCTAGTGTTTGGGGCTGCAGCTGCATATTGTTTCATATAACAACTTGCATTACTAGCAATATAAGATCTGAAAATGAATGTGCTTCAGTTCGATAAAATTCTCTTTTAATATGTGATATCCAAGCTCATCTTTGACTCATCTTATTCTGTGGAGAAAATCTGAAAAATCTCAAACTGTCCACTATCACAGTCACTTTTAAAATGCACCAGAATGGTGTCAGTTACTTAGAACCTGGAAGTGAATAGGGAGTGATCGTCAGTGTTATTGCATTCAGCACTTCACTTCTTCTCTCATTACAGGTTCAAGTGCATCAGATCTTACTATGTAAACTGGCTATGTAAACAGCCACGCCTTATTGACTGTGTATAGCATGGGGGTATTTGTAAAGAACTTGTAACGATCATGTTAAAACTCCTTGCTTAGAAAGATCTGGTTAAGCAATTAACATGACTAAAAGGAGACAACAGTTACCACAAATGATTCATTTATGGCTATAAATAAGACAATTCAAAATGGTTATGTTTGATTACATACTGGTGCTTCACTCTTACCATGTTTTACTAGTGCTGTGGACTCTAAACAGATGAGTCGGGGAAAATAACTGCATGCTTCTCTGTCCATTTGTCTTTAAACATTTTGTTTTCTATCGTTGACTTTGATCAACTCAAATCATCAGTTCACTATTCAGACCAGAGAGGGTAAATAAAATGAAAAATCTACAAAAGTCTGTGAAAATTCTCCATGTTCTGACCTAATGTCTTTTGCTCTGTAGCTAGTATCTCATCTGACGTGCTGCGTAATTTAGTTACATAAATGCATGGAATTGGATAAAACTGCTACGGAAGCTGAGCTGGTTCATTTTTGGACAGCTACAGTCTGCTGCAATCCTTTGTTGGGTCTGCATCCGGACCACAGTCTACCAGGTGATGACCCCTGGTATGAAGCATCGAAACAGAGCAAATGAGAGTGATCTTGGCTCCTCTGAAGGCTTCGTCCACATGCCTCGCTATTGCACTGTTACTCTCTGTGTGTTTGAGATGGTCCAAGATATCTGTATGTCTGTTGTTCAAGGTATTGTTAAAGGTATAGTTCAAAATGAAAGAGGAGTAATTCTCCCAGCATAATTCTCCCTTGCATCCCTTTAGAGACTTCTTCACTGTTTCTTCGAAGAAATTAATAGCTTTTAAAGTCAAAGCTTCACTGCCACAAGCTAACTCCTGAGTATAGCTGCTTCACTTGTTCAATGCTGCTATGGTCCTATTAGGCACATTCACATGCACACAGTTACAAAAAACACACACATTAAACACACAGAGCTGTGCTGAATGTGTTGTTTCCGCACGTGATCAGGAACTACTTACTACCTTCACTCTGAATCTCACACACCTCTCTCTGTGGAACCTGATTCTTTCACAAATACCAGCATGTCAGTTTCTAACCTCTTACTGAACCAGCACCTTAAGCGTCTCTCTCTGCCACTTCTTCTCCCTCAAATACACACACACACACACACACACACAACCACATATTCGTGATATGCATGCATTCACACATATTGACATTTAATGCACACACTAAAAGTTTGAGGTCACACATCAGAGGAAAAGATTCATATCTTGGCGTCTTGCAGGTTTGACATGTAGCTGATGGTCAGTTTGGAGTATAACGTACAATGGAATAAAATAACGTTCATTTTGTGGATCCTTCCTTATTTGTATCCACATTCACACTACACACCTTTTCTCTACTTTAGCTGTTAAGAATAGCTTTTTGAAGCCACTCCTCAATTTGTCTTTAGTAAAATCCTCTTTGACTATTTTGGAGATGATTCTTGACTCTGTATACACTGTCTTGGACATGTCATAAATGTGAGTAAGGAAAATCTTTAAAATACACACACCTTGTATATTCTACTCTGTGTGTGTGCGTGTGTGTGTGCAAATACACGGTGTCCCAAATGTCTTCATAAATAGGGGACTATATATGCGAGCATCACGTTGGTTGTGTCTTCGTCAGTGGATGTTCGTGGACGTCCACTTCTCGGTTGGTCCGCAAGACTTCCAGGCTGTTCGAATTTTTTAATAAGTTTGGCAACAGTGTCGTGTGCGATGTGCTTGCCATGTTTCCTATTAAAGTCCATCTCAACCTTGCGTGAGCTCCCCGATCCAGCCATGAGAATGATTTCAATAAGTTCTTCTTTTGTCAAAGGCATTCTTAAAGGCTTTTATATACTGTATGTATGCAACATTTGATCAGACACAGACAGAATGAACAGCAGTGTTTTGTGTTTATGGATCACTGAAAGCTCGTTTCAGAGCTCTACCAGCTGTAGTATCTAAAACACCCCCACCACACACACATACACACACGTACACAGCCTAAGGGAAATCTGCAGCCATGCCCACATCTGAATAAGCAGTGGAGAAGGACAGGAGAGAAAAAAATTACTTCTGGACTTGAGCCAAAGTCTATTTTTTCTGTCCTGTATCATAACTATTTCTTCTGTACTGTACATAACTATTAGGTCTGTTTTGAATGCAACATGGTAGATTGATCCTATCTTTTGTGATTGAGACAAGTGATTGGCAGCAGTGACTTAAACAATGAAAATCTCTCTCTTCTTCTCTCTTTACTGTGTTGAATTGTTTCTTCCAGCTGGAGTCTGCTCTCCAGTTTCTCTGATGCCTCTGCTGACCCCTGAGATACTCAGATGTGTTTTGTGTGTGTATGTGTGTAAGGGTGGGGAGGCGCCTGTTTGAGGTCCAGGTGTTAACTTTTTAGGTGGACATATGTCAGTTATGTCAGTGTTGGTGGGGTTTGGGTGTGAACTGTGTGTGTGTGTGTGCTCGTGTGTGTGTGTGTGTGCGGGCATGCGTGTATGTGTGTGTGTGAGGTTTCAATTTTTTGCAGTTCCTTTTGAAATCCTGTATAAATCCTGAAATCCTTATTACAGAAAGTAGATAATCTCTAGAGCTCAGCCCCAGTCATACTTCTCCACCAATTTTTTCAGCCTAATTGGGATCTGTCATCACTCTGATCTGTGGGTTTATTATTAGAAGGGTGCTTCCTGTGACAGATAAAAATAATCAGCCAGTGCAGTGAACATATACATCTAAGGTCCACTGGGGCATGGTTGTTCGTGTGCTCGTGAGGAAGTGTACAACTTAGATCATTTTGCAGCAGATTGTTTGCCATTGCATGCTCAGGAATTTGCGGTTAGCATGAAGACGATCCTGCAGTTCCCCAACCCTGCATATTTTGAAGTTTTCTACTCTAACTTTCTCATGAATATTGCAGAAAGTGTGTTTAACACTGTCTGGTAAAGGGTTGCAGTCAGACACCTGTAAAGATTAAGGTATTGGTACACTTGTCTGTGTTTGGGACTTTGAAAAGACATTAAATGAAAGCCATTAAAAGAAACCTGCTGTGTCTCAAAAATGCACACACGTTTTAACATCAAATGAGATATGGCTAGTTTCATTTCAAAATTGTTTATTTAAAATTCCAGTAGTATTTTAACTACTCATGCCTATAAAGGCACCACCAGATAACCTCCAGAGAAACTGCTCCTATGTTCCCTGGGAGAATTACCAGGCAATGGTGATACACTCAGCCAGGACAGGGATAATCCTGGGTTCACATTTGTTGCATAGACTTGGCAAGCCATGCTGGTTGGTGGAGAAGCTCTATTAATCTGTCATTTCCTCTACACACTATTTTATGTTTTGGGGGTTTGAGAGTCATTTTGTGCATCTGTTAGTTATTGATGGGTAGTAATGTTAAGCAATTTAGTTATGGAACTGTTTTTTTTTTTTTGTAGGTGTTGTAAGGCTTACACTATTATTAAGTTTCCCAAACAGTCAAACTACAGTGTGCTTTATAGCCAAACATTGACTTTCTTTAGAAAACAGTGTAAAAAGACGGCACATCTTTTCACATTAAAAATGACACAAAAAATCTTTTAAATAAATCTGGCTACTAATGTGCATGAGTAGCAGTGGTGTCAAAGCTACCCACAGCTGGTGTACTATCACCAAAAGTTTCAAGATGACTACAATGGAAACATCACTTCTGGACACAGCCCTAAAACCAGTCTATTCAGAACAGGAATTATGCAAACTATGGTTCAATTTATGAGGCATGTGTGCATGGTAATACTAGGGCTGAATTCAAGACTGCCAGTGTCGAGTCCAAGACAAGTCCAAGACCAGGACTAGCGAATATCAAGTCAAGCTCGAGTCCAAATGAAAGTGAAACTGAGTCAAGATCAAGACCAAAAACCATCATCTTTTTTGAGACTAAGCCTTTACTTCAGCTAGTTGGCTTAATTCATGGTTTGTACCAATGATTAGGCTATGCTTTCTTGAAGAAGGAATTACTTCTTGTCAAACTTTGTGCATGCAAAAAGAAAAGACAGCACAAACATTATTTTTACAAACACTCAGTCAAGACCAAGACCATATTTAGCCAATGCCCAAGACTGAGACAAGTGCAAGTACAACTGCGAATATGTCTGAGAAAAGTTCAAGTCAATACAGAAAATGTCTTGGACTCGAGTCTTACAGTCCTAGATACTCAGTAGGTCCCCACCATCCTAGCACACAAAACAGGCCTAATTATTACCTATCTGCAAGTCCTCTCCTCCTGGGATGCAGTTTCATAGATTTCAATAAGACCAAAGAGACTGCCCCAAATACGACAGACTGGTAACTACTAATGCTATATATGATTCCTTCCAGGAGGTGTGGAAGGATGAGCATGTAAAAAGTTGATAAAGGATAGCCCAGGATCAGCCACTCCCTCACAATTTTCTCATCTGTGAAATCCTTCTGTATTACCAACTACAGTGACAGAGGAACCTGCTGGCTGCCACACTATGCCCCGTTAATGCCCCGCAAAAAGATTCATACATGCCCCCAGCACATTCTCATCCCTTCCACTGGTGCACCACCCACTGCCATTGCGTCCCTTCTTGTTATCCCCTTGAATGCATGGATGGATTGGTCTGGGCTCTACCACATTCAACCTGGGGACACAAGCACATCTTAATCAAAGTAGATACTGCCAGTTGCTCTATGGAGGTCTACAGTGCACAACGGTGCCCATTTCTGTGCATCTGTTACGCCGCATGGGTATCCCCATGACCATATTGTCCAATGCCGGTACCACATTCATAGCCTGGTGGACAGGGCTGAAATGGTACAATAATTCAGGCTGGGACTCTAGGCCAAACCCAGGCAACATACACTATATACATAGGAAGTTTTGGACACAAGCCCTTCGTCTAGTGCTTATTGTGCTGAGCTTGGAAAGAAAAACTTCTCAGAAATGACATGGTGAAGAAACCTTGAGAGGCCATGCCAGGCTTGAAGTTCCGAGAGAATTTTGGGGTGGTTCCTTTTTGCAAATGTGGTTCTACTTCACTTCTCTAAGATACTGTACTTCTACTTAAATCACACCTCTGCACTGGGGCAGATGATGCTAGGGAGAGAAGTCTCCCAGCCTCAAGATTACTTTTTGAATGTGTCTGTTTTTTTGCAGTTGGTGGCTATAGTCAGAACTCTCCTCATCCAAAAAAATTAGGAGTTCTGGGCACTGTTTCTATATTCCCCCTATAGGTCTTTCACCTGGAGATTCACATGGAATTTTTTTCCAGAGGATGAGTGTAGCATTGGCCTTTTACAGGCTACACACGTGCAACCACAGTCACAAGCTGATGATTTTGCTATTAGTACTAGTCAAGGAAGTAAGCAAACAGGAAGACACCAGGTCCACTCATTCACAGGACCATGGTTACAAATGTAACCTTCTGATTTACAGTTCTTGAAATTTACAATGTACATACACTACATCACACAAAGGCATTGTGCCCCACCTTCATTGTATTCGTAATTATCATTATCATTGTTGGTTTTTTATATAATCTTCATTATTGAGTTTTGATTAAATAGTGACTCATGACAAGATCATGCCAGAAATAATTACAATACAGAAAAAGGGGTAAATACAGTATAACTTTGTATACCAATATGATGAATTTTTAGAGGATATATAGAGCTACAAGTGCAATGTACCGTAATAGCTTTTCTCTCCACCCCTCGCTTCTCCCTACTATATCTGCATGTATTGTAAATAAACTAATATCAAGAAAACTATCACTATCAACTCTCAAGAAATTCTCATACAAAAGGGGTACTCCAGAAAGGAATGGACTGCTACCTAGAAAATTATAGATTGTAGTAGGTTGTAGAGAGTAAGACTGTATAATCACTGCCCAAAGCAAACTGCATCATGCTGTGTGTTGCCATTATGCTGTGTGTTGGCCATTATACTGTAAATAGTTTGCAAATATATACAGTATAGTTGTATGCATGTGATATAAATACTAATACTTGCTAAGCATCAGTTTCACTGTACACATTTACTGTACAGGTATTATAGCTTCCACCTAAACAGTTGTCTTGTGCAAAGTCCCGCTTAGACCCATTTAAATATTTTTACCCATTTAATATTTTTAAAGGCTTGATGTTTTTAGATTAGTGGTGCATGCACATAGACAGGAACCATGAATTATGAAGTAAAGGAAAAACAAGTGAAGGTTCACTGAAAGATGATGAGAGAGATTAAGAGAATGAGAAAGAGGAAAAATGGAAAGAGGAACAGCTGTGTGGCACAACGCGCCATTATTGACTTTCTACTTGTCATGGCAACGTGATGTGATATGATCTCCCACAATTCACTGCCACCCACATGTGGTTTAGGCCTTTGTAACATGGAACAAATAGTGTGCTAAGAATGATCTCTTATCACTTAGCAACCACAGGGCATGAGGGGGTCAGATGAACACCCCCCCTTAGCCTGCCCCCCAACACGCACACACACACACACACAGACACACAAGCAGGAGCAATTAACATATAGACATACTGTACATGACTTACACATGCAGTCAACTGTGCCTGGAAAAATAATGCAGAAAAAATATATCCAAAACACTATTTGCATGTTACTGGGTACTGACAGTTGGTTAGGTGATCTTTGTGTTCATAAAAAGCACAAAAAAAATTCAAATCCAAAAAGATTTCTTTAATTATTAAGATTAGGGTTAGGAGTATAGACATAGGCATATGAAAAATGTGTGTGTGTGTGTGTGTGTGTGTGTGTGTGCGTGCGTGTGTGTGTGTGTGTTTATTTGTGTGCGGAACTAGCCCCGTGTCCAACTGGTCACAACTCACAATAAGGATTATAGGATATCCCTCTCTCTTAATCCCTTCTTCCAGTTCTACAGCTTTTTTTTTTTTTTTTTACTTCTTTACATCTCTCTTTTCCTCCTTCCCCTCAGATCAGACACTTGTATCCACTGCAATGCAACTTATGGATGACTAATTGAAACTGATATGTCTTATGTGAAATTATCTGAATGGAATTTGACCCAGTGTAAACATTTTAGTATTAATTTAATCTTTAATCTTAATCTTAGACTGACAGTATACATTTTTAGGGCATAGGTTTCACAAGGGTTTTTTGGGATGCGTTAACGGTTCTACGTTTCCAAAAAAGTTCTACTTGAAACCTTTTCTTAAAGACAAACTCTCTGTTTTATGTTTCTTTATAGGTACCCCAAAGAACTAGATGGAACCTTTTTTTAAGAGTGCAGTGTGTGCACAATGTGGATGAAAACACACACACACACACACACATAAAATTGAAGGTTTTTTTTTCACAACTCCCGACATTTCATGTTGCCATACATTTCCTGTGTTAAGTCACTTAGGGTATATACTTTATTTCCATAAGAGATCATTTCAAAATAATAGCTAAGAGACAGATTTTTTGGTAAAACTTTTATTTACTATATCAGATTTTAAGTGGGATATAGGTTTACATACACTTTGTTAATATTTGGTGGCACTGCATTTAAAATGCTTGAATTTGAATCAAACGCTTGGTGTAGGCTTCCGCAAACTTCTCACAATTCTTTATCAGGATTTTTGCTCGTTCCTCCTGACAGAACTGGTGTAACTCAGTCAGGTTTGTGGGCCTCCTTGCTCAGATAACGTTTTTTCAGTTCAGATCACTAATTTTCTATAAGAGTCAGGTCAGGGCTTTGTGATGGCCACTACAATACTTTTACTTTGGTGTCTTTAAGCCATTTTGTCACAGCTTTGGAGGTATGCTTAAGATCATTATTCTGCTGGAAGACCCACTTGCAGCCAAGCTTTAACTTTCTGGCTGATGTCTTGAGGTATTGCTTTGGTAATTCTAGATAATCCTCCTTCCTCATGATGCCATCTATTTTCAAAAGTGAACCAGGCCCTTTTCCAGCAAAACACCTCCACAATATGATGCTGCCACCCCCATGCTTCAAAGTTGGGTTGGTGTTCTTCAGATAAAAAGCCTCACCCTTTTTCCTCTAGACATAACACTGATCATTATAGCCAAACAGTTCAAGTTTTTCAACTCTTCTGGAGTCTCTGACTGTTGCACTTGCTTTTTTTTTTTTTTTTTTTTTTTTTTTTTTTTTTTTTTTTTTTTTTTTTTTTTTTGCATGCAAAAGCCTTCATTGTGTTTTTTGTCTGAAAAGTGGTCTGATATGTAATATTTTGCTTTCTTTACTGATATACAAACACTTTTTCTGTAACATTTAACTTTTTGTTGGAAAAGTATTGTTTAAAAATATAACGTTTTTGTACTGATTCAATAATGCAGAAGTCTTAAACATCTGTCACAAAACTTGTACTAAAAAAAAAGAGAAGACATTTGTACTGAAATATGTCTGTCTTCTAACTGATTGTTTTAAAATTATCTCTGAACAATGTAGGTGCCCTAAATGACTTGGTAAAAGAACTATATATATAGTATATGTATATGTATAGTGACATGGAATGTGTGGATTTGGTAAAACCTGAGATTGAATATCTTCAGTTTAAGTGTATGTACACTTTATACCTCAATTGTACATGTTGAGTTTTGAGCACTGGGTGGCGAATGATATATGATGAATTTGTAAACATTCATTTGAATGTTTCTGTGCTAAAATTAAAAACACAGAGATATAAACAAACTAAAAGAGATAAAGAGAAGTTTAAGACATAGCTAGTTTCACTCAAAAATAGTGTGTGTGGGGTGGACGGGGGGTTATATGTTGGTCTTATATCTTAAATGAATATCTGACAGTTTTGAAGTTGTTGGGACATTTGATTAGTCCCAACAAGAAAAACTGCTTTTTTTATTAATTTTTTTTAATTAAAAAGCTTTTTATTTAAAAAAAACTACTAGAGATAAAAGTCTTTCATTTGGATGGTTAAGGTAAGATTAAGGTTTAGGTGTAGCATAGCATGAAATAGCTGCATTATGTCAATGGTAGGACTGGTGTGTGTGTGTGTGTGTGTGTTTTGCTCAGGTCCCTTCCTGACCCAGTGAACTAGTCCTCACATTCCTCCTGCGTGAGCAATCATAAACATCCTCGTGCCTCAGTCCGTGGGCAGGAAGTGCGAGAGGATCAGAATTTCTGCCTTTCAGAATTCATTACAGCTGCAAACCAGTAACACAGCCTACTTTGTTTTTTAACCTGTCCGCCTGTTTGATACTCAGATGTTTTCAAGTACACGTTAAACATTTAATAAGTAGTTGAATAATATCATATCGGCAGTGAGATGCAACGTCGATCTTGACACTATTTAATTTCCTTCATATTCTTAACTTTCTCGAGTCTTTGCTGATGCAGGGGGTTTCAGATCAAAGAAAAATGTTTTACGAGGTGAATTTTAAGAGTAATTTAGCTAAGCAAGCACCACTGATCACAGTTGAACTTTTTTTTGTTTCTGGGATGTCTCATCTTAGCTGTGCTTTTGAAAATTACAGCACATAAAACATACTGTATATTAATATTTAGATTAATTATCAGTCATGCAATCTCATCTTAAGCCTCATGAATTGGTGTTGGGAAGAAAGCTGTGTGACTGCCATGATTTGTAATTTTTTAGACATAATTTAGGTGTACAGTTTAAGAATCTTGTGCAACTGGAGTGTGTGCATATACCCCCAAATGCATATATATATATATATATATATATATATATATATATATATATATATATATATATATATATAGGATCATATTGGACTACTGACCCCCAAGATCTACGATCTATGAAGCCTACATAGAGTAGACTTCAACTAGAGCATTAGGAAGGATTAGCATTGGCATTAGCAGTTCAGTATTTCACAGAGCACATGTTAATTTATCTTGGTTATGTGTAGAGCCCAGTGTGCTTGGTTGTTTTAACCACTCAAAAATTGGTTAATTATGACCAAACCTCAGGTCATTTTTATGCTTATTTCTGGGTTGTTCAGCCCATTGTCCTTGCTAGGGCATTTAAATACATGTTAATTAAAAATCTATAACTCATTGGAAGCTTCATTACTTTTCTCTTTGTATTCATTTGCTATTCATTTCTTTTAAACAACTTTTGCAAAGATTACAAATAAGTTGTTACAAGCCCCGTTACAAACCACTAAAACCATATATATAATATATATATAAAATAATTTATATTACTTCTATGCACATGAAAATATAATTTCAGTAATTATACTGTATATTTACAACTGCAATATTTACATTTTTATTTCTTCAAAATATTACTAATGTATATATTGCTTCTATGAACATGAAAATACAATTTCAATAATTATACTGTATATTTAAAAACATTTAAATAAATATATAAAATATATAAACAGCACAAAATTAGATAAACTAATGAAAACGAAAAAATACATATATCACTAAGTAAAGAACAAGGCAATAAATTTCTCTGGAGAATAGAGAGCCTTGGTGACCTCTTGTAGACGTTTCACCACCGATGACGTGTTTTCTGCAGTTCTACCTGATGATAGGAAAATCTCCACCATTTAATCACAGCGTGTGACTCACACCAGTGACATGATGACAGTGACATGATGCCGGGGTCTAGAGATAAGAATTGCAGTGAAACTACTGGGGTAAACATGTCAAGATGACACTGTAGATGTGGAATAGTCCAGTGTGACTTAAATGCAGTACCTTCCAGTGTGCGTTGTATCTTGTGTAACCTCTTCTCTTCAAAGGAGTGTCCCTTGTCCTATAGCTGTAAGTATACAACTGGGTCATGACCCGAGGAAGCATGTCATAATAATACATTTTATTTATAAAGCACTTTACATTTTAAAGAAAATCTCAAAGTGCTACAGAAAAGAGTCATAATAACATACAGCAATTAAAACCAGCTGCCAACTGAGATTAGCACAGAAATTTAAACTCTAAACATTAAAACACTTTTTAAAAAGGTACGTTTTTAGACCCCTTTTAAAACCATCAGTCATTTGTGGAGCCCTCAGATGTTCAGGGAGGGCATTCCATAGGCGAGGAGCAGCGGCGCAAAAGGCTCGATCCCCAATCATCACCTACATTAGCTATGCTGGTCTTCTCAAACCCCTCTGTAGTCTTAGCAATGAGCTTGTGGTTGTCCATTTAGCGAGCTTGCATTTTATTGGCTACAGCTAGCTTTGGTGGTAATAGACAAGGTCATCGAAGGTCTGATGCTAGCTAGCTAACATTACGTAGATATGAAATCAATGCACATTGCTGTAAAGAGATAGAAAACAAGTCGGCTGACTAGCTAGTCAAATTTTTTAGGGGAAGAATAAACGTATGTCACATGTTAAATCTGAAAACACAAAGGATAAATAAGGAGAAATAAGGTACTCACGGATTTTCTCTCAGCCATAAACTTCGCCTCTTGCCTGATAGATGAGAATTCACAGTCTCTCAATTTGTGTTGGATTCAGTGACACTGCAGAAACAAAACTGACCCACATGCTGCATTGCTAGGATGTTCCAGCAGAAGTATTAAACCAAACGCTGGGCTCTAACAACAATTATGTATAGACTGTGTAAATAATCCAGCTTTTTTAGAGTGTACCAAGACTAAAATGCAAAAAGGCAAACTCACCTAATTTAATATTAATATAAAATGTAATAGAATTTAATATAAAACTCACTTTTTTTTACTTAGAAAGTGATTTCTATATAACTAGATAGCAACAACAAAATATCATTCCATAATTTAGTAGTAACTTTATAAACTGTTTGCCTGGTTAGAGTTAGATTACAGCACTACAATAGTCCTCCTTGATAGCAAGCTTGCAAAAAGTCTAATTTTCCCCTGACAATAAGAGAGCTAATGTTTAGGCTTCTTAGTTAGATTGTAGATATACAGTGCCTTCAGAAAGTATCCCACCACCCGTGATTATTTCTCTTTTTGCTGTATTGCAATCTCAAATTTAAGTATATTAGAATGTGATTTTTGTTTCTGATCATTTTGTGAGCAAGTGACTCTACAGAAATAAAATAATGATGTCCTCAGAATTATTTAAAAAATAAAAAAAGCATAATTAATAAGTATTCACCCCCTTTCTTTTAGCAATCTAAATTAGGACTAGTATTTAATTTTCAAGAGCTCGCACTAAATATGTTAAAAAGGGTACACCTGTTTTAATTCTAAATCCATCTGTGTCCAATTGTATGCTTGCACAATAAATATCTCTGACCTTGGGAGGTCTCACAGTTGGCAGATCCGATCAGTCCCGCTGTTATGAAGACCAAGGAGTTCTAAGGAGCACTGTGAAATCCATTACAAAAAAGTATTAATTATTGTTCATAATTTTCCCTATATATATATATTCATAAATACCTTCTTAATTTTATCTATTTCTTAATCTTAATTTTAACTATTTTTACCATCTTACCATCTCATTAAAGATTATGAACATTTACAAATATGTTCTAAAAAATACTGTCATTTATTAGTTATTTATTAGTTATTATTTATTAGGCTATACAATGTTATAAAAAGACCTTTTTTTCTATTCATTTTTTATGTGGCTGAAGCCACTTTAAATTCCTCAGGTAAGCTCATGTTTTCAGTAGAAATAGTATTACTTCATCTTTTACAACATATTTCATAAAGGTTATTATATTCATTAGCCTACCAAAAACTATTCACAGTTATGCTATTGATACATGACACTGATCATGGTCATTGGCATCCTAGCTGATGAAGAAGAGCTGTGGCTGTGGCTGCTTCCACCTCCTGCAGCTTAAAAGTACAACATGTTTATTACATAACTGTATTTTATTCATTCCAAGGCTTATTAAAATGCATGTCATTAAAAAAAAAAAAATCATGTTTCCATTTTTTATATAATTTGTAATGAGCATTTTTTTTCTTTTTTTTCATTAATTATAAATGAGTATTTTTTTGTTTGTTTGTTTCTAATAAAAGATTGTTTTGTTTGTGGTTATTGCATTTATGAGTTGCATTATCTAATATCAAATCACAAAAGAAATTATTACTGTAAGGAAAATAATAAGTAAATAATAAGGTCAAATTGAACCAGCAGTCAGATGAATACTAAGCTAAATTTGAGCTGAATGGTGACACCATGCTGAGTTAAATGAACAGTCCACTTTGCTGGGTTACATTAAGTCCTTGGCTTTAATTACCTAATTTGTGTTGGTAGTAACTCAGCTATTTTTAGACTGTACAAAATCAGCCAGTCTGTATTAAGAAAGATTACTGAGTAACATAGTGGAAGAGTTTTTAAGACTAGACGCTTCCACAATAATGCATCTCTTTCTCTCTCTCTCTCTCTCTCTCTCTCTCTCCCTCTCTCTCTCTCTCTTCTTCATGTCAATCCGTCGACAATGTGTCACCAAAATCCCGTGCGGTGCTCGTGCGCAGTTTCTGAAAATAAGCATATTGAGCGCATAGCTTTTTTTTTTTTTTTTTTTCACGTCAGTTACGTTTTTAAAATAAATAAATAAATAAATAAATAGACGTAAAAAAAAATCTCGCTCAAACTCTCACTCGAGCACAAATTCATTTCTATTCTAATAAAGTGACCGACTTCAATCCAAAGCGCTAAAGAAACTAAATTAAGTCTCTTAGGGACTTGTGTAAAGTCAGTACTCTGAGCACTCTCAGTACTCTCAGCACTCTCAGCACTCTCAGTACTCTCAGTACTCTCAGCACTCTCAGTACTGTCAGTATTCTCATCACTCTCAGTACTCTCAGCACTCTCAGTACTCTCAGTACTCTCAGCACTCTCAGTACTCTCAGCACTCTCAGCACTCTCAGTACTGTCAGCACTCTCAGCACTCTCAGTACTGTCAGTATTCTCATCACTCTCAGTACTCTCAGTACTCTCAGCACTCTCAGTACTGTCAGTACTCTCAGTACTCTCAGTACTCTGACCACTCTCAGTACTCTCAGTACTGTCAGTACTCTCAGTACTCTCAGCACTCTCAGTACTGTCAGTACTCTCAGTACTCTCAGCACTCTCAGTACTGTCAGTACTCTCAGCACTCTCAGCA